>OY728140.1:1832940199-1834190199 GCA_963277665.1 Viscum album | reverse complement strand
TTATTAATAATCATATAAATACTTTTTAGACAAATATTATTTATAATTATAAATATATAAAAATAGTAAATATACATTTATAATTATATTTATTTATAAATATTAATTTACAAATGTATTTTTAACATTATTAATGAATATTTAATCTTAAGTTTGTGCATGTTAAAAATGAGTGAAATTGATTAATTAAATGAGTACAATATTGAAAATTTAGATAAGTTTGATTAATATAAATCATTAAAAAAATGGATATATATTGAAATAAATATGAATACATATATTGAAAATATTAAAACATATTAAATAAATATTTATAAAATAAATAATATAAATTGATTAAATTCCAAAAAAAAATATTTGTGTGTGTGTGTGTGTAAAAATGCATTAATTATGTATATATGAAATCAATATAATATGTTTGATTATAAATTTAAAAATCAAATGATATTCAATTATGTCCATTACTCGATGCAATTAGTCAGTATTTTTAATTCATATTAATTTTTAATTATAAACTTCACTAAATATATTACTATTTAATGTAAAGCATAAATAATATTTTTTATTTATATAAATCATATTTATATACATTAATATATATATCTATATATTTAGTATATATTATTTATTAACATTATCAATAACCATCTAATTAAAAAAATGTTTAATATTTTTCTCAATTTAATTATTTTCAATTTTAATTTGTTTAATTTTCATTTTACATATATCTATATATTTAATACATACTATTTATTAGTATTTATAATTTATATATAGTATAATCAATTTATTCATTTTTATCAATAATTATTTAATTAATAAAATTTGTAATATTTTTTTAATAAACCCACTTTTTATTTTTTATTTATTTAATTGTTTCATTTTATTTATTCAGACCTTTATTAGCACTAAAAACGCTAGTAAAGGGACCCTTTATCACCACTAAAAAAAGTGATGATAAAGGGTTAAATTTATCAGTGCTTGCTTTAGCACTGATAAAGATGTCATTTATCAATGCTGATAAATATCGATGTTGTTAAACACTGGTTTTGTAGTAGTGATTAGCATCATTCCATATCCAGGTACAATAGGAAAACCATCCTAAACTACCACCAAGAGGACACATGCAACCAAACACATCTAGCTGCTTCAAGTAGTGGGGAAGGGAATGCAGATAAACAAGCAACCCGACCATCGACCATTAAACATATCACAAGTGAACATCCTGAATCTCAGCATTACATTGACGGGTAAGCCCAACTTCAACCCATTCCATCACCTCTGGTGTCATCCCCGACACCCACATGCATATACCAATGCATCTCGCTATCACACGCATCAACTGGTGTCACATCACTCGGACCTCCCCACCCCATATCACATCAACCATCCCAGACTTAGCCATATCAAACTCACATCGCATCTGGGCCTCCATGCCCCATACCAAATCAGCCATCTCAGACTTAGTCGTATCAGGCTCATATAAAAAGTCTCATATCCTAAGCACATCATAGAGCAACATGGAACAAACAAGCATAACCAACATGGAAACTAGGCCCTCAAAACAAGACATTCAACCTTCACATGCAAACATGCTCTCGCGACTACTCTAGACACTCGACCTTCTCGAGCAAATGGGCAACTGAGGCCCTAATAATTATCTTTATCAAACAACTGGTTCTTATTCCATATTGAATTAACCGATTCATTATTCATAAGTTCCAAATATGGAAAACCTAAGACATCAATCCATAATAAGCTACTAAATTAATTAAACAATTAATTTAAACATGTTTTCGAGCATCCAACCATTCTCATTTATCATGCCTTTTTATTATTAACAAAAAGCATAAACATGATTCACATTATTTATCATAGTTATTAATGGTGTGCGCCATGGTGTGCCATTGTGCCACCATGCAACGTCCGTGAAATAGCCAAATTAGGATGGTGTGTCATGGCTTGCACTATGTTGCACCATGTCACAGTGTGGTGTTGTGCGTGTCATTGTGTCATATTTTTTTTTTTTTGTGTTTTTTTGCACCTATTTTAACCACCCAACCCAGACCTTATTAAAATACTTTATTACAAGGCAAACTACACCCCTCCCCCCTATTTCATGTGACACATCGATTGAGTGCTACAACCAAGCACCACCAGCAACTTTGCCACCTTCTCGACACCCCTCTCATAATTGAATTACGATTATTTGTTATTTGAATGACTTAAGGTTATTATAAATAGATTTTTCAAAATAATATTTAACTAAAATTTACAAATTATTTTTATTTATTTTTTATATTTTTTGTTATTATTGCTAATTTTGGTATCTAGCTTATTATTTGTTATTATTATTATGCACTTATTTACCCTTTGTGTGCCACAAGTTAATATTACCACAGGTTGTGTGCCACGCAATGAGCTTTTTCACCAAGGTCTCATGTTGTTGTTGTGCACCATGCACCGTAAATAACTATGTTATTTATCAATTTCATTAATCACATGGAAGATCACAATTTCAAACACATGCACATTGCATCAATTTGATTATCATCAAATTACATCAACCACCAGATTACAAACATGAATCTTCTTTAATTTCTTAAGCCAATAAATTATAAATTAATTATGGATTTACAATCTTTATCAATTTCAACATGTCACGACCCGCCTTCACCAAGATGAGGGAAGGGACAATGGATTGCCAAACCCTTCCTTTCTCAAGTTGAAGGAGAGATAATGACCCCCGAAACCCACCTTCAATAGGTCCCGGAGTGGAGAATAGCACCAAGGGTATAGAATCACAGACAAAATGGAAGGCGTTACACTTTTTATTTAGTAGGATCAGAAGATAAGATAGTAAATCCCAAACAACACCAAAACTGGGGGTAGAGGTAAAGCCAAAACAAACCATTCCCATATGCATGTTCCAAAATTAAGTGCTACAAAAGTACAAAAAAACTCCAAAGGTAAGTACCAAAGAAAAGAAAAACAACAACAGAAAAATCCCCAAAGTCCGAAATAGTAGGGTCTGACACAGTCCCTGAAATCCTCCTGGAAACCTGAAAGCAGTTTTATATATGTAGGGTGAGTATACAGGTATATTCAGTAGGGAAAACCAAAAGCTCTCGTGCACAAGTGGGGAGGCATACTAATGCCCTGTGAAAAAGAAGATATCAAAGCACCTAGCAAGGAATCTATCCACTCAAACCTCACCAAGGCACACTTCTCAAATAACACAAGTCAAGTAAAGTAATAGTAAAACACATCGATGTTTGGGTACCCCGCCCCACTTTCCCTCTGGTTATTGAAGACATCTGATGCATTAGAAATCCCCCGTCATTCTCACCGTAGTCCCACTGCCATACCCCACCCACAAACACATGGTCTACCACAACCACACATCCCACCCACAGACACCTGGGCCACAATAACCAAATGTAACCACACCCGCATACACTTGGGCCTCATCCCAAAGACGCTTGGGAAACAACCTGCCCGCACACACCTGGGTAAACCACCACAACTACCTGGCCCAAAGAATCTTGGGCTATAATAGACCTCAGGCCATCACAGCCTGCCCGAAGAGTCTTGGGCAACTCAAGAAAGGGAGCAAAAAAAGAGCTAATAACCAGCCACTCATAGGAGTGTTGGGAAAAACACCCTCCCCCATGAAATGGGGGTGTTCGGCATGAAGTGATCAACTTGGATGGGTCCCGAATAAGAAATGTAAAAAACTAAATTATACATATAGGTAACAAGAACTCATCCCGGCCTAGGGGTTCCAAAACCATCTCATATACAAACACCCTCATTACTATTCATTCATAAGAAGCACCACAACCACAACCATGTCACAACTCATTCCTGGAAAACAATTCCCCATTGAACCCATTCTTTTTTTCATCTCCAAGTGATTCTATTTAAATGATTCTTCACTATCGGACAACTAACATGCATAGCCACAAGCCAAAGAAGGAAAAACATCCAAGCAGTAATCAAGCATTCACACCCGATTTTCTTGTAAGGTCACAACCACCAAAGGGATCCGTGAGATCCCTCAAAGTACTGGAACCAAACCAAGCCCCAACATACGGCCCCACGCGGCCTTAGGTCCACAAAATCATGACTGCACAATAGGGGATCCCATCCCCACCCATGTCACCTCACAAGCATCAACAGTAAACATCACTAGAATAGAGCAAGGGACTTTTTAAATTTAAATATGTCATTCATTTAGTTCCGTCTTTATTTTTGGTTAACCGGGGTGACCACACAAGGTTTCTTATTCATTGGGCATCCATTTAATCAACCGATTTTACGTGATTTACCAGTTTCCATATTACAACCATTCAATCACATAAATATCTAGAAAATAGTGGTTCATTAGTGGGAAAGAATGGACCACCAAAAACCATGATTTTCAATGGACATAAGACCATACAATTCACAACATATAAGTAAAGGTAAAGGAGTACCATAGCATCGTCAAACACAACCCTTCATTCCTTAAAACCATTTATTATCTTCGTTAAGGTTTGATTTCATCCATACATATAGGAACATTATAATACCCACCCTGCATGATGCACATTAAAGAGAGACGAAGGAAAAACCCTACTTGGATGATCAACGATCGAAGTTTTTCTCCTAGCGCCAACAACTGGGGATACACGACTTGAAGGGGAGGAACTTAGAGGACTCCAAGAATGAGTAGGAAAGGCTATGGCATGGGCGCACCACTAGACTTAGGAAAGGGGGCACCAAACACACTAAGGAAAGAAGGAAACTAGCCAAGAAGAAGAAGGAAATAATTCTAGTGCGATAAAAAGGTGAGATCCTAGAGTTACTACATATGAAATTTTATGAGTGGTTTTAAAGGAAGATCGTGGTTTCACCATGAAGTTTGATAGTTACAAATGATGGGATTAGTTATTATTTAATAATTCACATTGGAGGGGTGGCCATAGTAGTTGTGCATTAAAGGATTTCATTTAAAGAGATGAAAATGGGTCTGTTGAGGGTCTCCCCACTCCTAGGGGATTTAAAACGTTGTTTACGGCACTAAAATGGCTTTGAACCACTTTAAAAAGGTTAAAATACTTAAAAGTGGCATTATGGGAAAAATGGGGAAGGAAACCCTAACACCCATCTGTGGCTGATTGGTGAGAATGATAGGTGAAACCGATCGGTGGAGCTAATTGGGTGAAGCTGATCCCGTGAAGCTGATCCCGTGAAGTTGATCCCGTGAAGCTGATCAGTGAAGCTTATTAGGAGAAACTGATCCTATGAAGATGATCCTATGAAGCTGATCCCGTGAAGCTGATCCTGTGAAGTTGATCCTGTGAAACTGATCGGTGGAACCGATGGGGTGAAACTGATATGTGAAACTGATTTGGTGAAACCGATCTGTGAAACCGATTGGGTGAAACCGATCTGTGAAACTGATTGGGTGAAACCGATTGAGTGAAACTGGTCTGTAAAACTGATTGGGTGAAACTGATCTGTAAAACGGATTGGGTGAAGTAGATCTCTAAAACCGATTGTGTGAAACTGATCTGTGAAACCGATTGGGTGAAACCGATCTGTGAAACTGATCGGGTGGAACCGATCTGTGAAACCGATCGGGTGGAACCTATCTGTGAAACCGATTGGGTGAGACCAATCTGTGAAACCAATTAGGTGAAACCGATTGGGTGAAACCGATTAGGTGAAACCGATTGGGTGAAACCGATCAGTGAAACCGATTGGGTGAAATCGATCTGTGAAACCGACTGGGTGAAACCAATCTGTGAAACCGACTGGGTGAAACTGATTAGTGAATCCGATTGGGTGAAACCAATTGGGTGAAACCAATTGGGCAAAACCGATCTATGAAACCGATCTGTGAAATCGATTGGGTGAAACCGATCGGGTGAAACCGATCGGGTGAAACCGATCGGGTGAAACCTATTGGGTGAAACCAATCTGTGAAACTGATTGGGTGAAATTGATATGTGAAACTGATAGGGTGAAACTGATTAGGTGAAACGGATCGGGTGAAACCTATTTGTGAAACCGATTGGGTGAAACCGATCTATGAAACTGATCATGTGAAACTGATCAGTGAAGCTAATCTGTGAAGTTGATCAGTGAACCTGATCAGTGAAGCTGTTCTGTAAAGTTGATCTGTGATGGTGATCAGTGAAGCTGATCTGTGAAGCTGATCAGTGATTGATCTGTGAAGCTGATCTATGAAGCTGATCAGTGAACCTGATCTGTGAAGTTGATCTATGAAGCTGATCTGTGAAGCTGATCTGTGAAGTTGGTCTGTGAAGCTGATCTGTGAAGCTGATCTCTGAAGCTGATCAGTGAACTTGATCTTTGAAACTGATCTGTGAAGTTGATCTGTGAACCTAATCGCTAAAGCTGATCTGTAAAACTGATCTGTGAAGCTGATCTGTGAAACTGACCAGTGAAGCTGATCAATGAAACTTATTTTTGAAGCTGATCTATGAAATAGATGGGTGGAACTGATCGGTGAGTCCAGGACACCACAACACTTAGAATTTGGAAAAGTAATGGACCAGGAGAGTCTGGGCCATTACATCAAATACCTCTCAAAATTATTCTCGCCCTCGAGAATACACGAGTAACCTGAACAACCACTCCAAAAGATACCTCTCAGGGACAAACCACCCCAAACAGCCATACGAAACCCAAGGATTAAATTTTTTCGACACATGGATCAGGAAGTTCCTTCCTCCATATCAAGATGCTATCTACTTTGGGCGGTACTGACTCACCCGCATGGGTTTAATCGCATCTTCACTAACGCGTCTTGATTAGGAATCAGGTTCTCCCTTCCCCACATATCCAAACTTTTCATAAACATTCACAAGGTATGGAAACAAATCATCTCAAAAACCAACAAGGTCAGCATTACATCACAGTAGGTCACAAAAACAAGAAAAACAGGGAAGGCTCGGAATAGCAACTCAAAACAGCTTTGGGTATTGGGCACGCATTTGATCTTCTCACTCCCAAGTACTCTCCTCAATGCTATTGTGCCTCCACAACACACAAACCAAAGGGATGTTTCATCCACAAAGCACTTTCTCTTTTCAATCTCCGATCCTCACTGGTCACTCCACGAACGTAGAATCATCCCCTATATCCAACTCTTCCCAGTCAATGACATGGGATTCATCGTGTAGATATCGATGAAGCTAGGAGATGTGGAAAACTTCATGGATCCTTTCCAACTTAGGTGGCAACGCCAGCTGATATGCCACCTCACCAACTCGCCCCAACACTTCAAAAGGCCTGATTAATCTAGGAGAGAGCTTGCTCCCCTTATTGAACCTTCGCTTCCCACATCGAGGGGAAACCTTCAAGTACACATGGTCTCTAACCTCGAACTCCAAGGGCCTCCTCCTACGATCGACATATGAATTCCGCCAGTCCTGGGTTTCCTTCATCCTCTCACGCACAAGTTGAACCTTCTTCTTTGTGCTCTACACTACCTCTGGGCCAAGAAAACTTGTCTACCCAACCTCGGTCCAGCACATGGGTGAACGACACGGCCTCCCGTACAAGGCTTCAAACGGTTTCATGCCAATATTAGAGTGATAACTATTATTGTAATCAAACTCTACTAAGGGAAAATGTTGTTACCATGATCCCCTGAAGTCCAAAACACATTCCCATAGCATATCCTCCAATGTATGGATGGTTTGCTCTGTCTTCCCATCTGTTTGGGGGTGGAAAGCAGTGCTAAGTTGTAGCTGGGTGCCAAAAGCATGCTGCAATCCCCTCCAGACTCATGAGGTAAATTGGCATCGCTATCTGAGATTATGGACCTTAGAACTCCATGAAATCACACCACATCATCCACATATCTCCATGCTAAGGCATCCACTACACTTGACTCCTTGATTTCCAGGAAGTGAGCTGATTTCATCAGCTGATCTACCACTACCCAGATAACATCACAGTCTCCTTGAACCTTGGGTAGTCCTATGATGAAATCCGTTGAGATGTCATCCCACTTCTACTCGGGAACATCTAAAGGCTGAAACAAACATCTTGGGATGCAGTGTTCATCCTTCACCTAATGACACACCAGGCACCTTGTCATGAACTCTGCCACTGCCTGTTTCACCCTAGGCCAGCAAAACAGTCCCCTTAGGTCTTGGTACATCTTGGAAACTCTAGGGTGTACCACTACGAGTGAGTTATATAACTCAAATAGAACTCCCATGCACATCAACTCTGGAATAAATAACTTCTCTCAAAAAATCATCTGATTTTGACCATCCTCTGACCACCCTTCTAGAGTATTTCCTTGGTTAACCCGATCGCGCATTACTTCACTCTCTATGTCTCCCCACTGAGACTCCCCCACCTGCCACAATAGATAGGATTGCACTGTCATCTGAAATAGACAACCTCTACCACTATCCAACCTTGCATCCAGGTGTAGGGAAGTCAACTCCTCCATTGCCTTCCAAGCATCCACAGATTCCTAAACAGCTTCCCTCCGTGACTTTTTACTCAAGGCATCAACCACAACATTCCCCTTACCATCAGTGTAAGAGATCTCAAAGTTATAGTCCTGAAGAAACTCCTCCCACCTTTGTTGTCTCAAGTTCCGGTCCCGCTGGGTAAAGATATGCCTTAAACTCTTGTGATCCGTGAATACAACAAAGTGATCTCCGATGAGGTGATGTCGCCGCAACTTCAACGCGAACACTACTGTTGCAAGCTCTAGGTCATGGGTGGCATAGTTACTCTCATGAGAACATAACTACCTAGACCCATAAGATGTCACTCCCTGCTGCTGCATCCGTACATACCCCAAGACAAGTCCAGAAGCATCACAAAATACCTCATACAACACCCCTTCCTCTGAAAACCTGAGCAATGGAGTGCTGACCAACCTTTCCTTTAAATAGTTGAAAGCTGCCTAACATTGCTCACTCCATACGAAAGCCTGGTTCTTTCTGGTCAAAGTTGTCAAAGGAGCTGCAACTCAAGAGAATTCGGGTACGAACCTCTGATAATAGCCTTCCAGACCTAGAAAACTACAAATCTCCGTCACATTATTGGGTGCTTTCCAAGAAACAACTGCTTAAACCTTTGAAGGATCAACCACTACCCCTTGTTGAGACACCACTTGTTCAAGAAAATGCACTAATCTTGTCAAGAACTTGCACTTGGAAAATTTCCCATAGAGCTGGTGATGTCGAAGGATCTCCAGAACCATCCTGAGGTGTTTATTATCTTCCTCCTCTGATCTTGAGTAGATCAAAATGTCATTGATGAACACAATGACAAATTGGTCCAGAAACTCACGAAAAATAGCATTCATGTGCCCCATGAACACAAAAGGTGCGTTCGTAACACCGAACGACATGACTACGAACTCAAAGTGCCCATACTTGCACCTAAAAGCGATCTTTGAAATATCACTCTCCTTCACCATAAACTGGTGATACCCGATCCGTAGATCGATCTTAGAGAACCAACCTGATCCCCTTAGTTGGTCAAAGAGATCATCTATCTTCGGGAGAGGGTAACGGTTCTTGACTATTACCTAATTCAGTCTACGGTAGTCTATACATATCCTGAGACCAACATCTTCCTTCTTCACGAACAAGACCGGAGCACCCCATGGAGACACGCTGGGTCGAACAAAACCCTTTTTTATCAGCTCGCCAATCTGAATCTTCAACTCCCGCAACTCTGAAGGTGTCATCCGATAAGGATCCATCAAAATCGGATGGGCACTGGGATGTAAGTATATACTGAACTCAACATCACGTCAAGGGGGTAGAGTCACAACCTTCTCGAAAAAAATGTCTAGGAACTCTCTGAAAACTGTCGAAACATCCATAATCTCCACGTCTGCTAATTCTGCTAAAATCTCAGCCAACTTAGAAAAAATAGGCTCTAAACGTTGGCTCCCCACCTGAAAACTCCAATCAACAACAAAAGCCACACGTTGGCCATCCTCATCATAGAACATGACTCTTCTTCGAAAGCAGTCGATGCCTAGGATGACATCATATGGTTGCATTTGTTACAGAAGGAGATCTCCCCTGGACTAATGTGGCCCTAACATCAGTATGCATCTTTGACAAACATCAAACAAACTGGCATGACCCCCAACTGGCGTACTCAGCACTAGGGGCATGGAGAGTCTCTCTATGTCTAGTACCTAGGCATGGGCTAGACCAGGTGTAACAAAGGAGTGCGAAGCTCTTGAATCAAACAAGGTGCATTCAAGAGTGCTAAACTAGTTGATCATACCTCAAATGACTTCTGGACCTACTGGAGCTGCTACCTCTGTGGCGTACAACTGCTCACACCTAGATACTCTGCCCCTCGGTTGTCGGCCGCCTCCAGGACCATGCCCTGGTTGAGGTCCTTGAGGAGCACCCTAGGGTCGGCCTCCTCCTACAACGTCTTCTCTTAGAGGAGCGGGATATCGCTGTCCTTGTTGTTGTTGCTGAAAGGGCCTGGCCGAAAACTGCTGCTGCTGAGATGGGTGCTGAACTTGCCCACCCCCAATGTACTACACTTGGACAGAGCACTGAATCTGAAGGTTCCCACAACTACCACAGATGAAGCACCTCAGTTCTGGGCCTGCAAGGAAAGGGCGGGGACTGAGAGATTGAAACTGGAACTACTGGGGCCTACTCCCCACTGGCTGAAACCTAGAAGGTCATGATGCTGGAGGTCTGCTGCTGATGGACTTCCCCTTGGACAATCCCAACTAGCTCCCCTCTCATGGCACACCTCCCAGTGTGTGTATCTTCTCTACCAATTCAGCCTTCTTTTGGACCTCCAAGTACGTTGGTAGAGTGAAGGGAGTAACAACATATTGAAGAGAAGGTCGGAGTGCCTCCTCTAACATCTCACCCAAGACTCCTCATCTAGAAAAAGGTCCGGAGTAAAACGAAAGAGATACTTGAACTTGATTCTTAGCTCCCTCACTGACATTCTCCCCTTCTGAAGGGAGAGTAGCTCCTGCCCCTTCTCCACCTTCATCGTGGAAGAGAGGAATTCCGCCCAAAATTCCCTCTCGAAGTCAGTCCATGAAACTTCAGCCTCCCTCTTCTCCCCAAGATAGAGTGTCCACCACTAATGTGCCGCTCCCCACATCTGGATTACAGCCAGAGGAACCCAGTACTCCATTGGAGCCTGGATCAAGCTCAAATATATCACTAGCTCCTTGAGCCAGCTCTCTGTCTCCATGTCCGAGACACTGCCCTCTTACTTCTCGAGAGTCTGCCACTGAAAAGAACGAAGCATCCTCTTCCACTGGTTATCCTCCTCCTCTCGATCAGCCCTCTGATGATCAGCCAAAACAGCCTCCTGGGCCATAATCTCCCCCACTACCCGTGGTCATCATCTGGGTGCTATAGCTGCAAAGTAAACAAGGAATGCCTAAGCCCAAGTAGTGTAGAAAATTTCTTTTAAATTTTTCTTAGACTTTTTTTATTTTAAATTCCTAAAACACCTATAACACACAAGAACGCAAGTCATTATGATGCATTTACCTTTCCTAGGGTCTCTACCCTACAATCATTGTAGGTTTGGTCGTTTGATAGGTCCCGAGTCCTTGCATCAGATCATGGGGGGGGGGGCTAAAATCTTGTGTCCTAACGGGTCTTCCCTAGCCTATTTCATGCACTAAGATTGCCTAACATTGTTTTCCTACTATCCCATGCAATCCTCACTGTGCCTAACCCCAAGCTCCATCCTATCTCTCAACCAATCCTCTGATACCATTCTGTCATGACCCACCTTCACCAAGATGAGGGAAGGGATGGCGGATTGCCAGACCCTTCCTTCCTCAAGTTGAAGGAGAGATAATGACCCCTGAAACCCACCTTCAATAGGTCCCAGAGTGGCGATTAGCACCAAGGGTATAGAATCACACACAAAATGGAAGGAATTACCCTTTTTATTTAGTAGGATCGAGAGATAAGATAGTAAATCCCAAACAACACCAAAACTAGGGGTAGAGGTAAATCCAAAACAAACCATTCCCATATGCATGTTCCAAAAGTAAGTGCTACAAAAGTACAAGAAAAATACAAAGGTAAGTACCAAAGAAAAGAAAAATAGCAACATCAACTGCCCCAAAGTCCAAACTAGTAGGGTTTGGCACGGTCCTCGAAATCCTCTTGGAAACCTGAAAGTAGTTTTATATACGTAGGGTGAGTATACAGGTATACTAAGTAGGGAAAACCAAAAACTCTTGTGCAAAAGTGGGGAGGCATACTAATGACCCGTGAAAAAGGAGATATCAAAGCACCTAGCAAGGAAACTATCCACCCAAACCTCACCAAGGCACACTCCCCAAATAACGCAAGTCAAGTAAAGTAATAGTAAAATGCATCGATGTTTGGGTACCCTGCGTCACTTTCCCTCTGGTTATTGAAGACATCCTACGCATTAGACCTCCTCTGCCATTCTCACCGCAGTCCCACTACCATACCCCACCCGCACACACATGGGCTACCACAACCACACATCCCGCCCAGAGACACCTGAGCCACAACAACCAAACGTAACCACGCCCGCAGACACCTGGGCCTCATCCTGAAGACGCTTGGGAAACAACATGCCCGCACACACTTGGACCAACCACCAAAACTACTCGACCCAAAGAATCTTGGGCTATAATATACCTCAGGCCATCACAGCTTGCCCGAAGAGTCTTGGGCTACTCAGAAAATGGAGCAGAAAAGGAGCTAATAACCAGCCACTCATAAGAGTGTTGGGAAAAACACCCTCCCCTGTGAAATGGGGGTGTTCGACACGAAGTGCTCAACTTGGGTGGGGCGCGAATAAGAAACGTAAAAACTAAATTATACATATAGGTAACAAGCACTCATCCCAGCCTAGGGGTTCCAAAACCAGCTCATATACAAACACCCTCATTACTATTCATTCATAAGAAGCACCACAACCACAACCATGTCACAAATCATTCCTGGAAAATAATTCCCCATTGAACCCATTCTTGTTTTCATCTTCAAGTGATTCTATTTAAATAATTCTTCACTATTGGGCAACTAACAGGCATAGCCATAATCCAAGGAAGGAAAAACAGCCAAGCAGTAATGCAAGCATTCACACCCAGTTCTCTTGTAAGGTCACAACCACCAAAGGGATCCGTGAGATCCCTCAAAAAAATGGAACCAAACCAAGACCCAATATACGGCCCCACACGACATTAGGTCCACAAAACCATGACTGCACAATAAAAGATCCCATTCCCACCCACATCACCTCACAAGCATCAACTGTAAACATCACCAGAACAGAGCAAGAGAGTTTTTAAATTTAAATTTGCCATTCATTTAGTTTTGTCTTTCCGTTTGGTTAACCGGGGTGACCACACAAGGTTTTTTTATTCATTGGGCATTCATTTAATCAATTGAGTTTACATGATTTACCAGTTTCCATGTTACATCCATTCAATCACATAAATATCCAGAAAACAGAGGTTCATTAGTGCGTAAGAAGGGACCACCAACGACCATGATTTCCAGTGGACATATTCCCATACAATTCACAACATATAAATAAAGGTAAAAGAGTACCACAACATCGTCAAACACACCCCTTCATTCCTTAAAACCATTTATTATCTTTGTTAAGGTTTGGTTTCATCCATCCACATAGGAACATTATCATACCCACCCCGTATGATGCACAGTAAAGAGAGACGAAGGAAAACCCTACTTGGATGATCAATGATTGAAGTTTTTCTCCTGGCGCCAACAACTAGGGATGCGCGAATTGTAGGGGAGGAACTCAGAGGACTCCATGAATGCCCAAGAAAGGCTCTGGCACAGGTGCACCACTAGCCTCGGGAAAGGGGACACCAAACGCACCAAGGAAAGAAGGAAACCAGCCAAGAAGAAGAAGGAAATAATTCTAGTGCAATAAAAAGGCGAGATCCTGGAGTTACAACATATGAAAAATCTTGAGCAACTTTAAAGGTGGGTTGTGGTTTCACCACGAGGTTGGATGGTTACACACGATGAGAATAATTATTATTTAATAATTCACATCAGAGGGGTGGCCATAACAGCTATGCGCTAAAGGATTTCATTTAAAGAGAGGAAAATAGGTCCGTTGAGGGTATCCCCACTCCTAGGGGATTTAAAACGTTGTTTATGGCGCTAAAACGGCTTTGGACCACTTTAAAAAGGTTAAAAGAATTAAAAGTGGCGTTATGGAAAAAATAGGGAAGGAAACCCCAACACCCCTCTGTGGCCGATTGGTGAGACTGATAGGTGAAACCGATCGGTGGAGCTGATCAGGTGAAGTTGATCCCATGAGGCTGATCCCGTGAAGCTGATCCCATGAAGTCGATCAGTGAAGTTGGTTGGGTGAAACTGATCTTGTGAAGCTGATCCCGTGAAGCTGATCATATGAAACCGATCGGTGGAACCAATGGGGTGAAACCGATATGTGAAACGGATTGGGTGAAACCGATCTGTGAAACCTATTGGGTGAAACTGATTGGGTGGAACCGATCTGTGAAAGAGATTGGGTGGAACCAATCTGTGAAACCGATTGGGTGGAACCGATCTGTGAAACCAATTGGGTGCAACCGATCTGTAAAACCGATTGGATGAAACCGATCTATGAAACAGATTGGGTGAAACGGATTGGGTGAAACCGATCGGATGAAACCGATTGGGTGAAACTGATTGGGTGAAACCGATTGGATGAAACCAATATGTGAAACTGATTGAGTGAAACCGATCTGTGAAACTGATAGGGTGAAACTGATTGGGTGAAACCAATTTGTGAAATCGATGGGGTGAAACCAATCTTTGAAACTGATCACGTAAAGGTGATCTGTGAAGCTGATCAGTGAAGCTGATTTGTGAAACAGATGGGTGGAACTAATCAGTGAGTCTAGGACACCCCAACACTTAGAATTTGGAAAATGGATCGGGAGGGTCTGGGCCATTACACAACATGCTAATCCAAGAATAAGAACATGGTGGCAAAGCATAGCATAGATATAACATTATCTAGAAAATCAAGAGGCAAACCACTATCACGATATAAAGCATCAACATGTGATCACTACAACCCATATCTTTATTAATTTGACTAAACCATTATTAGGTTAATTTCATTGTTATCCAAAGGGTTAAACCATACTCAATTTAATATTGTATTCAAATGTAATAAGAGAAGCAACGAATCCCCTAACTCAAAGGCGTCAACGTTCTTTGCACGAGAATGGGCCAACATTGTGGATCTCTGATCACATCTCCCGCGAGAACTGCATCCCTCCAAGGATGCTGCACCACAACTGTACTAACAAACAACCAAGAAAACCTCATTAGAAACATGGGAGGTGATTCGTCGTCACATGGCAAGAAGAACGGGAGGAAAAAAACCGAACAAGAAGAACCTGCAAGAAACGAAGGTAGAACTCATATTGGATCACCTTGGATCGAAGACGAAAACCAAGGATTGATCCCCATCGAAGGAATCCCCAAACGCCTGAGAAAAAGGTGGGCAGATCTCCTGGAGTCGAGAGGGCCACAGGGTTTTGAAGTAAATCCCGAGTGCTGCACCTTTTATAAACGCGTTGTCGTGTAATCATCAGGTTTCAGATTTCTCTGAAAAATGCATCGCCTCAAACCTTTTAACCCCAAATCAATACACGTTGTGAAGCATCTTGTGAACCATCCATAACAAGTCGTGAACTTCACATACATGAAGTGAAAACCCATTATATAGCGGGTATTCTCCCAGCTTCCAGCTTTTTGCAGCTGAGCCCCTCCACACCCACTCCAGGCCTCCTCCGACCACCACAAGCCTCACAAACACGCAAAGGGTCAGACTACACGAATCTGGACTCTTACACATTGATTTCCATAGAAGATAGTTGCTCTTATCCAACTTTATAGGTCATATTTGTCCGAAGACACTTGTGCTAAGGCTTTGTGGCTTGATGATGGGATTTGGCGGGCTGATCTGAACCTGCTTGTTCAGTAGGGTTTGAGTAGCACCCATCATCCTTGGCTCTGTAAATTTATTTAATTTAACAGTGCATTTTTTCAGAATTATAGTAGTATTCATTTGGTAAAATGCATTAACGATGTTTAGTTTCTGCATAAATATTTGTTATATTAAATAATCTCCGAGGACTTAGCCTAGTGGTCAAGGGTCCTGTGCAGTGTTGGGGAAGTCTCGGGTTCGAGTCTTCCCAATTTCCTGCATGTGTGTTTGTGTGATTTCTTTATGGATTTATAATCCCTCCCATTGTTTTTAATATATTTGTCATAATGAATAGCTATTTTTTGTAATTTTTTTGTAAGAGTCGCATTACCTAATGTCTACTATATATAATAAAGTTGGGTACCATGACAACGAGCTTGTACCCAAGTGGTACAAGCTCTTGCTTGACATCCAAAAGACCCAGGACCGAATTTGGGCAGAGACAAATTTCTGGGTTACTACAACAGTACTGCAGCAGCGGCAAAACGGTTGCAACGAAGACACTGTAGCGGAGGAGGTACTGTAGTTAGAACTGTAACGGCGATGGTACTGTAGCAGGTATTGTAGCAGTCCAGGTAATGTAGCAGTACTATTTACTGAAGAATCCTTTGAGTGAAAAAAGTGGGATTTCAAACCTAGTATTCAGACCACTTGAGCTTGAGACTTCAGTTCCTGTACTTGATCAAAAAGAGAACTTTGGTTTAATAATAAAATGAAGATTTCGACCTAGCTTAAAAAAATTTAAGAGTACCGTCCGACGTACGTGTCATTCATTCTATCCTCCACGTCCCTCCTCGTATTCGCTCCCTTACATCCCCTTTTCCCTCCGCTCCACCTAGGTTCCCGCACAAAACCGCGTTCTCCGACTCCGTGTGCTCCGCCTCCGCCTGGCCTTCGGCTGGTCCGCCTACGCCTGCTCTGCAATCGGCAACTCCACCTCTGAGTCCTCCGCACCACCTAGGGTTCCCGCAGAAAACCGCGTGCTCCACCTCCGGCTCCTCCGCCTACGCCTGGTCTGCCTCCGGATGGTCCGACTCCGCCTGCCCCTGCTCCGCATCCTGCTACCCTTTCAAGTTAGGTGTGATTTTTTATCACTGGGAATATGTTCTGTATAGACTACTCTATTCATCGGAGTTATGATTTATAGGGTTCTTCTCATGGTCGAACACCCGATAAACTTGACACTTAAATTGAAGCAACCACAACCCTTAAAGACCTTGATCTGAATTTCATATTCAGATTGCAGAAGCCTTGGTTCCAAGAGTTCTGTTGGTACTATATGTTTAGCACAACTAAAGATAACCTAATTAATGTGAAACATATGTTATTCATGTTTCATTAGTTCTTTCAATTAAGCTGAAGCTTGACAATTTTAGTGCTTACTATACTATTTTTTTGCCTCTCTTCAATATTTATGCATACAATTTTTTTATTCAAACTAATTATTATACTATTATTTGCATTCAAACTGCTAACTATAACTGGTTATCATACCAATTATACTATTATTTGTACCATGGTATCCAGTCTTTCTTTGGGTCAGTGAATCTTTCAACATTTGCATTTTCTACGGCGTAGACAGCTTCCTCCTACAACACATCAAATCGTGAACCACTTTTGGTACGCCTAACTTTTTTTATTAAATACAAACCTTTGAGCTATTTTTACCATGCAAACTTTATGTATTGGTCATTGTTATTTTTATAATCGTTTTAGGTTACATGTTTAGGTAACCTGCTATTTGACTTTCCAAGATATATTACATCCACTATACTCACAATGATGCATTGCCCGGTTTTCTTGAACGCCTTGACAATTCAATAAAAAGACAAACAACATAAACATGCAATTCCCGTCAAGATCTAGAGTGTAGGTTGAGAAACCCCCTTACCTTCAAGGTGAGGTAGAAACCTTCTTTTATAGATTGAGAAAAAGTAATACACATGGGAGTATTTCGATGTGGGACTTGGTAATGCCCAAAATAATAAAAAAGGTTTTAACACTCCCTTTCAAGCTGGACATGCCCAGCTTGGACAAAAGAGTCCTACAAAGAAAAAAAAGGTGAAACCATACAAGACCAGATAAACTCCCCCTCAAGCAGGGCCGAAGATGTTACGGATGCCTAGCTTGGAACTGAGCGAGGTGAGGCGGGCCGCTGGGATGCCTTTGGTGAAGATGTCAGTAAACTGGTCCGTCGTCGAGATGTGACCAAAGCTAACATGATTGTGCTTCAGGTGGTGTTGAAGAAAGTGGCAGTCCACCTCAATATGCTTCGTGCGTTCATGGAAGATGGGATTTGAAGCAATTTTGGTGGCTGCCTGATTGTCATACCAGATGTGAGCATATGTGGGAGGAGGAAAGCCAAGATCCTGGAGGAGTTGTTGAAACCGAAGGATCTCCGTAGTTACGATGGTCATGGCTCGGTACTTAGACTCCGCACTGAGATGAGGTTTCCAGCTAAGAAAATGGCAAATCCAGAGGTAGATCTCTGAGTGGCAAGGCAACCAGCATAATCAGCATCACAAAAGGCCTCAATGTTCAGATGAGGATGCTGTGAGTAGCGAAGACCACGGGCAGGATCGCGCTTGATGTATTTGGTGATGCAGAGGACAACATCCCAATGAGAGGTGGTCGAATGTTCCATAAATTGGGTCACTTTACCAACGACGCAGGTAATGTCGGGACGAGTCATGGTGAGATAATTGAGTTTACTCACCAACCGACGGTACCACTCAGGATGTGAATATGGTTATGAGGAGGCATAAAGTGATCGTTCCCCAGGCTCCAGAAGGGTGTCAACAGCAGTGGCTTATGTTAGCCTAACATCCTGCAGAATATCCAATGCATACTTCCGTTGTCAGAGGGAGATGGTGTCCGGAGAATAGGACATCTCGATGCCTAGGAAGTATGTGAGAGGACCGAGATCCTTAGCGTGGAAGTGTTGGTGAAGATGCTGCTTGAGGTGAGTGACACCAGCAGAGTCGCTGCCGGTGATGATGATATCATCCACATAAACGATCAATAGGATACATCCAGTAGGAGTCATTCTGTAAAATACAGTGTGATCCTTCATGCTTCGAGAGAGGCCAAAATCAGTGACGACAGTGCTGAAGCGGCAGAACCAAGCATGAGGAGATTGCTTGAGGTCGTACAGAGAGCGGCAGAGTTGACAGACTTGAGACTCGGCGCCGGAGGCACAAAAGCCGAGTGGCTATTGCAGATAAACTTCTTCCTCAAGAAAGCCATGGAGGAAGGCATTTTTGACATCCAACTGATGAAGATGCAAACGATGATGTGCCGACAGAGAGATGAATAACCGAACAGAGTTCATCTTGGCCACTGGAGAGAATGTATCAAAGTAGTCAGCCCCGTAAATTTGTGTGAAGCCCTTAGCCACAAGGCGGGCTTTGAGTCGATGAAGAGTGCCATCGAGATTTAGCCGGACTGTGTAAATCCATTTGTTGCCCACTGCCTGTTTGCTTGCTGGGAGGGGGACGGGATCCCAAGTATGGTTTTTCTCCAGAGCCCGCAACTCATCCTGCATTGCCGCTAGCCATCCCGGATGAGACTTTGCATCACCAACTGTGTGAGGAATAGATACTGTCTCCCGAGCTGACAAACCCCTGTATGAAGAGACAAATAGAGGAGTACTCTGGCACGAGCGAGTACCTTTCTGGAGGGCAATAGGCAAGTCGTTTGGTGCTGTAGAAGGAGCATCAGATGAAATGGGGATGACAATGTCATTGGCCGGGACGGGGGGGCACTCGATGGGCGACGAGAGTAAACTGTACCATACCGATGAGCAGCAGGAGGCAACACTGGAGGATGGTGGATGATGAGGGGAAGACAATCATCAATAACAGAGTCAGGATGAGGAGAGGGAAAGGAGAATGGAGAGCCCTCAACAAAGGAGACATCCGCAGAGATGACATACCATCGAAGATCTGGTGAGAAGCAGCGATATCTGTGATGAGTGCGGGAATAGCCAAGGAATATGCAGCAGAGGGATTTTGGAGAGAGTTTGGAGCGGAAGGGTCGAGTGTCACGAACATAACACAAGCAACCAAACATTCGAAGAGAGAGGGAATGGAGAGGGAGAGGGGAATAGAGCCCGAAAGGGAGTCTCCCCCTGAAGGATAGAAGAAGGAAGACAATTGATGAGGTAAGTGGCAGTGAGGAAGACATCTCCTCAAAAAAGCAGAGGCACCTGGCGGTGGAAGAGGAGGGCACCAGCAGTCTCTAGTATATGTTTGTGTTTCCTGTGACAACTGGGTCCCGGTGACAGCACAGCCACCCCGCCTTAACATGGCTGTTGGGTCCTGGCCCACCAGGTACCACCAGTTGCCCCGCAGACACGTGGGGCCCACCCCAGGGTCCACCCACATGCCTGAACGGGTCATCTGACTAATGATAGTCCCCATAGGCCAACACATGTCCTTTCCAGTGTGCTTTGTCCTCACTCACACACACCCTGGGAAACTTCCCAGAAGGTCACCCATCCTGACCACTACTCCAGGCCAAGCATGCTTAACTGTGGAGTTCTAATCAGACGGGCTCCCGGAAAGGAAGGTGCACCTTGTTGACATGAGTCATATCATTTAGTCATTTAACCCTTTATCATTTGGGGATGTTACAATCACCCCCCCCCCCTTTAGAGCACAACGCCCTCGTTGTGGTCCCTACATCTCAACCCAGGCAGTGCACCGCGCACTTAAGGCTGGGTTCCTCCTCTGATACCAAATGTGACAACCGGGTCCTGGTGACAGCACAACCACCCCGCCTTAACATGGCCGTCGGTTCCTGGCCCACCAGGTACCACCAGTTGCCCCGCAGACATGTGGGGCCCACCCCAGGGTCCACCCACATGCCTGAACGGGTCATCTGACTAATGATAGTCCCCACAGGCCAACACATGTCCTTTTCAATGTGCTTTGTCCTCACTCACACACACCCTAGGAAACTTCCCAGAAGGTCACCCATCCTGATCACTACTCCAGGCCAAGCATGCTTAACTATGGAGTTCTAATCAGACGGGCTCCCGAAAAGGAAGGTGCACCTTGTTGACATGAGTCATATCATTTAGTCATTTAACCCTTTATCATTTGGGGATGTTACATTTCCGCTCGGCCACTCCATTCTACTAGGGTGTATCAGGACAGGAGGTCTGATGAATGATATCCTTTGCTTGGAGGAACTGTCGAAAAGGAGTGAAGAGATATTCACGCCCATTGTCTGAGCGGAGACATTTAATAGAGGTGGAAAATTGGGTATGGATTTCAGCATAAAATGTGTGGAAGGTAGAAAAGACTTCAGTGCGGTCTTGTAGGAGGTACAACCATGTCATTCGGGAAAAATCATCAATGAAAGATATATAATATTTATGTATCAAATGACTCGAGGTGGTACAGAGACCCCAAACGTCTGTATGAACCATATCAAAAGGTTTGGAGGCCCTGTTATCCACTTGAGGAATGTATGAACTGTGATGGTGTTTCGCAAATTTACAGGACTCACACTGGAAAGACAAATGTGGACACAAATCTGGAAAAAGATGATGAATGGTGGAGGCGGGTGGATGACCCAATCAGGAATGAAGATCCAATGCCCGGGCAGAGATAGAGGTGCAGGCCATGGGTGGCTGTCCATCGAGCATGTAGACCCCGTCCCGAAGCTGGCCTTTACCAAGTTCCCGGTTCGTAGTCCGCTCCTGAAACACAACACCAGATGAAGTAAATATGGCAACACAGTTGTAATCTTTTGTAATCTTACTGATGGAAAGAAGATTAAAAGGACTGCGAGGCACATGTGCCACAGAGGGCAGGTGAATTGATGAAGTCAGAGAGCATGCACCGAACCCCGCAATGGGTATCGTAGAGTCATCAGCGACGGTGGTGGATGATTAATCGTCATAAGGAGAGTAGGAGGTCAAAATACCTGCCTCACCAGTGAGGTGATCAGAGGCACCTAAGTCGAGCATCCAGCTCGGGGAGCGACGACCAACGAGGGCAGTAGAGCCAGTCGAGTGGGCGAGAGACGCCGAAGATGGTCCGAGTCCGGTGGATTCCGGAGAATCGTGGAGTAGCTGGAGGTCTGCCAGAGAGAGGTCGAGGGAGGATGACAGAGTTGGGACTGATGGAGAAGTCTCCTGGACCGCGGTCTGACCTTGCCGTGGTTGCTGGGATGGGTAGCCATGAAGGACCCGGCATTTGGTGATCAAGTGGTCAGGCTTGCCGCAGTGCTGGCAGTGGGGTCGAGGTTGTCCGTCCATGCGACCACGACCATGAGGGCCGGACGAGCGTCCACCGCCACGACTGATGAGAGCCGAGTGATCGATGATGGGGGGGGGGGGGCGATGGGAGAGCCCGTTGAGCCTTGCCCAGACGATGATATACCTGTGGTATATCCAGCGTAGAAGGGGCCGCGACAGAGGGTCGCGCTCGGGAGGAGCGGCGGTGGTGGGTCGCGCGGGAGCCGGAAGGTGTCGCGACGAAGGGTCGCGCTCGGGAGGAGCCGCGACGGAGGGTCGCGCTCGGGAGGAGTCGAGACGGGAAGGGCGCGCTTCGGGAGGGAAGGCACCGAGGATGGTGGGGGGGACCGGGGTGCACCAGGGAGAAGCTCCGGGCAGGATGCACTGGGGAAGGAGGGTGAAGGAACGCACCGGGGAGGAGGGGCCGGACTGTGCCGGGAAGCTGCTGGAGAGGGCGGGCCGGTCTGTGCCGGGAGACCGTGAGAGAGGCGAGGCCGGTTAGTGTCGGGAATCCGCTGGGAGGAAGGGTCGGGATTAAGTTCCCTCTGATACCATGTAGGTTGAGAAACCCTCTTACCTTCAAGGTGAGGTAGAAGTCTTCTTTTATAGATTGAGAAAAAGGAATACACATGGAAGTATTCCGATGTGGGACTCGGTAATACCCAAAATAATAAAAAAAAAGGTTTTAACATAGAGAAACAAGTTTTCAAAGGTGACTACTAAGGCAACAACGACAACAGGTTCACCAAAAAAATTAAATGAAATACTTTAAATGTATATGTTTTTTCTTTATGATTTTACTTTCATTTTTTTATCTATTCATTTATTCATTTTTTTTACGGTTAAAATAATAACAAAATAAAAATTTCTAATTTTGATCTTATGTTACTACATTTGTTTCTTATATCTTACCTTCATTCGTTCACCCATCTACCAAACATATAACATCAGATATGTATAAGACATCAAATGGTCATTTCCACGGCTTCTCGGATTGTGAAGGTATGGACTCACACAAATTTCACTACAATACCCTAATATGTGCAATTATCACACATAAGATATTGAATTTTATTATCAACATATAATGTTTTTTTATTATTTTAATATTCGTATTATTTGTCGATTTTATCTTCCATTTTTATTGGTTTGTTTCTCAAAATTGATTTTATAACGATCATGTAATGAGGATGATCCGAGGTAATGCATTTGCAAGTGCAGTTGTCTAATTGTCTTTTTTGTTTCTTTGAAATGTTATAACAGACATAAAATTAAAATAACCATGCTTGCCTGCGGTTATTGATAATTGTTTATAACATAAAAATGATACATCATTTTCATATTCTTGACAAGTGGTGTTCATTTGGATTCTGGAAAACACTTACACATATACATTAAATTCATTTAATGTTTACCCCATTGTCTATGATTTTATATCTTCATATTTAATTTTCTATTATGTATATACCACTTTCAGGAACCTGGGTATACTACTCTAATTGCAATATTCAAACAATTTGTCTATTCAATACATCCTCTCCAAGTGAAACCAAAGGTACTTGCCTACTCGTATTTTTTTGCATTCAAACTGCTTATTATACTATTTATGACCAGAATTTGTGTACACAAATTGTATACAATTTGCATTCAAACCGCTAATTGTACTATTTATGTATACAATTTGTGTACACAATTTGTATACAATTTGCATTCTAACTGCTTATTATACTATTTTTTGCCTACTCTTCAATATTTATGTATACAATTTGTTTATTTAAACTGCTTATTATACTATTATTTGCATTAAAAAACTGCTTATTATAGTAATTATACTATTATTTGTACCATGGTATCCAGTTTCTTTCGGTCGATGAATCTTTCAACATCTGCATTTCTTACCAGTGTAGACAACTTCAACTTCCTCCTACAACACATCAAATCGTGAACCACTTTAGGTAAGCCTAACTTTTTTCATTCAATACAAACTTTTTCATGTTTCTATCATGCATACTTTATGTACTTGTCAATGCAATTTTTATAATCGTCTTTGGTTACATGCCTAGTCAACTTGATGTTTGACTTTCCATGATATATTACTTTCACTATACTCATAATTATGCATAGCATGATTTTCTTGAACACCTTGACAATTCAATAAAAAAAAAAATTGCATAAACATGCAATCCTTGTCAAATGTAGTTCATTCATGTATTTGAAATCTCCATCGTCAAAAAAAAAATCCATTCCTTTTAATTTGTCCTTAATTTTTTTTACTATATTGATGATGTCTTCATATTTTCTCCACTCGTATTCCAATATTATGTACCACTAAATTGTGATTTAAATATATTCAATATTAATGTTTATTATTAATTTTGAAAAATAGTAATCTCTTATTCAAAATAAGCATTGATCCATATCGTCGCGAACGTACAGGTGAGTACTAGTTATTTTTATTTTGCGGTGACTATATTTTATGTAACTATTTCATTTCACAATGCAATTTTTTCAATATTATAAATTTTCATTTGCTTAAAAAAATTCTGTGAATTCTCTATCATCTGGGTTGATATTTAATTATATTATTTTAATTCAATTTTCCCCTCTTGAAAAGCACGCAGTCATGGGGAAGAAGACCACAAAGATGCGCGACAATGTCAATAATGAGCACAACCCTTCTGCGGTGTTTGTCTCCAATATGCCCTACTCTTTCACCAACTCGCAGGTATTCCGTCTTTTGTGTTGGTCACCTTCGCATTGGGTACTGTGAAAATCGAAAGGGAAATAATGGTCTGTTTTACATGTTTGACCAGCTTGAGGAAGCATTCAGTGATATTGGACCGATTAGACGTTGCTTCATGGTCACTGAGAAAGGTTAGACGATCCTTTACAGTTGGTCGTACTATTTGAATTTGAGTGTGGAAATATAATGCTTGAATATTAATTCAACCTTGTATAGCCTGCTAAGAAAAAATATCCTTGTCATCCGATTTAGTAGCCATGCAACCCTGTTTCATGTTGCTTATCGGGGGAGGGGTATAATTGATGTTGTTAGGTCTTTTCAACAAATAGGCACATTGTGTTTCCCTTGTTCTGTTTTTCACATGCTTCCTGTTTGGTTGAGATTTATCGCCTCAAATGACATCTTCTCATGTTGGCAGATTATCTGAATAGGAGGTTTCTTGTTGTTCATATGGATTATAGCTTTAACAGGGCATGCCATAATCAGAAGTTCTTATTTTTTTCTTGTTCTCAGGGTCAAGAAAACATCGTGGTTTTGGTTTCGTTCAGTTGTAAGTTGAAAATAATATTCGTCCAAGATTCTGGGTCTCCATTTATGTCTTTGTTCATTTGTTTGTTACATCTGTTCCTCAATTTTCTTTTTGTAGTGTTTCTGGGTTACTCATGAATTTTTTTAACGTCTGTGCACTGAATTTTTAAGAACTGATTGTCATTTGTTTTGTATTGTATTGCAGGACACGTAAATAATACAACAGTAACAGATTTGTGGCCACACATGTGTGCTGGCATGATAGTCCTTACCACTAACAAGTAAACCATCTACAAAAAAATAATTTGTCAAAATAAGGATTTTTGATTACATGTAAACCTATGGAAGTGTTATGGTTTTTAGATATAAAACTGTTAATATTGTGGTTTTATCATAGTCCAAACAATAATTTCTTTTTCCTTGAGTAGGCATGTGCTAACTGACTTTTTTCCTATTTCCTTAATGTCGCATGATATTCAGAATTGTTATTTTATCCTATTATATATATAATTAATATTAAGGACTTCTGTTTGGTCCATTTTTCTCTTGTCCAAGTACCAGCTCCAACCAGTATTTTTGCATCAACTTCTTTTGTTTTGTCCTCGATTAAATAGTTGAGTGGGGTGTTTTTTGGACATTTTAAAACCATTGATTGGGAAACTTTAATTTTTGTTTTGTCATCTCATCATATGCTTGGTGTTTGATTTTACTGTACTGCTTCTATCTAACTATAGCCTCAATATGTATCCTGACCCACTTGAAGTGCTGTTGCGGAAGATGCTAAACGCGCTATTGAGCTGAAAAATAATTCAGCTGTTGGAGGTCGGAAAATTGTAATTAAACCGGCCATGCACCGCAAACCACTTGAACAGCAGCGGTCAAAGCCACATGAAGGTTTCTATTTATATTTTTTTATGTTATGAATTTAAGTTTACCATTGGTAAATAATTCTCATGTTTCCCTTTTCATTTAGCAGTTCTCTCATATGGAAATGTTAAGGCATGTGATGAGAAAGATGGAGGCGTGGCTAAGTTAAAAAAGCATGTGAAAAATTCAAATTTGCAGGCACCAGGTGGCAATTTCATAGAATTTTTCATTTGAGTTCATTTCCATTTCCTGGTAAATTTTAAGCATTTTCTATTAATATCTATAAAATATTTAGAGAAGCTTGTGGAACCTAGGAACACAGCAAAAATTTTCAGCCATCTAGCTGATCATGAGAGTTGTTCAGAAAAGCAGAGGTGCGATTTCTTCTACTGATCTCAATGGGTTTTCAAATTATGCAGTTTTGTCTCATTAGTTGCTTGTATTTTAGTTTTGGAAATCATTTATAAAGTCACTTATGCAATTAATCCCGCAGCTTCTTATTTTCATGCCTAGATAACATAGGTGAATGAACCATTGTATTCATTTTATAAATATTCAAAGCTGTACATACTAGTTTTTTTTTTGAATTCAATTTTCTTCTACTGACCTTTAAAGTTCTACTGTTTAGTCCACGCCATTTTTCTTTTGAAAGTAAAATCCTACAAATATTGTTTTTTTTTTGCTGGTGAATATGGTGGTGTTTCCGGTGGGTTAATTTATTCCAATTTTAATGATATTTTTGATAGATAAACACATGCATAAAAAGCTTAGTATTTTTGACCCTGGAACTACTTCAAGGGAAAGGATGAGTTCTGGTAGTTTTCTGAGTGTTGCGAATGCTAATGTATGGAGTGGATTTGGTGTTTTAATGTGTTCATTTTCTATATAGGGTTGCAAGAACTGTCATTTTTGGCGGGCTTCTCAATGTAGAGATGGCAGAGGAAGTTCATCGTCAGGCTAGGGAGATTGGCTCTATTTTTTCTATAAATTATCCTATTCCAAAAGAAGAGCTTGAGGGAAACAGTAAGATCATGCCCTGCTCATCCTTTTATAAACCAATCCTTGTGATAATTTTACATAATGTAATCCTGATTATGTCTTCATTACTGAAAATGGGGTTTCCTTTGGATTTTATGGTTTCATGACTTGGATTCAGGGAACCTGAAATGTTTGGATTATACCTGATAGACTAAGGCCTGTTTGGTACAATTTTTTTAATGGAATGGAATGGAGTGAAATGAAATACAGTGGAATGTTGGTGAATGATGTTTGGTACATAATGAAAATAAAATTAATTTTAAAGAATAATTTAAATTAATAAGAATATTAAAATATTAATAAAATATTTACTTATTAATTAAATCGTAATGATTTTATTAACAATATTAATGATTACTTTTTGATTATACTTAATTTAAACGATTAATTTTCATTATTTTATTATCTAACTTATCATTATTACTTTTGTTATTTTATTATTTTTAAAGCTTTCAAACCCAAGGAATCTAGATTCCTTCAATTTTTAGGAATCCAGATTTCTTAAAATCTAGGAATCATGATTACTTCGAAAATCAAGTTAGACCTGTTAAACCCTCTTTTTATTATTATTATAGGTATTTCTGAGTCCCACATCGGAGTACTCCTTTGTACATTCTGCCTTCTCATTCTATAAAAGAAGGGCCCCACCTCACCTTGAAGGTAAGGGGGTTTTCCCATTCTACATGGTATCAGAGGGTAAATTCCATTAGAATTTTTTTTTCTCTCCTTCCGGGTTTGCCCTACGCGGCCCCCCCTCCCCTCCTGCGAGTCTGAGTACCGTGCCAGTAGCTTAGCTTTCCTTAGTAGACTTCTTCTCACATATGGTGTGATAATCAGGCAGCCACTAAAATTGCTTCGAATCCCGTCTTCCATGAACGCACGAAGCATATTGAGGTGGACTGTCACTTTCTTCGCCACCACCTGGAGCATAATCATGTCAGCTTTAGCCATATTCCGACGGCAGACCAGCTTGCTGACATCTTCACCAAAGGCCTCCCCGGTGCTCGCCTCACCTCGCTCAGTTCCAAGCTGGGGCTCCACAGCATCTGACGCCCAACTTGAGGGGGAGTGTGTCTTGGTCTTGTATGATGTCATCTTTATTTTTTTGTGGGAGTCGTTGTCCAAGCTGGGCATGTCCAGCTTGAGGGGGAGTGTTAAACCCTCTTTTTATTATTATTATGGGTATTTCCGAGTCCCACATCGGAGTACTCCTTTGTACATTCCGCCTTCTCATTCTATAAAAGAAGGGCCCCACCTCACCTTGAAGGTAAGGGGGTTTTCCCATTCTACAAGACCAACCAAACAAACACCATTAAAATATCACGTGTTAGTAATGGGGCTGTTGATTCCCTTATCCGGGACCCCCTATTTTGCATTCTCCATCAAAGAAGGAAAGATAGGAGGTAAGTTGATTGGAGTAGGGAGTGTTGGTTAGTAAGTCAGTTGGGAGTGCAACCCACTATAAATAATAGTCCATTGGTCTTGGAAAGTGACACCCGACATTTGACTTGGAGCCCTGCTGGAAGCGGTCGCTGTGGAGAGGTGATCACTTTCTGGAACTCATAACCCCCACAACATGGAGGGTGTTCTCTCCTTGGCCTCCCTTGTTGTAATTCTGTCTCAACTCCTACCGTAAATCTCCTTTACTGCTGTGCAGTGTAGTAATAAACAGTTAGCTTGTAGTTTTCTTTCCCTAAGCACATTGTATGATCCATTGTTAGCTGGATACCTAACAATTTGGTGCTTTCATTGAGAGAACGATCATTGAGAGACCGATCGTTGAGACTCAATTGCTGAGAGGCTGAACGTCGCTGGTTGTTTGAAGTGAGGTTGATGTGAGCACCTCCCTACTTGTATGCAGACTAGCATGAAGAATACAGTTGCCTCTATTGAATGGGATTTGGAGAGTCAACAACTTAGGTATGAGGAGAGGGAACAATCACGTGATCAGAGGGAGCATATGTGAGATCAGACGTTGTCGGCCATGCAACCGACATGGATAAGCTGGTTAGAGGATCGACTAACTACCAATGATTTGTGCACGATTTGATGTGACAATCCGAGGAAAAAGTCTCTCAGGATGTGAGATATGGAGGAGTAAATGATAGATAAGATTAAGGGGCTTGAGCTGCAGGTGGAATAGGTCTCAGATTCTGGAAATCAAATTAAGGTAGCGACAATATTTCTGTGCGGAGGTGGAAGAGTGAGAACGCGGTGGTCGAAAAACGACAAGGTGGAAGCCTAATACCGAAAAATGCTGCTCTGGTGGAAGGATTGAGGAGTGTATCGAAGTGAGTTTAGTTATTTTCATTTTCGGTAGAGGATCCTTTTGGATGGATCATGTAAGCAAACACTTATTTCTCAATAAGCCAAACTCTGGGAGATATGAAACTACCTCTAGCACATATCAGTATGGAGAACATGACACTTTACTGGTTTTTGTCTTGGCAGAATGCTAATCTAGGATTGAAATGGGAACAGTTGAAGCCAACGCTCATGAATAGACATCATGAATAGACATGGGAAGGCAAAGAAGGGGGATCCATTGAGGTTCTTGAAGACTCTTCGACAAACCGGTTTCGGGGAGGAATATATCAAAGAATTTGAACAAGTGGCACCGAGGATATCTGATTTCCTTGAGCTATGGTACTTGAGCTTGTTCATGGGAGGATTGTGGTCATAGAATGAAAATAGAGTGTCCACACATGAACCTATAAACAAGTATCTGATGATAGCTCTGGTTAGGAAGATTGAGAGGGAGTTGGTTGCAGAAGGAATTTTGAGTAGAGTTCAGGGAAAATAGGCGCCACCACAGGCTCCACGGGGAACTGGACTTGTGGTGCCCAACTTTCAGTCTAGTAGGCCAACAATTGAAAGGAGTAAAAAGGAATAAGAAATTAGAAGATCCAGTGGAGAAGAAAGGTGGAATGGAGTGAGACTATCAGTCGGCACGAGAGAGGAACAAAAACAAAAGGGTTTGTGTTTCCGTTGTGGTTAACCTTACAGCCCTTTGTTCATGTGTTTAGACAAGCACTTGAGGTTTTTGATGCGGGAGATCGAAGAGTTGAATGATGAGGGGGAGGCAGAAGTGGAAAAGCGGTATATTTCTGAGCAAAATGAACAAGGAAAAGAGCAGATAGGGGAACTGGTGGAATACAGGAGTATGGGGGAGGAGAAGGCAGATTCGTTGCTGTTTAGTGGCCATATTTCATTGTTATCAATTGTAGTCCCCGTTGACAACGGTGCAAGTCATAACTTCGTGTATAAAACTTTCACAAAAATGGCAAATGTGGAGCTCAGTTCGATTATGCCTTTTTTCATTAAGTTGGGAGGTGGTGGGCATAGAACAATGTTGTAGGGGGTTTGCAAGCAATAGAGGTATGAATGGATAATTTCACAATTAAGATTGAAGCATATGCTTTCGATACCTGGGGACCAAATTTAGTTTTGGGAATGATGTGGTTAAAGACCTTGAGGTTTGTCATGACAAGCCAGAGGCACAAAAACCATGGAATTCACGTGGGAGGGGAAAAAGTCAAATTACAGGGGTTACAAAGCTGTTGGGGAAACTAGATGACCTGTGGCGGTTACTACAACAGTTGGTAATTTTTATGGAGAGATGGGAATGGAAAACTGAGGGTGTATATATATACATATCTGTTTATCCCATACACACACATTATTTATATACCACACATCAATATTATTTTTCTCAATTTAATAATAATAGCAACAATATTTTATCATTATTATAAAATATCTCATAATTTCTATTATAAATATTTCAACAACCTTCATTAAAAATCGATAATAGATAAAGATTTTTTTTATTGATCACAAAAAAACATTTATTTAGCACAAAATAATAATATCACCATTATTACTTAGCCCACTCATTATTTCTTAACATAATTCTTAATTAGGGAAGTATATTATTATTATTTGCATCAAAGAAAAAAATGGAAATATACTTCCGTAATTAATAATTGTGTTATGGTGGAAATAATGAGTGGGCAAAGTAAGAATAGCGATCTTTCTTGAAAGAGAGTGGCCTGGAAGAACAATGTTGTCACCAACAGTTAGGAGAGTTGATGAAAGAGTATCAGACCCTCTTTGATGAACCAAAAGGGGTGCCCCCAAGCAGGCTAACAACCACGCTATAACCTCGGTGGATGGGGCAGTCCCAGACCCTATTAATTGGATCATTAGCTTAAAGATGAGGTAGAGAAACAGACGACAAAGATGATGAAAAATGGAATAATACGACATAATAACCGTTAAGAGTTGGTGTCCTAGGACAAACTAATTGTACTTTAATTACATATATATTCGATGATTTGAATATTAATTAAACATTTTATTACATAATGTTCATTCTTCATGGCTTTAATGTAATAATGTTCTAGAGTATTTGTCGCATTAATATGGTCATAACAGTTCCACGCTATGATGAGAATCTTAAAGTGCTATGATAATATTCTTAATATAGTTTCGCGGTCCGATAACGTACTATGATGGGACACATGGTATTTAGGTCGTCAGTTACGAGTACTCGTAAGTGGATGAAGCTTCTTCTCATGAAGTTTGCTCTTAGTAATCTCTAAGACGAGAGATTATGAGAACAAACCTGTCAGTAGGAATTCTGCATGTTTCAGTGTCGTCAAATATTTCTATCTACGAGTGTGTAATAACCCTTATATTTTAAGATATGATCGATACCTGTTAGGACTCACGCACTTAGATTTACTGATGAAAAATGTCACGCTATATGTTGGTGGGATGTAGGGTACGTTGGGTGTGTCATGATTGACGTATTGAGCAAAATAGGTTGATGAGATATTGTGACCAAAAGATTATATTACACAGTGAGCGTTCGTATGTGGTTATTATCATTGCGACATCAAGTTATTTCTTTTGGGTACCTGGACCCGTTGCTAGACAGTAATCTTGAACTTAACAAGTCTGTTTTATGTCAATGAGAAAGAATTCTAGAGGGTCACACACTAAGTGTTTCTGTTGATCTCGTTTAAATTCTATTTAAATTTAATTAATGGAATAAATATTATTCTCAAAATCGATGAATAATTTTATTCAAGTTATATTGATCGCATAAATTAAATAAATATTTATTCGCCAACATGTGAATAAAAATATATTTGTTTATTTTATTGAATATTTAATTAATATTTATTTGCTGGTATGTAAAGAAAATATTTATTTATGAATAAAATATTTATTCTTGTTAAACCCTCTTTTTTATTCTTTTTATTATTATGGGTATTTCCGAGTCCTACATCGAATATTCTATTGTGTATTCCTCTTTCTCAGTCTATAAAAGAAGTCATCCGCCTCACCTTGAAGGTAAGGGGGTTTCCCATTCTACATGGTATCAGAGGGAAATTAATCCTGAACCCTCCCTCCCCTGCGGATTCCCGGTTCTGTCCGGCCCCGCCTCTCTCCTCCTCCCGGTTCTGTCCGGTGTGATCGGCCCATCGGGTCTGCCCTACGTGCCCCCCTCCATTCCGGCTCTGCCCTACAGGGCGGCCCTCCCTCCTGTACAAGGCGACTCCCTTCCCAGCGGCCCTCCCTCCTGCGCGCGCGAATCCCTTCCCGGCGGCCCTCCCTCCTGTGCGCGCGACTCCCTTCCCGGCGGCCCTCCCTCCTGTGCGCGCAACTCCCTTCCCAGCGGCCCTCCCTCCTGTGCGCGCAGCACTACCCAGGCGGCCCTCCTCTTGTGCGCCCGGCTCCTCCCGCCCCCCCCCGGCGGCCCTCCATCGCAAGGGCCCCTTCCCCACACGACGACCCCCGCCCTCTCGCTCCGTTTGGTTGCTCCCTTCCCAGCGGATCCCTCCTGGCGCCCGCCCGTCTGGTTACTTCTATTCCAGCTGCGGCTCCCTCCTGGAGAACCGGTCCCGGCGGCTCCCTCCTGGCGACCCGACTCTTCCTGCGCACACCTAGCACCGCCTCCCGGCGCCCCTCCCATTGTCCGCTACCTCTCGCGGCTCCACATGGCTTCCTGGCACGCCTGACCCCTCGCTGATTCCGGCGTTGCCCACAACTGCGTCCTAGACCGCTACCCGACACTTCAATGGCGGACTCATCCCCTCCGCCTCAGATGATCACCGCTTCCACCCGCCTCGTCGATGACCGGTTAGACTCCACAAATTTCTCCGTCTGGCGGAAGACTGGTGATGTCCTTGACCGGGATGGATCTTGATCATCACCTTGAGGATCCTCCCCCGGCTTCGACTGACCCCAAATACCGCTCCTGGAAGCTTGCTGATAGCAAGATCTTTGCTCTGCTGGTCAATTCCATGGACCGATCGGTCAAGGATGTCACCCGAACGACGAATACAGTCAAGGAGCTCTGAGACTCCTTGAACATCATGTATTCCGAGACCAACAACTTGACTCGGGTTTCTGATATCCTCCAGCGTCTGTCCCATATTCGACAGCAGGACCAGTCCTTCACCGCATAGTTCATGGAATGGAAAGGGCTTCGTGATGAGTTGCAGGAGTTGTGGCCCGTTCCCCAGACACCGGCAGAGGCTCAGACCCAGCGGGACCAACTTTTCATCTTCACTCTTCTCAGCGGCCTTGCTCCCGAGTTTGTTACCACGACAACCGAGCTGCTCGCCATCCCTTCATCGTTGGAGATCCCACAGGTTTATCATCGGCTGAGCAAGGCCCAGTGGGCCCTTCCCCCTTCCGCCCCGGTTATCGACCACTCCGCTCTCATCGGTCATGGTAGTGGACGCTCCTCGGGCCCTCGTGGGCGTGGCCGTGTGGAATGCCGTCCACGTCCTCTCTGTCAACATTGTGGCAAACTTGGCCATCTGATCGACCGATGTTGGGTTCTGCATGGACGTTCATCTCAGCGCCCGAGGCAGGGACAGACAGCGGTTCAGGAGGATTCCTCGGCGGTCACCACTCTTCCACCATCTCTGGACCTGTCTATGACCGACATCCGGCTGACTCATGATCCTCGGGACCTCGCCGGACCCGCCCATCCTTGGATTCTCTGGCCCATTCTGTTTGCTCCGCTGCCTTTGTCGGTCGTCGCTCCCTTGCATGGATGCTCGACTCAGGTGCCTCTGACCACCTCACCGGTGATGCTGGTATGTTGACCTCCTACTGCCCTTATACCGGTTCATCAGCCATCACCTTCGCTGATGACTCCACTATCCCCATTGCGGACTTCAGCGCATGCTCCCTGACTCCATCGATTCACCTACCATCTGTGGCACATGTGCTCCGCAGTCCATTTAATCTTCTTTCCATCAGTAAGCTGACACGCGATTATAACTGTGCTGCCATATTTACCTCTTCCGGTGTTGTATTTCAGGAGCGGACTACGAACCAGGAACTTGGTAAAGGCCAGCTTCGGGACGGGGTCTACATGTTTGATGGCTCGACACCCATCGCTTGCACGTCTGCCTCTGCTCGAGCATTGGATCTTCATTCCCGGTTGGGGCACCCGCCTGCCTCCACCATTCATCAGCTTTTTTCAGACTTTAGTCGACATGATCCTTTTCATTGTGAGTGATGCAAATTTGCGAAACATTATCGCACTACATACATTCCTCGAGAGGATACAAGAGCCTCAAACCCTTTTGATCTGGTTCATTCAGACGTGTGGGGTCCTTATACCATTTCGAGTCATTTGGGGTACAAATATTATCTCTCTTTCATTGATGATTTTTCTCGAATGACTTGGCTTTACCTCATTCGAGAATGCTCAGAAGTGTTTTCCACCTTCCAAACCTTTTACAATGAAATTCAAAATCAAATTTCCATCTCTGTAAAATGTCTCCGCTTGGATAATGGACGTGAGTATTTCTCCACTCCCTTTCAGCAGTTTCTCCAGACAAAAGACATCCTTCATCAGACCTCCTGTCCTGATACACCTCAGTAGAATGGCGTGGCCGAGCGGAAACATAGACACATTTTGGAGACTGCTCGTGCCCTCCTTTTCCACCGGCAGGTGCCTCTGCATTTTTGGGGCGATGCAATTCTCACTACCACCTACCTTATAAACCGTCTTCCGTCCTCTATCCTTCAGGGGGAGACTCCTTTTCGGGCTTTGTTCTCCTCTCTCCCTCTTCACTCCCTTCCCTTTCGAGTGTTTGGATGCCTCTGTTACGTTCACGACACACGTCCTGACCTCTCCAAACTCTTTCCCAAATCCCTCCGGTGCATTTTGTTGGGTCGGAAGAAACACCGAGTGATGGCAAGAGGGGGGGTGAATTGCCTTTTAAAAAATTGATTAACAAATTAAAAATCAAAGTATAAATGCAGCGGAAATAAATAAGGCAAGACACACAAAATTGATAACGGAGTTCGGCCAAAACCCGGCCTACGTCTCCGCTCCCAACTCAACCGTTGAGAGATTCCTACCGCTTGCTTTTCAATGGTTTTAGCAAGAAACCCACTAGGCTTTGAGGTAGCACTAGGACCTATTACAGCTTGCTTTTGAATTGGTTTAGCAAGAACCCACTTGCTTTTGATGGTTTAGCAAGAACCCACTATCCTTCTTACAGGTGAAGGATAGCTCACCTATGTCTCAAGCTTTTTAAAGGAAAAGCTTGTGAACCTCTTCACACCTTAGTGGTGATGTGAAACCCAAAAGAAAGAGGGAATGAGAAAAGTTTGGGGTTTGTAGGCACAAACCCAATTTTAAGCTCAAAATAAATAAAACACGAAAAACCGTAATTGAGGAAGACTTGGGCGCCTTTGATTGATTGGAGATGTTGAAGGCCGCTTCCAAGCTTCTTTGAAGGAGCTCCTTGGATGTGGAAGTTGTTGGAGCAAGGTGGGTTCCTTGAAGGAAGTCCGCCGGAGGTACGCCAAATGATGAACAACGTGTCCGTGGGCTTGGTATATGATCCGGGTGGTGTCCGAGGCTTCCTTGGCCTTTATTTATAGGCATGGAACCCTTGGGGAGGCTTCGGAGCCGTTGGAGAGGCTTAAAGAGCCGTTGGGAGCCAAGTGGGCCAGCCTGGTCAAACTGCAACGGCTAGTTTGACTGGCTCCACCGGCTGGCCGGTACAGTCCCACCGGCTGGCCGGTGTTTGAGAATTTGGAGATGCTTTGAGTGCAGGCTGCACCGGCTGGCCGGTGGAGGAGCCACCGGTTGGCCGGTGGCTTGGCAGTAGCTGATCTTCTTTTCCAGGAACCACCGGCCGACCGGTGCCAGAGCCACCGGCTGGCCGGTGGGCAGACAGTAGCTACCACTGTTGTCTGGGTGCCACCGGCTGGCCGGTGGTCAGGCCACCGGCTGACCGGTGGAGCCTGGCAGTGGGCAATGCCTCTGCCAGGTCCACCGGCTGGCCGGTGCTATAACACCGGTTGGCCGGTAGACTGAATTTCAGTCCACTTCTTGATTCTTTCTTGGGCCATTTTCTTGGCAACCTTGTGCCTATCAACACAAACACTTGAAAACAAGTTAGATAAGAAAGAGGGTGATTGTGATCATGAAAATCAAACCTCGAGGGGTTCGAGAGGTACAACAATCTCCCCCTATTTTGATGATCACAATCACCAAAACAATTAAAGTAAAAACATGAAATTGAAAACATTCTTAAAGGATAATTGGAAAATTAATCAAAGCATGAACAAAAGGATTCTCCCCCAATCAATCAAGAAATTTCTCCCCCATTGTGATTATCAAAATAGAATGGGGCATAAAACTTGATTTAGGGAAACTTTGAAAAACAAAATTTGAGATTTGAAAATCAAATGAAATGTTTTGAAATGAAAATTTGAATAACAGTTTGAATTGAAAGTTTTGAATCAAAAACCAATTGAATTTTGAAATTTGAAACCAAATGAAATTTTTGAAATTTTTGAATCAAAAAATGAATAACAGTTTGAATTGAAAGTTTTGAAAAAAAAATTCGATACCAACTGTTGGAAATAATGAAGTGAAAATTTAATAGAAAATTTTGAATTGAGAGTTTTGAAACCAAGAGTTGAGTTTGAAATGAAAAATTTTGAATACACAAAAAGCTTAAAAGATCCTAACTCCCCCTAAATAAAAACAATGAATCACCGGGGAGAGGGATTTTGAAAAGAAACAATTTTAGGCCCGGAGAAACTCGCAAGAAGGGATTTTTCAATCCAAACTTGTCTCATAGCGGGTCTTCTCCTATAAAATTCGTCCGAATAAAAATTCGATTTGGGCCTACCATACCGGGCGTTTTTGCAATTACATTCATATATCAAGTGCCCGGGTTTTTTACAATAGTTACAGAATTTATAACAAGAGCTCCCCCTTACAAAAACAGTTGGAGCATGGGAGGAGGAGGCTTGGTTGGTATAGCCAAGTCCATTGGTGGTTCTAGATATTCGTTGGGAACCTAGGAGTTTGGACAGATTTTGTTCACCTTGGGTGAACTTGGCTAAGGTCTCCTTTAGGTCTTTGATGGTTGATTCCATGGAATCAACATTTGGGAAATTTTGGATTTTAATGGTCATCTCCTCCTTCTCTTTGAGAAGTTGTTCTTTTTCGGAGGAGAGTTTTTTGAAAGACTTTTTCAAAGCAATGAATTTTGAAGAGAGTTCATGAAAACCATTTTCTAATTGGTCTCTAGCATGTGAGAGTTCTTCATAAGACATATGATTGAAAGAATTTGAATTTGAAGAACAAGAGGAGGAGGAGGAAGATTCGGAAGATGATACCTCATGATTTGCCATTAGGCATTTTTTACCTTGGTCGCTTGAGGAGAAGGAGGAGAAGGAGGAGCTATCACTCCAAGATGCCTTTGAAGCCTTCTTCTTTCCCTTCTTTTTCTTGGCCCTTTTCTTGTGAAGTGGGCAAGCGGGTACGGATTTTGCATCGGGTTCTTGCTTTTGAGCAGGTTCTTGCTTTTGAGCAGGTTCTTGCTTTTGAGCCTTGCTAGTACCTTCATGGGTTAGCTCTAAATATTTCCAAATATCATGTGAAGTAGAGCAAGAAGAAATGCAATTAAAAACATTACGGTCTAAGCCACAATGAAGAGCATTCATGGCTTTGCCATCAAGCTCGAAATTTGCAATGTCGGCGGGGGTCCATTTAGACTCATCGGGAGAGGAGAGGGAAAATCCTTGCATAACAATTTTAAAAATTGGATATCCAATACTTTTAAGAAAAGTGGTCATGCGGGTTTTCCAAAAATTATAATCGGCTCCATCAAAGAATGGAGCACGATCCAAAGAAAATCCTTCGGGGGATTGAGAGGAAGAAGCCGTAGAAGCCATCAAAAAAAAATAGGATCTTTAATTTGAAACCGGTTAAGGAATTATTCAAATACTCCTTTGATACCAATTGTTGGGTCGGAAGAAACACCGAGTGATGGCAAGAGGGGGGGTGAATTGCCTTTTAAAAAATTGATTAACAAATTAAAAATCAAAGTATAAATGCAGCGGAAATAAATAAGGCAAGACACACAAAATTGATAACGGAGTTCGGCCAAAACCCGACCTACGTCTCCGCTCCCAACTCAACCGTTGAGAGATTCCTACCGCTTGCTTTTCAATGGTTTTAGCAAGAAACCCACTAGGCTTTGAGGTAGCACTAGGACCTATTACAGCTTGCTTTTGAATTGGTTTAGCAAGAACCCACTTGCTTTTGATGGTTTAGCAAGAACCCACTATCCTTCTTACAGGTGAAGGATAGCTCACCTATGTCTCAAGCTTTTTAAAGGAAAAGCTTGTGAACCTCTTCACACCTTAGTGGTGATGTGAAACCCAAAAGAAAGAGGGAATGAGAAAAGTTTGGGGTTTGTAGGCACAAACCCAATTTTAAGCTCAAAATAAATAAAACACGAAAAACCGTAATTGAGGAAGACTTGGGCGCCTTTGATTGATTGGAGATGTTGAAGGCCGCTTCCAAGCTTCTTTGAAGGAGCTCCTTGGATGTGGAAGTTGTTGGAGCAAGGTGGGTTCCTTGAAGGAAGTCCGCCGGAGGTACGCCAAATGATGAACAACGTGTCCGTGGGCTTGGTATATGATCCGGGTGGTGTCCGGGGCTTCCTTGGCCTTTATTTATAGGCATGGAACCCTTGGGGAGGCTTCGGAGCCGTTGGAGAGGCTTAAAGAGCCGTTGGGAGCCAAGTGGGCCAGCCTGGTCAAACTGCAACGGCTAGTTTGACTGGCTCCACCGGCTGGCCGGTACAGTCCCACCGGCTGGCCGGTGTTTGAGAATTTGGAGATGCTTTGAGTGCAGGCTGCACCGGCTGGCCGGTGGAGGAGCCACCGGTTGGCCGGTGGCTTGGCAGTAGCTGATCTTCTTTTCTAGGAACCACCGGCCGACCGGTGCCAGAGCCACCGGCTGGCCGGTGGGCAGACAGTAGCTACCACTGTTGTCTGGGTGCCACCGGCTGGCCGGTGGTCAGGCCACCGGCTGACCGGTGGAGCCTGGCAGTGGGCAATGCCTCTGCCAGGTCCACCGGCTGGCCGGTGCTATAACACCGGTTGGCCGGTAGACTGAATTTCAGTCCACTTCTTGATTCTTTCTTGGGCCATTTTCTTGGCAACCTTGTGCCTATCAACACAAACACTTGAAAACAAGTTAGATAAGAAAGAGGGTGATTGTGATCATGAAAATCAAACCTCGAGGGGTTCGAGAGGTACAACACATTTTTCTTGGTTACTCCCGCACTCAGCGCGGGTATTGCTGCTTCTCACTCGATCTACGGCGGTATGTCATCTCAGCCGACGTCGCATTTGTTGAGAGCTCTCCGTTCTCCCTTCTCTCTACTCATCCTGACCCCGCCACCGATGATTGTCTCCCTCTCATCATCCACCCTACACCAGTGTCAACCCCTGTTGACACCCATTTTGGTCAGGTCTACTCCCGTCGTCCATCAGTTGTCTCCCCCGTCCTGGCCAATGACACCGTTGTCCCCGCTTAGTCCGATGCTCCTGCCCCGCCGCACGAGGACGTGCCCATTGCCTTGCGGAAAGGTACTCGCTCCTGCCAGAGTACTGCTCTATTTGTATCTTCATACAGGGGTCTGTCCTCTCTAGAGACAGTTTCTATTCCTCGCACAGTTGGTGAAGCCAAATTTCACCTCGGGTGGCTAGCAGCAATGCGGGATGAATTGCAGGCTCTGAAAGAAAACCATACTTGGGATCTTGTCCCCCTTCCAGCAGGGAAACGTGGTCGACAGCAAATGGATTTACACAGTCAGGCTGAATCCCGATGACACTCTCCATCGCCTCAAAGTCCGTCTGGTGGCCAAGGGCTTCGCATTGACTTACGGTATTGACTACTTTGATACCTTCTCACCAGTTACCAAGATGGCCTCCGTACGATTGTTCATCTTTCTGGCCGCCCATCATCATTGGCCTCTTCATCAACTGGATGTCAAGAATGCCTTCCTCCATGGCTTCCTTGAGGAAGAGGTTTATCTGCAGCAGCCCCCCAGATTTTGTGCTTTCGGCGCCGAGTCTCAAGTTTGCCGACTCTGCCGCTCTCTTTACGGCCTCAAGCAGTCTCCCCGTGCTTAGTTCGGCTGCTTTAGCACAGTCGTCACCGACTTTGGGCTCTCTCACAGCATGAAGGACCACACTGTGTTCTACAGAACGACCTCCGCTGGCTGCATCCTACTGGTCGTTTATGTGGATGATATCATCATCACTGGTAGCGACTGCATATTGAGGCCTTTTGTGATGCTGATTATGCTGGTTGTCTTGCTACTCAGAGATCTACTTCTGGGATTGCCATATTCTTGGCCGACAACCTCATCTCTTGGCGCAATAAGAAACAGACTGTTGTCTCCCGATCCAGTGTGGAGTCTGAGTACCGTGCCATGACCACCGTCACTATGGAGATCCTTTGGCTTCGCCAACTCCTCCAGGAGCTTGGCTTTCCTTAGCAGACATCTGCTCACATCTGGTGTGACAATCAGACAGCTACCAAGATTGCTTCGAATCCCGTCTTCCATGAACGCACGAAGCATATTGAGGTGGACTGCCACTTTCTTCGACACCACCTAGAGAACAATCATGTCAACTTTAGCCACATTCCGACGGTGGACCAACTTGCTGACATCTTCACCAAATGCCTCCCAGGGGCTCGCCTTGCCTTGCTCAGTTCCAAGCTGGGCATCCACTGCATCTGCCGCCCAGCTTGAGGGGGAGTGTGTGTGGTCTTGTATGATGTCATTTTTTGTGAGACTCGTTGTCCAAGCTGGGCCCAGCTTGAGGGGGAGTGTTAAACCCTCTTTTATTCTTTTTATTATTATGGGTATTTCCGAGTCCCACATCGGAATACTCTGTTGTGTATTCCTCTTTCTCAATCTATAAAAGAAGTCCTCCGCCTCACCTTGAAGGTAAGGGGGTTTCCCATTCTACAATTCCGATATTCAATAAATACCGATGAGTTCGAACGGACCAAGACTGCATCCGGTGATAAAATAATTGTTTACAAAACGGTAAATATTATTCATAAATTTGCGCAAGTTGGCGCATCGTAAAATAATAATAATATTATTATGGGGCATGTGTTTATTAAAGTTAATAAATGTTATTTAATGCAATTAAATAGTATTTTAACATAAATCACGACTCTATAAATAGACGACCATGTGTATTGTTGTTAGGACATAAGGTAATTAAGCATGAGAAAATGTATTCCTCTGTTTATATTTCTGTTACTGAATACAATCTTAGGGAGAAAGTACAAGGAATAGGCTCAGAAAGAAGAGTACAACCCTGGACTTCATGAGAGTGACCACCTCTGTTGGAATCTGAATGTAGCTGTTTTTGTTCTTCCATAGAGAATTTAGGAGAGAGAAATAGAGTCCACCTCTCTGTTGCAAATGCTCCCTAGCACCACCTCTCTGTTGCGAATGCTCCCAAGCTGCCGCCCGATCTTTAGTGGAATATTTCCACACCTTATCTCGGTGGAACCTCCACCCATTTATTTAAAAGTCTTTCAAAAAGCTGGCTCTAACCCAACTTCCAACAGCCGACTCTAACCGATTAACTAACAAACAGAACTCTAACCAACTTCCAACCGCTGGCAACAACTGGCTCTAATCGCTAACTAACAAACAAAAGTGGAATTCCCGTTCTTACCCTTCCTACGTTGGTAAGTAAAGAGTAGTGGGGGTTTAACATCAGAAGCTCTAACAATTGTATTCAAAAATTGAGAATAGAAAATTGTTGCGCACAACTAATTCTCTTTTAACTTCTCTCCCTCTCAGGAACGAGAAACGCAAGTGAGATTTTTTCAGACTGAAGAATGTGTGATCAAGAACGAACAACGCAAGACATTTAACACTTGAAGATCGAGTGACGTTGCTCGAAGATCATTGGAAAATGTGTGGATCACCGCTAGATGATTCTATCCTTGAATCCTCATAGCGCAACAAAGGAAATCCAAAAGGGTATTTTCGGACAATCAACATTTATCAACGAAGAAAGTTCCTAAGCCCAACTATTTATTTTTTCAGTTATCAAATAAATTAATTATAAATTTGAAGTGTCAGATCCTCACTCATGGTTTCGAGCAATGATTATTAAAAGAAATTTTAATATATCGCCCGTCACCGCACGCTTTCGTTGTAAGAGTTGGTGTCCTAGAACCAACTGGCTGTACTTTGATTACATGGATATTTAATGTATTTAAATATTAAACATCTTATTACATATTGTTCATTGTTCTGCATGATTATGATGTAATAATGTTCTAGAGTATTTGTTGCATTGATAAGGTCATGACCGTTCCCCGCTATGATGAGAACCTTGAAATGCTATAACAATATTTTTAAATATAGTTCTACGGTTGGATGACATATTTTGAAGGGACACATAGCATGCAGACCGTCAACTGCGAGTACTCGTAAGAAGATGAGACTTCCTCTCATAAAGTTCTCACTTGGTAATCTCCAAGACAGAAGATTATGAGAACAGACCCGCTAGTAGAAATTCTACATGTTTCGGTGTCATCGGATATTTCTATCTGTAAGCGTGTGTAATGATCCTTAGACTTTAAGATTATCAGTAATACATGTCACGACTCTCGCACTTTGATTTACTGATGAAAACCGTCACGCAGACAGTTAGCGAGAAGTAGGGTAAGTTGGGTGCGTCATGAGTGACATGATATTAATGGATAAGTCGAGGAATGATTTGTTCCTTCCATTTATGGAAGTTGATATCTCAGTCATTTGATTGAAATAGAACCGTCGCGTGAAATTTCATGACCATGGTGTAATGATGGATTTATTTCAGGTAGTCGAAGAACGACGTATCAAGCATAAAGGTTGATGACACTATCATGAAACCTGCTTGATGAGATATTGAGATAAAAATATTATATTACACAGTGAGCGTTCGTATGTGGATGTCGTTGTTGCGATTTTACGTTCTTTCTCTTGTGCCTTGACCCGTTGCTAGACAGTACTCTTGGACTTTAGGCAAACCCGCCTAATGTTAACGAGAAAGAATCCTAGAGGGCCACACACTAAGTGTTTTTGATGGTCTCGGTTAAATTCTATTTGAATTTAATTAATGAAATAAATATTATTTTCAAGACTGGAATAATTTTATTCATGTTAAGATGATCACATAAATTAAATAAAATTTATTTATTTATTTTATTGAACATTTAATAAATATTTATTTATTAGTTTGTAAATAAAATATTTATTTAAGAGAATAAATTATTTATTTATTTATTCGGGTGTTCAATAAATGGGAGCGGACCACGGCCGGTCCAGTAGTAAAATAATTATTTGCAAGATAATAAATAATTATTAGTTGACACAAGTTAAAATAATAATGACGCTGTTATTATTTTGTGACGCGGAATTTTATTCATAATTTCGTTTTGCGCAAGTTGGCGCACCTTAAATAATGATGCGGTATTATTATTATGAGCATGAGTTTTCTCTAAGTTCATGAATGTATTTAATTGCTATTATGCAATTAAATATTGTAACTGAAGTTCCATGCATATAAATAGACAAATATGTCTATTGTGGCGTGAATTGAGAATTGTTGAGCTAAACAATTTCTCTCTCGAATCCTCTTCCCGCCCCTCTCAAGAACGAGAGACCTTCAAGGCCGAAAAACAAGCGATCAAGAACGACCGACACAAGACACTCGCTTCGCTGCGCTAGCACCCGGAGAACGTGTAGTGTCGATCAGAGGCCATCAGAGCACGTGTGGATCACTGCTGGAGGGATTCTAGTTTGGATCCTCGCAAGCGTAACGAGATAATCCAGAAAGATCATTTTGAATGATCAACATCATCAACGAAGAAAATACCGAAGATCCAGATATTCTTTTCTTTATGAATTAAATTAAATTAATTATAAACATGATGTGCAAGATCCCCTCTAAAGGTTTTGGACCTCTTCCTTTTTTATCTAAATCTTTGATTCTATTTCGTAGAGACTGACGTTCATCGTCGTATTGATCCTGGAATAATCATTGATCATGGTAAAAATTAAAGTTGGGTGCCGGCCCAACCACGCTTCCATTGCGCCCGAAACCTACATCCGCTGCACTCGAAACCGACAAGTCGCATCAGAGCGGTTACGTTTAAATTTATAACTATTTATTTTATTGTTTATCTATGCGCAATCGTGGTTAGATTTTCATTTCATGTTATTCGTTCTTTAATCCGATTTGAATTAATATGTTATCGACATATTAATCACGTTCATTCGTTGTTTCATTTTCTTAAAGGTTTAAGAACAAATGAAGAATAATAGGAGATGTCATTGGGAAGTGCCAAATCTTTGGCCGGTAAAACTGTGTTACTTGGCGTGTATTTGGAGCACACGCCGTGTATCCGTGCACATTGTACATGGATATGTCGAGCAATTAATTACACACGGTGCATTTATTGCACACTGCGTGTTGACCGGGCTAATCTGGCACATGACAAGTGGATACATAGCATGTAGCTTGCATGTACATGTCGTGTAATCCAGTCGAGTTAACACGCCAAAGCCCCAGGTGTGTGACTCAGATATATGACAACTGAGATACTCAATGTGTAGCTGGGTTGTACACGCTTTGTAGTTTCCCAATTAATGGAAGAATTAAATTACATCAAATTGAAAAGTGCAACATTAAAGCCTTAATTTATTGATTGACTCTGCGTGTTTGACTATTTAATAATTGTTATAAAGTTTTTTAAAGGCTCAATTAATTTATTGTAATAAATATGTTATTATTGGTTCTTCCATTTATATGCCATGAATGCCATAAATGATGGGTATGTCCAATTTAGTTCGGATGATCATTAAGATGAAATGGAATTAATTAATTAATTATTTAATGCAAACACCTTTATCTTAATAATAAAGAACGAATAAAGAAATGAATGATAGCCGGTTACTGTTGCGTATTCTTTGCATGTATGACCATTCATGAGTTTGACCAAAACCTGTGTATGCGTTGAATGTTTTAATTTAATTTTTTTGCATGAGTTTGCATTTATTTATTATTAAATTAAATATGATAGTTTGTGTGTCATCCCTCCCTTCATTGTTATGTATGACCTGCATGTTCAAAGATATTTATGTCATCCCAATTTAACCAATCCTTTGGTTCTCCTCATTTGCGTGTGATTCATAAATACACGTAATTAATGAAGTATCTCAAGGTGCGTGGAGACGGTTCAAGATGAAACCATAATGATGCTAACTTAAGTAATAAACAGGTGTAAATGTTGAATGTTGTAACTCATGCCAAGACCGACAAAAGTAGTTATTTCCCCTAGGTCATAGGTTGATTTAATGTCCGCTCATTAAATCAACCGTTAGATAAAGGTCATGAATGAGTCATTTAATTATTTATTTATTTATGTCTGCAATTATTTATTTTATGGATGCAATACGGCAATCATATCTATAAATGAATTAATGTGCAAATACATAATTTAAATAAATCTATTATGTGTAAATGTTTTATCCAGCATGGTTAATTAATTAATTAACATCTATTTAATATTAACAAGACATGTAAAGGATAAAACATGATAAAATTTATGCATAATAAATTAAATAAATGAATTATGCGTAAATGTTTTATCCAACAAAGTTAATTAATTAACATCCACATAATATTAACAAGACATGTAAATTATAAAACAAGATAAAATTTATGCATAATTAATTAAAATCCCTCAAGCAGATATTAAGTCAGACTTGACCTTTCATTACTTGATTGAGAATGAAACTCAATAGAACTAAGTGTTTGATCAACCCTTGTTGGGGCACTTTTATAACGAGAGTTCTTATCAAGGTTTTGGGTTGACTTAAACATTTTACACCAGTATGAGTAACCCTTGCTAGACTTTGTGTAATTTGAAGTCAAGTGTTAAGAAATCAAGCCAAGATTTCAGGATAGGGGAGTCCACTCAACGGATTAAAGAGCTCCAAGCCCGCAGTTGGCAATGACCTGTGCCTACCTAAATTCCTTCAAGTAGCTTGACCAATCCTTGTTGGAGTTATACGAAGGAGAATATGGATCCTTGCCACTAGAATGTCAGAGCAACTAGACATTCCAGAGTTCAATAGTGAGGGCTATTGAAACTTGATAAAATAGTGAGAGATTTAATAAAAATTAAATAATTTATTAACATATCATCCAATTTGTAATCAAGCAGAGTACTAATAATCTGTTCTTTTAATTGTAGAATAAAATGACAAGTTTGTCATCCACATTATCCCTACGATCAACATTGGATAAATACATCCTCCTAATTGGCAGTAACTTCCAGGAATGGTACAGACGCCTTCGGGTGGTCTTACGCCATGAACAGAAATCTTATGTGCTCGAATCCTCATTTCCTGATCCACCTGCTAAGGAGACGAGTGATGAAAAGTTCATAGTCTGTGAGAAACATATGTACGACGCAGTCGATGTTCAATGTTTGATGCTTTCATCTATGTCTAGTGAACTTATTTAGTCTCACGAAAACATGGATGCGTATAGCATGCTTTAGCACCTTTGTGGTCTTTACCAGGAGAGAGCTTGTCAGGAACGATTTGAGATTTCCAAGGCGCTCTTTCATAGCAAGCTCAGAGTGGGTGCCCCAGCTGGACCTCATGTAGTCATGCTCATTGGCTACATTGAGCGCCTAGAGGTTCTAGGGTTTAAACTCCTCGAGAAGTCTGTCAGATCTTCTCACTCTTCTTTGCCAAGTGGATAAGGATACGAAGCGCGGAAAACCTTCCGTTCTTGTGGTGAACAAACGGAAAGGGCAAACCAAAATCTTTAAGCCCAAAACTTTATTCACGCCCTTCCAAGAAGAGGAAGAAGGGGCAAACAAGAGAACATGATGTTGTCTCTTTCGCATGTGGCCAGATGGGCTATCAGAAGAAAAATTGCACCCAACCAAAGAAGGGGAAGATTCTGCTGTGTTTGTTACTGAGTGAAATTTATCTGTTTCTATAAATTGGATATTAGATACAAGTTGTGATGCTCACATATGTATTCAAATACAAGAATCAAGTAGATTCAGAAAGATTGACCAAGGAGGTAGATCTACGAGCAGCTGACAGAGCTAAACTTGCTGCTGTAGCTATCAGGGACTACCACCTCACGTTGCCGATTGAAATGGTCTTGGTTTTAAAGGGTTGTTATTATGCGACTTTAGTTACCAAAACATTGTTTTTGTATCCAGGCTAGCTACAAATGGATTTATTTTCAAATTTGCGAATAAATGTTGTTTCTTTTATAATGATATCATTTGTTATAGTAAAGACACATTTAAATAACGGTCTTTATGTGTTGGATTACACGAACTAAGTAACAACAATCGATAACGAAATTACTTCACATGACTCATACCACACCTAAGTTTGGCATCATCGGGTTGGTTATGCAAACAAAAAGCGTTTGACTAAATTACATCAAGATGGAGATTTAGATTCTTTTGAACTAAATCCACTTGGCGTATGTCACACATGTTTACAAGGCAAAATGATCAAAACCCCATTTAGTGGGAAATGTGAAAGGGTTAAAGAGATTCTTGAATTAGTTCATACCGATTTGTGTGGACCATTTCCTGTTGAAGCAAGATGTGGGTACTCATACTTCATAACTTTTACTGATGATTTTAGTAGATATGAATATGCCTACTTAATGAGGTATAAGTCGAATTCTTTTGATAAATTTAAAGAATTCAAGAATAAAGTTGAGAACCAGCTTGGTAGGAAGATTAATAAACTCCGCTCAGACCGTGGTTGAGAATATCTTAATCAAGACTTCATTGATTACTTATGGTAGTTAGAGATTCTATCCCAACTCACTTTTTACACACCTCAGTGGAATGATGCAAGCGAAAGGTGGAACCACACCTTGTTGGACATGGTGAGATTAACAGCGAGTCATGCGAGTCTTCCATTATCCTTTTTGGGATACGCGTTACAAACTAACACATATACTAAACCAAGTACCAACTAAATCGATAAATGGTATTCCATATGAATTTTGGAGTGGAAGAAAAACCATGTTATCAAATTTATATGTGTGGGGAAGCGAAACGTTTGTTAAGGTCTCTTCAGATAACAAACTTGCACCCTGAGGCACAAAGTGTACCTTTATAGGATACCCTAAGGAAATAATGACATATTACCTATACGACCCCTCAAACAAAAAGATTACAGTGACAAGACATATCATATTCCTTGAGAGGGAGCACATCTCTAAAAGAGATAGTGGGAGTGAGATAGACTTCGATGTAGTCGAGGCTTAAGACACACAACAATTGGTACAAGAACAAATTCCACAAAGCCCCGTGGAAGAAGAAACTATTCCAGAGACACAAGTACTGCGTAGGAGTACAAGAGAGGTTAGAGAACCAGAACATTATGGTTTTTAAGTCATCGAGGATATTGACTCATTATTAGTTGATAATAATGATCCTATAACCTACAATGAAGCAGTGACACAGAAGTTGCTAAGTGACAAGAAACTATGAATTCTGAAATGGATTCCATGTACCGAAACCAAGTCTGAATTTCGGTAGACCCTCCAGTAGATGTAAAGCTCGTTGGTTTCAAATGAGTATCCAAGAAGAAACCGGACATTGAAGGACAAGTTAGTACCTATAAGGTGCGACTGGTTGCAAATTGGTTTAAACAACGTCAAGACATTAATTACGATGAAACCTTTTCACCAGGTGCAATGTTGAAATCTATCTGAATTGTACTTGTCATTACGGATTGCCATGATGACTATGAGATTTGACAAATGGATGTTGAAACAGGCTTCCTTAACAGGAACCTTCAGGAAGATGTCTATATGGCACAACCTGAAGGGTTTGTGACTCCAAAGGATGCCAATAAAATATGCAAATTGCAAAAATCTATTTATGGATTAAAGCAAATATCAAGGTCATGGATTCGTTTTGATGAAGCCATAACGGAATTTGGTTTCATAAAGAATGAATCCGAGTCTTGTGTCTATAAACGGTTTAGTGGAAGTGTGATCGTTTTCTTAATAATATATGTTGATGACATATTACTCATAGGAAACGAAATGCCAGTCTTACAGTCTGTTAAGACATGGTTGAATAAATGTTTCTCTACGAAGGATTTCGGCGAGACATCATATATTCTTGGGATCAAGATCCATCGTGATAGATCCAAGAGGTTGCTCGACCGTCAAAGTACATACATTGACAAGATATTAAAACGATTCAGTATGAAACAATTCAAGAAGAGATTGTTGCCATCGTTCATTCATCTTTCCAAGAAAATGTGTTTTTAGTCACACGAGGAAAGAACAAGGATTCCATATGCACCAACGATTGGTTCATGTATTATATGTTATGTACTAGGCTAGATGTTGCCTGCGCATTGAGTGCGGTAGACAGATATCAAGTTGATTCAAGTGACCGCCATTGGATGACACTCAAGACTATTTTTAAGTATCTGAGGCGTACTAAATATATGTTTCTAGAGGAGATGAGGAACTAGTCATCAGAGAATATGAGAATGTTAGTTTTCAAACTGATCAAAATGACATTGAGTCACAAACGAGATACATCTTCACTTTGAATGGAGGTGTTGTGAGCTGGAATTGCTCAAAGCAGGCTGTGGTTGCAAATTCTACAACAGTTCTAGTATATTGCGGATTCTGAGGCAGCTAAGTATTATGGATGCACAACTTTGTCTAAGATCTTGACGTGATATCTAGCCGTAGAATCCTATCACACTCTATTGTGATAATGCTGCAGCGGTGACTCTCGCAAAAGAGCTTAGGTCACATCAGCGGACGAAACACATACTTCGGAAGTATCATCTCTTGAGTGTGTTTCTTAGAGAGGTGGTTGCAGTGAGCAATATTTCCATGGAAGACAACTTGACAGACCCCTTGATTAAAGCCTTGACTCAGCAAAAACATGATTATCATGTGAGGTTTAGCAGACTGAAAGTCGTAAGCAGTTGACTCTAGTTCAAGTGGGAGTTTGTTATAGTTGGTGTTCTAAGACCAACTGATTGTACTTTGATTATGTATTTTGATTACATATATATTCGATGACTTGAATATTGTTGGAGTCTGTATCCCACATCGGACTTGTGGTCCGATGTGGAGTTCCTCATTCATTATAAAAGAACGCCTCTACCTCACTTTGAGGTAAGGAGGCGAGGGGGTATTCCCCAATTCTACATGGTATCAGAGGGTTTTCTAACCCGATCCCTCCCTCCCATCTAGGGTTTTTTCCGAATCGGCAATCCCCCGTGGGGGGCGGCGTCCTCAAAGCCCCGTAGGGTTACCGCCGCCGCCCCTCCGCCTCTGCCCCACGCTGCTCCTGCCGGTCCTCATTCCCGGCGGCCCAGGTCCAGCCCCTCCCGCCGTGCGCGCGCCTCCTGCACGGATTGCCCCTCCCGCCGTGCGTGCGCCTCCTGCGCCGTCGCCCCTCCCCTCCCTCCCGAGCAGCCGGCCCCCTGTCCGGTGGCCCTCTCGCCGCATCATCCCCCCCGGCTCCCGGCGTCTCCTCCCGGCGGCCCTCCCTCCTGGCGCGCGATCCTCCCGGCGGCTCCGTCCTACGCGCGACTCCAGCCGGATCTCCCTCTGTCTGGCGGCCGATCCGGCCTGGCGCGCCTCCAGTTCCCATCGTCGGCCCTCCGCGGTTCTTCCCGTCGGCGTCCCAGCCCCGACGGCCTCCCGCGGCTCCTGCTGCTCTCGGCGCCTCCCGCGCCTCCCGCTGCTCCCGCGCGCTCGCGGCTCCCGGCTCCCGGCGGATCTCCCTCCAGTCCGGCGACCCCTCTCCGGCGACATCTCCCGTCCCGCTCCCCTCCCGGCGACCTCACCTGCTACTCTTCGGCGGCCAGATCCGGACAGCTCCGGCCAGCAACCGGCCTCCACCCGTGCCGGCCGCTCCACGCAGGTGGCCTCCTCCGGCTTCCAGCGCCGCCTCCCGGCCTCCTGCACCCTCGCTGGCCACCTCCTGTGGCATCCCCGCCTCGCCGGCATCTCCCGACGACTCCCGACAGCTGCATCTCTGTATGCCGGCACGTCCATTCGCTGGCGCAGCAGCTCGACCACCTAGGATTTGTGTTCCTTTGGCGCCGCCAGATCCCGCAACGATTCATGCGGAGTCCCCGCCTCTCGTTGCCGGCCCCGCAAGTGCGGTTTTCCCGGTGCTAGATTGGATTTTTCGGCGTTTCATCTCCCGGCCCCACTAGTGCGGCATTCCTGGCGTTTCGTCAACTGGCCGGTCTGCGTGGTCATCTGCTGCGCCCGCAACATCTTCCATCCATCATCCTGCGGGGAGCTTCGATCGTGAGGGGGAGCAACAACTTTTGCAACTTTCTTTTTATTTCGTCATGTTTTGTCATCAAGCTGGGTATGTCCATCTTGAGGGGGAGTGTTAGCGTCTGTTTTATTGTTTTCTTTTCATTATGTGTCCAAGCTAGGTACACCTAGCTTGAGGGGGAGTGTTGGAGTCTGTATCCCACATCGGACTTTTGGTCCGATGTGGAGTTTCTCATTCATTATAAAAGAATGCCTCTCCCTCACTTTGAGGTAAGGAGGCGAGGGGGTATTCCCCAATTCTACAAATATTAATTAAACATCTTATTACATAATGTTCATTTTTCTACATGACTTTAAATGTAATAATGTCCTAGAGTATTTTTCGTATTGATAAGGTCATAGAAGTTTCCCGCTATGATTGAAACCTTGAAGTGCTATGACTATATTTTTAATATAGTTTTACGGTTGGATAACGTATTATGATGGGACACATAATATTTAGACCGTCATGTGAGAGTACTCGTAAGTGGATGATGTTACTTCTCATGAAGTTCACACTTCGTAATCTTTAAGACTAGAGATTATCAGAACAAACCCGCCAGTAGAAATTCCGCATGTTTTGGTGTCATTGGATTTTCCTATATGCGAGCGTGTGTAATGATCCTTAGATTTTAAGATTATCATTGATGCTTTTCATGACTCGCGCACTTAGATTTACTGACGAAAACAGGCACACCATATGTTGGTGGGAAGTAGGGTATGTTGGGTGCGTCGCGATTGACATGTCATTAATGGACAAGTCGAGGAAGGATTTGTCCATTCCATCTTTATGAGAGTTGATATCTCGACCCTTTGATTGGAATATAACTGTCATTTAAATTCCATGATCATGGTGTAACAATGTGTTTATTTTAGATAGTAAAAAAAAGACGTATTGAGCAAGTAGGTTGATAACACCGTTGTGCTACCTGTTTGATGAGATATTGTGACAAAACGATTATATTACATAATGAGCGTTCGTATGTGGTTGTTGTCGTTGCGACATTAAGTTCTTTCTCTCGGGTGTCTTGATCTGCTGCTAGACCGTAATCTTGGACTTTAGGCGAGCCCGCCTAATGCCAACAAGAAAGAATCGTAAAGAGTCATACACGAAGTGTTTCTGTGGATCTCAATTAAATTCGATTTGAATTTAATTAATGGAATAAATATTATTTCAAGACCTAAGAATAATTTTATTCAAGTTATATTGATCGCATAAATTAAATAAATATTTATTCACCGGCATGTGAATAGAAATATATTTGTTTATTTTATTGAATATTTAATAAATATTTATTCATTGGTATGTGAATGAAATATTTATTTATGAATACAATATTTATTTGGATATTTAATAAATACCAAGTAGTTTGAACTGACCAAGACCGCGTCCGGTGATAAAATAATTGTTTACAAGACGATAAATATTATTTATCAATTTGCACAAGTTGGCGCACCGCAATATAATAATAATATTATTATGTGGCATGTAGTTTATTAAATGTAATAAATGTCATTTAATGATCGACATGCAATTAAATAATATTCTAACATAAATTTAACTCTATAAATACACGACTATATCTATTCAAAAATTGAGAACAGAGAATTGTTGCGCACAACAAATTCTCTCTCAACTCCCCTCTCTCTCTCAAGAACGAAAAATGCAAGAGTGATTTCTTCAAGAGCGAAGAATGGACGATGAAAAACGAACAATGCAATATATTCTATTCGCTGCGCTAGCACTCGAAGATCGAGTAAGGTGAACTTTAGCTCTTCCAGATTTCGAGGAGGGCCTGCCGGTGGCTTATTTCAGGAAGGCGTTAGTTTACAAAAAGGTGATTATGGATTTAGTTTTAACAAGTCCTTGAAAGCAGTACTTAATGGGCAAACATTTCTTGGTTTATACTGGCCACATGGTTCTCAAGCATTTGCTTAGTCAACCAACAGTGCTGGTGGGTCAAGTTGTTGGGTTTGGATTTTTAAGTGATCTGTAAGCCTGAGAAGGTCAATCAAGCCGCGGATTCCTTGTCAAGGTTGGCGGAGGGGGGATACACTGAAGACATTGGGGCCACACTGCTTTGTTCAGTTGTTTCTGAGCCATTTTAGATGGAGCTGGAGACGGTCAGGGATGAGTTGCAGTGGGATTGGGAGCTTATGAGTGTTATTTCTACTGTTAAAGAGCAGCCCGACTTTAGACCAGGGTGTCGGTTCTAGTAAGGCCTACTTTATTGCAATGGAAGACTTGTTTTTTCAAGGCAATCAATCTTAATTCCAATTTTTTTACATTATTACCATTCTTTCGCTGTAGGGGGGCATGTCGGTTATCTCAAAACGTACAAAGATTGGTTGTTGGATTGTTTTGGAAGGGGATGATGCAAAGAGTATCGAGGTTTGAGGCGGTGTAAGTCGACCGAACATAGGGTTTGTCTGTGGAGATCGTACCGAGCTATTGTAATCCTCTCCCATCTTAGTAAGGAGAGTTGCAGTGTTCCCCTCGTGGTTGTCTTGTTCTGAGGTTGTGGGTTATGGTTTGGTGCCTTCCAAGTTTTGGTCTCCATAGCGCGGGCTCATTTGTTGACACTTTGTTTCCGCCTTCATAAGTTCTGTTGGATATTGTTTGTGGGTTTAACGGACGGTAGCCATGAGCTCAACAAGTGGTATCAGGGCTTCAGTTGGAGTGTTTTGGACGACCTGACCCTGATGAAGGTGTTTTCGAGCCCGGTTCAGTTGCATCATTTTGCTCTTTGCCTTAAAGAATAACATCAGTAAGCAGTGCTTGATCTCTCTTTTATCTTGACCGAAAATTAGTTGGAGTTCACAAATTCTAGAAAGGATGACGTGTGAAGAGGTTAAGGTTTGGGTGGAGAAGTTCGACGAAACATATCTTGAGTTTTGGAAGATGCGGATGGTAGATTGTCTACTACAGAAGGACCTTGATCTTCCGTTGATGGGTACCAAGCCGGAAGCATTGCAGAAGGAAAAATGGGGGAGACTGGACAAGAAAGCATTGGGGTTGATACAGATGTTATGAGCCCGAAATGTGACATTTAATATCCAGGAAGTGAAGACCGCATCATATTTCATGAAGACCCTCGCTGACATGTATGAGAAGCCCTCGACGATGACCAAACTGTTCTTGTTAAGGAGACTGTTCGGCCCGGGGATGTTAGAAGGAAGGTCTGCTGTCGATCATATTGACAACTTCAATATGGTAAGTCAGTTGGAGTCAGTAAAAGTGAGCTTCAGAGATCCGAAATGGGCACTGCTGTTGATCTTATTGCTCCCTGAATCATCGGATGCGATGGTTATTGTTGTAACTTGAGCGGAAAGATTGACCTTGTGTTTGCTGACGTCTGAGACCTGATCTTGAATGAGGAGTTTCGTCTGAAGGAGATCAAGACATCTTTTGTCTGAATGATTCCGCGCATGATCACATAGCCGGCGCCTCCACGATCGACGAATGAGCCGCACAAAACTTCATTAGGCGAGGCGCACTGTCGGATTGTGTCTGGTAATTCGACTTGCCGTTCTACATCCTCTCCATTGGCGGAACACTGGTGGACCTTCTGATCGCATTGGAGGAGGCACAGTGAGGGAGTGCGTTGCCACAAAAAAAAACATCGGACGCCGCGTGTTGCAGTTCTTCCACATTCTTGCCGGAATCCTATTGAAGGAGACGTGTTTTGTAGGATCATCGCTCGATGTTGGCGTGTCCAGCCGACCCGCTTTCAGAGGGGGGCGCGCACTGTTCGTTTGTGTCCGACGCACTGCGCATGATAAAAAAAACGTCCAGTGGAGGCGTGGGCATTTGTAACAAATTCGGAGGTTGAGGTACGTTGTTCTTTCGAATATTCCTCTGCTCCTCCAGATCAGTCGTCGCTGACAGCGGAGGCACTCAGCTCGCGTTCCCTTGAGGTGCCTACGCATCCTCAAACGACCGCACAAAAGAGGTGCAGATCGTCTTTGCTGTGGGCGTGATGATTGGTTTGGTCTGGTGGGACGACATGCAATTTTAACGACGGATTTTACTCGCAATGGGCAATCAAACATACTAGGAACATCAATCACGTTTTCGGTTGTCTAAACAATGACTTGGCATGATCCTTGCTAACCTGTGCACACGACACCAATGCATCCGGTAGCGACCCGCCCACCATTGGTTATGGGGGAGCTCGACCTGGGTTTGGACATCGACGACTACAATGAATCATAAACGCCACAGGTGATCTGGCCATCCAAAGTTGGCTGACCTTGTTTGACATCCAACCGGTTTGCAGTGCATTCTGAGGTAATCCACAAAACGACAGTGCCTGCACATTGCAATGATTTTTGGTTCGATCAGACGTAGGGGTGACCTGTGGTTCTGTCGGAACTATTTTCCGGGCACGAAGTGCAAGTGAGGGGGGGGCATCATCGGTGTCGGGATAGATTGAGGCTTCAGAGGAAAATACAGTTGTTGACGTGCGGATGCAGCAACTCACGGTGACTCGGCTTTCTCTGATGCTCGGGCAAACTGAGGTGCACCCCGCTCCAACTGGAGTTTCGCCAACTCCTTGGCGGGGCGTGAGTGTGTACGCCCCGCATATCCAGTACCCTACATTCGTCACTACGGATCCACATGACCTTCTCTGTGGGTACCACTTTGCCCGGACACGACCGCCAGACTCTGGGTGGATGACACAATTGCCTCGTTACATAATGTTTCAAGAGCAATCTGGATGAATGCATTGAATGTTTGCGTCAAACTGTTAGAGCCAGAGTAACGAACTGCTTGGATTAATGGAGTAAACCAGAGAACTACAACCGATGAAGAAGAAGCAGATGAAGGACACTTCGAGAGAGCACTTGCTCCTAGCCCAAGCCCGTATACCGCATCCCAAGCCAAAAGGCCGAACTACAACATTCTCTCCCTCCTCACTTCACTCCCAACTGTTTATATAACCCAACTCCAGCCCCACAAGTGGGGCCTAGAACCTTCCCCCTAGCAACCTAATCGACTCACCCTAAAAGACTGCTTTACCCCCTAACAGAATATTCCCTCACTAATAATCTTCTTTATTCCCTTTATGCCCAGGTCTGTATCACTCCCACCGTCTTGAAAATCAGTCTTGTCCTCAAGACTGAGGAAAATAAACTGATCGCGAGGCCCCGCTCTAGTATGTAATCTCCAAGCAATACGTCAAATGATCCTTCCAGCTCCATGGGTCTGCAGCTCATGTTGACGATGCACCCTAGCATCACCGATTCTCCAGGAAATCTCCCAAATTGTCCGTCTCGGGCGGTGAACCGACCGTGTACGTTGGTTCCCACCATGCTGCGAAGTCCGTCCCCGAGTGCCCGCATCCCGTCCAAAATAGCTGGTTAGGCTTCCTCCATGACACTCACCACAAACCTCTATGCATGTTTCCTGCAAAAACCATCTCGCATCCTGTTCTTCAAATCCAGATTGTTGGTCGGAGTGGATACTCAAGAGGGGGGTGAATTGAGTTCCAATTAAAATTTTCTGTTAAAAACAATGTTGATTAAAATCCCCCTATTTCAAAAACAGATTAAACTGTAGTGAATTTATACAGATTATAAAGGTTCAATTAGTTTCTCAAAGATTGATTAGTTCTCAGTTAACTTAATCTTATGATTAAATTAACTTTTGAAACTAACTTACTGGTCTATAATAAATATAAACACTTGCGAGTTTAACTATCAAAGTGGCTTTGAAAATAAATTATATTACAAAGTAATAGCAGCGGAAAATGAAATAAATATGTAGTATGGATATAGTATGTAGCAACAAACACAGAGAATTAACCAAGAGGTTCAGTCTCAAGCCGAGACTTAGTCCTCTCAAAAGTTTATATAAAAATGATCCACACCCTGGATCGGGGTTAACAACAGTGAACACACTGTCCAGGTCACAAGACCTCTACCACAGTTCTGTGTGGGAAAACAAACAACAGCTTAGAGCTGTTCAGGTCTCATACGACCTCTACCACTATCCACAGTGGGAAAAGAAGTGTAAAAAGGTTTGCTGAGGATTTACAGATCCTCCAGTGAAAGTACATGAGTCAGTGTGTGTGTTTAATACAGCAGATAACACACACTGCTCAAAATGTAAAACAAATGTATCACAGAGCAGAGATGTAGAGTTTAGAAATGGCTCTGGTGATTTCAGTGTAGCTCTGGACTCTTTTGTATCTGGTCAGAATTTATTCTGAGTCCTCTTCTCGTTTTTGTTTGAGAAGAAGAGTGTCGTATGCTTCAGGCTCAAAGGCAGTGAGATGTAGTCGATGAAGTTCTTCAATGTTCTTTTGTATGCACAGAACTCTTCTTGAGTAGGCTTGATTGTGTATGAGGTTCTGTTCTGATTGGTTCTTCCTCCTCTTTCTTTTCCTCGGTATTCCTCTTGTGTTCTTCTGTCAACTCTTTTATCTTCAGCAGAGTCTTCTTGTATTTATGTCACGTGCTTCGGAAGACAGAAAAAGTTTCCTTTCCGCAGGTACGAGGTACGGTTTCCTGACATCCGACAACCTTTATTAATTATTTGACGGAGCATTAAAATATACCTAATATGACCGTTGGTTAGATTAAATAAAGATAAAGATAAGAAATTCAAACAGTTGTTTATGACTATTGAAGAATCAAGTGATCGGTAGGTTATCAGCATTAGTGAGTAATGATCGGTGACTCAGATAGACCAGCATCGGTGAATCAGACTGATCAGCATCGGTCTGTCATCTGATCGGTGAGTCAGTTTGATCGGTGAGTCATTTGATCGGTGACTCATTTGCATCGGTGAGTCATTTGCATCGGTGAGTCATTTGATCGGTGGCTCATTTGCATCGGTGAGTCATTTGCATCGGTGAGTCATTTGATCGGTGGCTCATTTGCATCGGTGAGTCATTTGCATCGGTGAGTCATTTTGCATCGGATCGGTGAGTCATTTTGATCAGCATTGGTCTGTCATCTGATCGGTGAGTCAGTTTGATCAGCATCGGTCTGTCATCTGATCGGTGAGTCATTTGCATCGGTGAGTCATTTTGCATCGGTGAGTCATTTGTATCGGTGAGTCATTTTGCATCGGTGAGTCATTTGCATCGGTGACTCATTTTGCATCGGATCGGTGAGTCATTTTGATCAGCATTGGTCTGTCATCTGATCGGTGAGTCAGTTTGATCAGCATCGGTCTGTCATCTGATCGGTGAGTCAGTTTGATCAACATCGGTCTGTCATCTGATCGGTGAGTCATTTGCATCGGTGACTCATTTTGCATCGGATCGGTGCGACCGTTGTCCTTTGATATGCGATCAGTGCTTCCGATGTCTGTTGATATTGAATCGGTGCTTCCAAAATACTTTGTACGTCAATAAGCATAGACAAAAATGTGATAACAGATTCATTAACAGATTGTAATTAAGTTTATGAGAAATCAAACCAGATTAAGCATTAATGGTATGTGATGATTTGTGATTATTAAAACATCAATCATAGACATGAAATCAACAATCTTTCAGAGGGCTCAACAATCTCCCCTTTTTTGATAATCACAAATCTTTATCATTAAATATAAATAATATGATATATCATTAATAAAAACATAATGAGAATTAAACCATAAGAAGAATAAATATAAAGAGATATATAAATCTCCCCCTTAATTTAGATTACCCATATATATTATACAGATTTCTCCCCCTGAGATATATACATCTTTTCTCCCCCATATATCTCTCCCATACATCTTTCTTCTCCCATAAAGCATTCTTTTTCTTCTCCCATAAAGTATTCTTTTTCTTCTCCCATAAAGTATTCTTTTTCTTCTCCCCCTTTGGGATGATCAAAAAGGAGGGAAAAACAGATAAGAGAAAGTGAAAGGAAAAGCAGTCAGCAGAGAGTATAGATAGAAAAATATTTGATAAAGGACAGACTATTACAAGCAGCACATTGTTTACCCTATCAAAAACAATACACAACTATTTGTTGGGATACAAAGGGGCTTTGCCTTTGTCTTTGGGATTAATAGTGGGTAAGGTTGAAGGCTTGGAGGCAGGCTGGTCTTGGCGAATCTGAAGTGGTGGTAGGACAACTCGAGCAGGTGTAGGAGCAGGTGCCACAGAGGGTTGTTGTTGAGAAACAGGAGCTGGTTGAGAAGCTTGCTGAGGGACTGGTCTTAACTGAGATAGAGCTTGAGCAACAGATAGCTGATTTGGAGCTACATCAGAGTCACTGAGAGGTTCAGATATAAGGCCCCAGCCTTAAACCTTACTTAATCTTGAGTTATTACAAGATTACACATTGAGGATCTTTTCAGGTTTAGAGTTTTAGAGAATTGGATCATGAAACTTGCATTACATTCCACATTTAAACAAAGTGGTTACATAAAAGACAAAATTCATTCTTCCCATCAACGGAAACCTATTTAAAATAAAACACGGATTCTTTCTTGACACATCCTTGACACTATCATCACATCATGTACCTTTCCCTTGACCTGTGAAAAACATTTCAAAAACTTGGGATGAGCATAAAAAGCTCAGTAAGGGTTATAAAAATATGGAAAGGAAACATGAGTTCATATATACATAAGAATGAAATCATACTTTACCCATAAAACTTAGGCACTTTAACATACCTCATCAAATCATGAATAAATCATAGAAATCATAAGACATAAAGGTAACTTGAGGCATTCATAACATTATTACGTAGGGAGTAACCCTCTTGGTTACGTTTGGAATACCCATCACAATATATTCCCTAAATCTCTTCGGAGAAACCTTATCGTTTCACTCCTTCGCGTTACCCAATGCATTGGAGAGCTATATCGGGCTCACCCGCCCTTAGTTTATCACGGAACCACCCGTCTTCATAATAATGCCCAAGAACCATAACGTATCACATAAAACATGCATAAAGGAAACATAACATTTCCACATCACAATATAACATTTTAGTATATTGAAATAATGAATCCATTCAAAAAGAAACCATTTCCAAAACCATTTAAAACATTTAATAATGAGATTTTTGAATCAAAGTGTCCCATACCACCTTGAAGCTTTTAAAATTTTAAAACATTAATATTCATATAAATAAATCCTTAAAACCATTTTGAAAACATGGATATTAATAAGAACAAATAATTAAAACATTTAAAACGATATTTTGGTTAAAGGGGTTTTACCAAAATTAGAGGCACTTGAATACAATAATTGAGGAATAACATTTAGTCATAACTTTATAATATCATGAGAATAAATGGATTCATGATATAATATTCCAAAGGATAGTATATACACCATATAAGAGTGAACTGGTGCATAACAACAATGAATCCTCAATAGAAATGTCAAATGTAATGAAATCCCTTATAAAGAAGGTATCATTAAATTAAGGACAAATCAATCTCAAAAATATGTGTGACAAATATAAATACACCCAATATAAGTGGATATTAAGTGTAAAACAATAAAAGGTCATTCACACATATTCAATGGATGACATATTCAATGACTACATGTTGAACCCAAAGAAATCGAAATTGGGTTAAAAAGTTCCCTTGACAGCCTAACGACATCACATCAAAATGAGTTGATGAGAGATAAAAAGAGTATCTCATCACTTGGACATAAAATTTACATCAATAAGGATATATGAGAACATATCCCAACATAACAATATGTAAATTAAAAGACCCAACAAAAGAAGTCTTTTAAAAAGGAGGAGGGTGAAAGGTTCCCTTACTGACTTGGGTATCTTTCAAAACATACACCCCATGAAAGAATGAAAATAGATCATTGATGTAAATACTCATAAATGAAAGTATATTACACAAAGAGTAGAAAAATGGGCAGTACATATACCACTCAATGGAATTTGTGGCAAATGTAGCATAAATCTCCTGAGAATAAAAGTGAGATGAAAAATCCCTTACGAAAACTCGGCGGCCTAACGGCGCCACATAAAACTTCCGAATATGGATTGATGAGATCAAATAGGGTATCTCATCACATTAAAATAAAATGTACATCAAGAGGAATATAAAAGAAGATCCCCCAACATTACAAAGAGGAGCTTAAAAGAAGTGACATAAAGGAGAGTACTTAAAAAAAGAAAGAGAGGAGTAGGATCCCTTACCTCGGGTCCGACTTGACTCGATCGTTCTTTAACGTCCTGAATAATAAACTTGAGTTAATTTCCACTTTATTAAGAACCTTTTTCTAGTTCATTATTCCTATTAGATCACTTATTTCCATGTTATAAACATTATGTAAACATTTAAGTTAATAATGTTTGTTTTGTCGATATTTGGTTCTTAAGTCGAAAGTGGACTTCTTACCATTACATGTTGTTCGTGTGGTCAAATGTTTATTATATCCAGAATCATATTCATGATTTGGATATCATATATGTCATATATATCCAGTACATGCATGCATTTATAACATTACATAATCATTTAGAGGTAAGAAATGAAATGCACCGTTCATGGAGACGGTAAGCCGTACGTACGCATGAACGCTACTTTCATTTCTATTTCATATTTTATAGAATGGAATAATAATGATATAAAGGTATATTATAATTACAGTATAATATCATATATAATATCATAGTTCCATCCTTTATACGTCCCACATATGATATTTAACGAATCAAATCACTTTGAGGGGGCGGTAGTCCGCACTTCCTTAAATGAAGATATCGCGTTTACCCATAATGGAAACCATAAAGTTATGCCCAAAATGAAAAAAACAGAAGCTTAAGGAAAACATAAACATATTATATATCATATATAAAAATAGTGACATCATAATGGCCACCTTTGAAGGTGTTAAATGAGTATTGAACAATCATCGTTTCGGGAGGCAGAATTTCGCCATCCACGGAATCCGTATGTTCTTTAACCATTTGATGTAGTTGTGTGAGAGTGTAGCTCGAATAAATCTTATAACAACATCCTAGTATATTGAAGATACTGGTGTTGTTACAAAAGAAGTAAATAAAAAGAGTTTAGGGGGTTGGAGAAGCAAAATAAAACAAATGAACATGAGAGAATGAATTACCTTTAAAAGTGTATCTCCTTTTGATTTGAGCCTAAAGGCTTCCTTTGAAAGGATTCTGCCAAAAGGGAATCCTCTAGGATGAGGAGAGGGATGTGGAGAGAGTAAATGGGCAGGGTTTGGCCGAGCCAAAGGCTTGAGGAGTGTGTAAAATGAGGTAGAGGTGGAGGCCTTTTATAAGAGGAGAGGAGGGGCACTTTTGGAAAGTAAAAAAATATTACTTTATTTGAAAATGTGTTTCGGTTTTAAAAGGTCCCATATTGATATAATTCGTGGATAAGGTGATAAGAGTTCGAAATCCACCCATCCAATAAGTTTTGGACATGTGTAGTTCATAGATTTTACATTATCTTTCCATTTTATTTAAATCTTCAAATAATGATGTCATCGCTGCATCATTATTATGTTATAAATAATTTAATTTATTTAATGTCTAAAAATTATAAAAAAATTACTATGATGTAGGAAATTTTTTTATCTTTCCAATGATTATTTATAATCAAAAATCTGATCATTATAACCCCATGTAAAAATTGTTTTCGTAAAACATATGATGTTTGTGTCATTTTGACTTTTACATTAAATAAAAAGTTATTTATGTCATTTCCCAACCAAAGTGTCTCCATGGCTTGTCTTGGTCGGCCATGACACAACCAATGAGGGTAGGACATGTGTAAAGCTCATCTTATTTTATTAAAGCATTATTTTTACCTTAAAATACACTAATTACCACTAATCGCGATTAAAAACTTAATAAGTTACTATTCACCAAAAAATTATTTTTATCCCATTGAACCACATTTTACTTCTTAATGGCAACCATGTATGTCGGATTTTTGAAATTCAAAACACAAAGATGACAAAATTTCATTTAAACGGAAAAATCAGTTTTTATAAGTACCACTTAGTGGTTTCACTATTCATCAAAAATTGAAGTTTTTCAGAAAAATCCCAAAAATTCACCCTGAGCTATATTTGATATTCCGAATTCGAAAATGAAGTCTATTTTACAAAATTCAAAACATATAAGTCACATTAATTAATTTAATAATTAATTCCCGATGTCAGAGCAAATAGCGTGTTTTTATGAAACAATAAGTATCAAAAGATTGACACCAGTTTAAGTCCGATTTCAAAGTGAAATAAATTCCAACAACCACTATTGGATTTAATGGTAAAAATATTTTCTAATTTCACTTTAAAAACAATTCAAATGATAATCTAATCATATAAATAAATTATATTAAAAAGAGGTTTTGAATTAAAATACAACATTTTACACTATTCATTAAAAAATGAACTTTATCGGAAAAATACCAAAAATTTACAAAGTAAAATTTGATGTCCCGATTCTAAAGAAGAGTTTTATTTGGTACAAATGAATGTATAAGAGTGATCAAAACTATATTTAATGACAGTTCGCCATCAGAAGGCGATTAGTGAACCTTTAGTGAAAATTAGGCTATAAAAGCCTAAAATTGAATTCTTTCCGTATTTTAAGCCTTTGGATAGATGTAAAAACATTTAAAAAACATATATATTCATATTTTAGTTATTTCTATCCATTCCCGCCAATACAACAGCTACATGTTAACTTCCATTTAAAATAATATTATTTTATTATTAGAGTGCAACGTAAGATTCCCAGGAAACTCGTTGTTGCGTGTTGGGTACGCCATCGAGCATAGCATCCCCTTTAAAGTCATATTATTATTTTATTCACAAATATGGATAAATATGAAAATGTCATATTCTTTATTTACCTGGGGTGTTACATCAGAAGTAGAAAGTACTATTGGAGTGGCCTGTGCATGCAAATAGGGCTTCAAAAGATGAATAAAGTCCTGAATGACTTCTGCTCCATACTTCATAGCTTTTTCAAAATCATCTTTATTCTCCATGAACTGTGCCAAGGAAGGGATAAAATCTTGCAACTGATGAACTTGAGTTTTGAAGGCCTGAGTGACTGGAGGTAATTTCAGATTCTCTGCCAACACCTTGAAGCTTGCAGTCATCTCATGTTTTGTATAAATCTTGGAAAAGTAATTATCAACTTTCTCTTTGATCTCTTGCAGAGCTTTCTTAACATATGCTGAATACACCAATGCCATCTTGTGACTGTTATCACAGAGCTCTTTCATCTTCCTCAAAGATTCTAAATCAAGAATTTGTCTAACAGCAGCTAACTCATCATGCACAACTTCTCTTAGAGCTTCTAGCTCACGGGTAGTGATCTTGGTTACCTTGCCTGTACTGGCTTGGCCAACTATGTGAGTTAACTCAGCTTTCAACTTCCTCAGGTCAGACTTGTTGAGATGTTCAATCAAATTTCTCAAAACTTCCATCATACCAGAGATGGTTGATCGGAATTCGCTTGATAGAGATACCAGGCCGGTGTGAAGATCCTTCATAGTCTGATTCAAAAAGGCTATTTGCCTGCCAATAAGTTCACCAGTATTGGCCAGGTCTGGCTTCACAGCATTAGATACTCTTTGTGAGAAGGCTTCCAATGAATGTTCAGAAACTTGGAGAGACACTTGAGTAAGAGCATTAGAAATTTCTTCTCTAACTGTGGCTCTCACAGCGGTTAGCAATTCAATCGTAAACTTATCAAGATCAGCTTGAGAGATTCCAGAACCAGGTAAATTATCATTTGTAGGATCAACAGCAGGAACAGACCTTGCTTCTCGTGGGAGGTTCCTCTTCACAGCTGCAGCAGATTCTGGCATTGCTTCTTCGTCTTCAGAATATTCTAAGCCCAACACAGCATAACCAGGGTAGTCATCCCAAACAGCAGCACACAGGGTGTATTTTGGTTTCTCATAGCTTGCTGTTCCACTGATTTTTGGTGAATCATCCTTGCCACTGATATGCATTTCTTGTACTGACTGAGGTGATTCTATTTGATCTTCAGAAAGACCATCCACTGGTCTGTTATCACCATCAACAACAGCCTCAACATCATCAGCACGTCCATCATCACTCTTCTCAGAAGCTTCACTGTGATATTCTTCAGTGTCAGAATCTTCTTCATCACCAAGAATAGGTTCTGATTCTGGTAGGGCTAAGGGTGGACTAGCAGGTCCAAATTCTATTCTTCTTTTGGGACTGGCAGTGTCAGGATCACTCCTATCATCAGGAGATGACATACTTCCTTCCTCAGTCGCAGCTTCTTCTTGCTCTTGGGTTTCGGTGGCCTCATCCTTTCCTTCTTCTTGCTCATCATCATCAGAATAAACTGGTTCCTCATTTGGTTTCAAGCCAGGGTCTCTCAAAGCCTTTGGCCTCTTGCCATGATCTATGGGATTGTAGGCTTCATACAATTTATCTTCATCTGCAACCCAGCACTTCTTCCATGGATTCCAATTGATTTTCATCCTCTTGCAGATCTTTTTGTTGAGACAGAAGGTATGATCTGTTTCATTAACTTCATCATCTTCATCAATACATTCTAGATTCTTGAGCATGGTAGATATCATCTTTGAATAAAACAAGGCAGTGGCTTTCTTGGACGGTTTTACCATTCCAGCTATGTGTACCATCACATATCTACACAAATTGATCTTCTCATGTGTTTTCAGAAGAAACAACAGGAAAACATCCTGGTACTTTACAGCAGCAAAATCTCCTCTCCTAGGGCAAAGTTGGTGCTGAATAAACTTGAAAAGAAGTCTGCATTCACCATCTAATTCTGAAGCTGTGATTCTCCGTGACTCTCTGTTTCCTGTCAGAAGCTCCAGAGATAATTCATAAGAGAAGTAATCAGATGTTGGAGGAATATTCCCAGCATAATCCTCATACCGACCTTTATGAGGTACGTTCAAGCACTCAGCCCACTGCTTAGATGAGAAGGATATTTTCTTTCCTTTTACCACAAACGACATTCTGGCAGCCTCCACACCATCTAAAGTGATTTCCAGATTCATATAGAACTCATGTACCAGCTTCGGGTAGTCTATTCGAGAGTTGTCAGAAAACCAGTCTATCCATCCTTGCGATTCAAGAACTTGCAGCAACAGTGACTTACTTGGCAAAAGCCACGCAGAGCTTACTTCTTTTTCTACAGCAACAATCCGAGTTTCCAGGTTCGGATTTACTGATCGTTGAGAGGTACTACTCGACTCGCCTCGAGCACGCTTTGAAGGTACAGGGCTATCCGGTCCTTTGCTCGGTCTCTTTTGCTTAGCCATTCGAGGATTTTGGGAAGGCAGGAGTTCGAAGGTTCGAAGTAGAGGGGAAGAGAGGTTGAAAGGTTCGGCGGGAAATGAAAGGTCAAAGGTTTAGGGAGGATAAATAGCCGCGTATCATTTATTTTATCATTTAGGGTTCCCATAAAAAGTATAAAAGAAATTTACTAATTAATTACAATATAATAATAAAAAAGAATATCGGCATGACAGATCGGTTGCACAGATCGGTTTCACAGATCGGTTTCACAGATCGGTTTCACAGATCGATCATACACAACTCTTGTTTAATAAATTTCATTCTTTCAGAGCATAAAGGCTTTGTGAAGATATCAGCTAATTGATGTTCAGAACTAATAAATTTCAAAGAAATATCACCTTTTTGATAATGATCTCTTAGAAAGTGATGTCTGACATCAATGTGCTTAGTTCTAGAGTGAGACACAGGGTTCTTAGATATATTTATTGCACTAGTATTGTCACAGTTAATTGAAACATGTTTAAGATCAAATCCATAATCCAATAGAGTGTGTTTCATCCACAGAATTTGTGCACAGCAACTACCAGCAGCTATGTATTCTGCTTCGGCAGTAGACAATGCAACTGAGTTCTGTTTCTTACTACACCATGATACTAGGGATTTTCCAAGCAAATGACATGTTCCAGATGTGCTCTTCCTATTTAACTTACATCCAGCAAAGTCAGCATCTGAATAGCTAGTTAGGTTAAATGATTGTCCTTTTGGATAAAACAAACCTAAATTTATAGTATACTTAAGATACTTAAAAATCCTTTTAACAGCCAGTAAGTGTGATTCTTTAGGATTAGCTTGAAATCTAGCACACATACATACACTGAACATAATGTCTGGTCGACTAGCAGTAAGATAAAGTAAGCTCCCAATCATACCTCTGTAATTGGTTTGATCCACTGGTTTCCCAACTTCATCTGTATCCAATTTACAGGTAGTACTCATAGGTGTATCACTTTCCTTAATACTATCCAATCCAAAACGTTTTAAAAGATCTTTTGTATATTTACTTTGATTTAAAATAATTCCATCTTTAGTTTGAAGAATTTGAAAACCAAGAAAATACTTAAGCTCTCCCATTAAGCTCATTTCAAATTCATTTTGCATAACCTTTGAAAAATCAGTACATAAGGAATTTTTAGAAGATCCAAAAATAATATCATCAACATAGATTTGTACTATTAATACATCTTTTGAAATCCTTTTTATAAAAAGAGTGGGATCAGCTACTCCTTTTGTAAATCCTTTTGAGATAAGAAAGTTTGAAAGCCTTTCATACCAAGCTCTTGGAGCTTGTTTTAAACCATATAAAGCTTTAGAAAGTTTAAAAACAGGATTTGGAAAATGAGGATTTAAAAAACCAGGTGGTTGTTCTACAAAAACATCTTCAACAATAAAACCATTTAGAAAAGCACTTTTGACATCCATTTGATATAGCTTGAAATTCAGATGTGATGCATAGGCAAGTAAGATCCTAATAGCCTCTAATCTAGCTACAGGTGCAAAGGTTTCCTCATAGTCAATTCCTTCTTCTTGATTGTAACCTTGTGCAACTAGCCTAGCTTTATTTCTAATGATGTTTCCAGATTCATCAACTTTGTTTCTAAACACCCATTTTGTGCCTATGGTCAAAATGTCCTTAGATCTTTCTACTAATTTCCAGACTTTGTTTCTTTCAAATTGATTTAGTTCTTCTTGCATAGCCATTACCCAAAATTCATCATTGATAGCATCATTGATATTTTTAGGTTCTAACTGTGAAAGAAAAACTTGATGTTCAACCTGATTTCTTAGAGAAGCTCTAGTCTGTGTTCCTTTATCTAGATTTCCTACAACAACATCTAAAGGATGGTTCTTTAGAGTCCTAGATGGTCTTGAAAAGATAGGGCTAGAGATTTCAGATTCATCTACAGATTGAGGTTCAACAGAAGCAGGTTCTGGAGAATTTCCAGAGCTGGATGTTTTAACTATAGGTCCATTGTATTTATCATTGAGATTCAAACCAGAGAGATCATCTTCAAGAGAGATTTTAGGTTCATGTGGATCAGTTTCATCAAATTTGATGTGAACAGATTCTTCCACACATTTGGTTCTTTTATTGAAAACTCTATAGGCTTTACTAGAGATAGAGTAACCTAGGAAAATTCCTTCATCACTCTTGGATGCAAATTTGTCAAGATTGTCTCTAGTATTGAGAATGAAGACTTTGCAGCCAAAAACTTTGAAGTAGTTAACCTTAGGTTTCCTATGGTTCCACAACTCATAAGGGGTCCTCTTAAGAACTGGTCTGATCAAGACTCTATTAATGACATAACAAGCTGTATTTACAGCTTTAGCCCAAAAGTAAATAGGCAGTTCATATTCATTGAGCATGGTTCTAGCTATTGCTTGCAGGGTTCTATTCCTTCTCTCTACTACACCATTTTGTTGGGGTGTCCTAGGGGCAGAGAAATTGTGACTATAGCCATTGTGTGAGCAGTAAGAATCAAACTCATGATTTTCAAACTCACGACCATGATCACTTCTCAGGGTCTTAATCTTGAGTCCACTAAGATTTTCTACAGACTTGGAGTATTTAACAAAGTAAGAACAAGCTTCACTTTTGTGAGCTAGAAAATATACCCAAGTATATCTAGAAAAGTCATCTACAATAACATAGACATAGTGCTTCCCATTTAAACTAGAAACTCTAGAAGGTCCAAATAAATCCATGTGAACCAACTCGAGAGGTTGAGAAGTTGACACTTCTTTCTTTGATTTAAAAGAAACTTTATGTTGCTTTCCTTTTTGACAGGGATTACAAACTTTGTCTGCTGGAAATTCAAGTTTGGGTAAGTCTCTAACTAAGTTCTTCCTAGAAAGTTTTCTAAGTGAGTGTACATTGCAGTGTCCTAATCTTCTGTGCCAAAGCCAAGACTCTTTATGAAAAGCATTTAAGCAAGGAATATTCTGCTTAGCTAAGGAATCTAAATCAACAGCATAAACATTTTCATTTCTTAAAGCAGAAAATACTAAAACATTTTGAGTTAAAAACATTGCAAGAATCATTTTTAAATTTCACATAAAAACCATTATCACACAATTGAGAAATGCTTAACAAGTTATATTTAAGTCCATCGACAAATAAAACTTCAGAAATCAAGATTGAATCAGTGTTACCAATCTGGCCTAAGCCGATGATTTTTCCTTTTGAATTATCACCAAAAGTGACAAAGCCTCCATCAACTTTTACTAAGCTCTTGAAACATGAAAAGTCTCCTGACATATGTCTTGAACATCCACTGTCTAAGTACCATATCTTCTTGTGACAGCTCTTCAAGCAGGTCTCCTACAAAACAGATTTAGATGGAAGATGATTTTGGTACCCAGATCTTCTTGGGTCCAGACATGTTAGCCAATGATACTTTAGGTACCCATATTTGTCTAATGGGTCTCATATAATTTGTAGAATTAACATTCTTTGAAAGATAAACCTTATTAGATCCATAACTATAAATATAACTGGTTGAGGCATATGAAGTTCCAGAATTAACTATCTTCTGTCCAGATTTAGGAATGAATCTAGTTTTGACAACTTTTCTTTGTCCAGGTTGGTATCCTATACCAGTAGTATATCTAGGTGCAACTTGCTTTCCTAGCATTTGTGTTAGAGTATTCTTGCCATTTGTGAACTTCTCTAAGTCTTTTCTGAGTTGTTCATTAGACAATTTTAGTTCAGTATTCTCTTTAAGCAGCTGAGCATTCTTTTCTACTTCTATATCCAGATCAGATTTATGCTTAACACTTAAAGCATACTGTTTCTTTAAACCTTTATATTTATCTTTAAGCTCATTACAGGTTTCTTCAAGCATATCACAATATTCAAACAGTTCAGATTTAGACATGTTATCACATTCAGAATCATCTCCAGAATAATATGAATTTGAAGCAGGAGTTTCTGATGTTACCTCAGAAGTGTTTGTCATGAAACACATGTTGGCTTGATTCCTTTCAGAGTCTGAAGATTCAGCTTCACTTGTGCTGTCTTCTGAAGCACTCCAAGTAGCCTTCATGACTTTCTTGTACTTGTTATCCTTGTATTCATACTTCTTTCTGTATTTCAGCTTTGGACAGTCTGTTTTTATGTGTCCTTTTCTTTTGCATTCATAACAGACAACTTCATCTGATTTATCAGACTTCTTCCAATCCTTTTTCCAGTGTCCTTTGTTATCATACTTGCCTTTGTAGTTTGACTTTCTGAAAAACTTCTTCTTCCTATAGAATTTCTTAAATCTTCTGCCATCTCAGCATCACTGTCAGAATCATTCTCACTTTCCTCACTACTTAAACTTTCATTGATAGCTTGAGGCTTTTCCTTATCCTTATTCTTTGAGGTTGTAGTCTTGAAGGCAATAGACTTCCTTTTAGGTTCATTATCTTCTTCTTTATTTACTTTAAGCTCTTCTTCATACATCATCAGCTTACCAATTAACTCCTTGACAGGCAGTGTTCCAATGTCACAGGATTCTCTAATGGAGACAGAGGTTCCTCTCCATCTTTCAGGTACACATCTCAAAATTCTCATGATTTGTTCCTTTGCTGGAACATCCTTTCCCAGAGAAGTCATTGTGTTGACAATTTCATTGAACCTGAGATACATATCAGAAATGGGTTCATCAGGCTTCATCTTAAAATTGTCATACTTAATAGTATAGGTATTCAATCTCATCTCCTTAACATTAGTTGTTCCTTCATGAGAAACAGCTAAGGTATCCCAAATTTCATATGCAGTTTTACATGCAGAAATTCTATTAAATTCTTCATCTCCTAGAGCACAGTACAGAGCATTCATAGCTTTACAATTATTATTGTAAGCAGTCTTTGTAGGTTCATCCCAAGTAGATCTATCAGTACTGGGAATTTTATATTCAGCTTCAATGACAGTCCAAATATCAAAGCCCATACTTTCTAAGTGAATTTTCATTTTTAGCTTCCACTGAGCATAGTTGTTTCCATTAAAGAAAGGTGGCCGGTTAGTAGCAGCACCCTCAAGTCTATTATCCATGATATTACAAAAAGAATTTTAAAGAGATAAAAATTTAGAAATAACAGAAATTTTAAGAACTTTAAAATACAACTAAAATCACAGTTGAAAAACAGAGTACTTTTAGAAAATATTAACAACCTCTGATACCAAGTGTTGGTCGGAGTGAATACTCAAGAGGGGGGTGAATTGAGTTCCAATTAAAATTTTCTGTTAAAAACAATGTTGATTAAAATCCCCCTATTTCAAAAACAGATTAAACTGTAGTGAATTTATACAGATTATAAAGGTTCAATTAGTTTCTCAAAGATTGATTAGTTCTCAGTTAACTTAATCTTATGATTAAATTAACTTTTGAAACTAACTTACTGGTCTATAATAAATATAAACACTTGCGAGTTTAACTATCAAAGTGGCTTTGAAAATAAATTATATTACAAAGTAATAGCAGCGGAAAATGAAATAAATATGTAGTATGGATATAGTATGTAGCTACAAACACAGAGAATTAACCAAGAGGTTCAGTCTCAAGCCGAGACTTAGTCCTCTCAAAAGTTTATATAAAAATGATCCACACCCTGGATCGGGGTTAACAACAGTGAACACACTGTCCAGGTCACAAGACCTCTACCACAGTTCTGTGTGGGAAAACAAACAACAGCTTAGAGCTGTCCAGGTCTCATACGACCTCTACCACTATCCACAGTGGGAAAAGAAGTGTAAAAAGGTTTGCTGAGGATTTACAGATCCTCCAGTGAAAGTACAGGAGTCAGTGTGTGTGTTTAATACAGCAGATAACACACACTGCTCAAAATGTAAAACAAATGTATCACAGAGCAGAGATGTAGAGTTTAGAAATGGCTCTGGTGATTTCAGTGTAGCTCTGGACTCTTTTGTATCTGGTCAGAATTTATTCTGAGTCCTCTTCTCGTTTTTGTTTGAGAAGAAGAGTGTCGTATGCTTCAGGCTCAAAGGCAGTGAGATGTAGTCGATGAAGTTCTTCAATGTTCTTTTGTATGCACAGAACTCTTCTTGAGTAAGCTTGATTGTGTATGAGGTTCTGTTCTGATTGGTTCTTCCTCTTTCTTTTCCTCTGTATTCCTCTTGTGTTCTTCTGTCAACTCTTTTATCTTCAGCAGAGTCTTCTTGTATTTATGTCACGTGCTTCGGAAGACAGAAAAAGTTTCCTTTCCGCAGGTACGAGGTACGGTTTCCTGACATCCGACAACCTTTATTAATTATTTGACAGAGCATTAAAATATACCTAATATGACCGTTGGTTAGATTAAATAAAGATAAAGATAAGAAATTCAAACAGTTGTTTATGACTATTGAAGAATCAAGTGATCGGTAGGTTATCAGCATTAGTGAGTAATGATCGGTGACTCAGATAGACCAGCATCGGTGAATCAGACTGATCAGCATCGGTCTGTCATCTGATCGGTGAGTCAGTTTGATCGGTGAGTCATTTGATCGGTGGCTCATTTGCATCGGTGAGTCATTTGCATCGGTGAGTCATTTGATCGGTGGCTCATTTGCATCGGTGAGTCATTTGCATCGGTGAGTCATTTGATCGGTGGCTCATTTGCATCGGTGAGTCATTTGCATCGGTGAGTCATTTTGCATCGGATCAGTGAGTCATTTTGATCAGCATTGGTCTGTCATCTGATCGGTGAGTCAGTTTGATCAGCATCGGTCTGTCATCTGATCGGTGAGTCATTTGCATCGGTGAGTCATTTTGCATCGGTGAGTCATTTGCATCGGTGAGTCATTTTGCATCGGTGAGTCATTTGCATCGGTGACTCATTTTGCATCGGATCGGTGAGTCATTTTGATCAGCATTGGTCTGTCATCTGATCGGTGAGTCAGTTTGATCAGCATCGGTCTGTCATCTGATCGGTGAGTCAGTTTGATCAGCATCGGTCTGTCATCTCATCGGTGAGTCATTTGCATCGGTGACTCATTTTGCATCGGATCGGTGCGACCGTTGTCCTTTGATATGCGATCAGTGCTTCCGATGTCTGTTGATATTGAATCGGTGCTTCCAAAATACTTTGTACGTCAATAAGCATAGACAAAAATGTGATAACAGATTCATTAACAGATTGTAATTAAGTTTATGAGAAATCAAACCAGATTAAGCATTAATGGTATGTGATGATTTGTGATTATTAAAACATCAATCATAGACATGAAATCAACAATCTTCCAGAGGGCTCAACACAGATGACTGCTTGCCCCGCACAATATCAGTGAAATCTACTAGCACCTCTGTGAGCAAATGCAGAGTTTTCAATTCCCTACCTGCATCAGAAAAAGCAGCAACGTGCTGATGTTTTTTCGGCAGGGCCACCTCATCAGAAGGAAGCACCGTCTGTAATAATGGCATGACTGTGCTGTCCTTGCCTCCACTTGACTCTGAAAAATCTCCTCCTAGGAAGACGACAATGTAGTCAGTAATAGTCGTGTACTCTATAGGCAGCCCCATGGTGTTGTCATCATCCCGAAGCATATCATCAGTGTTTTGTTTCGCCATTAAATCCACATGTCGTTCTAGTGGCGGCCCAAGCACAACAATGCCAGCACGGCCCGACGACCGTGTTTCATTCTCAGTGTCGCCAACTCCAAAAGTAGCGAAGTCTCCCTCAGATTCCCCCATGAACAAAGATGGTTGGTCATGGATCGGGTACAACTGTGTTTCAGGAAGAAACATAGCTCCAGCTAAGAATTGACGAAATTCCTTCTGCTCCTGCGCCTGGGCCGCCATCGTCATGGCCATCGTATCTATAGAAGATTTTATTTTTGCCACCGTCATGTTGAAGCGGTCCAGGCGCTGTTCTGCATCATCGAGACGAGCGTCAATGCTCATGTTTGTCATATCTCCATGAGGTGTTTCTGATGAAATCAATCGAGCAGTGTGCACGGATGGTTGACAAACACTGGCGACCTTAGGTGTGGTCGCGCCCAGTGATGCGCCTCTACCCGTTCCAAAACAGGGGAAACAACTTGCCTTCATTTCCCTTTTTTTTTTGGTTTTCTTTCTTTTTTTTTGCACCCCTTCGTTACCTATGCAATAGAAAACTCGAGTCCGCCTCCTTCCGTAGCAGTCGTGCCTCGCTCCCTGGTGAAAACTGAAAACACCGGCAGGTCAGGCGGACCTCCTCCGCGAGTTGTCTGCAGCAGTCGAGCCCTGTGAAGTCGCAGATGAAGGTTGCACACCCCGCCAGAATGGAAACGCACGGGTTGCGCGAGGCCGGTAGGCGTCCTCCTGTCAAAACGCACTACTGCTGTGCAAATTTTGTGCGATTTTCGGTAGGCTGGAAACGGATGGCTCTTCACGCTCGCTTCTTCATCTTCTGTTGTGTGTGTGTTTTTTTTTTTGTTTAAGAAGCGAGTCGATATCGGGTGCCTCGGCCGATCGAGGTGAAACCTGCTGCGCGCCAAGCGTCAGATGAAAATGGAACCAAGCGGAGACGAGCACGTCTGATGGAGCGTACGCCTAAGCCGAATGAAATCAGGAACCGACGATGAACGGGGAAGCAGCGGCAGCTCGCGCGTCTGGAAGAGGATGAAGAACGGTAGTGCGCCTCCGCACGACGCCTCCTCCAAAACAAGCTGAAAGTCAAACAGAGCTCCGTTTCTCCGAATAGAAACGTGATGAAGCAGCAACAACAGATTACACCTTGGCTGAGTGCAGACTCTTGTGTGAAAGACAATCTAGTCGTGCGTGATGGAGGAAAGCGGTAGATCGGACCAAATGTTAGAGCCAGAGTAACGAACTGCTTGGATTAATGGAGTAAACCAGAGAACTACAACCGATGAAGAAGCAGATGAAGGAGGACAATTTGAGAGAGCACTTGCTCCTAGCCCAAGTCCGTAGACCGCATCCCAAGCCAAAAGGCCGAACTACAACATTCTCTCCCCCTCCTCACTTCACTTCCAACTGTTTATATAACCCAACTCTAGCCCCACAAGTGGGGTCTAGAACCTTCCCCCTAACAACCTAACCGAATCACCCTAAAAGACTGCTTTATCCCCTAACAGAATATTCCCTCACTAATAATCTTCTTTATTCTCTTTATGCCCAGGTCTGTATCACAAACCTTGTCTGCCCGACGCACGACCGAGCACACCAAGCAGGGGATGGGCAAATGCAGCTGTTGATCCAAATATTTACTCTATGTCTCACCTTGTGGATGAGGTGATTTTCAAGGGTGGGAGTGTTAGGTACTGAGGGTTGGACTGTACGCAAGTGGGTTGGGATTGTTAGGGGCAATATTGTATTTCCGAGGTAGGAATTGTTAGGGAAGTTAGGAGCCACGTGGTGGGATGGAGTTGGTATAAATAGGAGAGGTGTGAGAGCTTGGAGGGGGGGGGGGATGCGATTCTTTTAACCGAGGAGCTCCGTAAGGGTGCAAAAATAATTTCATGGTAAAAAGAATTGTATTTCATGGTAAAAAGAATTGTCAAACTCAATCTATGTAGGATCTAAATCCAAATATTCAAATATCCAAACATCTAATTCTCTAATATCTAATTATTCAAATTCTTCCTGGGATTTTATCAAACCCTAGCAAAATCAAAAGCATGATCCCTCAAACTGGCTATGACAAAATTTATTGTGGCACTTGTGGCATCTGTTCCACTATTCTGCATTCTCACATCTCAAAATCAAACCTAATTTACATAACAAGTGGTGTCTAAAATTATTTCTAATAATTCAAAACACGTTTCCCTAGGTTTTTGTTCTTACCCTATGAGTCAATCCTACATTTGAGGCATTATCATACATAGCGGTACCATAAAATTGTCATATAAATTCATCTAGTGTCTACAATCCTCATTTCTTGGGTTGTATTCAAATTTTCATATGGTAATTCACAACAGAAATCAAGTTACCCCTCAAACCCTAGCCTTAAATATGTTTATTTTGGTTATTTGTATGCTCCAAATTGCTCCAAATAATTGATTGATTCACATATATTCATCATGCAATCAGGGTCTAAGATTTTGAAAATCCGAAACATGCAGAGCATCAACCTGTTAAATTAAAACAAAAACCAATAGCAAATCATGGGGATTTTGCATCTCCTTTGAGTTTCTCATGTACACCCTTCATGTCTTGCATTCCTTGTGGATTTTTGATCATTTATATTAAATTGGCACTTTTCATTCAATTACTTTGAATTTGCTCTTATATTTCTTCTCCCATGGAACCATATTTATTTGTATGTGAATTAACAGAGCAAGCTGGACCAATATTTTATCTATTTTTCTTCCTTGTCATTTATTTTGGAATGCTATTGAAGATATTGGGATTTCTCGTTATATTTTCAGATAAAGGTTATATCCATGACTGTAATATTTATTAATTTTGATGTGCATCTAGCAATTAGCACATTTTGCATGAGTTTAATATGCACAAAGTTCATTTTTTGTCAGGCTATTTTTTTGTTTCAAAAAAGGCAAAAATATCACACTGCAAACCGTAAAAATGCCGATTTCCATATTAATTTTTTGTTTCTCTTTTAAAATGTTGGTTGAAGAAAGGTTTCGTGAACTACTACTTGCTTGCATTTTATATGTTGTATGCAGATCTGGTTTCTTTTTCTCAGGCGTTTGCTGTCAAGAATTTTAACTCAAAAAGTTTTCATTGCTTTTAATTTATTAATATAAAATTAATGTCTCAAGCAAATGGTTTGATGTCAAAAAGTATATTCATTATAATTTGAGGATTTTGAATTTTTTCAGTCCTATCTCGGGATGGATGCAAGGAGACAGCTTCAGCAGTACTTTTTACTAGTGTCAAATCAGCACGTGCATGTGTTGTGATGTTGCACCAGAAAGAGATCATGGGTGGATCTGTTTGGGCACGTCAACTTGGTGGGGAGGTGAGTTTATAGTGGCACACTATTAAAATTTTACATTTCGCCCTAGATAATTTATTGGACGGATTGATCTTGGTAGAGTTCATTACATGTTACATTTGAGTACAGTTTACCAGGTTTGTGCGTAGCTTCAGTTTCTATGGTTTTGAGAAATTTCATCATCATTTTTGCTCCAGGGTTCGAAGACACATAAATGGAAGCTTATCATTCGAAATCTTCCTTTCAAGGTTGCATATGACACCTGTATAATCAGTTATAGTTTTGTTTTGATGAAGAGCTCCGCCTCTAAATCTAATTTATTTAATTTAAATGCAGGCTAAAGTAAATGAGATGAAGGATTTTTTTTCATCAGCTGGGTTTGTATGGGATGTCTTGATTCCTCAAAATTCTGAGACGGGTTCGTTCTCATTTTGGTAATACTCACTGTATCCTTGAGTTCCCATGTTTTTCTTACTTGGGTTTTTGTGTTTCTCAGATTAACGAAGGGTTTTGCATTCATTAAATTCACTTGCAAACAGGATGCTGAAAATGTATGAGTGCAAAACATCTCTAATGTCCATATTTTTCTGGTTTTCGAATATTTTAGTTACGTTATGTTTTCAGGCTATCCAAAAATTCAATGGTCAAGCATTTGGTAAAAGATCAATTGCTGTTGATTGGGCTGTGCCAAAAAAAATCTACAGTGATAGTAATGCTTCAGCGGTTGTTGATTCAGAAGATGGTAATCATGGCCCTTTATTTCATTCATGTTTAACTTTTTATGCTCTGCTTGCAAGAATTGTTCAGATATGAATAACATTGTTTTTTTGTTATTGGATGAAATAATATATTTTCAAGTGTTTATCTTATTTTATGGAGTTCTGATGATCTCTGGTTTTAATCTGTAAGCGTTCTTGTTGTTTTCTCAGAGCTTCTGGAAGGACAGGCCAAAGAAGACCATGATAGGTGTAGTGTTGATTTGGAGGATGATGCCTCGGAGATGAGTAACGAATCCCAACGCTGTGATGAGGCCTGTAATGATTCAAATGGCCCCGCCAAGATTGATTTTCAAGAAGAAGAGAACATAGTGAAGAATGTTCTTAAGAACTTGCTGTCTTCTGATAAGGGGACGGTTGTTGATGATTCACAGATAACAGGCAAGCTGAAAGATGATAATCTCATTGACGCGCCTGATACAAATTCTGGAAAGTGTGCAGAATTATCAGATAAAAGGACATCTTTAATTGCGGGAGGAAATAAACCGGCTAGGGTTAAAGCGGCTGGAGGAGAGGATGATTTGCAGAGAACTATTTTTATAGGCAACCTCCCTTTTGATATCAGTAATGAAGAAGTGGAACAAAAGTTTTCTGCATTTGGGAAGGTGCAATCCTTTATACCAGTACTTCACCAACTCACGCGGTATGGACATCTGTTTAATGGGTTTCTGTTCTACTTAAATTTTTTAAAAAATCTATCAAAAAATCTAGGAGTTTTATATCAAGTGTTCTCATTCAAAAAATCTATCATTTTCATTTTTTAAAAATTAAAACAAAAATTGTTTTCCAGTACCAAACACAACCTTAATTTCAACTAAATTGTCTTACAATTGGCTGTGTTTGCATGACAGGAGACCCAGAGGAACTGGATTTCTGAAGTTCAATACGATTGATGCAGTAGATGCTGCAGTTACAGCAGCTAACGCAGCGAATAGCTTGGGGATATGTCTGAAGGGCAGGCAATTGAAAGTTTTGAACGCTTTGGACAAGAAAACTGCTCATGACAAGGAATTGGAGAAGACTGAAAACAAGGAGCATGACCACCGAAACCTTTACTTGGCAAAGGTCAGTTTTCTTATGATTCTGAATATTTTCGTGCTGTTGATTTTCATTGGTCATAAACAGTTTTTGTTATAATCATGAAACCTTTAAATAGGAAGGTCTCATTCTCGAGGGGACGCCCGCTGCTGAAGGTGTTTCGACCACTGATATGTCAAAGCGCCAAGCGTAAGTCTTTGATTTTATAATCCATAATCAAATGAGACAGTTCTTTTAAAAGTCTGTTGATTCAAATTAAAATTGTCCAGACTGTTTTCAAGAGATGTGCAAATCCCAATGTTCAAATTAGATTTCACTTTAGTTATTATTGACCAGGAGGTTTTGATGGTACTGCTTTTGGGTGTTCTGTGCAGGCTAGAAAAGAAAAAGATAACTAAGCTTCAGTCTCCAAATTTTCATGTCTCAAGGACTCGGCTCGTGATATACAATTTACCCAAATCATTGACTGAAAATGACGTTAAAAAATTATGCGTGGAAGCCGTTACGGCACGGGCTACCAAACAGAAGCCTGTAATCCGACAGGTCTGCTACAGTTAGTAACTGAATTATTAATGCATGAATGATTGTTAATTGCTAATTGTGGGTTCAGCATATACAACCTTTTTTTTCTTTTTGAAACAAGGAAATATCTGTGTTTTCTTATCTGCCAAATCCTTCATGGCGGATATTTCCCACGCAGATTAAATTCTTGAAGGATATCAAGGATCGAAGGAATGTCACGAAGAGCAAATCACGCGGAGTTGCCTTCGTTGAGTTTACAGAGCATCAACATGCACTGGTGGCCCTGAGAGTTCTTAACAACAATCCTAGTGAGTTTTTCTTCTTTTGAGAAGCGGGAAAACTTTCATTAATGCAATTAGAGGCGACAAGTTAAAAATAATTGACAATTTTGAACCCGGCACGCAAACCCAACACAACATGACACAGGTAAAATGGGTTGGGTCAGACATAAATGGGTTTGGGTTGAATAACCCGACATATATTATTTTTATAACCAACTTAATTTGCAACATGGGTAACAACATATGTTTCATATTAATTAGGTTATTTTGAGTCTGAAAGTGATTATTCAATTTGGTCAATTCATTGAGTTTATGTGATATTAATTAGTTGGACATGTCAACGCATTCTATGTTATATATTTAAAGTTAAACGGGTTGATGGTTTGGTCAAGGGTTGACCCCTTAATAAATGGGTTGAGTTGGGTTGGGTTAACTTGTTTAATAAAATGGGTTCACAGGATGGCCCACCCGATCTGTGAACTTGAATTCATCTGTAAATGCAAATCAAGAGTTACAAAATCAGACACATTTGAGGGCACTGGACTCATAAATACGACACACACACATATCAATGTGACGAGTTGGTTCATGTAGGAACCATATATATCAATGTGATGAGTTGGTTCATGTAGGAACCATATATATCAATGTGATGAGTTGGTTCATGTAGGAACTTTTGGTTCAGAAAACCGACCCATCGTGGAGTTTGCCATCGATAATGTGCAGAAGTTAAAGCAACGCAAACAGTTACAGGATCCACATCAAGGGGCTGGTGATGAAGTTTCCGAAGACGTGCAGCACAAATATGATTCTCATCCGAAGAAGGAAGTCAAGTTAAGAAAGAGAACACGAGATGCCAATGGATCTCCCTCGGCTTCCAAGCCCAGTGATGATAGATCCGAGAACATGTCTTCCAAAGAGCGCAGGGATGCCAAGAAACGGAGGAAAGATCAAGCAAGCAAGAGGGCAAAGCCATTGCGGAAACTCGGGGATCAAACAACACAAAATGATGAACAACGCAGGGTTGATTCTCATCCAAAGAAGGTGGGAATATTCAGAAAAAGAACCCGAGATGCTAATGGACCACCCTTGGATTCCAAACCCAATGAAGACAGGGACACCAGTAAACAGAGGAAAGACCGGGGCAGCAAGAGGGCAAGGACTGAGGATCTGCAGGAAGGCAATGTGCGGGGGAGAAAGAGGAAGGAGTTGGAAGGGAAACCGAAGAAGGATAAGGTCCCGTTGGAGCGGGAGGTTAAGGACAAGCTCGATGCCCTGATTGAGCGTTATCAGTCCAAGTTTTCGGGTCGGAGTGGGGACAAGAGTAAGGGCGGCACCGGACAGATCAGAAGATGGTTCCAATCTTGATCGATCTGCTGGAACATTTCGCTGCTCCAGGTACCCTATCCTTTTTCTTAAGTTGAACTTGGTCCTGTTGTTGCCTTCAAGCCCTTGTTTTGCCTTCCCAATCCTTTTTTGTTTTAGTGGTTTGAGATGATTCTGCTAAAATGAAATTATAAGATTTTGTATGAATGAATAATTTATTTTAATTTTGGAAGAGTTATGACAGACAGATGAGTTTGTAAGCATTTTATACATGTTTTTACATTATTTTTTTGTTATTTACATGGGGTTTGATGGTGTTCATATTCATGAAAAATGCACCATTTTAAAAAAATAACCAATTTTGAATTTGGGGAAAAAAACAGTTTTGCTTGATTAAATTTAACTCTTAATTTAGAAAGTTTATATCTGCATTTTGCTTCATGAAAATGCTCTCACTTTTTTGTTTAATGAAAATTCCGAATCCAGTTAAAAAAAAACAGTTCTGATTTTGTATGAAAGGTTTTTTTTGTGAAAAAAGAAATGTTGATTTTATAGCAAACCAATGAATGGTTTTAGAACTCTTAAAAGCGAAAGTAATGTTTTTATCGATGCACATTCTAAAAGAAAACGTGATAAACTTGGAATGTGTACTCATTTAACGGGTACCTGTCCTATCCGATTAATAATTGGATAGAGTCAAATATCCGAACCTGTTTATAATTTTTATGATATTTTTTTATTAGCAGGAGTGATCGGCAGGAGAGCACCGACGCACCCGCGGTGGCGGGACAATGGCGGGACGGATCCGCCCTGAGGTGCAGCCTGCCCCGCTGTCCCGCACCCATTCCGCCTCTGTGGGTGTGTTGTGCTCTGTCGGTCACTGCTGCTAAATAAAAAAATTGTATTAAAATTATATACGAGTTTGGTTAGTTAACTGGTAACATTTAATTAATTGGGTTCGACTTATGGTGAAAAATAAATGAGTTCAAGCAGGTTCGGGCAGCCTAGGACTTAATTGGGCTCGGGGTCGGGTAAACCAAAATAACCGGGTGCCGGACCCGTTGTTACCTCTAGTGATGCGTCATAAATGAAAAAAATATGTAACCTAATATTTTTATTCATTTTTTTTGCCAATTTTAATGAGATTGCAACAAATGAAGTGATTTTTTTTATCACAAATGAATAAATAGCATACAAATACACTAAAGAAAATATTTTCAGCAGGGCACATTTTGTCAGATTTTTAACTGTAAAAAAAATAAAATTAAATAAACACAAACCTTCATTTTATGCGGTCAACAGAACATTTGTGACCACTTCTAGAGTGTTTGTAGAATCCCCAAAAGCCTTATGAAATGTTATTTCATTCTTGTGGGTGTTTATCTCTCAATGTCAATACCATAGAATAATGTTTAGTCCTTTGATATTGAGATCTTGTAAATATTTCACTCCAATAGAAGTTTAGATGATCGAGATTTTTTTAGAGACTGGATGTAGCTAATTCACATTTTTGAATGTACAAAATGAAAACTTCATTCTAAATTCTACAATATATATATATTTTTATTAAGTTTAAATTTGAAATATAAAAAACGGAGGGTGATTGCAACTCTCCATTCAAGATCGTGTAAGGTCATTCGCACAATCTTGTTGTAGCATCCTTTGGAGTGCAAGCTGGACCACCTAGGCACTTCTGCCTAGCATAATCCTCATAATCATGTAAAATATTTGTAGAATTGTGTATCTGATGACCTTGACCTGGAATCCCAAATCCCAAAACCTGAGTTGGGATTGCTGCGAGGACTCAACCACATTCCCACTTCTTCAAAGACCAACAACTAATGTCGAGCGATGAACACTGTAACATCCTCGTTTTTAAGGTATGTTTATAAGTTTTGGCACATCTTGTTAAGTTTTTCTTCCATGGAGGCATCTCTTATGGGTAAAAGGGCCTTAGAGTTGGGTTATAGAGGTTGGATGCCCTAGTGGGGTGCATGGTGGTTGAGACATGGGCACCGACTAGCTGATGAGGTGCATCAGCCAAAATCGAGCATCATTAAGGGCGTTCCCATCTTTTTTCTCTAATTCGATTATTAGAATAACCCTCGCCCAAATCCGAACCATTTGTGACCAAAACCTCCCAGAGAGCTCTCCCTTGGTGCTCTAGGTGCCCCATTCCTCTCCTCTTGGTTGTTTGAAGTCTAGATTGATTTGGGGCGTCATTTGAGGTAAGATCTGTCCGTTATAAGCCTAATTCTCGTTTCTTCAAAAAGGGAATCTCTAGGTGTGATCTTTTCGAACCCTCGACACAAGGAAACCCTCCTTCCCATGAAAAAGTCACTTCGAAGAAAGCCCTGACCAAAGAGTCACTGACAGCCGAGATGGCAGAGTGTCCTGGAGGGCGACATACCGACCGACGATGGTTCGACACAACAATCCGTCAGCACAGGTGGGTTGCGCTTCATTTTCCCCACCCAGTCAAGACCGGGTGACCCAACAAGAGGAGCAGGGCCCAGGGAAGGAGAAATTCACTCAAGAGCGGACTCTCAAGAATTGAACCCTGCACCTCCCAAAGGACAACGTGTTTTGTACCACCCCCGACACCACTGCGCCACCGCCAAAGCGACATAAGCATAATTCTCCTTTCTCTAGAATTGATCATAGATATGAGCCATGTTGGCTAGATCTATGGGTCTCCACCAACATCTAATGGGGAATTCATGTTTGATTGATAGATCAGTGTTGGATCATGAGATTTGGTGGCCTCTCTTGATCGATCCTAAATTTTTCGTTGACGACAAATCCCTTTTGGTATGTTAATGTGGATTTCATCTCTTGGCATGACCTCTTCATAGAATTCCAATTCTATAAACTTTATGATGATGGATTGGGTCTTGTTCTAGTGAACGTTGATGTGCGGGTGTCATCTGGGTGTAATCTCTCAATGAATCTTCGAATTTAGCATCGACTCGTTAAAGGTAAGAAGTCCTTACCATCTCAGGCCTTATATGGAATTGTTTGACATGTTTGGCTTGTGTGTATGCCTGGTGTAAAGACCCTTGCATGATAGGTATGTTGGGTGTGCTTGGGTTACCTGTGAGACCTGAGCTTGGTATGACTTGCATGTTCTTTGCTGTGTTTTGTATTATTTGTATTATATTCATAACTGTGGAATGCTTGGTATGCCATGATTGTTCCTTGCTATGTTGTACCTTGCTTATGTAATATTCATAGTCCATGGAATATTTATTGTGATATGATGTTCCTTGTTAAGCCATGCTTTACTTATGGATTATGTGTAACACCCCTGAAAAAGTGAGACTTAAAAGGCTAAATGTTACTACCCATGTCAACAAGGTGCACCTTTCTTTTCGGGAGCCTACCTGATTATAACTCCATAGTTAAACATGTTTGGCCTGGAGTAGTAATCAGGATGGGTGACCTTCTGGGAAGTTTCCCAGGGTGTGTGTGAGTGAGGACAAAACACACTGAAAGAACATGTGTTGGCCTGTGGGGACAGTCGTTAGTCTGATAACCGAGCCTAGTGAGTAATAGCCTATGGTGTGCTGGGAAGGCAACCAAGGTATTACAGGAGACCTATGGGGTCAGATGATAAAGTTCATGGCCCAGGGAGGCGGGTCGTGACAAATGGTATCAGAGCCAATACCCAGCCAGAAGTGCTTAGGCACTGCCTGAGTTTGAGGCTTGGGGTCCACAACGAGGGCGTTGTGCTTTAAAGAGGTGGATAATGTAACACCCCTAAAAAAGTGAGACTTAAAAGGCTAAATGTTACTACCTATGTCAACAAGGTGCACCTTTCTTTTCGGGAGCCTACCTGATTAGAACTCCATAGTTAAGCATGTTTGGCCTGGAGTAGTAATCAGGATGGGTGACATTCTGGAAAGTTTCCCAGGGTGTGTGTGAGTGAGGACAAAACACACTGAAAGAACATGTGTTGGCCTGTGGGGACAGTCATTAGTCTGATAAGCGACCCTAGTGAGTAATAGCCTATGATGTGCTGGGAAGACAATCAAGGTATTACAGGAGACCTATGGGGTCAGATGATAAGGTTCATGGCCCAGGGAGGCGGGTCGTGACATTATGCATAGCTAGTAAAACCTTATCTCAATGTTCAGGTTGACAGATGTCTCTGACGAACTTAATTGGCTCCTTTGTGGGGGAGTTCGGGCGGCATGACTCTTTGGACGTGGCTCTGCATAGGATGTTTAACGCTAAAGCTTGACATGAGATTAGCCCATGGGAGGAGAACACCACATGCCTTTGGAAGATGGTTCGTAGGCTAATATGATGTACTGTTGGGGAACGTCCTTGCGTATGTGTAGAGTTCCATTGTTCGGGTGTGCTAAGAGTGCATACCATTGAATGCGAGCAGGTAGTCATGTGACACGGGAGACACTTGCCCTTAAAGATGGGTGTGGACTTGCTCCTTAAATGTGGAACGTGCATTGTCCTTAAAGGTAGACAAAGTCACATAACATGATCTAAGTCATGCCATTGACTACCTATGATATTTATAGTGACCCAAACTTTTCATACATAAATATTACATATTTTTAGATGAATATTAAATATATAACATTACGATTCACACCAGAATCCTATAGGTTTAGTGTCTTTGAAAACTTGGATACATAAACAACTTGTTCATAAGAGATCTACATCTTCTCTCACTTAGTTCTTCACAACTAGAATCATTCTTAGACATATCATAATTAAAATATTTCTTCATATCTTAGGGAAGGGAAACATAAGACAGAGTGAACTTATATGCTCAATAAGGGTAAACAATGGAGATATCAATGACCATGTAAGCATAACATGAGCATAAGGGTATGAGAACATGAGCATAACATTAAAAAACCTTACCTGACATATCATAGATCAGAATCAAGAGTCATGACATAAAGCTTGATAGTTTGTAGGACACGAATCAACAAGGAATCAAAGAACACGAGCCACGAGAGCATAATATTGACATAAGATATAAGTTTGAGGCATACACATAACCATAACAAATCATTTCCTTAGTCAAGACTCATTGCCAAGGCTATCATAGTGGATTGAGTACACTCCCCATTCCATCACATCCTTACTCAAGGTTTATCCCAAAACTATCATATTGGATATAATCCCTTACTGAACTGGGTTCACTCCCCATTCCATTCCTCACTATCTCATGAGATATCCATCTTTATCCAATGCATTGGAGGACTATATAATTTTAGGTCCACCTATCACATAATGAAAACCATACATATGTGTGCCATAAGATCATAAACCATTCATCATATATCATAACCTGTGGAAAGGAAATGAGTTTCGTAAACAATTCAATGTTTAACCATAACATAACCCATAGAAAATAAATGGGTTTCATAAACATCTCATCATCATAATCATAAACCATTCAGAGAAAGAATAAGAATGACATCATTGGATCATATCTCCAATAACACATGTAATGTCAAAATATGTCATTTTAGATGAAAATTCCCTTAGATATGTGGAATATTTCTTGAGGAAAATACCCTTTTCATTTTGAAATCACCCCTTTAAAATATATTTTTTTCCTAGATATTATAGAAATCATTTCATTTGAAAAGAACCATGAAAACCTGTACAATAATCTTTGAAACATTGAGCGGTTATAATGGCGATAAATTCCATTCATGCCGTGTACATTAAAACAAAAAAAATCCTTTCACATTTTTGATAAAAAGTCAAAAGTTCCTCATTTGGAAAATGATAAGAAGATTCCTTTTAAATCATTTTTTTAAAAATTTAATCATCAGTACAAATTAATTTGAAAAATCATATAAGGATAGTAATAATATTATTGATTTTTTTTTGAAAACATGGATATGAAAGAAAAATGGTTTTTGATTGAAAAGAGAAATATAGTCAGTTTTCCTTAAAAACATTATTTCGTTCTCTTGAGTGCTTAAAGAGAGGAAAATGAAAGGAAGCATGTATTCTCTAAAAACAATGACGGCCCGGAGAATTCCGTTGCCCCATACCCACATTAAAATTTTTGCCCTAAATACATTGAGAGCTATAGTAAACTAATAAAATTGTTGCCCCTTTCTTTGTATTTTTTTTTTCTTTCTTGTGTGTTGCCCTAGCCCATGGGCTCTTTGGGCTTGCCCTAGGGCCGGCCCTGTCTAAAAATAACCAAAGTAGAAGAAAAGTTATGAGATTCTTGAGAGGTAGATCATAAAATTTCATCATAAAAAACTTAATCGTAAATAATTCCAGTAAACAATGAGATTGTAACATAAATCACTTACCTCAAGTTTGACTTGCTTCGAAAGCACTCTAACATCATGTATAATAAATTTAAATCTATTGTAATTCTATAACAGAATAATGTAAATAATTATAATATAATATATGATTCAATTATAACATTTAAACACTAATTTATTAATAATTCCTTATTGAAATCATCATTTCCAAGTGTTAACTGTTTCGTTTTTCATAGAAGTTTTGATTTGAAAGTTTCGATCCTTGTACATTGATCATGGTTCAATCTTCTCTAAAATGATAGTAATTATATAAATATCATATATATTCATTATATATATATATATATATATATATTTAGAGTCATATATAAAAGTTAGAGATAGAAAATCGAATTACACCGTTCATGGAGACAGTAGGTTGTACGTACGAATGAACATTGTTTCCATTTGTTGACGGATGGAAGGAATATAAGGTAAATAAAAATCCACCTTTACAAAATCATTATTATATCATATATATCATATATAAACATTAAATCCATCATAATAACCATCCATGAAATATAGTGATGGAAAATGAATTATATCACTACGTGGAGGTAGTTTTCCATATGTACACACAAGCAATACATCCACATCCCATTTGATGGAATAAAGGGTGGATAGTGGCGGCTCCATAATAATAAAATTTTAGTATATTGAGAATACTGAATTCATTATTTTATGATTACTACCACAGATTAAGTGGTGGTAGAAGAAGAAATAAAATTGAAATCACTCACTTAAGAGTTATACCTCTTCATTGAGAAACCTCTTTTGGCTTGCACCTTAAGCCTTGGAAGGATGGTCTTTTGGAAAGACCAGAAGATCTAAGATGAAGAGAAGGAAGATAGGAAAGTATTATGGCTGGTATTTTCTAATATATAAGGCTTAAAAGGTGTGTGTAAGAGAGGAGAAGAGGCACCCTTTTATAAGTGAGGAGAGGGGCACTCGTGGAATTACTTAAAGTATTAAATTAATATAGATTAATTTTTAATGTTAAAGTGGCTCAAAATTAATATATTTAAAATATAGGATGAGGATAAGTAAAAATAATTTCATCCAATAATATAAAGACAAGTTTAAGTGATGTTTTAGCCCTTATCTCTTAGTTTTAACCCATTGTTAATCCTTTTGACAATTATTGCAATATCAATTTTTTTACTCTTTAAGGGTCAAGAATGTTATCATAAAAGGAAAAGTGACCAATAAATAGAAAAAATTGATATTTTAAACCATATCCCATTCACTTGTCCAAATATATTATTTTTATGAATTTTAAATCAATTAATAAAATATTCTTTATTATAAAATATCATTAATTTCATTTTTGGAACTATTCATTTACTTTGAATTTAAAGTCATCAAGATAGTAATGGAATTAAAATAAAACCATTTCAAACATACATAATATATTATATTTATCAATAAAATTCACGGGGCACTATAACTCACCCAAAAAAAATCATTTTTAGAGTTTTTAAAATCATTTACATGATTTTTCTTCTGCTTGCACAAGCTTTGTATTGGCGTTGTGTAAGAATTTAAGGTAATTATTTTGTTACTAAAAATAAAAATAAATTACCATGATAAAAAAATTAATTCATATTTCAAATAATAATTTAGAACCAAACTTATCCTTTTTTATCCTTATGAAAAAATTAGAGATATTATAGTCAAGAGAGTGATATTTTGCATTTATTCTTTTCTTAAAATAATATAATGCTTGTAATCAAAGAAAAATGACACCAAGTTTCCATATTTTTGAAACTTGGATGAGTATGGATGGAACACACTCATCCAATAGGATAAAGTTAAGTTGTATATAAATTTTAAATCATTATCTCAAAGTTTTTACCTTGTTTAACTCATTTTACCCTTACCGAGGTGATATTTTTTTACTATTTTTCTATTCATTATGATAAAAAATTAAAGTGTCCTATTTAAAAAATTTATAAATGATTATTCCACATATGGAATCCATTTTATAAAATTCAATTTACAGAAGTGACATAATTTAATTTAAAATTAAACTCATAAAACGTGATGAAAAGCGATTTTTCAGAAATAATGTTTTCTTTAGTATAAAAAGTTTTTATACCAAAATCCAACATAAAATTAATTATAATGACTTTAATTGAATTATTAATAATATAAATAGAATAATTTTACTTTTAAAACCATTCTAGAACAAAATGTAACTTCGAAAATTCTTTAAATTAAAAGACAATTCTCAATAAAAATCAGTATTTTCCAGAATTCATCGAAAAATCAATTTTTCCGAAAATTATAAAAAAATAACCTAAGATAATTTTGACATTCCAATAAAAAAATGAATTTAATTTTATAAAATCAATTTTCAAAAAGATGAAGAAATTAATTATATTATTTTCTCATAAAAATCTATAAAACCTATTTTGAGAAAAAAATATATTTTTAAAGAACATAATGACTTTACTAAAAATTGAGTACTTATTTATCAATATATTTTATTTATGTAAATCCTTTAAATATTTTTTTTTTCAAAATTTTTTTATTACTATTCACTCTACCAATTTAATGGTTAGGTTATAACGGTATACTATATTACGATTCATTTAGACTTGGGGTTGTGTGTCTCACAAGCTATCAAAGAAATTTCATTTATTTGAAGAGAAATATATCATAAAATATAAGGGTGTTATTTTCTACCCCACTTAAAATGAATTTCTCCCTTGATATTCCATTACTCTAATACAAAAAATGGGGATATCTTTGTTTCATCACATCCTTGGGTTCCCAAGTAGCTTCTTCGAAAATCCGATTCCTCTAGAAAACTTTAATCAGAAAAGCAGTCTTTTCCCATAACACTTTATCAATATGATCCAAGATTTATAAAAGTTGTTCTTTATAGGAAATATCATGCTCCAATGATACAACCTATGATTTCAGTACACATGAAGGATCAAGTATGTACTTCTTTAGGATAGATACATGGAACACGTCGTGAACTTGAGAGAGGTTCAGTGGAAGGCCAAGCGATAAACTACCATCCCTACTCGATCAAGAATCTCGAAGGGGATAATATATGTAGGGATCAAATTTCCATTTTTCTGAATCTCATAACATTATTATATAGATATATTTATAGGAATATCTTGTCACCAACTTTAAACTCTACACCTCACTGACGATTGTCAGCCTAACTTTTATGTCAACTTTGAGATGACCTTATGTGATGGTAAATGGATCTAACCTTCTCTGTCATCTCCTCAGCTAGCTCAAGTCCTAATATTTTTATTTCTCTAACTTCATGCCAACATTTTGGAGTTATACACTTTTTTCCATATAGGGATTCATAAGGAGCCATCTAAATGCTCAAGTGAAAGCTATTATTGTAAGAAAAATCAACTAAAGGAAGGTACTGATCCCAAATACCTTTAAAATCCATAGGATAAGATCTCAACATATCCTCTAGGGTTTGAATAGTTTTCTTAGACTAATCATATATTTGAGGATGATAAGAAACATTAAAACCCAACTTTGAATCCAGAGCTTATTGAAGGCTTCACCAAAACTTCGAGGTAAACCTTAGATCTCGATCAGATCCAATAGAATATGGTACTCTATAAAATATTACCACTTCCTTAATGTATATAATGATAAGATGATCAAGAGATAAATATTATATGATAGTAATAAATTGTGCTAACTTCATAAAGCAATTGACTATAACCCAAATAGAATTCTGGCCTTTAGATATTTTAGAGAGTCCAAAGACAAAATCCATTATGATTTTTCCTATTTCTATTCTAGTATGGGTAATGGTTATAACATACCTTTGGACTTATATCTCTCATCCTTAACTTATTAAAACACTAATCACCAATACATATACTCTGTAATATATATTTTCATGTTGTCCCACTAGAAATACTCTTTTAGATCTCTATACATCTCCATACTTCCAAGATGAATAAACAATGATGAACTATGAGATTCATTCAATAGATCCTTATTCAATTGTATTATTGAGAGGACATATAAATGATTCCTGAACCTTATCAATCCATACAATCAAGGTTTAACTCAGGAACATTTATCACCTTCTTTTGTAGTTCAACATCTTCCTTTTATTCCTCTTTAATCTTCACATGGATAGATGGATAAACACTCATTTTAGAAAATAATATTTCTCCCCTTACTCTAATATTTCAAGGTACATTTTTTGAAAATCCATAAATATTGGATTTTTTTGTGATCTTCATCACATATAAATTAGCACAATCCTTTCGACTCAAGGTATCTTCCACTTTGTTTTCTTTTCCAAAGTGATAATGTATTGAACAGTCATAATCTTTAATTAACTCCAACCGTATTTTATGGTGCATATTCAGATCTTTCTGAGTGAATATATAATTTACACTTTTATGATCAGTATATATATTATACCTTTCTCTGAAAAGATAATTCCTCCACATCTCTAATGAAAAAATTACTGCAGCCAACTCTAAATCATGATTTGGGTATTCTTTCTCAAGAACCTTCAATTGTCGCAAGGCATAAGCTATTAACATATCATTCTTCATGAGGACACATCCCGAATCCTTCTTTAATGCAAAACTATAGATCACATACCCTTATCCACTGTAGGATAGTGTAAAAACAAGTGCTATAACGACCCAAACTTTTGAATAATATGTTGTTTCCTGAAAATGTATGTTTTACTGTGTGATAATCAATAAAAATATATAAGTATAAATGAAATGTGACCATCAGGTTTTGACCATTATATGACTATTGGTTAATATGAACGTTGGAAACAAAAATAAATTTTAACGTTATAATTATTATTTATAAATAGATATGATAATGGATAATTAATTCAGAAAGATGGGTCAATGGCCTCATCCAGTAGACTCGGGTTGTACGAAGCCCATTTGCTGGAGCTTGGGTATGGGGTAGCGTCACTATGCTTCACTCTGGACCAAGCCCAAGACGAGCTTCAACATGTTAAGCTTTAATAGAATCACCTACGGGAGAAGTTCAAGTTAGTGGAGATTACCACTTGGGCGATGTTATCCAAGCCACCCCAATTGTCCATCACCATAACACACCTTACCCTTAGGTCGTATGTGGGTGTTTTAAGGGGTTATATTTCAAGGCCCTAGTTACTTAAAATGTAATCTCATTGTTTTAATAAAATTTTTATTGCAACATTTTTGTTTTAAGAATAGTTTTGGTTAAAAATTATAATGGAATTTGATAAATTGATTTTTCGGATAAAAATTGTACTTTTATTACTATATTAAAATAATTATTTATTTATAATGTTTATTATAATGAAATAGTGTTATAAAAACACTCATTTTTATTTAAAAATGATAAAATAATTTTTTAAGTGTCGAAAATTTTACTATGCATGTCACTATGCATTTTCTGTCCGATATTATTTTTAATAATAAAGTATTTTTATAGTTAAAAGTTAAATTTATCATATGTAGAGATTTATTAAGATAAAATAAATTTAATTTTTGAATTCATAATGTCAATATTATGTTACGGTGAATTTATGAAATTTTTATAAAATACTTTGTTTTTCAGTGAATAGTAAAAATACAGTTTGGGTATGTTTAATGACATCATTAATGATGTAATAATGATGTAATAATTATGGTCTACTATTTAGGAATAAAATATGATATGAGGTGTCCCAAGTGGCCAATACCATGAGAAAATACCATGGTAAAGTCCATGGTTTTTCAAATACCACTAATGAGGTGTCCTTTGAAATTAATAAAAAACTCCCTCTCTTTTACTATAAATAACCACCAATTACTTCATTTATCCTCATCCCAAATTTATCCTCCATGAATTTATGCTAGTTCTAACTCCCAAGGAGTCATCCCAAGGTGTACTCAAGCCCTCAAGGTCCCGATCTTAGATTTTTAGAAGTTACTCTTCAAGGTAAGGGAATTCTCAACTTCTCTTTTCCATTCAAGTTCTCCTTTTATGTGGTATGTCTTTCAAGTTTCCATACCATGTTCTTATTTCAATTTTATTCTATCACTATAATATATTATTAGTCTTTTATTAATGTGTGACTCTTTACACTACCTTTTTAATGTTTTCTAAAACCATGTTGCATAGCTGTTATGCTGCAAAATTTTCGTCTCAAAATCTCTCTCTTTTTCTTAGGAAATTATTTTATTTTATTTATGTGAATACCCAAACCTATTTCATTTACAAGGGTATTCATCAAAACATAAAAATGATATATTTTATTCTGTAATTGACATACATAAAACCCCCATTCCCTTTCTGTGGGTTATAAATGACATAATGATCATATTTTTAAGCACTTTTTAACACATCACGATTTTGATATGAAAGCCATTTATTTTAGTCTCTTTGGGTTATTTATGAAATGTTTGATTATGATCTATGTGGATCACATGAAAATAAATACATATTAAGGGTTTACCCTTATATAACTCCAATGTATTGGGTAAAGAAATTAATCTCTAGAGATGACACATTTCATGATACCTTGGTGAATAACCTTGGTAATTTTTATAACACCTTGGGGATGGACCCTGGTGATATGCTTATAAATTTATAAATTAAATTTTGTAGACAAATTTTAATGTTATTAATCAAGTTATTATTATTATTATTATATTCCTCGTTATCATGGGTTACGATATTCCTCACGTTCTTATTAATATCTCTCAAGTTCACATGTAAACTATTTCACTTTTTTTCCTTACCAGGCCTTCTGCTCACCCTTTACTTTGATGTATGTCCCTAGGTTATGAGATGCAATAATTTTACTTAGGATGAACCTATTATAAAGCCTTACAAGTGGATTAGAATAATGTTTTATGTTTTCTTGTATTATGTACCTTATTTCTAAGACACTAAACTTTAAAGATCCTCTATTTGTGAAATGTAATGAAAAGTTATGTAATAAAAAGGTTGGATGCCATAGTTGGTATGAAATTATAGTTTAGTTATTTATGGAAATTAGGATTTATAAACTTTAGTAATAACCCTATAGAAAATTTTAAATATAGTAAAACTTCCTGTTATTTTTGTGAAATATTAAGTAAGTGGTTTTTGAACAAATAAATCCCTGTCTGGATACGAACAAGTGGATGTGGCTTTGGAAAAAAATGTATCAAGAGGTAAAACCCGAAAACACCGCTTTGATCTAGACTCAAATGGAAAATAGTTCATGACAATAAGCCTTTCCTCACTCCTATTTTGATACTCCTGGGGGATATGTTTGGTCAATCACAATCATTTTATGAATCATTATGAAGGATTTATAGAAATTTTGAATTGTTTTTAATAAATAACGTGTTTAAGCATGATGTTTTAAGACATAAAAATCCTTTAGAGTTATATGAATCTTAAGTTAAATAAGTTTCTCACTAAGGTTTTCTTCTTTTAGAAAATGGTGGAAATAGGAGGAACCATGCAAATGGTGATCGCAACAGACCATGCATTGATGACCCTCTGATAGAAGCTGAAATAGAAACATTCATGAGAATGATGAATCAAATAACTCAAGTTATGGACAATAACTTGAATCAAGATGAGATACCGATTTCACCACAAAGTAATAACTTTATGTTGAGTCCTTTATGTGTCAATGAACACCAAAATTTAGTGGATATACTGACCCATTGATTTTTGAATAGTAAATAAGCTCTATTGAAAAGATCTTTTCTGTACTCCATTGTTCAGAACAAGAGAAAGTCACCCTGGTTATTTACCATTTAGAGGGAGAAGTTGATTAGTGGTGGGAACTGATTAAAAACTTGAGGCCAATAGGGGATATTGAATCTTTGGAGTGGGAATAGTTTAAATGAATCTTATTCAATAAGTATTTACCTTGTTTGATGAGAACAAAAATGGAGAAAGAATTTCTCAAGTTGAAGCTGAAGGAGAATGAATATGTGGGAAGCTATGAGATGAACTTCATAAGACTTTCAAATTACACCTTTAGCTTTGTCATCGATCCTAATTGGAAGGTTGATATATTCTTTGGTGGAGTAAGACCTTATTTACGAAGAATTTAGCCAACTGAGACTATGAAAGCTATGAGGAAATCATATAGAGTGATATGAAGGTCTAAATGGAGTTCAATGAGATGCAATGTTCTCATAAATTGAATGAAAAGAAGAGATAAATGGATCCAAGCTTGGGGAGTATCTTTGACCAAGGAAGAGGTGGAAAGAAAATGCGACGTGTAATAAATGCGGGAAGAAGTATTCAGGGAACTTTCTGATTGGGAGAGAGAAGTGTTACAAGTGTAGAAGAGATGGCCATATCGCTCGAAATTGTCATAGTGAGGTGAATACTAAACTTACAAACACTAATGATAAAGGGAAGATGGTGCAGACCCTAACTAAAGTCCAATTTTTCAAGTGTGGACAACTAGGGAACTTTTCCAATCACTGCCCAAATCTGAGGGTAGTGAAGGGGAATCACCATCAGCCTCAGCAAAGTCCAAGGGAGAAAGGTCATGCTTTTTCTATCACGACAACTGAAGTTGAAGCTCCAAAGGATATGGTGGAAGGTACACTTGTTATTATCTCAAATCTAGCAAGTACTTTGTTTGATTATGGTTCTACGCATTCTTTTATTTCCTCCAAGTTTTCAAAGAACATAGAATCAATCCATGAACTTCTAAAAGTAGAGTTATCAGCCAAGACTTCTGGAGGGATTATCCAAGCATCAAAAGTGTTTAGAAACTCTAGTATTTACTTTAGTAAGCACAATATTATTACAAATCTAGTAGTAATTCCCATGTTGAAATTTGACATTATACTAGGGATGGACTAGCTCTCAAAGTATAATGCTAAGATAAAATGCAGAAGTAAGGAAATCTCAGTAGTATTGAATGGAAAACCTATAGTTATCTTCTAAGGAGAGATTTCTCGACTAGTTATTTGTCTAGAAGAGAATCCCATAGTATTCTTTATGGATTTGATCAGTGAATATGAAGAAGGAAATGAGAATATAAGGATATAAAATGTCCCCATTGTCCAGGAATACATTGAAATATTTCCTAAGGAGTTACCTGGACCTCCCCCAAAAAGAGAGGTAGAGTTATCCATTGAACTCATACCAAGATCTCATCTGATATCAAAGACCCCGTATAGGATGGAAAATGTGGAGCTGGAAGAATTAAAGAAACAACTCCAAGATATTTTGGAGAAGGGGTTTATCCGACCGAGTGCGTCTACTTGGGGAGCACCCGTTCTATTTGTGAAGAAGAAGGATGGATCAATGCTATTATGCATTGATTATAGAGAACTAAAAGGGATCATAATAGATAACAAAAACCCTCTTCTAATAATTGATAAATTATTTGACCAGCTTCGTGGGGCTCAATTATTCTCCAAGATTTATCTTCGATCTGGTTATCATCAATTGGGGGTGAAGAAAGAAGATATTCCAAAAACTGCCTTCTGATCAATATATGAGCATTATGAGTTTGTTGTTATGACCTTAGGCTTGACTAATGCTCCTATTATTTTTATGGATTTGATAAATAGAGTCTTTAAGGACTACCTTGATAACTTCATAGTAGTTTTTATTAATGATATTATGATATATTCTAAAAGTTGCGTGGAACATGAGGATTATCTAAGAGTTATTTTGAAAACTCTATGGAAGTAGAGGATTTTTGGAAATTTCAGTAAATGTGAATTTTGGTTACAACAAGTTTAAATCTTAGGGCACATTGTAACCAATGAAGGAATCACAATTGAACTTATAAAGACAAAGGTTGTAAAGGAGTGGCCTCATCCTATAACAATAACTGAGACTCATAGTTTTCTTGGATTAGCTAGATATTATAGGAGGTTTTTGAAAAACTTTTCATAACTTCTAATCAACTAACCGAGTTAACTTGAAAAGGGGTTAAGTTCATCTGGATAAAGGAGTGTGAGGAAAGTTTTTAAGAGATGAAGAAGAGATTGGTTACTGTACCTGTGTTAACTCTTCCCTAAAGTAGAGAAGGATTTGTTATTTTTAGCGATGCATCTATGAAAGGGCTTGGGTGCGTCCTCATGAAAAATGAAAAGGTGATTTCTTATGCATCTTTATAGATGAAGACTCATGAGAAGAACTATCCTACACATGATCTAGAGATGGCTATGGTTGTTTGTGCTCTAAAGATATGGAGGAACTGTCTTTATGAGGAGAAGTGTGATAAATACACAGACCATCAAAGTTTGAAGTATATTTTCACACAAAAGGAATTGAACATGAGACATAGGAGATGGTTGGAACTTCTTAAATACCATGATTGTTCAATTCATTATCATCCCAAAAGTGAAAATAAATTCACTAATGCATTAAGTAGGAAAGACCCTGTTTTTCTGTCCGTGATGAGGATTCAAAGAGATCCTTTGATCAAAGACCTAGTGAAAATAGACATGGGAATTGTAAGGGAAGGTACATCATCAAACCCATCCCAAATTATTTCTCAACTGTCATTACTAGAGAAGATCAAGAAATCTTAGAAAGAATATCCTTTGTTATAGAGGCTGTGAAGGATGAGAAGTTTCATGAGTTCAATATTGATCAAGAAGGTGTACTAAAATTTCGTATAGGGCTATGTGTTTTGTCTATTTAGGAAATAAAGAAGGAGATGATGGATAAATCTCATAGATATACTTTCTCTATACATACTAAAAGTACAAAAATGTATAGAGACCTTCATGATCATTATTGGTGGGATAACATTAAAAGGGATATTGTCGACTACACTATAAGGTGCCTAGTGTGTCAGAAAGTGAAGGCAGAGTGACAAATTCCTAAAGGGGTATTACAACCACTACCCATACCAGTATAAAAGTGGGAAAATATCTCTATGGAATTTTTCACTGGTCTCCTAAGAACTTCCAAAGGAAAAAATGTGATATGGGTTATAGTGGACCATCTCACCAAGACTACCCATTTTATCTCTATTAGGGAAGATTTCTATCTTGACCAAATTTCCTGTATTTACATGAAAGAAGTGGTAAGGATGCATGGGGAACCACTTTCTATCATTTTTGATCATGATCCAAGGTTCACATCAAAATTCTGGGGAAGTCTTCAACATTATCTAATACTAAATTGAATTTTAGTATGGCCTATCATCCTCAAACTAATGGCCAATCTGAAATAACTATTCAGACACCCGAGGACATGTTGAGAACATTCTCAATAGAATTTAAAGGTGGATGAGATCAACATCTCCCATTATTTGAAATCTATTACAACAATAGTTTCCATTCGAGTATTCAAATGGAACCCTATTAAGATCTATATGGGAAGCGATGTAGAACTTCTACTTGTTGGGATGAAGCTGGTGATAGAAAGCTTCTTGGTTTTGATCTTGTGCAGAAAATGATAGAAAATGTTCATGCCATCCAACAACACATTGAGGCTGCTCAAAGTTGGTAGAAGAGCTATGTCGACAACTGTCGAAGGGACTTAGAGTTTGATATTGGTGAAAAAGTCTTAATTATAATTTCTCTATGGAAGACATTCATGTGGTTTGGAAAGAAAGGGAAGATCAACCATAGGTACATTGTCCCCTATGAAATCCTTGATCATGTAGGAGTAGTGGCCTATCGGCTTGCACTTCCTCCAAATCTATCTCAAGTTCATGATGTTTTCCACGTATCCCTCTTGAGTAATTACATACCTGACCCATCACATGTACTAAATCCAGAGGTAATACAACTGGAACATGACCTCTCTTATGAGGAGAAGCTGGTGGAGATCTTGGATCATAGAGACAAGGTTCTATGCAATAAGACTACCCACCTCGTTAAAGTGTTGTGGAGGAACCAAAAATATGAATAATCCATGTGGGAAATAGAGGAGACTATGAGGAAGAAGTACCCATACCTTTTCTCTTCTGAGGGTATGAGTTGAAATTTCAGGGACAAAATTTCTTAAGGGGGGAAGAATGTAATGACCTGAACTTTTGAATAACTAGTAAATGCCCGTGCTATTGCACGACGCATTCGATTACTAGTTTTTATTTTAATAAGAGATTAATATTTATAAAATTTTAGAAGAAACATTAATATTGAAAAAAATTTAATTAGAAATTAATGGTGTATGATAATGAAATAGGAGTTCATAGAATATGAAGACACCATTAAAATAGTTGACAAATAAATAAGAGAGTAAAAGTATATGAATTTTTAAATTTTGAGGAAGAATATTTGTATAATGTGGTAAATTTTATTTAGAAAGACAAATAAATATGTAACACATTTTGAGTAAATTTGGTCGATATGGTATCCCCACTTATCAAAACCTAATATAAAATTTATGGCATTAAACACACACACACACACACATATATATCAAGGATTTATGGGATTCTCATATGTTGACTATAAATGGATTTATGTAATTATTTAATTTTTTTTGGTTTATAGGTGTTTTACTTGTATCCATATTTCATGAAAAATGTTGTTTAATGTTACATGATAACATTTCAAGTAAGATAAATGTAAGATAAAATGTGAGGGTAAATAACATCAGTCAATGTGTTACATAACATTAATTACACTACACATTTATAGCTATTTTATTTATATCTTACTTTTATTCTTACATTATAACATCTTTTTATATAAGATAACATAATTCATTATTTTTTATAATGTTTCAAAGGTCAATAAATTAATGAAATTTCAAAATGTACCTATTTTTTCATTTGAATTGTACTAAAACTATAGGTACTTATCTCTTCATATCATTTATATACCATACCTCACGGTTCCATATAAATCTAAAAACATCCTGCCAAAACATCACAATACTGTCCACATAGGAATGATGATAATCATAGAGAGAAAAAATTGAAAAGGAATATCCTTTAAATAACCACCCACAAGATGAAATGAAGGAATAGAAAATACAACACCCTCCAGTTGATGAAATCTAAAATCTACAATATGAAAAACTCCATCTATATCCACCATTTGAAATCACCATTCCGAACCACCCTATGGATATCATAATTTTTCTCTAAAATCCATATTCAAAGCATCCAAACACTATAACTTCTAAATAATATTAGCAAAAACATCACCATTATATCACCAATCATAACACAACACCATTTCATTTATAAATTTATAAACAAACCCATAATTCTAGCAGCCACTCCTGGTGGAGTTAAAGAGCATCAAAACATTTTGAAATAAGAGAGAATATGCAGAAATATAAGGTGAGGTGTATCCAGAATCCTATAATAAACATGACAGAATTTGAATGAAACCCTGAAGAAAATGACTAACCTTCTTTAGAGTAGCACACATGATGGGTGTTATCACATAAAGAATATCCTTTTATGCATTAACGCTTCTTACAATCCCAAGAACTTCACACTGAGGCAATTCATAATAATGAGAACTAATTTCCAAGCCAAAAATAGTTTCATTCATTCTGTAGAAATTTTAATACCTAGGGACCTGGAAGTGGAGATGTCTAGTATTAATACATTCCGTAGAAATTTCCCGCATGAACTGTGCTTCACTTCATGATAACATGGATCTGTTAAATGAGTCTCAACAAACAGAATCCATATTGGTCAATTTCATTCTGCTGTCACTATGAGCGTTGATATAGAATGGACCAGGTGGTTGATTCTTGCATAAAAATGGTGTGTTGACCTTCATATTATTGGTTAGGAAAAACAGTGACACTTAATTACAATATACTAAACTCTATAATCTTTTGGATAAGTGGCATTTATTCTATTAAAAAACACTCAAAAAAAAAACTCATACTTAATGACACCACATAATGGGAAATGTAGGGAAAAATTAGAAAGATTCAAAAATAGAGTAAAAATATATAATGAAATGTAGGTGGAAATGAAATGGAAGAAATGAAAATAAAACGGTGAAATTCAGTTGATGAAATGAAATAAAATAATAGGAAATGAAGTGAAAAAATGATATGCTGGGGGTAATGAAATAAAATGCAGAGAAAAAATAATTTCTTAACAAAACAATTATAACTTTCACAGTAGATGAAAATGAAATCAGTGAAAAAACATGATTGTATATTGATCCCTACAATATATAATTAAACTTGAATGTGAGTAAATGACACATATTAGTATTATAAAACAACCAGTGATATGTAACAGAAGAACATAATAGTAGGTACATTCAGAATAATTCCATTGAGAAAAAACAATGGATATATCTATCTTCAGATGAATATCTGTGATATGATGCTGAATTGCAGCCCAAAACCTCAGTGCAGGCTTCACATTATACTATTCTTTTATAGCAATAAAAAAACTTGAGATATCATAACATAGGATAACATTTTTTCGAGAAAGAAACATGTGTAATCATATAATGTTAAATCTGGAAACAAACATTAGTATTCAGAGAATGGTTTTCGTGTTTAACAGGAAGCGATAATAAGATTTCATAAAATGGGATTTCAGTTTTACTGGAGGGAAACATGACCAATATAATTTTTTTTAATCTGGTAAATTGGAAAAAGACATGACATAATCAAATGGGTGTTCTTTTTTATAATAATAATACATTACAAATCAGCATACAAAAAAAATGACTGGAAAAAAATGCCTAATCACAAAATGGTAAATCACTAATAATGAAAACAAACAAAAGAAGACATAAATTGGGCAAAGGATTAATGCGTGTAGAGTAATTCTAACTGAAAGACTAATACATGGTAGGTGTGGTTATTATAATAAAAAAATTGAACTGGGAAAAGGATTAATGCGAATAAAGAATGTTAAAAACCAATATTTAAACCCCTGTACATTGTAAAGAATTGAAAATAACAATCAAATTTAATGAATTCAGACACTTAATATCATTTAAATACTAAAAACCTTCAAAATTACTTGAAATTCTACTCATAACGGACATAAGGTCTGATTTTGAGATGAACGTATAGGCCTACATTCTTCAAACATAGTAATATCTTTTATATATTAAAACCTTCATATTTTGTTTTATAAAAAAGGAAGATTAATTTTTTAAAAAACATAAAAATTAAAGAACAAAATAATCTAGAATTTAGTAACCTGAGATAATATTATAGGGCCACCTTGGGATTCGAACAATCCTTCTTTCATCATATTAACAATTTTTACTATAAATGTATGCATTCTCACCTTCATCGCAGTAAATTTATCAGAGTTTTTAGTATTGAAAACCTGTTAAACATCATATAAAATGTTCTTGAATGGACCATTAAAGGATCCAAAACTAACCTTTAAAGTACCATTATCATCACTAAAACTGATCTCTGGAACATATTTAAGACAAACAGGGAAACCCCTGTATTTTTTAAAGAAATAAAAAAACAATCAAATTTCTTGAATTCAAAAACTGTAATATCTTGCACATAATGAAAACCTTCAAAATTACCCAAAATTACACTCACTATAGACATAAGGCCCCATTCTTAGATGAACATATAGGTATGATTTCTTCACCAGCTTGATGAATCTGTGAAAATCATCTCCCTTATAAATAATACTTTTTGCAAAGAAAAAAAATAGTTGAAACAAATATATATATCAAAAAGTACATGGAACACTAATTTCCTAAAAGATGAAGCAAAAGAATATATTAAAAAAATATTGATTTCAAACAAAAAAACATAAATGAAACAATATGAAAATGGAAATAGAAACAATAAGGAGAAAAAATTACCTTGAATATTTGATACCATAACATTGAAAAGCAGGAGATGTTGATAAATATACCTGAATCAAAGAAGACATGTAAAGTAATTGGATACCATTTTAATAATCATGTACTTTAGAATCAAAGTAGAGATTAGGAATAATATTTCATTTGGTATAATGTGCATCAAATAAGGAATTGGTGAATAAATACCAGATAATAGAATAAAAGAGATGCTGTTGTTTATAAGCGTCCCATGAGAAACGGTGTCCGGGTCATTCTTGTAGTCGGCCAAGATTGAGTTTTGGGTGCGATGTATAGAATCAAATGATGATCCTTTAGAACCCCCGAGAAACTTCAGAGCGCTCTCCACCAACATCTCAAACATCATAGAGTCATCCACTTTTGAGCTAGTGAGGGCTGCGGTGGTTTGACATAGTGTGTGATGTGGAAGGAGAGGTGACCTCTAGAAAGGCACACCTCCAGCTTGGGTACAAGGAGATAAACTCCATCCTGTATAGTCGACCATGGTCTGGTAGAAGATGGTGTGGTTTGGCAGGACTGTGAAAGTCACAACCATCGATGAGAAGCTGTATTTTAAGGGATACATCTGAAAGACCCACCCCAGGGGGGACATCGAGGGTTATAAATCTTCAACATCATGATCTTCCAACTCATTCAACAATAGTTTTACATAAAAATTGAAAAAATTATAAATTTAATGTATAAAAGTTATAATAAATGCTAATGAAATATGATAATAACAGTTTATGCAGGACATCTTAGACATTTAAATTGTTATAAGAGTGTATACCTCCATAAAGTACACCATGTTCCATGATTTATTCAGGAATGACAGCCTGAGGATTTTCAAATGTTGTGACAGTTCACAAACATCAACACATATCAAGATCTCATGAAATCCATTTTCATAAATTAGAAATTACATAGACACGATTGAATAAAGTGAGAGACAAAATTTAGCAGAAGTTGAATGCAAGCACGTACCCATCCAATACCAGTATGAATCAACAAAAGTCCCTGTAGAATCGTCACGTACCAAATTCATCTAAAACAACACCTTCCCATAAAAATACCCATTTTTAGATGCAAACCCAGGTCCTCCATGTTTGAAGCAAATAAAATATAACAACATATATTGATGTTCTTCCATTATGAAAATAATGTTATGGGACCAATAATAATTAAAAATAAGAATACATTCTATGTATGACATAATCTTACACCAAATGAAATAATTTTAGGTAGTTTGAGAGATAGTATGGTATAAGATATATTTTTTCATCCCCCAAATCATTCTCAATTGAGGGATTTAGGTATTCTGGTGGAGTATCAAATTCATTCTATTTTATTTTACTAAAGAGGGAAAACCAATAAAAACATAGGAGAATTTTTACCTCTGTATCAGTTGAATATTTCACCAAACCACAAAATAAAATAGCAATACATTAAAATCTGATTAGTATCACCGGCATAGTCATATGGTAGTTAGAGACCCTGGAGAGATAGTAATTTCTTGAAGCGACTCCAATGGAAAAATGACCCATCTGTATTTAAAAGAATTATAGAGATTCAAATCCGAAGGCATTGAAATGTTAAAGAAAAACATAATCTTACACCAAGTGAAATAATTTAAGGTAGTTTGAGAGATAGTATGGTATAAGATCTCTTTTTTCATCCCTCAAATCATTCTCAATTGATGGATTTAGGTATTCTGGTGGAGTATCAAATTCATGCCATTTGATTTTACTAAAGAGGAAAAAACAATAAAAACATCGGAGAATTTTTACCTCTGTATCAGTTGACTCTTTCACCAAACCAAAAAATAGCATAGAAATACATTAAAATCTGATTAGTATCACTGGTATAGTCATATGGTAGTTAGAGACCCTAGAGAGATAGTAATATCTTGAAGTGACTCCAGCAGGAAAATGACCCATCTGCATTTAAAAAAATTACAGAGATTTAAATATGAAGGTATTGAAATGTTAACAAAAATATAATCTTACACCAAAATGTTTTTTTAATCTATTTTATGCTCAAAATGATAATTGGAAAAAAAATTTATAAATAAACTAAACATAATTAAACACATGAAAAATATTTTGATATTTTTTTTGCAAGTTAGTTTAAATGAATTAATCTATATCAACCCTGAAAATATAGACCATACAAGAAGGTGTGTGTAGATGGCTAGTCACAATTATCCAGTGGTGCCCATAAAAAATACATCATTTCACATTACAACTACATATACTAAAAAATAAAACCTTTTGGCCTAACACATGTATGTATAATATACAGTAACATTAAAATGGAGACTACCTGCTTCATATAAGTCATTTATTTTAAGAGATTGTATGGTATAAGATCTCTTTTTTTTTCATCCCCCAAATCATTCTCAATTGAAATGAATACGCTTCATCTTATCAATCACTATAATGAAAAATAGAAGATCCAAACACACTAATTTAGGTCATACAAGTATGAATATAAAAATACAATTAACAATGTAAGGTAGTTAGGGAAATTTTGGCTCTATACTATTTTTGAAAACACATTGAAAACATTACATATTATAAGAATGAACTGATAGAACAAATATAAATCTATAAAAAATATGAAGTAGAAATACAACATATGATCAATGAACAAACTAAGAGTGAATACAATATTTAGATAGTTAATAGAAATACATAACTGTTATGGGGAAATCAAAACATCGTTCAAAAAACAATTGAGCAGAAAGAGTAGCTATAGTTGTGGATGGAAATCATGGGCTTCAGGGAATCAGGGAACAACATGCAGTGAATTTGGAGGGTACCTAGGTGAAGTAATTTGAGGTAGTAGGAGAAAGAAAAATACATAGGACGAGATGAGGGGATTCGGTAGGATAAACTGTAGTAGAAGGCATACATATTATCACAAAAGACACTGGTGGTGTATTGCGGGTATTGTAGGATGATAGGAGGGAAAAATCGAGGAGGAACCCTAGGAGAAGCAACATAGGGGTGATGGGAGCAGGAACCTTAGTAGCGTCGCCGGAGGAGAAATAGGAGCGAGAACCATTTCACAAAGGTGAAATGGGATATAGAGAGAAAATCTAGAGAGGGAATCAGTAACAGCAGCAGAAAACCTAAGAGCAGTGGCAGAGGTGAAACGTGAGTGGGAAAAATAGGAGCAGCGAGAATCGTAGGAGTAGGAAACCATGATTGGGAATCATAGGATCACCGTGAAATCTAGGGCAGTGGTGAAACAGGAGCAGGATTCGAAGGAGGTGAATGCGGAGGATGGAGTGGAAGAAATAAGAGAGGAGGGAAATCATGAGTGGGGGAAGAAGGTGAAGGTGGTGGAAGAAGGTGAAGGTGGTGGAAGAAGGTGAAGGTGGTGAAGGCAGAGAGTGGTGAAATAGAAGAAACCCTAGATTGGGGAGAACGATGAAGGTGATGGCGGTGGACCGCGATGAAGGAATATGGGAGCATTAGTGGAAAATGGAAATGGGGGAGTGGGATTTCATGATGGGTAGGCTGAGCGGGAACGGGAGTATGTGGGAGATAATTGTAAAGAAATTGAGCGGGAGGGATGTGGAGGCAAGTATGCTTGCCATGTAGAGATAGTAGGATGTGGAGGAATACTGAAATGACATGTGGAAGATGGAAATCCAGAATTAGTATATATATAGATATGTTGTTTCCTAAAAATGTATGTTTTACTATGTCATAATCAATAAAAATATATAAGTATAAATGAAATGTGACTATTAGGTTTTGACTATTATATGACCGTTGGTTAATATGACCGTTGGAAATAATAATAATTTTTAACGTTATAATTATTGTTTATAAATAGATATGATAATGGATAATTAATGCAGAAAGATAGGTCAATAGCCTCATACAGTAGACTTAGGCCATACGAAGCCCATTTTTTGGAGCTTGGGAAGGAGTTTTCTTCACTAGGCTTTGCTCTGGACCAAACCCAATCCGATCTTCAATACATTAAGCTTGAACAGAATCACATACGATAGAAGTTCAAGTTAGTGGAGATTACCACTCGGGTGATGTTATCTGAGCCACCCCAAGAGTCCATCACCATAGCACACCTTACCCTTAGGTCGTATGTGTGTGTTTTAAGGGGTTATATTTCAAGGACCTAGTTACTTAAAATGTAATCCAATTTTTTTAATAAAATTTTTATTTCATCATTTTTTTAAGAATAGTTTTGCTTAAAAATTATGATGGAATTTGATAAATTGATTTTTCAGATAAAAATTGTACTTTTATTACTATATTAAAATAATTATTTATTGATAATGTTTATTATAATTAAATAGTTTTATGAAACCACTCCTTTTTATTTACAAAAGATAAAATATTTTTTTAAGTGTCGAAAATTTTACTATGCATGCCACTATGCATTTTTAGTCTACTATTATTTTTAATAATAAAGTATTTTTATAGTTAAAAGTTAAATTTCTCATATGTATATATTTATTAAGATAAAATAAATTTCATTTTTGAATTCATAATGTTGATATTAGGTTACGGTGAATTTATGATATTTTTATAAAATACATTGTTTTTCAGTGAATAGTAAAAATACAGTTTTGGGTATGTTTAATGGCATCATTAGTGATGTAATAATGATATAATAATTCTGGAAAACTATTGAGGAATAAAATATGATATGAGATGTACCAAGTGGCCAATACCATGGACAAATACCATGGGCAAGCCCATGGTTTTTCAAATACCACTAATGAGGTGTCCTTTGAAATTAATAAAAAAATCCCTCTCTTTTACTATAAATACCCACCAATTACTTCATTAATATTCATTAAAAATTCACACTACATTAATTTTTTCTAGTTCTACCTCCCAAGGATTCCTCCCAAGGCATCCTCAAGTCCTCAAGGTCCCGATCTTATAATTTTAGAAGTTACTCTTCAAGGTAAGGGAATTCTCAACTTCTCTTTTCCATTCAAGTTCTCTTTTATGTGGTATGTCTTTCAAGTTTCCATACAATGTTATTATTTCCATTTTATTGTGTCTTTATACTATATTATGAGTATTTTATGAATGGGTTACCCCATCCCCTCTCTTTTTAATGTTTTCTAAAACCATGTTGCATAGCTGTTATGCTGTAGAATTTTCATCTCAAAATCTCTCTCTTTTTCTCAAGAAATTATTTTATTTTATTTATGTGAATACCCAAACCTATTTAATTTCTAGGGGGATTCATAAATACATAAAAATTATATATTTTATTTTGTAATTGACACACATAAAACCCTCATTCCCTTTTTGTGGGTTATAAATGACATAATGATCATGTTTTTAAGCACTTTTTAAAATGTCACGATTTTGATATGAAACCCATTTATTTTATTCTATTTGGGTTATTTATGAAATGTTTGATTATGATATATTTGGATCACATGAAAATAAATACATATTAATGGTGTTCCCTGATAGTTCTCCAATGCATTAGGTAAAGAAATTAATCTCTAGAGATGACATGTTTCATAATACCTTGGTGAATAACCTTGGTAATTTTTATGAAACCTTGGGGATGGACCTTGGTGATATGATTATGAATGTATAAATTAAATTTTGTAGCCACATTTTCAAGTTACGACTCATGTTATTATTATTATGATATGCCTCTTTATCATGCCTTACAATATTCCTCATGTTCTTATTGATATCTCTCAAGTTCAAATGTAAACTGTTTCACTTGTTTTATTTACCAGGCCTTCTGCTCGCCCTTTCCTTTGATGTATGTCCCCAGGTTATGAGATGAAATAATTTTACTTAGTATGAACCTATGATAAAGCCTTACAAGTATATTATAATAATGTTTTATGTTTTCTTGTATTATGTACCTTATTTCCAAGACACTAAAATTTAAAGATCCTCTATTTGTGAAATGTAATGAAAAGTTATATAATAAAAATGAGGGATTCCATAAGTAAACCAACCAAAATTATATTAATATCATTTAAATTATATTAACATTTATCTATCCATAAGAACTTAACCCCCTTATAAGTTAACTTGGTGAGTGTATTAGATAGTCATGATAAATCTCTCACAAAACATCAGTAGTATCCAGCTAACCTAAGAAAACTATAGATTTCAGTTGTCATGGTTAGTCTAGGCCATTGATCAATAACTTACATATTTTAAGTATCCACTGATATACCCTCACTTGAGATTATATTACCCAATAATGAAACTTTATGAATCCAAAATTCACACTTGGTAAATTTTTCATACAACCTCTCATTCCTAGGGGTCTTCAACACAATTCTAAAATGATCTTCATGATTTTCATTTATATTTGAATATATAAGAATATAATCTATAAATACTACCCAAAAATGATCAAGGTAATCTCTAAAGACTCTATTCATTAAATCCATGAAGACAACAAAGCCATTAGTAAGTCCAAATGGCATCGCTAAAAATTCATAATGCCCATACCTCATACTGAAGGTTATCTTGGGTATATAAACCTTCTTAAGCCTCAATTGATGATACATAGAATGAAGGTAAATGTTATAAAAGTATTCATATCTTCATAATTGATCCAAAAAATAATCGATACAGAGTAGGGGATACTTTTTCTTAATAGTGATCTTGTTAAGTTCCCAATAATCAATGAAAAGACGCATTGACCAATATTTCTTATTAACAAAAAGAATAGATTCACCCCATGGTGATAGACCAAGGAATATAAATACCTTATCAATATTCTCTTGGAGTTACTTATTCAATTCCCAAAACTCAATTGGGGACTTTCTATAAAGAGTATTTGAAATAGGTATAACACTAGGTATGAATTCTATTGAAAACCAAACTTCATGATTCGAAGGAAGACTAGAAAAATATTTTGGAAATACATCAATAAAATCCTATAAAATAGGAATATTCTCAATGTTGAGTTTCTACCCAACCTTCTGAGATAGATACCCTTCATGGATAGGAATTAATATCCACAATATTGAAATAATTTTCATTAGAAGTTCGTATTCATCCTCGCACTAATAAACGATAGTAATTTCATTTGGAATATGAAATGTGGCTTACATTCCTAAAAAATTGACATGGGAACTATATAAATAAAGAAAATATGTTCTTAGAATCATATAAAATTCAACTAAATAGAGAATCACCAGATTTATAGGAAGCACATTCCCACAAACTTCAATCGAAGAGGAAATATAGACTTTAGATGTGACCATCATAACATTAAGAGTTTTCACTAATAACTCAACATCTAATCAATGGGGTATTAATTTGATACCCTTATCAAATTTCATATATATAAAAGAGTGGGTAGATCCAAAATCAAATAATACATTAGCTATTCTAGAGTGGAAGATGAGTGCACCTTTCACCATGTCATTATCATAACCCACTTCAGCAGTCGTCTTTGGGATTAAGAGGTTATTGGTGGTTATCATTATCATAAACCTTTAGATTCATTCACTGGTTAGCGTAATCCCATACTCCTTAAATTTGAAACATTGGAGTGTGGGTGGTGAATTCTGTGTAGATTTCTCTCTATTCACATCATTGGCTAAATTATTCCCATATCTTTGACATTTGATTTACCGATGACCTTTATTTACTTAATTAAAAACATTTACCATTTCCCTTAATAAAAATTCCTCCATGTTTCCTTACACACTCCGAGTATAAAGGAAATCCCATATCCTTCTCTCCATGATTTTTATTATTAGAAATTCCTTTTAATCCCATATTTCTTTTATTATCAAAACCATGAGATTAATGGGTAAATCCAATATTCATTTCTACCTTGATTGTAAATTGAATGATTTCTTCATATCTTTGAAAGTACCTTATGGATATCACCCTTCATAGAATTGGTTTTAAGCCACTAAAGAATCGATCAAACTTACTTTTCAGGTTGGATGATAATACCATAAGCATAACTTACAAGTCTTATAAATTTTTGACAAAGGAAATAATGGATTAAACATCATTTTGCTTTAACTTAAGGAATTCCTTCTCCATTTTCATATAAAGAATATGAGGAAATTTCTTATTTAAAAATAATCTCTTAAACTTATCCCACTCGATGGAGTTAATTTCTTCCCATAGCCTCGTGTTCTTGATAAAAGTATACCATTGGTCTTCTTTTCATTCCAAATGATAAACAACCAAAATAAAATTTTCATGTCCTAAACACTAGATGATGGAAAATATATTTTTAGTGGAACTGATCAATTTATTATCAACTAGTGGATCAACATACCCACTAAAAGAATGTGGATGTTTCCCTATGAAATACTCAATAGAATGTTACTACATCCTTTGATTTTATGGAAGCTCATCATGATTCATGGCTTGAGAAAGTTTCATAAGAATAAAAATGATATTTTTTATTACAACTCCTACAAAATTTGGTTTCTTAGGAGGAAAATAATTTCACTTTACATCAAATTCAGCATTAACACAGTTTTTTTGGGTTCTAATCATTTACTAAAACTAAAAATCACACCATGAACAATAATAATAATAGAGAAAAACCATATAATCTCTACATTACCAAAACTTTAGGATGTTATTTTATACTTAAACTTATCCCCAGGGCTCTCACTAAAGTTTTATCATCCTAGTTTTCAAAGGTAAGTAAACCTTTCTCTAATACCAACTATAGTGACCCAAAATTCTCATATATAAATATTATATCATTTTATATGAGTATTCAATACATAAAATTATGATCCATGATAGAATAATATAGTTTTAGTGTATTTGGAAACTTAGATACATAAAAAACTTGTTCATAAGATATATACATCATCTCCCACTAATTTATTCACAACTAGAACCCTTATTATACATATTAAACTTAAAATATTTCTTCATATCCTGGGGAAGGGAAACATAAGAAAATGTGAGCTCAGATGCTCAGTAAGGGTAAACAAGGGAGATATTAATGATCATTTAAGAATAAAATTAACATAAGGGTATTTGAACATGAGAATAAAATTTGAAAACCATACCCTAAATGTTATAGATCATTATCAAGGTTCATGACATAAAACTTGACAATTCTTAGGAGATGAATTATAAGGGAATCAAATAACATGCTCCATGAGAGCATAACATCAGCATAATACATAAGTTTGTGGCATAAGCATAATCATAGAAAATAATTTACTTGGTAAAAACTCATTACTAAGAGTGTCATAGTGGATTGGGTTCACTCCCCATTCCATCATATTCTTAGTCAAGGTTCACTCCTAAGATTATCATAGTGGACAAAGTCCCTTACTAATCTGGGTTCACTCCCCATTCTAGTCATCATTATATCATGAGATATCTATATTTATAAAATGAATTATAGATATATATAATTTTGGGCCAACCTGTCATATAATGAAAACCATACATATGTGTGACACAAGATCATAAATCATTCATCACATATCATAAATCATGGAAAAGAAATAAATTTCATAAATAATTCAACATTTCATTATAACATAACCCATGGAAAATAGGCGTGTTTCATAAATATCTTATCATAATAGTCATAAACCATCTAGAGAAAGAATAAGGATCTTATAATTAGATCATATCCCTAAAAAAACATATATAACATTAAAATATATCATCTTAGATTAAAATTCATTTAAAATATCTTTGAAATATTTCTTGAAGAAAATAATCTTTTCATTTGGAAATCACCTCTTTAAAATATAGTTTTTTTAGAAAATATTATGAAAATAATTTTATTTGAAAAGAACCATGAAAAATTGTACATGAAGCTTTGAAACATTGAGTGGTCATAACAACAGAAAATTCCATTCACGTCATGTACATTAAAACAAATATTCCTTTTATATTTTCGGTAAAAATTCAAAAACACCTCATTTGAAAAATGAAAAGAAAATTCATTTTAAAACATTTTTTAAACAAGTAAACCATGGTTAAAAATGTCGTTAAAAATTAATATAAGGGTATTTATAATATTCTTGAAAACATTTTTAGAAAAACATTGTCATGAACCATCCCAGATACCCTAGTACCCTGATACCCAATCCATCACTAACATAACTTTAAGGGCATTCTCAATACCCATGGGTTGGAAAATTGAACCTATAATCATACAAGATCAAATAGGGAAATTTTTTTCCACAAAATAGTAGAATAAAAAATACTACAAGTTAGTATGCTCAACACTCCAAAAAGGAGAAAGTACCAGAAATAAAAAGGTATAACAAAAACTCAAAGCATTACATCATCAAAGTACTCTACAACTAATAAGATAAAAAATAAAACATCCTATGAAATAAGTGGATTAAATATCCACTGTTCACTTTAAGACTCCAGATTCAAAGGATTAAGGACATCCACCACCTCCAAGTGACACTTTCCATTTGCTCGGACCTGGAAAAGGATAATCTATAAACACCCAAAGGAAAAGGTAGGGTGTGAGATATAAATCCCAGTAGGTCCTCACCAAGTGTTCCATAATCAATAAAAAAACAATTTACCATTAATGATATTAGTTTAAATAAAATAAGTTATGGTATTACATTTTCATATTTTAAACCAAAAAATGTTTTCATAATCAAAAGATTACAGATATATTAAAACAACTTTCAAACAGGATTAAGCAAAAATTTTATATAAAATAGTTTATATAAATTAGTTTAAAAAAAATAAAATAGTTTAATAATCAATGAAATGTATAATCAAGTCACAAATCATAGAAAATAACTATGTACAAAAGCCCCATGGTATGTCAGTTTTTTAGGTAATAGGATCCCCACACATCTCATAATGGCCTCAGATCTTGTCAGGTGTACACACACAAATACACCCCAATAGGGGAAACCATCATGGGAAGTATACACCATAATAGTGGAAACCATCATGGGAAGTCATGCCATAGTTTTTTTAGTAATAATTGTTATTGTCAATCTATTTCTAGGGAGTCAAGGTCCTAGTGTGCTTTTCCCAGTTACCATTAACTTCCCAAGTTAACATTTGATTCAAATAATTAATCAGTCAATCAAATTAGAAACCATTAATTTAAAATAATTTCAAAATATAATTGCCCAATTTCAGTTTCCAACATGCTCTCTTATTTCAAAACCAAATCATAGGTTTTCATCATTTCATACCATTTCAAATCACTTTTCAATTTAATCCATTTCCTCAAGATCAACATCAAATAACTTCATCAAAAATATTTCCATGTCAATCCATCATTTTTCATAAATCCATCCCACAATTCAAATTCTATTGGAATTGGGTTTTTTTCTCAAATATCATGCCCATTTCAAATCAAAGATCAAATCATAAAAAATACATGTTTTTAAATCAATTAAAAACTCATTTCAATTTAACCAACTAATTCAAGTTTTAGGTCATTGGGAAAAGAATTATGGAACCAACTACCTTTAAATCAAGGGATCACAACACACAACACCTACAATAAGGAACACCAACGAAGAACGAAGGTGATGAAGATATAGCAACACAACCTAGAATCAATACCAAAAGTTTAGATCCATAAATTACATGATGATATATTAAAATCTAAGTAGTATAGAAATAGTTATTAAAATAAACCACATGAGAGGATATCTACTTACCCAAATAATATTAAACAAGATCAACACCACTTTGATTTTCCAAGAAAAAGGATCTAGAGGATCCAAAATTGCCTCTTGGGAGCCTCTAAGGATGAAAAAATGTATAAGGGTTGAGTGGGGTGATTAGGTATATAAAACAGAGGTTTTTTATTTTTAAATTAATTTTTGGAACTTTAAAAACTAATGTGCATGGTTATTTGGAGGGGGGCACATAGTTTGGGGAAACCATGAACCAACCATGAAACCCTAATGTTTGGGGTGCACGGTTTGGAAAACCATGTGAAAACTATGAATTTAACACTATATGGGGATGAACAGTTTACACTGGGGTGACATGGTTTGGTAAAACCATGTGCCAAATGTGCACAACCCAAAAATCTCCCCCAAAAATTTCAAGTTCTCCTGGAACGATCCCAAAAAAGACCCAAATTAAAGGATATCAAAACTAGTGTTAAGGATTACCTGAAAACAATTAATAGGATGTTACAACCTCCCAATAATAAAAACTTTCGATCTATAGAAATCCTATTAAGAAGTTTCCATATAAAATAGATGAGGCCACTACACTCTTGTTAGTGCCTCATGCTCCCAAGTCTCATAAGAATCAGAACCATGATTCCATAGCACATAGACCAAAGGTATCATCCTACCATGAAGTATATTTGTCTCAGAATCAACAATACTGAATGGATTCTAGTCATAGATAAATCAGGATCAACATCAAGATACTCCCAGCTCAAAACACAATAAGGGATAGGAATATACTTTCAAAGCTAAGATACATGAAACACATTATGTATCAAAGTAAACTATGGTGGAAGTGCTAAAAAGTGAGCCACTTTCTCCACCTTCTCAAAAACCTATAAAGGTCCCACAAACTATGATGCAAGCTTCCCCTGTTTCCCAATCTATCGATGACCCAAACGAGGTGCAACTCTCAAAAACACCCAGTCACCAACTAAGAACTTCAAAGGTTTCTTACGATGGTCAGCATAATATTTTTACTAGTTACGTGTCTTCAAAATTCTCTAATTAATCAACTAAATATTTTCCATCATTTATTTTACCAAGCTCATTTCAACCAAAGAACATTCACCAATCTTTGAACAACATAATGGAGATTTGAAATGAAAACAATAAAAGGACTAAAAAGGATCTATCCAAATTATAGATTGGTAATTATTTTTATAATAAAACTCAACTAGTCCCAAATGAACATCCCAAGCTCTATAAAAATCAATAACATAGGCAGTAACATGTCCTCAAGAATTCTTATATCTCGATCTTTCTGGACATACATCTATAGATGATATACCATGATCAGACGTACCTGATATCCCAGTGCCTCCTAGAGGCCTCTCCAAAAGAGATAAGTAAAATAAGGATCCCTACTAGAGACTATAATAGAAGGGACTTCATGCAACCTAAAAATATCCAGCACATAGAGACATCCCAAGTCCTCAACTTTAGTTTCATCATGAATGGGTAAGAATTGATCCAACTTTATCAGCCGATTTATTAAAACCCATATCAAATTCTTCTTTCTATGGGTATGTGGAAACCTAACAAAAAATTCCATAGAAATATCATTTCACTTTCAAGTCAGCATTGGAAGTGGATGAAGTAAATTAAAAGGTCTCTAGTTCTTGGCCTTGACCCGCTAACAAGTATAAAAATATGAAACAAAGTTAGTAATGTCCCATATCATACATAGACACCAGAATCATCATTGCATGACATAAAACATATTTTGGTTCTAGGGTGCACTGCCTGTTGGGAATTATGGAAATCCCCCATCACATATTTTTACACTGAAAAAGGAACAACAAACCTGTTCCAAAAACACAAGATACCATCATAAGGGAACGAACACTCACCAATGGTCTCCCTAACATAAATATATTACATAATTCCACATAATTCATCATATTATAGAATTATCTAGAGAAGAGCAGAGGTCAACAAAACATTTTCCAAAACAACATAGGCTTCTTCTTCCTGAACTCCCAAATGAAACTGTTCAAAAAAGAACCACCAATTTCCACTGTTCTGATGATTCTTTCATGGTTTGGGTCAGAATTTTCCTAATCAAAGCATCAACAATGAAATTACCCTTCCCTGGTGTGTCAAAAATGTTGAAAAAACGATTTTAAGAACTCCACCCAATGCCTCTGCTTGAGGTTCAAATATTTTTGAGAGAAGATATAACTCAGACTCTTGTGGTTTTAAAACACAATAAACCTTTCTCTGAAAATATAATGCTACCAGCTCTTAAGTTTATGCAACATGACTATGAGTTTATGGTCATGGGTTAGATAATTCTTCTTGTGTGGCCTAAAATATTGAGAACCATAGGCTACCATGTGATTACCCTACATAATAACGCAACCAAAACCTAAACCCGATGCATCACAAAAGACCACATAGCCATGACCAAACTATGGAAGAGTCAACATTGGAGCAGAAGTAAAAAATACATTTAATCTTAAAAAAAGAACTTTGGAATTTATCATCTCAAGAAAACTCCACCCCCTTTTAAGTGAGAGTGATTATCAGATAATACAACTTTGATAAATCCTTTACAAATTAGTGATAATACCCCAATAAACCCAAGAAGATCCAAATCTTGAAAAAATTTTGTGCACCTTCTCAGGATCAACTGAGATTCCATGTTCTGACACCATGTTTCCCAATAATTTCACTTCCCAAATCCAAAAATCACATTTCAATAGATTTACAGAGAGTTGGTGATTTCTCAATATTTCTATAATAGAACTCAGATAACACACATGATCCTCGGATTGAGAGTAAACTAGGATGTCATCCATAAAGACCACCATGAACATATCAAGATACTCATGGAAGATTCTATTCCTCAATGCCATAAAGACTATAGAAGCACTGGTTTGACCAAATGGAATAAAAAGATACTCATAATGGACATACCTTAATTGGAAGACAATATTCTGAATATTATATTATTTTATTCTCAATTAGTGATAACTAGATTTAAGTTAAATCTTTGTAAACCACTTTTCCCCTTTTAATTGGTCAAATGGATCATCAATCCTTAGAAAAAAATAATTTTTCTTCATCATAACTCAATTGAGTTTTCAGTAATAAACACACATGAAAAGTGTTTTGTTATATCTATTTGAAAAGAGAATAGCCGCCACCCAAGGTGAAACACTCAAGTGTATAAATAATTTTTCTAACAGATCATCCAACTGAGTATTAAACTCTTTTAGTTCAACTACTTCTATGTGGAAAGAAGGATTATACACTGGTTATGTTCCAGGAAATAATTCAATAGATAACTCTACCTCTCTTATAGGTGTAAAACCAGATAAATCATAAGGAAAGACTTTGGTAAACTTGAAGAAAACTATAGGGAGACCACAACTCAAATATTCCCTATCCAGATCAAAATAAAAAACTAATATTACTTTTTAAAAATCCAAATAATAAGGTCTATCTCTACTCAACCTCAGGTCCCATTCCTCCTAGAAAAACATGACACACCCCATCGGGCATAGTAAAGGTGAACCATTAAATATAATAGTCAATTTGGGCCTTATTTGTAATGATACAATCTATCTCAAGAATGTCATAAATAAGTTTCATGCTAAGAACCATAAAATTACAGGTGAGCTCAAACTTTGATAAAGAGAAGGCACAAACCGGACAATGAAGACACTACTCTCTCTTTGTTTTGAGGGGTGTAGTAATATCCATCACATAATACAAATTTTCCATAGGAATATTTAGTAGGTTCACAATAATAATCGATATAAATGAGTGAGATGCACCATAATCAAATAAACCAGTCACTTAAGATGAAACTATAGTGACGGTAACTCTCACAGTTGCTGGTCCCATATCAGATTCTTCTGGAGAATCTTACATTGTGTAAAGAATCTCTGTTCCAGATGCCTATGGTTTTAACACCTTATATCCTTAAGCATCTAATTTCACCATAGTAATTTTAGGTTCTAATAAGACCATTACACTGCATGGAGTATAAAAGAAATGGTATAATTTCTATAGGTGTCTTGAGCGACCATAAGAACTACAAATCTTTAGTGACTTAGTACAAACATGTCTCGAATTCCCAACCACGCCACACTGGAATAAAGTTAAAGGGACTCTTCCAGGAACTGTAGGAGGTCTAGAGGATTCCTGTTGTCTGAGACTCATTATTATTACTCTTTCATTTAAAGGAACTCATAGAATTTCCACTAGGAGAAAAAGGAATTCCCATAAATCCTGAATTACTAGCCAGGTCAAGATTAATCATCAATTACCTATCTAGTACATCAAAATTTAAAGTGAGATTTAGTAAGAAAACCTATGAACAAATATCAGGTTGAAGACCCATCTCAAACTATTTATTCTTTACCTTCTCATTCAATACAATCTCAGGTGAAAACTACATATGCTCAAAAAAGTAGTTTGTATACTGCATCACAGTCCTGTCAGCCTGCTGGTAGTTGAAAAACTCTAAGTCTTATATAGTACCATAGATTATGGATAGAACTAACCAGTCAATATAACTCTAAATTTCTTCCACTCCAAAACCTTGTGCTTATTCACTATTACCATCAAATACCACCATCTCTTGCTAGGCCCTTTTAACTTGAAGGACATTTCACCTTAATCAGATAAGGCATCTCCAAGAAATCAAAAATGTGATCTATATTTTTTAACCAATACTAATCCTCTTGAGGATCATTAGTTCCTTGGATAGTAGGTAGATTCTATCAAATATACTCTTGATCATGATTCCTAGATTTGTACCTTTGAGGTTCCACAACTGGGGCCTGAACGAGAATGGGTGCAAGTGCCTGTCTCATATCTTAGAGATTTTCACCATAAAAGAAGCTAAAAGGATTGCAAGAATGAGAGGGTATGACACCTGACATTGGGAAAATCCTATGCATGTATAGGAAAGCCTATCCGAACAACCATGCGAAGGTGTAGAGCTGATTTCATGATAAAGATGCCAGGGAGGAGCAGTTCCAAGTAGTTAGTCTGGGTTGTATATAATGTTTTAATCCTACAGGAATGAATTCCTCTAAGGCCTATGGGCCATGTAATACTTATGCCTATGGGACTTATAAGGGTTCCACCACACCCCTTGAAAGGTGGATTATCAAAATCAATAAAAAATTAAGGCCTTCGGGCCATTGGAGGAGATAAAATTATTCCTCAAGATGACTTTCCCTAAACATCTATAGTGAATTAAGGCTCATTATAATGAGATATGGCCAATAACTCACTTGAAAATACCTCTTAATTCCCAAAAATCCTACCTCATGTCTATCAATACAACCCAAACTATACACTGAAATTAATAAAATATGCTTAACCTACATCATATGATACCACTTTGTAAAAAAATAGCCTAAATACCCTAGTACCCTAATACTCGAGCTGAAAATGACATAGATAGAAGGGAATTCCTAATTTCCATGGGTTAGCGACTAGCACCTGGAAACATACAAGATAAAAGTGGAACATAATTTTCCACAAAATAACGGAAGAGAAAAGATTACAAGTAAGTATTCTCAACACTCCAAAAAGGAAAAAGTGCTAGAAATAGATAGGTATAAAAAAAACCCAAAGTAGTATGTCATAAAAGTACTTGAAAACTAATAAGATAAAAACTCAAACATCCCATAAAAAAAGTGCATGAAATCTCCACCGGTTACCTCCAAGAATCTAGGTCTAAAGGATCAAAAACATCCACCACCTCCAAGTGGTGCTTTACCTTTACTCAAACCTATAAAAAGAAAATATACAAATGACCAAAGGAAAAGGTAGGGTGTGAGCTATAAATCCCAGTAGGGTCTCACTAAGTGTTTCATAATCAATACCAAAACAATTTACCATTTATAATATTAGTTTAATTAAAACAAGGCATGGAATTACATTTTCATATTTAAAACAAAACATTATTTCATAATCAAAATATGGAATATATATCAAAATACCTTTCAAATAGTATTAATTGAACATTTTATATAAAATAATTTATATAAATAATTTGTAATGAATAAAAAAAATTCAATAATAAATGACATGTATAATCAAGCCACAAATCATAGAAAATAACCATGTACAAAATCCCCATGGTAAGTTAGTTTTTTAGGTAATAGGAACCTCACACATCTCATAATGATCATGGCTCTAGTCAGGTGTGCACACACAAATACAACCTAATAGGGGAACCCATCATGGAAAGTCTACACCCTAATAGGGAAACCCATCACAAGCAATCATGCCATAATTGTTTTAGTAATAATCATTATCATCAATACATTGCTTGGGAGTCAAGGTCATAACATGTTTTTTCTAGTTACCACTAACTACCCAACCTAACACATTATTTAAATAATAAATCAATCAATAAAATTGTAAATAATTCATTTCAAATCATTTCAAAATATAATTTCCCAATTTTAGTTTTCAACATGCCTTATCTTTTCAAAATGGGGAATGCCAATAAAGAAAGAAGTTTTGGAAGATATAGGAACACATCCTAGAATCAAGATACAATAAAATAAATTTTAGATCAAAAAATTACATGATTATATATAAAACTCTTAGGATGATACAAAGAGATATCAGAAGAAACCACATATAGGAGATCCACTTACCTGGAGGATATTGAACATGGTCAATGCTGATTTTATCCACTAAGAAAAGTGTATGGAGGAGATAAAATCACCTCTTGAGAGCCTCCAAGGATGAAAAAACGTATTAGGGTAAAGTAGGGTGATTAGTTATATAAAATAGGGGTTCTTTAATTTTAAATTAATTTTCATAACTTTAAAAACCCGTGTGCATGATTAGCTAGATAGGGGAGCACAGTTACGGGAAACTGTGAACCAGCTATGCACCCCTACTATTTGGGGTGCATGGTTTCCCCTAGGTGGGTACATGGTTTATAAAATGGTGTCCCAACCATTCATTTCCCACTATCCTAGAATGCACATTTTTCACTAAGGGGTGCCCGGTTTGGTCAAACTGTGCGCTAACTGTGCACAACCCCCCCCCCCCCCAAAAAAAAATTCCACTTTCTCCTAGAATGACCCCAAAACAAGACCCTAATTAAATGAGATCAAAACCAGGGTCAAAGAATTCCTGAAAACAAGTAAAAAGATGTTATAAATATGGAAGAAAAAGTATTTTCAACCAAAAATAGAAATAAATTCTATTTTCCTTAAAAACATTCTTTTTGTATATTGAGTACTTAAAGAGAGGAAAATGAAAGTAAGAATGTATTATATAGAAATAACCAAAGGAGAAGAAAAGTCATGAGATTCTTGAGAGGTAGATAATAAAATTTCTATTAGAGTTGATGCCATAGAACCAACTTGTTTAGTACTTGATTACATGTTTTTCTTATTAAAGAAGTTTTCTTATCACATCATGACAGTTCTTATGCATAATATTTATATGTGATAATTTCCTTAGAATACATATTGTGCTAAAAGGTCATAATAGTTCCTTACTATGATGATAACCTAGAGGTTCCATGACATTATTCTTAACCTTGTTCTATGGCTAGATGATATGGTCTAGTGGGACATATAAAATATAGTCTATGAGGGGGAGTGGACTTATAAGACATTGAGACACCTTATCATGATGTTCTACCTTGGTAATCTCCAATATAAGAGGTTATGAGAACATTCCCATCAATATGAAATGAAAATTTCCATGTTTCATTGGATGTTCCCATCTATAGACGTGTGTATTGATCCTTAGATTTTAATATTATCATTAATGGATATCACGAATCATGTAATTTTTTGTATTAAAAAAAACCATGATGACATATGTTCATGGTGAAGTAGGATGATTTGGGTACATTATGAGTGATATATCATTAATGGATAAAGTGATAAAAGATTTATCCATTTTTTCTCTTGAAAAAAGTTAATATATTGGGCCCTTTTATGAGAATGAAACCACCTAAAGAAATCCCTGGACACGGTATTTGATGGGCATGCTCATTTTTATAAATCCAAAGAAAGAGACATCGAGTATATAGGATGATGGAACTGACATGAAATCATCTTGATTAGAGATATTATAATAAATGGATTATATTACACAGTAAACATTCATAGGAGGTTGGGCATTATTTCAAAGTTAACTTCTTTCTCTATAGATTCATTGGTGTGTTTCTAGATTCCAACCTTGGACTTTAGGTGGTTATGTCTAATGCCACTGAGAAGGAGTCCTACAGGTTCACACACTATGTTTATTCTTAATCTTAGTTAAATTATAGTATTGAATTTAACAAGTTAGAATAAATAATATTTATTCAAGTTTGGTTGATCTCTATAATTTAATCACTAGCTATTCAAAATAATAAGCGAGTTAAATAATAATAATAAATATTTGTTTTAAAGTTTAGAAAATATAATATTTATTATATTTATTTATGAATAATGCTGTAATATTTATTTATTAAATAAATAGTCATTATTCTAGGATCGGTAAATGTGGATGAGGGAAAGAATACTGAGTTTAATGATATGATTGCGAATGGTATAAATGATATTTATTTATATCCTTTATTAATTTCACATTCCAAGCATTTAATAATAATATTTATATTATTATTATTATTATACATGGGGCCAACTAAGAATTATGGAATTGGGAAATGATCTGTGTTTGATTTTCTAACCCTAAACCCACCAAAACAATTATCTAATTATATCTATTTCCTAAAATACAATTGGTGTGCACAACACATAGAGTGAGACTCTCTCAATCCCTAGAGAGATATAAAGAGATCTAGAGTGGTCTCCTACCCTCCTTTTCCAAGACAATGAGATATCATCAGGGGTTCTTCGTATCATGAAAAATTATGTTTTGATCAATCACAAACAACACAAGTGATCAAGGCTGGTTGTGATATCACTTGGTGATTCTACAACATTGTTTAGAGATTATGGTGCACATGCGGATCACCGCTAGAGGAATTCTGCACTTAGATCTTGCATTACAATGATGGTGTGATGAGATCTATTCCACAAATCATCAATGAAGAGAGAATTATGAGTTAATTAATTCTATTTGTATTTATAATTTAATTATAAATTACATGTGAAAATCATTCACCCATGGTTTTGGAATTTTAACCCAGTCAAGTAATCTACTGTTTTCATTGGACATGATGTTTTGATCATGTAAAGTAATGATTGTACATAATTTAAAACTAAAATCCAAGCTGGTCATACTAGAAAAGGATGATTCCACTGCACTAGGAACCTATAAGTGGTATTAGAGTAGTTACATGTTTAATTTATAATTATTTTTTATTTGTTGATTTTTTTCATGTGTTTGAGTGTTTTTACTTAAAATGATTCGTTTTAATATCTGACATTATTGTCTATTATCTTTCTCTATTCTAGATAACATAACCAGTAATCAGTTATTGACTAATAATGAAGAAGCATTAAATTCAAACCATATGGTTGTTCCAAAGGTTATACCTAGAAAAAACTAGAGTACACATTGTGTACTTAAATTATACATGCCATGTACTTTTGTTTTCACATGCATATCATGTGACAAAGTTGTACAAATCTGATTCAATTGGATCTAAGATTTGAAAAAAGTGGATCGAAATGTGGATCCAGATATACTAGAACACGACATGAAAAAATACATGCTGTATAAGTACCTTACATTCCATGGTATCCCTATATTCTCATGGACAAGAATGTGGGGTGTCCCAGCAAGCCGTTTATCAGATACACGACATAGGAAAAATCATGTTATGAAACTCCAAGGTTACATGCTGTGTATACCCAGTACATGCCATGTAACTCAAAAACATCCATAATAAGAAACAATTTCATATATAAGGAATTTTCTACAGACATATTCAAATGAAAATTACATGCTGCGTAGTTTGCTGCTGGCAGTGTTTTCAAATTTTCACAGAAAGAAAAATTAAATGTATAATTAAACCTATTTATTATGAGTTTAGTGTGTCATTTATTCAATATTACACACTATGTCATAGTATTAAAAAATTATATATTAAATTAATTTTCATGTTAAAATTTTGACAAACACAAGAGGCTACCTCCAAGTACACTTGTGTAATACATTAATTTTAAATGAAATTAATTTTGTTTAAAATTATAGATGATAGCGAGTAAAGGATGGTTGGATAAAATTAAGAAAAATTGAATTAATTGGATTAATTCATGTCATATTATCTTAATCAAATAATGAATCAAATTAATTGATAACAAGATTACAAATGTATGCTCATTACTTGATGTGTGGATGATCATGATATTAGAACATCCCTTGTGTGTGATTGGTTTCTTTTAATTTATTATGGTTAAATTACTATTTATGGTATGTGATTCATCTTACAATACTTATTATGTAAGGGCCTAAATGACCATAGTTTCTTTTATGTAAACCCTTTTATCCTATCCATTGGATCCCCTCACCTGCATGTGAGTAAAATATTATGTAAGGATAGAGATCCCAAGTGAGTGGGCAGTTTGAGTCAAGGAGCCAAGGAAAAACCAATCGAGGCGATTCATAGGATCCAAGGTGGAATACCACAATACTATCAAATATATGATTCAAGGTGTTTTTTCCAAATGGTTAAGGGTTATTTTATCACCCACTAGATAAACTAACCATTAGATAATCTCATGATCATGCCACTTATATTTTTTTTTCTGTCAGTTGCATGGTTAATTATTTATGTTTTTGAATTCTATGTGATCACCTAATAAATGAATTAACAAGAATATAATATATAATAAAATATAATCAAATTATGTATAAATGTTTTATCATACCTGGTTAATCACTTAACTAAAATCCACTTAATATTAGCTATGAATGTAAAATGATAAAATGGTATTTACACATAAGGATAGAAATCCCTCAAATCAAAATATTAAGTCATATTACCCTTCCACTACTTAATTTAGAATCAACCTCATAGTTCAAAGTAATTAACCAAACCAAGTTGGGGTGATTTAAATTATCATGGAAATTTTAGCTTGAAGTTTTGGGTTGACTTAACTTAATTTACATCAAGTGTTGATTGACCAAGAAAAAATTAGTGTAACTTAGAGGTAAATATTGAAGAAACCTTTAAATGGGATTTTATGATTGGGGAGTCCAATAAATAGATTAAGGAACTACTGATGAATTGAGTAGGTATGACTATATCTATTTAATGAGGTACAAGTATGAATCCTTTGATAAGTTCAAAGAGTTCAAGAATGAGGTTGAGAATCAGCTTAGTAATAAGATGAAGAAACTTTGATTTGATCTAGGTGGTGAATATATTAACCAATAATTTATCACCTTTCTACATGAGTATGAGATTTTATCTCAACTCACTCCAACTTATACAATATATTGGAATGATGTTAGTGAAAGGAAGAATTATAAGAACTCCATTACCCTTTTGGGGATATGAATTACAAACAACATTATAATAACTAAACTGAGTACCAAACAAAGCACAAAAAAATATTCTCTTTGAATTAAGGAGTGTAAAGAAACCTGTTTTGTCACATATTCATGAATGGGGTTGTGAGGCATTTGTTAAGGCTATCTCAAGAAACAAACTAGCACCTTGAGGAATAAAGTGTATCTTTATATGGTAACCAAAAAAAGGGATACTATCTATAAAACCCTTTGGACAAGAAAGTAACTATCACAAGACATGCCATCTTTCTTAAGAGGGATAACATCCTTAAGGAGGATAGTGGGAGCAGGATTGACTTCGATAAAGTCAATGCTCAATATAGAAAAGAGTTAGTGTAGGAACTGATTCTACAGGTCCCCATGGTATATGTTGTTCCTAAAATATAAGTACTATGTAGGAGCATTATAGTGGTAAGAGAACCATAGATATATGATTTTTTGGTCACTGATGATTGTGAATCATTTTTGGTTGAAAATAATGACCCTCTATCCTATAAGGAGGTAGTAGATAGCTAATAAGATACAAGATGGAAAGAATCAATGAATTATGAGATGAATTACATGTATAAAAACCAAGTTTGTGTTATAATTTATCCACCAGTTGATGTAAATCCTATTGGGTGTAAACAGGTATTCGATAGAAAGATGGACATAGAAGGAAAAGTAAATTCCTATAAATCATGGATAGTGTCTAAAGGGTTTAGACAATATCAAGGAATTGACTACGAAAAATTCCTTTCTCTAGTTTCCATGTTTAAATCTATCCAAGTTTTTCTTTCCATAATAGTTTACCATGAATATGAGATTTGGAGAATGGATTTAAAAATTTCATTCCTAAATGTGAACCTTAATAAGGATGTGTATATGACACAACTAAAAGGATTTGTGACTCCGAAAAATTCCAAAAAGGTATTCAAGTTATAGAGATCCATTTATGGATTAAAGTAATCATCTAGGTCATGGAACATTCAGTTCGATGAATCCATAAAGGAATATGGTTTCAATAAGAACTAATGTGATCAATGTGTTTACAAGAGGTTTAGTGGGCATATTTTTTTTCATAGTAGTATATGTTGATGAAATATTAATAATTGGAAATGATATTCTAGCCTTATAAGAGTCTAAGGCATGGTTGAGTAAGTGATTTTACATGAAGGACTTAGGTGAATTGGCCTAAATTCTTGGGATTAAGATCATGCATGATATATCCAAGAGGTTTATTGGGCTAATTCAAAGTACATACATTGTCTAGAGACTAAATAGATTCATTATGGAATAATACAATAGGGGATTTGTTCTATTGTCACATGGAATAGATCTTTCCAAGAAAATGTTTCCTCAAACACAAGAGGAAATATATAGAATAAGTATGATCCCGTACTCTTTTGAGATAGGTTATATCATGTATGACATGTTATGTATGAGGATTGATGTTGTCTATACTTTGATAATGGTAGGAAGATATCAAGAAGATCTAGGTGAAAAATATTGGATTACTATTAAGGCTATCCTTAAGTATTTGATGCATACTGAGGATATGTTCCTGGTGTATAGAGGAGATTAAGAACTATCTTTTGGGGTTATACTTATTCTATTTTTAGACATATTATAATGATCTAACGTCATAGTATGGATACATATTTTTTCTCAATGTAAGAGCTATGATATGGAAGAGTTCAATGTAGCTAGTTATTACTAATTCTATAATAGAGTATGGGTATATTGTGGATTCCGATATATCCAAGTAAGTAGTTTAGATTCACAACTTTGGCCAATATATTTATGTGATTCATAGTAGTAAAGAAATCATCACACTTTACTATGATAACACTGTAGTGATGGCTCTTTACAAGGATCCAAGGTCATACCAAATGAAAAATCACATACTTTAGAAGTTTCATCTTTTGAGGTATTTTTCTCAATGAGGAAAATTTGTGGTGAGTAGATTATCCACAGTGGAAATCATGGTAGAACTATTAACAAAGGATTTATCTTTACATAAGCATGAGTATCACGTGAGAGCTACTGGACTAAAATCTATTATCAGTTGGATCTAGTGAAAGTGAGAGTCTGTTGGAGTTGGTGCCCTAGAAAGAACTTGTTTAGTACTTTATCACATATTTTTCTTATTAAATAAGTTTTATTATCACATCAATATTTTTTCTTCTACATAATATTTGTTTGTGGTAATGTCCTTAGAATATATGTTACACTAAAAGGTCATAAAAGTTCCTTGTTATGATGAGAACCTAGAGGTTCCACAAAATTATTCTTAAACCTTGTTCTATGTCTGAATGATATTGTCTAATGGGACATATAAAATATGGGATATCAGGGTAAGGAAGATAATAAGACATCTATTCAACTTCTCATGGTTTTTTCCCTTGGTAATCTCCAAGATAGGAGGTTATGAGAACATAACCATCAATAAGAAATCCAAATTTCCTTGTATCATTGGATGTTTCTATTTGTGGATGTATTTATTGATCCTTAGACTTTAATATCATCATTAATGGATATCACGACTCATGTACTTTTATGTATTGATGAAAACCATTATTAAATATGTTCATGGTGAATTAGGATACATTGGGTGCATTACAATTGATATGCAATTAATGGATAATGCGAGAAGGGATTTATCAATTTTTTCTTTTAATAAAAGTTAATATCTCAGGACCTTTGATGGGAATGGAACCACCTAAATAAATTCATTGCCATGATGTTTGATAGGCATGTTCATTTTCAAAAAGTTAAAGAAAGATACATCAAGTATATAGTTTAATGGCACTGACATGCAACCTGATTGATTAAAGATATTGTGATAAAGGGATTATATTACATGGTAAAAATTCATAGGAGGTTGGGAATCATTGTGAAATTAACTTCTTTATCTATGGATACCTCAGCGTGTTTCTAGATGATAACCTTAGACTTTAGGTGGTTATGCCTAATGCCACCAAAAAAGAGGCCTATTGGGTCACACAATAAGTTCATTTTGAATCTCAGTTAAATTCTAATATTGAATTTAACAAATTAGAATAAACAATATTTATTTAGGTTTGGTTTATCATGATAATTTAATAACAAGTTATCAAAATAATAAGTGAGTTAAATAATAATAATAATTTTTTTTTTGAAAGTTTGGAAAATATAATTTTTATTATATTTATCGATGAATAATACAGTGATATTTATTTATTAAATAAATAGTAATTATTCAAGGATCAATAAATGTGGATGTGGGAAAGCATACTGAGTTTAATAGTATGATTGAAAATGGTATAGATGACATTTATTTATATTCTTTATGCATTGAACATGTCATGCATTTAATAATAATATTTATATTATTATTATTTGAAATAGGGTCAAATAAGATTTATGGTATTTGGAAAGAGATTGTGTGTGATTTTCCAACCCTAAACATATTAAAATAAATATTTAATTATATCACTTTCCTGAAAAACAGTTGGTGGTCACAATAGATAGAGCGACACTCTCTCAATTCCTATAGAGAGATCAAGAGATCTAGAGTTCTCTCTTACCCTCCTCTCTTAATCCAATGAGATATCATAAAGAGTTCTTCCTCTTGAGAATAATTCTGCTTCGATCAACCATGAACAACGCAAGTGATCCAGACTAGCTGTGCTATCACCTTGTGATTGTACAACATTGTTAATAGATTGTAGTGCACGTGTGGATCACTACAAGAGAGATTCTGCACTTGGATCCTACAGTGCAATGAAGGTGAAACAAGATCCATTCCATGAATCATCAATGAAGAGATAATTATGAGTTAATGTAATTCTATATCTATTTATAAATAAATTTTAAATTACATGTGAAGATCCTTCACCCATGGTTATGGAATTTAAATCCTATCAAGTAATCTATTTTTTCATTGGAAATAACGTTTTGATCATGTAAAGCAACGATTACACATGATTTTGGACTAAAAGATGATTTGAACATACTAATAAAGGAAGATTCCACTGCACCAGGAACCTGTAAGTGTTATAAAAGTGGTCACATGTTTAATTTATAATTATTTATTATTCATTCATTGGTTTCATGTGTTTTTGTTTTTTACTTAAAATGATTCATTTTAATATATGAAATCATCATCCCTTCTCTCTATTCATTCTCGATAACATAAATAATAATCAATTAATGATTAATAATGAAGAATCATCCAATTCAAACCATAATAAGGTTCCAAAGATTTTTCCTAGACAAAACTAGAGTACACGACGTGTACTTCAAGTATACATGCTGTGTAATTTTTTTTCACATGCGTATCATGCAACAAGGTCAAATAGATCCAATCCAATCAGATCTAAGATCCAAAAAAGTGGCTCGATGTATGGATCCTAATAGATTGGAACACAACATGTAGAACTACACACTATGTAAGTACTATAAAGGTTGTGTAGTCCCTATCTTCTCATGGTAAAAAACATGGGGTGTTCTAGTGAGACGTGTATCAGACATAAGAAACAAGGACAAACATGCTAGGAAACTATGAGGTTACACACCAGGTATCCCCAATACACGCCATGTACCTTGAACATGTCCATGGAAGGAAATAAGACTAGACCCAAGGCATTCGATATATATATGGGAAGAAGACAAGTAAACACCATGTATTTTTGTACATGCTGCGTACTTTTGTACATGCCATGTAGTATGCTGATGATAGTGTTTTAAAATTTTCATATAAAGAAAAATTAATTATATAATTAAACTTATTGATTATGTGTTTAGTGTTTCATTCATTCGATAATATGTTCCATGTTACAGGATTAAAAATTATATATTAAATTAATTTATGTGTTAATATTTTGACAAACACATGAAGTTTCCTGTAAGTACACCTGTGTACTAAATTAATTTTAAATGATTTTTTTAAATTATAGATGATTGTTAGTTAAGGATGGTTAAAATAAATTAATAAAAACTGAATTAATTAGATTAATTCATGTCACATTATGTTAATTAAAGAATGAATCTAAGTAATTGATAACAAGATTGAATTTTTTTTCTTGTTGCTTGATATCTGGATGATCATGATAGTAGACCATACCTTGTGTGTGATTGGTTTATTTTAATTTACTATGGTTAAATTATTATTGATGGCATGAAATTCATCCCCTCATCCTTATTATGTAAGGGATTTTGTACCCACCGTTTCTTTTATGTAAACCCATTTATTCTATCCATTGGATCCCTTTACCTGCATGTAAGTAAAATATTATGTAAGGATGGAGCTACCAAGTGAGTGGAGGTGGTGCGAGTCAAGGAGATAAAGAGAAACCAATCAAGGTGATGCATAAGAGACAAGTTGGAATACTAAAAAACAATACAAGCTATGATTCAATGTGTTTTCCCTAGGGTCGAGGGTTAATTTATCAGCTACTATATAAACTAGCTATTAGAGAATATCATGATCACACCGCTTAAATTTTATTTCTTTTAGTTGCATGACTAATAATTTATGTTTATGAATGCTGTGTGATCAACTAATAAATAAATTAACAAGAATACAAGATGGAATAAAATATAATCAGGTTATACATAAATTTTTTATTAGACATGGTTAATCACTTAATTAAAATCTACTTAATATTATCAAGGCATGTAAAATGATAAAATGGTATTTACACATAAGGATAAAAATACCTCAAATAAAAATATTATTTCATATTATCCTTCCACTACATAATTTATAATTGAACTCATAGTTCAAAGTGATTGACTAACCCAAGTTGGGGTGATTTTAATTATTATGGAAATTTTAGATTGAAGTTTTAGGTTGACTTAATTTAGTTTACATCAAGGGTTGACTGCCCAAGTAGGACTTGGTGTAACTAAGAGGAAAAGGTTAAAAAAATATTTAAATTGAATTTTATGATTGGGGAGTCCACTCAACAGATCTAGGAACTATGAGTTAATGTATTTGACAAATTAATCCTACCTAAAACTCTTAAAATAGCTTGTTAGGCCCTAGTATGGGTTATGATAAGGGGAATATGGATCTTTTCCACTATGATATCTAATAAAAAAGATATTCTGAATCCAATGGAGAGGGATATAAATTTTAAAAAATAGTGGGAGATTAATAATAAATTAATCAAATTTAAATTAATTAATCTATTTTTGTAATAAAAATAAGTACTAATTATCTTCTCTTAATTTTTAGAAAATAGAAAATAAAAAAAAATCGATAATATCACTGCGATCCATACTAGATAAGGATAAAATTTTCACTGGTGTGAATTTCCAGAATGGTATAAGAACTTTCATATTATACTACACCATGAATGGAAATCATACATGATGGAAACCCCACTTCCTATGGTGATTTCCAAAGAGGCTAGTGAGGAAGAAGTATCTCTCTATATAAAGCTTGTGGACGATGTAATGGATGTACAATTTTTTATGTTATCCTCTATGTCCAATGATATTTTAAATAAATATGTGGATATGGATACGTATGATAGAGTTTTTCACCTTTGGGTTCTCTATCAAGAGAAGGAGAGATCAAAGATATATGAGATCTCCAATGCACATTTCACATGTAATCTTGGAGAGTCAGTGCCAACAGGGACACATGTAGTCAAGATGATTGGATACATTGATCACCTGGACATCTTGGGTTCTAAAATACCTAATGAGTTTCACATATATCTTTTTATATTATATCTACCCAAAAAATTATCCAATTTTATTGAAAATTATAATATGAGAAATAACAAGAAGTCAGTCATTAACACTTCTATGATTATTAAGAGACAATTGACCATGGGGGCCTAAAATAGTGGAGGCCTAGTGGATCTCATTTTACAATAATATTAAAGTCATCAGGTAGGGAACCAATACCAATATAAAGGATGAGTGAATCATTGATGTCTACTTTTCTATCCAAGATGTCAACCGCCATGTTTCCCTCCCTCTAAGTGTGACATAATTCCATACCATGATCAATTAGAAGCTTATATTTCCTAATTAGATAGGTGAAATACCAAGGGACTATTCACTACTTATTGAGGGAGTCCATGAGAATTTTGGAGTCATATTTCACCGACCTAATGGTTATGTTGAACAGTTTGTACAAGGCAAATCCACTGTGAAGAGATCTTGTTTCTTCCCCTATGAAGCTTCCTTCCCTGTAATAATCACTGCACCTAAGAAGCATCAAGCCCCTTCCATCATGAACCGGGCTGGCTCTATGCATCACACCTTGAATGTAGGACCCATTGATATTTATCTTGATCCCCACACATGATGGATTCCATTTAATCCATCTTACTTATCCAATGTCACTATAAAAATTAGAACTGATTGAGCCCCCTGGGATTAATCCCCTGTTTTCCACCACATAGCTTCCACCTAAAAAGAGATCACCCATATCTACAACCATATATAGAACATTGGTTTGAATTTTAAAGAGAGAGAAATTAGTTCCCTCCCATTTTTTGTTCATGTCCTCTCAAAATTCCCAACACAATGCTCTGAAAGCCATGCCTTGATAATTCCCTTCATTACCCCTTTTCTCCACCCCCATAAAATAGGAGGAAATGAATTTTGTGTTGGAATAGATTTACACGAGAATGATGATACACTGTCTGATGAGACCCCAGATGAATAAATCCCACTCACCTTCAAAGAATAAGTATTGGGTCATCTCCGTGTTATAGCCCTCACAACACCATCAATGCGAAGCTAGATGTATACATTTTCTTTGAACATTTTCATTAGTAAGAAGGGATTTGTTTATAATTCCATATATAATTTTTTTTAACTTAGTAGGGGATCTCCTTGAACCATAGATGACTTGCCCAGACTTCAGTCTCCTATACTGGACGGATCAAGGTTCAGAACCTGTTCATGGTGAACATCTCTAAGGCTCTGTTAGTAAAAATGAATCTATCAGGGTCTTTGACTAGTTGAATTCTTGCATGCATACTCTTATATTCATCATTAAGAATAGTAGAGATGAGAACTGGGTGTATGCACACCTGCTTATATGAAATTTCTAGTGTAGGGAAACCTAGTAAATAGAGAGTATGGATTCCCTAGTTATCCTTCCAAAATCTAATATCCCCTGCCCAATAACTCAATGAAGTTTATATCCTGGAAACTCAAAGTTATCTATCATAAAGCAATCCAAGTTTGAGAGATGACCTTTTTTATCCTTCCATATGCTCTAGTCCTCCCCATAATGGTCTTTCATGAATCTCACCTAGAGAGAATTCCCATCAATGATATCCCATGAAATCTTAGCTTGCAGTCCTTGCATAGTCTCTATCACATTCCTTAAGTTCACTCCACCTTCAACAATAGGTTTCTCCAATATTTTCCAGGAGGCCTGGTGGTACTTTACCTCCTTATTTTTATCCCAGATGAATTCATTCAAAAGTTTCTCAATTTTGGTGAGGGTACCTTTGGGTGCTTTGATGAATTCTAGCATGTTCATGGGTATCGATGTAAGGATGGAGTTATCCAGTGTGATTTTTTCTCCAAAAGAGATAAGATGTCTCTTCTATTTGCATATATGCCCTGTTATTATAACTTCTTACTCTTATACACTAAGTTGATAAATACATGGGGCATGATAAACCTACTCTTATTATAGAGAATAAGAATAATATGAATAAGGTAAAGGGGATTAAGACTCATTCCAAGTATAAGGATCCATAGAACTTCCCTCCAATAATAAGAAGATCTAGAGGGAAGAAGAGGAACATTATGTGGTCTATTTTTTATATGGTAATAAGGTCCACTGGAAGAGGAATTACACCCATCCAAATAATCAAGGTTAATATTCAGGTGCATTCATTTTCTATTTTAATCTCTCTATATCTAAAAGTTGGGTATTAGATATTACATGTGGTGCTCACATTTTTATCCAAATATAGGAGCCAAGTAGATTTCAAAATATTACTAGAGATGAGGTGGATATAAAGGATTCCAATAGAGTGAGGTTGGATTCTCTAGCCATTGGATACCACAACCTCATGTCGTCAATGAGATTTATTTTATTTTAAAGAACTTTTATTATGTGCCCAGTGTTACCAAGAAAATTATTTTCATTTCTTGTTTAGATATGGATGGATTTATTTTCAACTTTAGAAATAAAGTTTTCTACTTTTATAAAGATAACATATGTTATGGTATGGAACAACTAAATAAGAGAATTTATGTACAAAATTACTAAAAAAAATATTGTCAATTGATAACGAAACTAATACACATGACTCATATGTAACCCAGTTGTGGAATGTAACATCCCCGACCTAGAATACACTAAACTGGAGATTCAAGATGGGTGGTTACATGTCCTTAAGAGCGCCTCTCCATATGCCAAAGGTTTCCGACTAGCAGCAGGGGTCTGAATAGTAAATTGGGGAGACTATACCCTCTTTTATCAGAGTAAGACATAATATAAGATAAAAAAATAGCAGAATAATAATCAATAATACAAGAGAATGCATAACAACCATTCCCCAAAATGGGGTACAACCATGTCTAACAGTAAATATTCCATGTCATGCTACAAGTGAAAAAGTGAACAAAACTCAAAATGAAGACAAACTGCAAAATACCCAAAATGGTCCCAACACCAAGTCTGGGTCCTCCTCCATGAAAACTCATGCCAACCCAACTGCCTAGAAAGGGCCTTTGTCCTTCTCCTGACCTGCAAATATGAAGTCTACTCAGGTACCCAACAACGGCCCGAGCAGGGTGTGATTATAATTCAGTAGGCCACCACCAACAGTGTCTACAAAATATCCAGTATAAACAATTGTGCATGAAAAAGGGAAATGAATAACAAATGAAAATAAAAAATTAAGTTTCCCTAACCATTTTAGGTCCATTAACAACATTTATTACATCCCCTTATCTTACCATTTCTTTCCATTTCCTATTACTTACCATTTCCAACACATTTACCATAGGTTCATCACACACAAAAAAATAGATGGTTTAAAGTACACAATCACATACATGAGAAAAAACACACATTTTTCCTATCTCACAAGGACAAACTTCCTCATGTAAACCATATCCTCAACTTGAAGCCTCAGTCTGGGTGGATGCAAATGATAGGGAAATAGAGCATCAATCCTCTTCCCTAACTCGTGCAGTAGGGGTAGAGTTTAGATCCTCAGTCCAACTCAACCCATGGGCATAAAACCTCTGTCAATACCCCACACTACTAAGCTATGTGCACATGATATATATATACATATCCATCAACCATTCACACAACATCACAACCATTTCCCAAGGAAAACATAAATCATAACAATAAAACGATATTTAATACCATGCCTTGACCCATAACACATTTACCAAATTTCACATCATTTATCCACTTACACTGATTCCCCTTTTATTATGCTTATCTCGCTAAGAATTCATTCATTGTTCCTATCTCACTAGGCTTTGTTCATTATTCCTAACTCACTAGGATTCATTACCAGGATCATAATCCATTTGATTATGGTCTTTAATCATTTCCACATATTAACCCAACATCCCTTAGGTTATTATCAAGCCTAGGTGCATCACCTAACTTCTAACCCAATGCAAATAGTCACATCAACATGTTTATCAAGGGCTATACATACCTCCAATGGACCAAAGGCCTTAATTTTTTATTGATTTCTGATAATACACCTTTCAAGGGGTGAGGTGGAACCCTTAAAAGGCCCGTAGGCATAAGTATTACATGGACCATAGGCCTTAGAGGAATTCATTGCCTGTAGGCTTCAATCATTACATACAACCCAGACTAACTACTTGAAACTGCTCTTCCCTAGCATCTTCATCATGAAATCAGCTCTCCACCTTCGCATGGCTGTTTGACTAGGCTTTCCCATGCATGCACAGTCTTGTCCCGATGGTAGGTTCCATACCCTCTCATTCTTGAAATCCGTCTAGCTTCTTCTATGGTGAAAGATCCTTGCTCCTCCTCCTTCTGAAACTTTTCTGGTTTTCATCTGCACTTAATGTGATCCAAAGGGCTTGAGGTGGCCCGAAGGCCTTACTGAAACAAAGGACTGGGTGGCCCGAAGGCCTTAAAGGACTCGGGGACCAAATCGGTGGCCCAAAGGCCCAAACAGATGAATATTCCCAGTAGCTACAGTGCAAAACAGTGCTTGCTACAGTTCCCGCTATAGTACCTACTAGAGTTCTGCATAGTTCCTGCTATAGTGCCTGCTACAATGCCTACTATAGTACTACTAAAATACCCCCAGAAATTATCCTCCACCTGGATTTTATCCCGGGTCTCCTGGATGCACTTAAGAAGTCCTCACCAACTGGATTGAGGCTCATGTGCTCAAGGGCTCTACATAATTACACAACAATCTCACTTATTCTTCACAAATCCCTAGGCCTAGAAAAGTCGGTACATCTCATGGGTGGACCTAGATTAGTCTCATCACCCTCGATGCATCCCATGGGGATCATGAGGTTCTCCATTTACCTTTTTAATAACCATTTTACCTAAACATTCCAAGGGTGATCAAAACATCCAAGAGACACCCAAGAACAAAACCACACATACACAAATCCACAAATAAACCATAGGATATAACTTTTATACCACCTACCTTGATTATATGGGTGAAAACACTCTTAATCATGCCCTTATATTCCACTTCAACCAACCCTTGAAGCTTCAACCTAGATCTCACCCAAAGAGTAGGGTTTTAGAGCTTCATAAAGAGAGGAGAAGAAGATACAAACCCTAAACTCAAAAGAGAAACAAGGATGGGATTAGCCTTACCTAGAGCTTTGATCTGCAACCAATGACACCAAAAACACCTTAAAAACGAAGGAGATTGATCTCTTAGAGCTCTTGGGAGATTTGGTTCGTAACTAGGGTGAAGAGAGGAGAATGGGAATGAAATCCCAAGTTGGGTATTAAAAATCCCGGAGTGAAAAAATTGTAATTTTTTTTGGGATGCAAAATTTACCTGCACGGTTTTCCAAACCGTGTGCAAACCATGTGGAGAACACTGTCCAAAATCTCACCTCCTACATGGTTTCCTGGGTTGTCTGCATAGTTAGTACTAACTGTGTGCAGACCGTGCGACTTACCCAGAAAACCTCTTTTCCTCAATTTTTCATGTCCCGAACCCTCGAAACACCCTCGAGCCTCCTTAAGGACTTGGGTAAGCACTTGATTAACCAAAAAAAGGGATTAAAACCAAAAATCAAATGAGAACATACCTTTCTGATATTCAAGATCTTACAACCTCTCCACCATATAACGGATCTTCCTCGAGCCGAGCTCCCAAGCTTCATTGCACTTCCAAGGGAAAGAGATCGGGCCACTGAGCTCATATATCTAATTCCTGCTCCCAAGTTTCTTCTTGAACATTCAAATTCTACCAAAATACTCTCACTAGTGGAAAAAACTTGCCTCGCAAAACTTTCTCACTATGGTCTACAACATGAACCAAATGCTCCTCAAAGGACGCATCAACACCAAGCTCAACATCCTCAACATCCACCACGTGAGTTGGGTCAGGGTGATACCGCCAAAGCTGCGACACATGAAAGACATCATGCATCCTTCTATACCTCTGTGGAAGAGACAATCAGTATGCCACCAACATGATCCTCTCCACAATCTCAAACGGCCCCACATACCTGGGCACTGATTTGCCCTACTTCCGAATCCGTCGGTGACCCAACCTTGGAGACACTCTAAGGAACACACTATCACCCACCTCGAACTCAAGAGGTTTACATATCTGATTTGCATATGACTTCTACCTACAATGCTCTATTTCTATCTATCTCCGAATAAACTCAAATTTCTCTGAAGTCTCCTGCACGAGACTTGGTCCCAACAGCTCAAATTCACTGGAATCTAACCAACACAGTAGAGATCTACACGATCTCCCATAGAGAACCTTAAATGGTGAAATTTGAACCGTATCCTGAAAACTATTGTTATAGGGAAATTCAACAAGAAATATGTGCTTCTCCTAGGAACCAACAAAGTCTAAGACACAATCCCTCAATTATCCTCCAACACTTGGATTGTACGCTTTGATTGCCCATCCATCTATGGGTTGAAGGCTGTACTCAAAATCACCTGTATACCAAGAGCCTTCTGTAACCCTTGATAGAAGTGCAATGTGAAACAAGTATCATGATCCAAAACTATAGTTCGCATCATAATATGAAACCATACTATTTACCAAACATAAAACTCACCTAACTGATCAATTGTGTAAGTCTCCTAAATCAGTAAGAAATGAGTCAATTTCGTTAGTCGATCTAAAACCACCCAGATTGCATCATTCTTCTGAGGTTTCCTTGGAAGAACCACCATAAAATCCATTATCACATCATCCCACTTCCATTCTGGAATGAGAAATGGATTTAAAAAACCACCTGGGAATTGATTCCTGGTCTTCACCTGTTGACAGTTAAGGCACCATGCCACAAATCCCATAACTTCCCTTTTCATTCCTAGCCACAAAAACTGCCTACAGACACCAAGATGCATCTTGGTTAAACCAGGATGCACAACCCATTTTGATTCATGGAACTCATGCATCAAATATTCCTACATGCATACCAGCATAACCACATGAACATGAAAACCATAAACCCCATACACTCCAATGACCCAAACAGAAGGTGGCTACCCAAATTTGAGTATTTACTTCATGGAAAAACATTCAGGATAGTCGAGCTAAATTTCCCTAACTCGGCTCAAAATTGTCGACTCAACCTCCATGGAAGCAAGAGTCACCTGACCATTTTCCACCTGCACCTCTAGATTCATCTCTGCAAAGAAATCCATCACCTAACACTCAATGATAGATTCATGAAACATATGGTTCTGAGCCTTCTTTCTCAAAGCAATAGCAACACTGTTCCCTTTTCCCAGTGTATATACCATCTCAAATTTGAAAGACTGGAGATACTCAACCCATATTTGCTGCCGAAGATTCAAATCCCATTGTGAAAAAATATACTTTAGACTCTTGTGATTGGTATACACCCTGAACCATTCCCCCAACAAGTAGCGCCTCCAGAAATTTAAGGCATACACTACTACAACCAACTCAAGATCATGAGTGGGATAATTCCACTCATGGGGTCTCAATTTCCTCAACCCACAAGCTATGACCCACTCATCTTACATCATCATAGACCCAAGACCAATACCATATGCATCACAAAATAGGACATACTTCCTACCTGGCTTGGGTAGGATCAAGATCGGTGCAGTCGTCAATCACTTTTTAAACTCTTGAAAGGAATTCTCACAAGACTCAAACAACTCAAACCTGATTCCCTTTTTGGTCAAGCCCAAAAGTGGTTCTTCAAAATGAGAAAAATCCTAGATGAACCTCTGGTAATACCCAACCAAACCTAGAAAAATACGAACATTTGAGACACTATTGGGCTGCTCCCAAGACACAAAAACTTTCAATTTATTTGGATCTACCGACACACCTACCTAGAAGATGATGTGACCCAGAAAATGAACTTCTCCAATCCATAACTAACACTTTGACAGCTTGGAATATAGCCGATTCTCTCTTAGTGTACTCAAAACGATTTCAAGATGTTGGGAATGATCCTCATGAGTTTTCGAGTACAAAAAGATATCATCAAAAAATAAAAACACAAACTGATCCAGATAAGGATGAAAGATTTAGTTCATCAAAGCCATGAACACCACCTGTGAATTGGTCAAGCCGAAAGGAATCACCACAAACTCAAACAACCCATACTGATTCCTAAAAGCTGTCAGCAGTACGTCCAAAGGCCTCACTCTCAACTGGAGATAACCTGATCTCAAATAAATCTTAGAAAACACTGATGCACCCCTCACATGATCAAACAGGTCATCAATTCTAGGAAGAGGGTACTAATTTTTTACTATCATCTGATTTAACTTCTAATAATCGACATACAGCCTTAACGACCCATCCGCCTTCTTTGAAAAAAGCACAGGAGATCCCCAAAGAGATATAATAGGATGTATGAACCCCCTATGCTCCAAATCCTAAAGCTGAACCTTTAACTCCTGGAGTTCTTCCAGTGCCATTAGGTATGACGAAATAGAAACTGGCTCCACTCCCGACAATAATGCAATCATAAACTCAACACCTCTATTGGGTGGAAACCACGAGAAATCCTCAGGAAACACATCCTAAAACTAATCCAATACTAGAGGGAAGACAAACTGTTCCCCTCTTTCATCCTCAAGCACAAGGTAAGCTAATTGAGCCTTGATCCTACCCAACTGCTGACAAAATTGCCCCGCATGACCTGCTCAAACATCCCAATCTCCACGGTGGATATAAGAATCACCCACAAGTGACCTAAATGATACCTTGTGGTGGTAACAATATATGTGTGACAAATACAACACTAACTAGTCCATACCCAAGATCAGGTCAAATCCCAATATCTCGAGAATGAATAAGTCCCACAAGAAGTGATACCCATTGAATTCTAGAGCACATCCATTACACTGCCTGATGTCTTCATTTCGCACCCCCAACAGAGTGTCAATCAACATAACTCCACACACACTCTTCACAAGAAGACCCAATGCTACCACAAGCTGATAAGAAATAAAAGAGTGTGTGAAAATGGTGTCAAACAATGAACTAGAAAGCATATAAGCTACAAGGATCATACCTCGAACAATTGATGGCACAGCCTCGCCATCACCCGGTGTAGACTGAACTGTATGAAGCTGACCTACCCCTATACCCTAGGCCCCAACCTATGTGCCCTACACTGCACTGCCCTGCTGATGTGGGCGGTCCTACCTTGGAGTTCCACATCCACCACACCTACCAGTATGGCCCATGGATCTCTAACTTCTTTCCTGATAATAATAAACTGATCCCTTGTCTCCACTTGGAATATTCCTATCACCAACATTTATACTCTCCTGCTGATGGTTCATGTAGAACCTCTACACGTGTCCCAATATGCTGCATGACCTACACTCAACTGGAGGTCGAGGACACTAGCCATGCATGTTCCCCGACCTGCCATACTGATAGCAGAACACTCGGTCACCACCCTAAGAGGCTGACCCTATCTTCTGACCACCTTACACACTTACGACCTGCTGAAAACTTTCAAAATGATGATTCCATCCCTGGGAAGTTGCGCAACTTGTCTGCCCATATAGCACCACAAGACCACTACTCGAATCTCTCTTTAGGTTCCCCTCTGATATCAATTCTTGATCTACTACCTCTGTAAACCTCTTCAAGCAAAATATATTCACCTGAGACCTAATCTTGTGTCTCATCCCATCCTAGAAAATCCTTGTAACTGCTGCCTCATCCCCTGTCAACACTGGAACGAAGCGTCACAGGTCAGTGAAGTGGCCAACATACTCCATCACCGACATTGATCCCTGAGTCAGGATCATGAACTCTGAAACCCGCTCTTTCCTCAAAATATCAGGATAAAAATGCTCCAGAAACTTTTCATGGAAATCTTTCCACAACATCCCCTCAGCCTGCTCAGTCTAAGATAGGATGTCTCGCCAATGCTTTTCCTGGAACCAAAAAATATAAGCTTCCAACTTGATTAATTTCACAACAGGAGTCTCTAGATGATCAAGTATCATCTGGACAAACTCTATCCAGAAATATGCTTTCTCTGGCCCACCCTCTCCAGTAAAGGCTAGAGGGTGCTGTAGCTGAAACTCTCTGGTCAGCTCAAACATACTCGGTGAAACCTATCCTGGGTCCCGATCCATCATCTACATAAAAAATCCAAGTTCTCTCATAACCACTCTTCTCTACTTTACTGGATCACTACATTCTCTCACTCCTCTATTGGAGGAGTGTTCTCAGAAACATCCTTCTATTGTCCAACTAGCGTTCGACAACATGGTTGAATTTCTCTATATTTCCAAACATAAGGTTTAGAACACATACCATAAAACTTTCAAAACTTCATAAAAATAAGTCTCTTCACCAGCCACAACAATCCACTATACATGAACCATCCCAACAAAACTTAATATTCCTAAAACAACACCCCAACCATCCCTACCGCGGGCTATGGTCCACAAGGGGTAAACGACCATACACCACCACAAGGATCATACAACATGTTGCAAACAACATTTTCAATTAATTACAAACACTTAATTACACATATTTCATTAATCATCACTTATCATTATTTTATCTTCACCCACTTGTATTGTTTTGTTTACGACATTTCCCCCTCTTCAATTATCAAGATTCAAGGTGCATTCTATATTTCATGCCTCACACACCCAACCCATGTGTGCCTACCATGATGCATGCCACCTATCTCTCTAGGTACCTACGATGATTCATGAATGCACAACCTCATTCCATTGAATCCACGAGCCAAATATCATAAAACCATCACATCACACAACATGTGCATCACCCAATGGTAAAATATCATCAACTGTAACATCGCACAATCAAGAACAACAATTCCCACCCTGGGTGACTTGGGATTTCCCTCATACATGGGTTAGCTACTCCTAAGAACAAGCTCATTACCAAGGTCCGACACATCCTAACTCTTTTCTACCATCCCAAATAACAATATTCCAGAGAAGGAGAAGAAAGAACTCCTCTGATGCCACTTTGTAATTCCCTTGACCTAGAATCCAGTAAACCGATACTCCGATCCAGGTGGTTACATGACCTTAAGCATGCCTCCTCATATGCCAAAGGTTACCGACTAGCAGCAAGGGTCTAAATAGTCAATTGGGGAGACTATACCCCCTTTTATCAAAGTAATACACAATAGAAGATAAACAAAATAGTGGAATAATAATCAATAATACAAGATCATTCATAATAACCATTCCCCAAAACAGGGTACAACAATGTCCAACAGTAAATATGCCATGTTATGCTACAAGTGCAAAAGTGAACAAAAATAAAAATGAAGACAAACTGAAAAATCCCCAAAATGGTTCTGAAACCAAGTCTGGGTCCTTCTACACACACACCCATGCCAACCCAACTACCTAGCAAGGGAATTTTCCCTTCTCCTAACCTGCAAACATGAAGTCTACTCGGGTATCCAATGGTGGCCTGAGCAGGGTGTGGGTACAACTCAGTAGTCCACCACCAAAGGTGTCTACAAAATATCTGGTATAAACAATTGTGCATGAAAAAAGGAAATGAATAATAAATGAAAATAAAAGATTAAGTAGCCCTAACCAATTTAGGTCCATTACCTACATTTATTACTATTTCCTTATCTTACCATTTCATCCCATTTCCCATTGCTTACCATTTCCAATGAATTTACCATGGGTTAATCACACACAAAAAATACACGTCTTAAATTACACAATCAAATACATGAGAAAAAACACACAGTTGTCCTATCTCACTAGGACCAACTTCCTCATGTAAACCATATCCTCACCTCAAAGCCTCAGTACGGGTGGATGAAACCGATAGGGAAACATAACATTAGTCCTCTTCCCTAACCCGTACATTAGGGGTGGAGTTTATATCCTCAGTCCAACTCGACCCGTGGGCATAGAACCTCATTAAATATCCCACACTACCAAGCTATATTCACATGCTATATATATGTATATCCATCAACCATTAACACAATATCACAACCATTTCCCAAGGAAAACATAAATCATAACAATAACATGAGAGTTAATACCATGCCTTGACCCATAACACATTTACTACATTTCACATTATTTAGCCACTTATCCCAATTCCCATTTTATTATTCTTATCTCACTAAGAATTAATTCATTGTTCCTATCTCACTAGGCTTCGTTCCTTATGCCTAACTCACTAGGCTTCATTACTGGGCTCATAATCCATTTCATTATAGTTTTTAATAATTTCCACATATTAACCCAATATCCCTTAGGTTATTATCAAGTCTAGGGAATCACCTAGATTCTAACCCAACACAAATAGTCACATCAACATGTTTATCAAGGGCTCTATATAATTACACAACAATATCACTTGTTCTTCACAAATCCCTAGGTCTGGAAAAGTAATCACACCCCACGAGTGTCCCTAGATTAGTCTCATCACCCTCAACGCATCCCATGGGGATCGTGAGGGTCTCCATTTACCTTTTTAATAACCATTTTACCTAAACATTCCAAGGGTGATCAAAACATACCAAGAGACACCCAAGAACAAAACTAAACATGTAAAAATCCACAAATAAACCATGAGATATAACTTGTAGACCACTTAACTTGATTCTGTTAGAGAACACAGTCTTAATAGTGCCCTTATATTCCACTCCAACCAACCCTTGAATCTTCAACCTAGATCTCACCCAAAGAGTAGGGTTTTAGAGCTTCATAAAGAGAGGAGAATAAGATAGAAACCCTAAACTCAAAAGAGAAACAAGGATGGGATTAGCCTTACTTAGATCTTTGATCCACAACCAATGGCACCAAAAACACCTTATAAACAAAGGATATTGATCTCTTGGAGCTCTTGGGAGATTTGGTTCATCCCTAGGGTGAAGAGATGATAATGGGAAAGAAATCCCGAGTTCGGTATTAAAAATAACATAGTGGAAAAATTATAAATTTTTAAAAGTTTCTGGCCCATACAGTTTACTCGCACGGTTTTCCAAACCGTGCGTAAACCGTACAGAGGCCACTGTCCAAAATCCCACCTCCTACATGGTTTTCTGGGCTGTCTACACGGTTAGAACTAACCATGCGTAGACTGTGAAGACTACCCAGAAAACCCCATTTTCCTCTATTTTTCATATCCCGAACCCTCAGAACACCCCCGAGCATCCTTAAGGACTTGGGTAAGAACTTGATTAACCAAAACAAGGGATTCAAACAAAAACTTAAATGAGAACATACCTTTCCAAGATCTGGGATCTTACATGGAATCCCTTTCTTCTTCACTTAAACAAAAATAATTTGACAAAGCTCTATCAAGATGGCTATTTAGACTCTTTTGAACTAAATCCACTTGAAATATGTCATGATTTTTTATAAGGTAAGATGAATAAACCAACATTTTATAGTCAAGGTGAAAGGTCCATAACTATTCTATAATTGGTAAACATTGATGTATGTGAAACTTTTCAAGTAGAAGATAGTGGTGGATACTCATAATTTATTACTTTTATCGATGAATTTAGTAGGTATAGTTATATCTAATTAATTAGGTATAAGTTTGAATATTTGATAAGTTCAAAGAGTTCAAGAATGATTTTGATAATCATCTTGGTAAGAAGATAAATAAACTCTGATCAAATTGAGGTGGTAAATATCTTAACCAATAATTTATCTACTTTCTATGGGAGTATGATATTTTATCTCAACTCAATACACCTTATACACCATAATGTAATGATTTTAGTGAAAGGAAGAACTATAACTTATTGGTAATGGTAAGTATGATGATGATTTATGCAAGCCTTACATTATACTTTTGGGGATATGCGTTATAAAAAACATTATACTTAATAAACTGAGTACCAAACAAGGAAGAAAATGGTATTATCTTTGAGTTATGGAGTGGAAAGAAACCCATTTTATCACATGTTCATGCATGGGGTTGTGAGGAAATTTTTAAGGGTATCTCAAGAAACAAACTAACACTATGAGGAATAAAGTGTATCTTTATATAGTATGTCAAAGAAACAAGGGGATACTATATATACAACCCTTCAGAAAAGAAAATAACTATCATAATACATGACATATTTCTTGATAGGGAGAACATTCTCAAGGAGGATAGTAAGAGAAAGATTGAATTCTAGGAAGATGATGATCAAGATACACAAGAGTTGGTACATGAACCAATTCCACATGTCCCTATGAAATATGTTATACCTTAAACACAAGTACTGAATCAGTGTGCTTGATTGGTAAGAGAACCAGAAAGATATGGTTTTCTAGTCACTGATGATGGTGACTCATTATTGGTTGAAAATAACGATCCTCACTCCCAAAAGAAGGTAGTAAAGTGATTAGAAATTTTAATATGAAAATAATACATGAATTCTAAGATAAATTCCATGTGTCAAAACCAAGTTTAGATTTGGATCGATCCTCCAGTGGATGTAAATCCTATTGGGTGTAAATGGGTATTAAAAATAAAGTTATACATAGAAGGTAAAGTAAAGAACTAAAAAGTATAGATAGTGGATAATGGGTTTAGTCAATGTCAAGGAATTGAATATGATGAAACCTTTCCTCCAGTTTCCATGTCTAAATCCATCAAAATATTTATTTCCATAGTAGTTGACCATGACTATGAGATTTAGAAAATGGATGTAAAAACTGCATTCCCTAATGGGAACCTTTATAAGGATGTGTATATGAAACAACTAGAAGATTTTGTGACTTTAAAAAATGAAAAAGGGTTTTAGGTTTCAAAGATACATTTATGGATTAAATAAAGCATCTTGGTCATGGAATATTTAGTTTGATGAATCCATAAAAGAATTTGGTTTCATTAAGAGTGAATGTGAGCCATGTATTTACAAGTGGCTTAGTGAGAGTACATTTATTTTCATAGTAGTATATGTTGATGAAATATTACTAATTGGAAATGATATACCAACCTTACAAGATTCTAAGAAAAGTTTGAGCAAGTGCTTATCCATGAAGGAATTAGGTAGAGCAGCCTAAATTCTAGGGATCAAGATTATGCATGATATATCCAAGAGGCTGCTTGGGTAAGTCAAAATATATACATTTAAAAGACACTGAACATGTTTATTATGGAAAAAATACAAGAGGGGATTGGTTATAGTGTCACATAGAATGCATCTTTCCAATTTTTTTTCCCTCTAGAATAAGATGAAATAGATATAATGAGTAATATTCTATACACTTATATGATAGGATCTATCATATATTCTATCTTATGTATGGGGATTTATGTTTCCTATGCTTTGAGTATGGTAGAAAAATATCAAGAAGATCCAGACAAATAACATTGGATTACTATTAAGGTTATCCTTAAGTATTTGAGGAATACTAAGGATATATTTATGGTACATAGAGGATATGAAGAAATATTCATCATGGGTTATACATATGATAGTTTTTAGATAGATTAGAATGATCTAAAGTCACAGTCTAGATATGATTTTTTTTTCAATGGATGAGATTTGAGCTAGAAGAGTTCAAATCATCAATTTTTTGTTGATTATATAGTAGAGTCCAAGTATATTGTGGCTTTAGATGCAACCAAGGAAGTAGATTTGATTTGAAACTTTTTCTAAGTACTTGATTTGGTTCCTAATAGTAAAGAACCTATCACAATTTACTATTATAACACTACAATAGTGGATATTTCCAAGGATAGAAGGCCACACTAAAGGAAAAATCACATAATTAAAAAATTTCATCTGTTGAGGGATTTTTCTAAATGAGGTGAAATTGCGGTGAGAAAATTATTCACAAAGGAAAATGTAACAGACCCCTTAATGAAAGATTTATCTCAATAGAAGCATGAGTATCATGTGAGAGCTAGTGGGATGGATGCTAATGTCAACTGGCTCTAGTGCAAGTGAGAGTCTATTGGAGTTGGTACTCTAGAGCCTACTTATTTAGTATTGATTACATTTTTTATTATTAAATAATTTTTCTTATCACATCAGGATTTTTATTCTTTATAATATTTGTATGTGATGGCGTCCTTAGAATATATGTCATGATGAAAGGTCATAATAGTTCCTCACTATGATGAGAACCTAGAGGTTCCACAACATTATTCTTGAACCTTGTTCTATGTCCAGATGATATTTTCTAATGGTAAACATATAATAATAGATATCAGGGATAGTAAACTCATAATACATTGAGACAAATTCTTATGAGGTTCTACCTTAGTAATCTACAAGATATGTGGTTATGATAATAGGTCTGTTAATAGGAAATCCACATTTCCATGTGTCATTGGATGCTCCTATCTACAAACATTTGTATTGATCCTTAAAAATTAATATTATCATTAATGGATATCATAACTCATGTACTTTGATGTATTGATGAAAACCGTGATGACATATGTTTGCGGTGAAGTAGGATATGTTGAGTGTGTCATGAGTGATATAACATTAATGGATAATTCAAGAAAGGATTTATACCTTTTGTATCTTGATTAAAGTTAATATATCATGCCATTTTATGGGAATTGAACCACCTAAATAATTCTATGTTCATGTGTTCGATGAGAATGTTCATTTATAGAAATTTAAATAAAGATACATCGAGTAAATAGGTTGATGACACCAATATGAAACCTGTTTTATTAGAGACATTATGATAAAGGGATTATATTACACAGTAAAACTTTGCATGAGGTTGAAAATTGTTGTAATGTTAAATTCTTTCTCTATGTATTCCTTGGCATGTTTCTAGATGCTAACCTTGGACTTTAGGTGGTTATGCCTAATTCCATCTTGAAAGAGACCTAGAGGGCCACAGACTAAGTGAATTCACAATCTCAGTTAAATTCTAGTATTGAATTTAAAAATTTAGAATAAATAATATTTATTCAGGTTTGGTTGATCAACATAATTTAATCATAATTTATTCAAAATAATAAGATATTTAAATAATAATAATACATATTTGTTTGCAAGTTTGGTGAATATAATATTTTTGAGTACTATTTTAAGGAATTTGTGCCTATTTCATGTAATGGGTTCCCTCTTATCCTAGTCTTTAAAAGTGGGTTTCCTTTATTTTTATGTTTAATAAAAGGGGGATTGACCCTCAACCTTAAAAAAACCCAGTGATATTTATTTATTAAATAAATAGTCCTTATTCAAGGATCGGTAAATGTGGATGATGGAAAGTATACTGAGTTTAATGGTCTGATTGGAAATTTTATAAATGATATTTATTTATATTCTTTATGCATTTCACATGTTAAGTGTTTAATAATAATAATAATAATAATATTATTATTAGATAGGGGTTCAACTTAGAATTATGGAATTGGAGAAGAGTATGTGTGAAATTTTCCAACCCTAAACCTTCCAAAATAAATATCTAATTATATCTCTTTCCTAAAACACAATTTGTGTGCACAATAAATAGAGTGGGAATATCTCAAGCCCTAGATAGGGATAAAGAGATCTAGAGTTCTCTCATACCCTATTCTATCAATACAATGAAATATCTTCAAGATTTATTCCTCTCAAGAAGAATTATACTATGATCAACCATGAACAACATAAGATATCATGGTTAGTTGTGCTAGAACCCGATGATTCCATGGTGAATTTTAGAGATTGTGGGGTATGTGTTGATCATCTCTAGAGGGATTCTGGAATTAGATCCACCAGAACAACAATGGTGTGATGATACCTATTCCACCAATCATAAATTAAGAGATAATTATGAGTTAAGGCAATTATATATCTACTTATAAATTAATTATAAATTACATGTGAAGATCCTTCCCCCATGGTTTCTACATTTTAATCTAGTCAATTAGTTTTCTATTTTCATTGGACATGATGTTTTGATCATGTAAAAAAATGATTACATGTGATTTATAAATAAAATTTGAGCTGGTAATATGAGTAAAGGATGATTATGATTCACCTAGAACCTACAATTTCATCATTGAAAAATTAATCATAAAAAATCCCGATAAATATTGAGATTGTAACATAAATATCTTACCTCAAGTTTGACTTGCTTCGAAAGCAATCTAACATCATATATAATTTATTTAAATTTATTATAATTATATAAAAGAGACATTTACATACTTATAATATTATATCTGATCCACTTGTAACATTTAGACACCCATTTATTAATAATTCCTTATTAAAATCATCATTTCCAGGTGTTAATTGTTTCATTTTTCATGGATGTTTCGATTTGGCAGTTTCAGTCCTTATACTTTGATCATGATTCCATCATCTTAATAAAGTTAATCATGATATAAATATAATATATATTCATTATATATATATATATATATTCATCCATAAAAGTTATATATTTAAAAATTACTTACACCGTTCATGGAGATGAATGTACATACGTACACATGAACACTGTTTCATTTTTTTAATGGATGGAACTAAAGAAAGGTAAATAATAATTAAACTTTAAAAAATCATTATTATATCATTATTATATAATTATTATATCATATATAATCATTAAATCCTTCATAATAACCATCTATGAAATATGGTGATGGAAAATGAATTGTATCACTACTTGGAGGTGGTAGTCCACACGTACGCATGAGCGATGCATTGAAATTACATTTGATGGAATAAAGGGTGTATAGTGGTGTATCCATAATAATAACATTTCATTATATTTAGGATACCAAATTTATTATTTTATGATAACTACCAAAGATTTAGAGGAGGTATAATAAGAAATAAAATTGAAAGTACTCGGTTAAGAGTTATACATCTTTGTTGAGAAACCTCTTTTGGATTACACCTTAAGCCTTGTAAGGATGGTATTTTGAAAAAAAATCTATAATACTTGTGTAATGATATGTCTTGTATGATAAATAAGGCTCAAATGGTGTGAGTAAGAGAAATGAAGAGGTTCCCTTTTATAAGTGAGGAGGGGGAACTATTGGAATTACTTAAAGTATTAAATTAATATAAATTAATTTTCAGGTTAAAGTAGTTAAAAATTAATATATTTTGAATATAGGATGAGTATAAGTATAAATAATCTCATAAAATAATATTTATAGAAGTTTAAGTGATGTTTTAACCGTCATCTCTTAGTTTTAACCCCCGTTAATCCTTTTGACAATTACTGCAGTATCAACATTTTTTAATCTTTAAGGGTAAAAAATGTTACCATAAAAGTAAAAGTGATCAAAAAATTAACCATGGTTTATATTTTAAAATATATCCAATTTTCATGGCCAAATATATATTTTTTATTAATATTAAATCATTTAATAAAATATTGATTATTATAGGTCAAAGTAAGAAAATTTATTAAGTAGGGAGGAGAGATGAGAAGAAGAGATACAAGAAAGACAAATAGTCATGGAGGCATGAAATAATGGAGTCCAAGGGAATTAGACCAAAAAAATTATCACATTTAGGTGGAAGACAACCCAAATTAGAATAAATAATGAGTGGATTGCTTTGGGTACCATTAGAATCAAGCCAATCCGCAACAACATTTCCTTGGTTCCGTGTGTGATTCATATTAGATCGAACCATGAGATTATTTCATCTTAGAATGATATAAATAATAGATAGAATAGGGTACTTTTTACCTTGAAGAGAGTTGTATATTATTGATGAATCAGTCTCAATCTCCCTAAGAGTAATATCAGGGGAACAAAAAATCTCCATCCCATTAAGAAAATCCCTATAATCCACAATGAGAGAATCACTATGGCCATATAACCTACTAAAATAAATAACCATAGATCCTCTAGATTCCTGCACAATGACCCCCTACCATGATTCCAAGATTTCAAGAGCCATCAATATTATGTTTAAGACTGCTGCTTGGGGGGTTCCACTGAACCCATTTTCCCAATGAAGCCACTATATGGGTATAATTCAGCAATATCCTCCCATTCATAACCTTCCTCATGGAATATGAATTGTTTCTTTTATTCAATAGGTAGCCTAGATTAATCGCAAAGCATCTAGACTGGGTTTTCAGGACTAAGAAAGAACTAGGAGAGTCTTCAATCTGAGATTTATTAGTGACATTCCATATAGTCCAAAAACTATTCAAAATTAGTACAACCCTCTCTTTAATATTCGAACTATTAGTGTCCATCCCAGGGAACTAGGAATTAACAAACATCTCACTATTTCGAACCAAAATGATGTTTCTAATGAGATCCTCGAAGCCACTATAAACATCCCTTTCCCAGTCACCATAAAATAATAGGTGATCAACCAATTCCTCTTTATCATTACGACAACATGAACACATGAAAAAAATGTTAATACCTTTACACCCGATCATTCCATCCTTTAGAATCACACGATTCCAAATACGCCACATGAGGAAATTGAACTTGATCAATGAATCTTTTCACCAAATAAGATGGCTTGCTCCCATGTTAGGACTCATTTGGATGGAAATGAAACAATCCTTGGACAATAAGATCCCCAATTATGCACCGTAAAAGTTTATTTTATCAGGATACGAAGAAAGCTGGATGCTGTTGAAGACATCAAGCTGGTGCAAATTAAGAGTGGAATGGATGAACCTTGAAAAACCACTGGCCTGGCCGAAAGAGATATCAGGGGTTGGATAGCCTAGGAAACCACGGATTTCACCCACCTAATTATGATTTCAGTAGCTAATCTCACCACACCCATCAATCCACCCAGAATGACATTGAAGCTTTGATAAGTGCTTGTGTAATATTTTCTACTATTTTTACAAGCATTGTATTAGTGTTGTTTAATCATTTAAGGTAATTATTTTGTAACTAAAAATTAAAAATAAATTATCACGATAAAAAAATAATCTATATTTTAAATAATCATTTAGAACCAAAATTACCCTCTTTTTATCCTTATAAAAAAATTATAGATATTAAAGTCAAGAGAGTGATATTTTGTATTTATTATTTTCATAAAATAATATAAAAGTCATAATCAAATAAAAATTATACCAAATTTCAATATTTTAAAAAATTGATGATTATGGCTGAACTTAACTCATCCAATAGGATAAACTCAAGTGTTAAATACCTTTTAAATCCTTATCACAAATTTATTACCCTATTTTACCCTTATCGAGGTGACATTTTTTTACTGTTTTTACTATTCATTATGGAAAAAAATGAAAGGGGGATATTTAATTTTTTTGGAAATGATGATTCCAAATATGAAATCAATTTCATCAAATTTAATTTATATAATTGGAGGAATTTAATTTAAAATTGAACTTGAAAAATGTGATAAAAAGCATTTTTCCATAAATAATGTTTTCATAAGTATAAAAAGTTTTATACCAAAATATAACATAAAATTAATTATAATGAAATTAATTGGAATATTAATAATATAAATGGAATAATTTTACTTTTAAAACCATTTAAAAAAAATGTAACTTCATAAATTCTTTAAACAAAAATACAGTTTTCAATAAAAATCAATATTTTTACTATTCATCTAAAAATCAATCTTTTCAGAAAATTATAAAAAATTCACTCTAGGATAATTTTGACATGATGATTTAAAAAATTAATTTCATTTTGTTAAATAAATTTTCTTAAATAGGTATAAATTATTTATATGATTTTCTCACAAAAAATAATAAATACCATTTTTGAGGAAAAATATACTTTTAATGCATATAACGACTACTAAAAATTGAGTACTTATTTATCAATATATTTTATTTATATAAAAACTTTAAACATATTTTTTTTTTCAAAATTTGGTTATTTCTATTCACTCCTCAATTTTAACAACTAGGTTATAACGATATACTATATTACAACTCATTTAGACTTGGGGTTGTGTGTATCACAAGCTATTAAAGAAATTTAATTTATTTGAAGAGAAATATATTATAAAATTTTAGGGTGTTTCAATATTCTTCCATTATAGTGTCTAATTAGGTACAATTGGGGTTCATGGTAGCTTAGTTAATTCACGATTTCTTGTTACATGATTTGTTGTATGCTTTTATGCACATTTACCTTTCCATGTTTCCAAACACCTCAATATACATTTTCACATATGTTAAGGATGAATTGGTGGTGTCCTATTAGATTTATAATCATACCCTTCATTTAAACCTTGGTACACATGCAGACTTCATGATTAGGGATCCATATAAGGTCAAGGTCCCTATAATAGGTTGCTAAGATTCTTGGAGTTTGGAGATGGACGCGGTACTAGGAAAAATTTGGATAGTTGTCACGAAACTTTTATTTATTATCATTTATATTTATACTGTTATTCCTATTGACCTGCCACATTTGGGGCCCATTTGGTTATACTTGTGTGGCATGAAATGATGTCTTTTATAGCATTATGATTATGTTTACTTATACCATGATTTTTAGTTGTTATGTATTTATTGTTATTTTTTGGTGATTTCTATGTTTACTGAGGGTATAGTCTCCCCATGTCACTTTATACTCTTGTCGCTTGTTGATAGCCTCTTACGTACAAAGAGGTGTGCATGTGGTTATGTGACACTTCATCTCAAACCCAGTGATTTGGGTTGGGGTGTTACAAAATAGTATCAGAGGCCTGAGGTTTCCTTTATTTTTTTTTTGGGTTATAGTAGAAAGGAGATAGGATGTATGGAACTAAGGTGGGTGGAGTTTCCATGTGCTTGGATAGATCTTGTATAACTAAACTCCAAGTTACCATAATTATATTACCAATATAGTTTTATGGGATTTGGGTGTGTTTATGTATCATGAATAGGCACATTGGATCACATTTCATATATATATGTTTTTTGTGTGTTGAATAGTAGTTCTTTAATTTTTTTTAAAAGGAAAAAGAAGGAAACACCTCTTTTATTTAAAAAAAGTAAAGAAAAGGAATCCAAGAGAGAACATGAATCAAATGGGGGAAAAACCACATCAAACAGTTACCTGCCTATCTTTTTGATCAGTATTTTAGTGAGTTTTCTTTCCTCCTTTTGAAGAGAAAACCATCATATCCTTCCACGACTGTGCCCCAGACCTCTTGATATCCCCCTTCTTGAGGGTAACAATTGGAGCCTTTCTAGTAATGTTTCATCATTAGTTCTATCACCAGATCTATCTTTATGCTGCCTCTCTTTTTCAGGAGAGATTCCTCTTACGACAAGATTCATCTCCTCCTTAGTTTCCTCTTATTGCATCAATTCATCGTGTGGGCCCATGATGGAGACCTACGACTTAGAGACACCATTGATATTTTGGTCAGGGAGGGGAATATTACCTGTAGGAGCTTTCTTAGTCACCATTGGGGGAGCAACTGGAGGCTTTTTCATTTTATAGGGCACATGTTGAAATCCTTCATCATCCACAAATAGCATTGAGGAGGCATGGTGATTTTTGAAAATGACAGGAGAGTCGAATTCTAAAATTTCTTTACCCTTTTGGTTACCTAAAGTAACCACCACTTCATGTGAAAGCTGTTGATCAACCTCCTTTTGAAGCTTATCTTCCACCATTTTATTAGTCATCAAGTCATCAGCATTGTTTGATGCAACTTTGTCATTACAAGCATTCATTTCTACAGAGAATATTGCAGCCCAATATTTCAATGGAATGCCTTCCTTATCATCAATTATGGATTTGTTCACATGAACATGTATAGAATCCTTAGGTACAAAAACCTTCACTCCTTCCAACCTCCTTTTGTTCTCATTATCCTTTTGAGCTTGTGTTTTTTTGTTTCTTAAAACAATTACTTTCATCATGTCCTCGCAATGCGCAGAAGCTGCAAACTATGGAGTGCCTACATGTAGATTGATCATGAATCATCACAATACATTTCTTGCAAAATTTTGGAATTTTTTCATAAATGATATTCAACTCAATAATTTCATCCTTAGTTGCAAGCATAACTTTATATACTAGAGTAGAACCCAGTTCAATCTCGACCAAGAATCTAGAAAAGCATCCTAAGTGGGAAACTTCTGTTTCCTTGTCTATTTTAATTGGAATTCCAATAGACATCGCAATATCATATAAAATTTTGGGGTGCTACAATATTCAATTTAAGCCATAAACCCTAACCCAAACTTGAGTTGTGGAGTTTACAACTTCAAATGGATTGAATTTTTTATTCCATTCATGAAGGTGAATAATTTCGGGTTTCAGTGCAATGGAACCAAATCCCCAAGATTTAATTTTAAGGTTTTCTATGGGAAAGAGCATATGAAAGTATCCTTTTACCAGCAAGACACATCTCTAGGAGGAAAATCCCCAACAATCTCAAATTCAGTCCTTGAGGTCATCAATTTTTAGGGGTCGAGAGCCTTTAGGTAAAAACAACCTAGCAATGATTGAATGTTCTCCCATTTTGAGTCTCTCTGAAACAGCATGGGGGTCTGCTTTAATGTGAGAAATGCTTCCTTTTCTTCTAATGAAAGAATTCAGAATACCTTTAAAATAGGTGAATGAATTATTGGAAGAGGGATCCTCATTAGGGTCACCAGACCGCACTGCATCCATCCCCGGTCCAGGAAAATCCTTATGGACATGCACATTAATTTTATTCTCACCGACTGCCTATGAATTCATGCGTATACTATTCCTCTTCTTCGGTCTAGAACCATCCCACACAATCGGGTTATCACTAGTCTCAGATGAAGTTCAGTCAACAACTTTAGATGTTGCCTACTCAAATCCATATAGGGCCAATCCCCCACCCGTCTTCTCCTTGAATACACCATCAACCGCACGCCCCACAACGTCGAATGTACTCACAACATCAGATATGTGTGAAGAAAACTCATCACCAGTCTTCTCTGTAGAAACACAACCGGCAACTACTTTGGAGGGTTATACCTTTTGTGTGGGTATCTCCTAGGATAGGTCTTCCATTAGAAATCCTATATGTGTTCATTATAACTTCTCAAGTTTTTATTATAAGAAAGTTTTTATAGGCATTCTAAATATTCATTTGAAATTTTAGAAAATGATGCCCTAGAGATGCTAGAATTCTCATACTAGGGATAAAATGCCAATTCTACAATAGACTATGAAAGAGGATGCACCTGAGTATGCTCCCACACCTATTCTGGTAGTTCAAGCAATAGACCCTCCCCATCCCAGTGTTCTCTAAATTACACCTGCTTTAGGAGGAGGGGCACAAAGGATGATGGCTAACTATACTAGATAATTTAAACTCCATCATCCATTAGAATTATAGGGAACTGGGGGTCCTAAGGATGTTGAGGACTAGATTAACATTATTGAGGGAATCTTTGATATGGTATAGACTCATGAGGATAGGAGGGTGAATCTAGATGCCTTTATGCTTCAGGGACCTACCAGGTGGTGGTGGGGAATTATGGGACATGAAGAAAAGCATGAGGGTCTTACTTGGGAGACCTTAAAGGCGTTTTTATTTGAGGATTTCTTTCCCAACATGCTAAAGCTGACCAAGATCATGAGTTTATAGAGCTTCAGTAAGGGACAATGTTAGTTTTTTCTTACTTGGATCATTTTACGAAGTTGGTCTACTTTGCTTCTCTTTTGGTTGGGAATGAGGTGTATAAGGGTAATAAGTATGAGATTGGACTTCGTATGGAGATTAGATACTAGGTTAGGGGATTTGAACTAATGAAATATGTAAAGGTGCTTTGCAAGGACCTAACTTATGAGAAGGGGATAGAGAGTAATAGGATTGTAGGTTTTTTCTAGTTTATAATGCCATGATGACCAGACTTTCTAGTTCCACAATGAGTGCCTCTTCTATTAATAGTAAAAGGAAGGATGGGGTGGTACAAAAAGGTGGTAGATAGGTGAAACAAAGAAAGGTTTATTCTACTCCCTCTATGGGAGGAGGCTCCACCAGGCGATACAACTATGGAAATAAGGTACAATTTAATACATCATGTGTGAAGCCACAAAGGGAATGTTGCTGATGTGGAAAGATGGGTCATATCCATTGCTTTTTTTATAAGGCGACACATCTATACTTGATAAGTTTAGGTCAGGGTATAAGCAGGGGTCCTCAGTAGAAAACCCAAACACCATAGATATTGGTGAATCAGGTGAGTCATGCACCATAGAGGAAATTTCATGCTCCTGAGGAAAGAAATATTTATGTGATAGATGAGGTTCCATCCATTGGTGGAAAGGGACCTTCTACAATTATAGATATTATTTTTATTAACAACATGCTATATACTTCTTTTTTTTGATACAATAGATTCCTATTATTTTATTTATTCTCAATGAATTAATAGAAAATATTTACTTGTTAAGTTATCTTCTAAGTTACTCTCTATTGACACGCCCTTGGGAAAGAAAATAGACCATCTCCAGCAACATCCTGAGCATCTTGTGGTTGTTGATAGATATGGACATCTATGGGAATTCATGTTCTTAAATATGACTAGTTTCGATGTGATATTCAGAATGGAATGGTTGACTAGTTATCAAGATTATATTGACCGCTACCATATACATGTATCCTTCACCATGCCTAGAGGAGAGGCTAGAGTTGACCAGTGAGTGGGATGTCAAAGTAGAGAGGATGGGACCATATCTGATCTGATTAGTTCTATCATAGAGTAAGTATTATGATTAGATATTTTAGTATAATCACTAGTAATACCCTATATCTTCCTTCCAGTGGTGGATCATTATCATGTTGTTTTCTCAGATTAATTCTCATGTATTCCTCCAGATAGATGAATTGTGTTTGAGATTGATCTCATACCTAGAAAGTAACCGATATTGATTCCTCATTATCATATGACACTAGATGATTTGAGATATTTTAAGGTGAAATTATATGATTTTTAGGAAAAGGGATTTATTCTACTAAGTACATCACCTTGTAGTGATCCAGTGTTTTCCAAGAATGTGAACAATCATTTATGACTATATGTGGACTACAAGAAGCTAAATCAGATAACAATGAAGAATAAGTACCCATTACCCAAGATATATGATATGTTTTATTATTTAAGGGGATTTTAGTGGTTTTCCAAGATTGTTCTTCATTCAGTATACCATCAACCATGGGTTAGAGAAGAAGATATTCCCAATAAAATATTTTAGAGTATATATTAATTGTATGAGTATCTTGTTATGCCTTTTGGGTTAAAAAAATATATAGTGGTGTTCATGGATATCATGTGTTGGATTTTTCATCCATATCTTGATTCATGTATTATTTTATTTATGGAAGATATCCTAACATATTCTAGGAATTCAGATATGCATGCTAGGCACCTTGATATTTTATTGAGTATTATTTAAGCACGTCAAATTTATTCCAAGCTTTTAAAGTGTCACTTCTAGATTCAATAGGTATAGTTCCTCAATCATATAATTTCTGAAGAAGTAATTTTAGTGGACCTGGGTAAAGTAGAGGATTTAATGTATAGGGAAAACCCAAGAATGTGTTTGAGATAAATAGTTTTCTTGGTCTTGTGGGGTACTATTGATTCTTCATATTGGACTTATACCTTTTGTAAGTTCCAATGATAAACCTGACCAAAAAGGGGGAAAAATTTGATTGGTTTAATCAGTGTGAATAATCCTTCTTATATCTAATGAGGATATTGATGAAAATCTCAATTTTGATTCTTCTAGAGCATTGGATTGGATACACAGTGTACTATGATGCCCCAAGTATTGTTTTGGGAGTTATGTTGATATAAAGAGATCAGGTAGTTTCCCATGGATCATTTTAGATAAAACACTTTGAATAGAACTAACCAATGCATGAATTAGAGTTGGTAGATATGTTTTATGATCTGAAGCCTTGGTGACATTATCTGTTTGACAATAGGTTTATCATATACACAAACCATAAAATCTTGTGACACATCTTCTCTTAGAGGGATATGAATTTGAGAAAAAATAATTAGGTGGAGTTTCTTTAGAAATTTTAATTTTAGATGAACTATTATCTAGGGAAAGTTAATAAAATTGAAGATTATTTCAGTAGGAAAACACCAAATACACAAGAGTTTGGAGAGCGACATTTGAAGGAGGAATGAAATTTGATGATTTTGATAGATGAGTGGATAGTGGATGCATATGAGGATCATGGATTTATGACATGTAAACCTTTAGTTATCATGTATTATTTAATGGACTAGGTAAATACCATCCATGAGTCAGGTCTTGAGTGCATAGTAATGTATGAATGCTTGGTAGGGGATGATTTAGTCTAGAGTGGTCCTTAGATGATGAAAACAAGATCTATCTTCATGGGAGGTTAGTAGTTCCAGTTTCATTGAGGGAGGAGCTGATGAGATACTCTCATTCTTTAAAGTGGTAAGTGAATCTATGATCAATGAATATGTACCATTATATCCAATGTCAGTTTTGGTGTCTAGATATGAAGAGGGACATCATTGGTTTTGTTTTGGAATGCCTTACCTTCTAGAGGGAAAAGGCCAGACATCAATGTACAAGTGGTTTAATTTAATCACTACGAGTTCCTATGTGGAAGTGGGATGATGTGACAATATAAAATTTTATGAGTTTACCTAGGACCCTGAGGATTCATGATATTTTTTGGGTAATAGTTGATCGGCTGATAAAAGTGTCCCATTTCTTACCAATTCGAGAGACCCTTTCAGTGGATGAGTTAGGAAAGATATATGTATAATAGGTTTTATGCCTGCATGGATCTACTTTGAGAATAATATTATATAGGGATGTTAATTTTTGATCATGGTTTTATCAAGTCTTATAAAATGATTTTGGTGCCCAGCATAAACTGAGTACAACATATTATCTATATGTGGACAAATAGTTAGAGGGGACGATCTAGATATTAAAGGATATACTATGGGTATGAATTCCGAGCTTCATTAGGGCTTGGTATGGCCACCTTGAATTAGTTGACTTCATGTACAACAAAAAATTCTAGGCTTCAATTTAGATGACAACTTATGAGTCTCTTTATGGCCTTCCATGTTTCTCATCATTATGTTGGAATGAGGAAGGTGAGAAATATTTGTGGGTCCTAGCATAGTATAAGTGACCTTAGAGAGAGTGTAAATTTGAGAGAGTGTATCTGATATAGAAGTGGTTAATCACCCCTCATATAATACAACGATCTTATGATGAAAGGAGGAGGTTAACTTTGGAGTTCACTATGGGTGACAATGTTTTCTTGTAGGAAACTTCTCAACTAGGGAATTGATGGTTGAAAAAATAAGGGAAGCTATCACCGAGATTTGTTGGACCATTCATGATTACCAAATATATCATGGTAATGATGTATGAATGATGTGTTTCATGCCACTCAGCTTTGGAGGTACATGCTTGATCCTACACATGTGATCGACTTTAAGGAAGTTGAGATGAAGCCTGATGCATATTTTGTGAAGTGCCTGGTGCAGATTATAGACCAGAGTGGGAAAGTGTTGTGAGGGAATATGATTCCACTTTTTAGAGTCCTTTGTTAGTATTAATGGATTCAATAGGAGGCTTGGGAGTGTGAGTTTGAAATTTGGTCATAGTGGACCAAGTTTTTTGATCAAGACTGTTAGAGGCACTTCTCGAGGATGAGAAGTCATTAGAGGTGGAGAATTGTAATAGCCTTATATTTTCAACATACATTATTTTTAAATTTTTGAGGTATATTCTTCTTTTTTCTTATATATAGGTATTTATTATAGGTAAAAGGGCCTTGGAGTTTTGTTATATATGTTAGAGTCCTTAGTGTGTTGTGTGGTAGCTAAAACAAGGCCATCGGCTAGTTAGTGGGGTGCACCGAAAAATTAGTGGTGTCGAAAGTGGGAATATATTTCTATAGATCCTATTAGCCATCCAGTGGCCAAGGTAGAATGCATAAATCATTCCCAAGAAATCTGGACAGTTGGTGGAAAGACATTGGATCATCGATGATGCCACCGAAAAACTAGTGAGGCCCATCGGATAGCCGATGGCACCCAGAATCATGAATCATTTAGGGAGTTTCCATATTTTTACTCTAATATAATTATTAAACTAACCCTAAAAAAACCAACCCTTTGTAACTAGAACCTCTTATAGAGATCTCCATTGGTTCTCTAGGAGTCCCATTCCTCTTCTATTGGGTGATTGAAGTTTATATCAATATGGGGAATCATTTAAGGTAAGATCTATCTATTCTAAGCCTAATTCTTCTTATTTCTTTGAAATTGATCAGAGATCCAAGACATGTTGGACAGATCTATATATTTCCACCTAGATCTAATGGATAATTTATTATTGATTGATATATTGGTTTTGGATTATGAGATTTTTTGGCCTCTCTTGATTGATCCTAGATCTACCATTGAAGGTGAATCCCTTTTGGCATGTTTATGTGGATTTCATCTCTTGGAATTAACTATTACTAGAATTAAAATTCTATAGACTCTATAATTATGTATTGGGTATTTTTTTAGTTAACATTGGTGCGTGGTAATGATATGGGAATAATCTCTCAATGAATCATGGGATTTGGCATCGAAACATTAAAGGTAGGAAGTAATTACCACATTAGGACTTTGTATGGAATTGTTTGGCATGTTTTGATTATGTGTATACATAATGTAGATAACCTTTCATGATAGATATGTTGGGTGTGTTGGGTATCCTGTGTGACCTTAGTTTGGTATGACTTGTGATTTCCTTTCTATGTTGTGTATTGTTTGTGTAATATTCATAGTCATATAATTCTTGATATTCCATGATTGTTACTTGCTATTTTGTACCTTACTTATATACTATTCATATTTTGTGGAATATTTATTGTGATATTATGTTCATCTCTAAGACATGTTTTACTTGTCAATTGTGTATAACTCGTGGGACCTTATCTCAGTGTTCAGGTTAGCAGATGGACCTGATGAACTTATCCAAATCCTTAGAGGGAGATTTTGGGTGACATGAATATTTGGATGTGGATATATGTAGTATGGTTAGTGCTTGATCTTGGTATGTGATTATCCTATGAGAGGATAACACCAGACTCCTTTGGAACAGGTTCTATAGGCCAGTATGATGGAGTGTTGAAGAACAACCATGTGTATGTGTATAGTTCCATTATTCGGGCTTTCTAAACATGTGTACTATCTAAGGTGAATAGATAGTAATGTGACATAGGATGCACTTGTCCTTAAATGTGGGTGTAAAATTTCTCCTTAAATATGGAACGTGTATTTTCCTTAATGGAAGACAGAGTCTCATAGTATAATCTAAGTCATGAATTTGACTACATGTGATATTCTTTTATCATGGTCCCGAAGTAGGCATGACCGGGGTATGTGGCGGCTTGATTAATGAATGATTGATCATTACATGATCAATTGTATTACTGTATGGGAATTTAACTTTCCATAATTTCAAAAACATATTTGCACATTTTAACTTATGTTAAAAAAACATTATTGGTGTATTATTAGGTTTATACTCACACCCTGCACAGACATCTTAATTTACGTGAAAAATTCATGACCAGGGATCCAAAGAAGGGCTATGGCCCTATGACAGGTTGATGAGGTGCTTAGAGTTGGGAGATGGACACAGTACCAGGATAGACTCTGGATGGTTTCTGCAACACTTTTATTTATTATCATTTCTAGTTGTACTATTATTCTTATCGACCTACATATTGGGGTCCATTTAGTTATACTTGTGTGGTATGGCATGCCATATTTTACAGCATCATAATTATTTTTACTCCTAATGTGATGTTTGGTGATTATGTATTTTTTTTATTTTTCTAGTAAGGGATATTTTTACCAAGGTTATAGTCTCCACATGTCACTTTAGACCCTCTCTTCTAGTTAGCATCCTATTTTGTACGAGGAGGCATGCATGAGGTTTTATGAAACTTCTTATTAGACCCGATGATTTTGGTTGGGGTGTTAAAAACACAACCATTGGGGAATTATTTTCCCTCACAAATTAAAGTTTCATTTAAAATCTAAAACCCAACCTTAAAACACTATTTGAATTAAACCAAAAACCAAACAGAGTATAATGGAAAATAAAATAGTCACAAATCTTTAAAAGAAATGATATACTAAGCATCCAATGCCTATGCAATGTGGATAATCCAACTACTCCTGCAATGCACAACCAAACACCATCATGACCATTATGACCATATCTCTTAATATCCATCATCGATGAGAATCAAAGTTTATCCATTACCTATGTCATGAAATAAGATATCTATAAGCACACTGATATTTATAGGTAGGGGTGACTATACAAATACCTAGTATGATTTTTCTAAACCACTCTCATACAATCTAACGAGATACCTATTCTCAATCATGTGATTAATACTATTGAAAACAAGTTAATGAATTTTAAAAATAAAATAGTTTATCATCATAGTCAATGAACCAAAGTAGTGATTGTGAATAATAATAAGTATTATTTTCCTTAAAAATAAGGTAACCCTCCTTAGTTACACCCCAACATCAATCCATTATAAAATAATCATAATTTAAGGATATATGATCAATAATCAAGAATTTAACATGAATACTCACCTATGGTCATATCATGCACCAGCTGTGGATCGTCACCCACCTAAGTTTTTCCCAAATTAATGACCCTCCCCATCCCTATTGTACATATGATGGAACTTCCCATATATCAAAATTAATCATCCCTTCTATTCATATACATCACTTCCTGATCATTTCTCATGCCCAAACCATTTCATTACAAAACTATTTTACTTCATGAAAGCAATTTAACCAACACAACTCATCAAACCTATTATCACAAATTCAACCAATTTAAGATACAAAAAATATATTTTTCCTAAAATATAATTTTAAAATAAAATTCTCATGGTCTAATCAAAAGGTGAAAAATTTAAAGTTTTCACCAAACCCTAAAATCACCAATGAAAAAATAAATTTCAAAAAAATTATTTGATAATTACAAAACACATAAAAATGAACTAAAATAATATTAATCACATAATCATGAATCATAACCCACCAAGGAGTGAATAAGAGACACCTATATTAGATGATAAATACAAAAAAATTCTGAAACCCAAGGTTTGATGTCAACAACAATGATATGAACCTTAAAATTCTAACAAAAATAACAAAAAATCATGATTTTTCTATTCATGACCTGAATCCAAAATTACAATGACCAAGATATAATATAAAAATATCTATCTATCAAAAGAAAGATACTGGAAAGAGATACAAAAAGATAGATCAATGAACACACAATATCATCAAGAGATCACGTTTGATCCAATGCCAATATGATCAATCCTAAAGAGAAATACATCATTTGTAGATAGATAATACCCAATTTTCTTTCAAGAAGCCTTGATATCATCCAAGGTAAAGTTAAGGAATCCAAGTAGTTTTACTGAGGGATATTCAACATTTTAAAGTTCAAATAATATAACAAAAACTCGACTTCTTGGTCAGCCTGCATGGGCCCTAAGATTGTGCACTGACAGTGTAGTCATATCTACCCACTAAACCTGGAATACACTTTCTTGATGCATGATACCCAAGATAGTGCATTGTGAACACACTACTCTATGCATCACCTAGATTACTTGCACAGTCCTTGGGATTGTACACCCGACCATGCAGTCTTCAATGCTCCTTTAAAAACTCAAAATTCAAGAAAAAAATCATCAAAACTAAAAAGGTAGAACTTACCTATTAAAATCAGAATACCAAAATCCTTCCCGCCATATTAATTTTAATCCCTAAAAAATCACTAGGGTTTATTCTCCCTAAACAATTATGGTCATATCTATCATATCTAGTCCTCTCTCCCCTATTCCTCTTCTTGAATTGATCCATACTTCCAAAACAGTCTCACCATTTGAATGCTCTATTATCTCAAGATCTTATCCTACCAATCAAAAATCCCCATTGGCCTTCCTATAAAGGTTGTATCTGGTTCCAAATCAACCTCATCATGGGAAATAAAGTGATATGGATTTAGTTTTTACTTCATCATTTGAGAAACATGAAACATGTTGTGAATTGTAACATTTTTTAGTGGAAAATAAAAGCGGTAATCCATGTATCTGACCCTCTCAACTATCTTGAATGGAACCATGTATCAAGGTGCTAATTTAACATTCTTACCAATTATTAAGTATCCTAACCATGATGAAACCTATAAAAATATTTTATCCCCAACCAAAAACTCCAATGGTCATCAATAATTATTGAAATAAGACTTCTATTAAGTTCAAGTTGTTAGTAATCACTTATGGATTAGGTGAATATGATCCATTATCTCTCACAACAATCTAGGTCCCAAAAGAGAATTTTCTCCCATCTCAACTCAACACAAATATGATAAATATGATCTTATATACAATGATTTGAATGAATCCATTTGAATTAATTCTTAATAGTTATTATTGTAGAAAAAATCTACCAAAGAAATGTGATCCTCCTATGATCTCTCAAAATCCATTACACAAACTCAAATAATGTCTTCCAAAGTATGTATGGTCTATTCCTTCTACCTGTATATTTGAGGGTAATATGATGTAATCATCTTCAATTGAGTACCCATTTACTTCTATTATCCTCTCTATAATATTGATTTAAATTGAGGATCTATATCTAACATGATTGATTAAGGAACCTTATGAATCATAACCACATTATCCACATAAAACTTACTAAACCCATCTACTGAGAATGTCTTCTAAATAGGCATGAAGTGGGATGAATTTGTGAGTTGATCCATAAATATCCATATCACATCATGATTTCATGATGATTTAGGTAAACTGGTTTAAAAATCCATCACATTTTTTCCCACTTCAATGTTATCATAGGAGAAGACTATAAAAGTCTAGTAGGTCACTAATACTTTGACTTCACCTATTGATAAGTAATGAACTAATAGACATAATCAGACACATCCCACTTTATCCCTAACCACCATAACATCCATTTGATTTCGTACTATATATTTTACACTACAGGATGAACTTTCCATTATATTTATAGAATACACTTATAAAATCCTTCTTCAAGACCAAATGAACCACTACTCTATCCCATAAATATAGTGTTGATTCAGATGCTAGCAACCACTATTCCATGGTATCCTCACCACATATGGTACCATTAATCTTATTATATTTATAATTATTTACCTTTTACTCCTTTACTTGGTCCACATTTACAGAAGAAGCATTGATCCAATGAAATACCACACCGCTTTTATCTTCATGAGATTACATGTATAAATTTTCCATCAATCCCATCACTTGACACTACTTCTCTGATTCTATCACCACTTGAGTTTATCCACTCAATGTATCTGCTAAAAAATTACCCTTACCTAGTGTATAGGATAAATAAAAATCGTAAGTCTAAATATACTTCATGATTCTCTGCATCCTCAGCTTCAAATCCAACTAGGATAAAATATACCCCATACTTCTATGATCTAAATATTATGTGGATCTCTTAAAAAAGAGGTAATGTATGTTGGGTTCATGACCACCTTCCGGTAATACCATTGAAAGATACTCCTTTATAAATTTTCACATGGAAGAAAAATCAACGAAATGAACCCTATGTATGATGAATGAAAGTTATAATACAAGCACACACAAGTCACTACACCACAACATAAAACCACCAGAAGAAACAAACAAGAACTAACAAAAACAACGATTTAAATAAAATTATAAAGGAAAAGAACAAAATGAAGTTTAACATGGTTCATAATTATAACCTAATATATAGGGGAAATTTGATTCACTTTTATTCAATGAATCAAATAGAATGATTACAATGATCGAGTGACTCATTCATATCAATTACACACACACACACCTTGATCATAAGTGATCCACTCTAATTTTATAGTAGAGTATATCCGATTCTCCATGTCACCAATACCATCCTATCTTTATGGGATGAAGTCTACATCCTCCGAGATGCATGGTGTAACCCTACACATGGTCAAATATATCTACAACATAAATATTCCCTATCAATAAATTGTTCAACCATCTAGTGAACGAACTTATGATGGATTGAATCTCACTTCCCAAGCCTATAAATTTTGGTGAACTAAAATCTAGCCACCATCACTTCATATCTATTCAATAATTAGTAATAAAACTAATGGATTTTCTCCTTATGGCGATCTTACATTTCATTCTAAAAAATTAATCTCACACCTCAATAATATCCCACTTGAGATTTATTTTAGTATTTGCGACTAATTCCATTCCCATATCCCATATAGGACCCATCCTTCAAATTTTCATAATTTAGTTTCTTGGTTACACACTACACCTTTCTCTTGGTCAACCCAAACCACTAAGGCACTACACCACCTCAACACTTCCTGAGTCATAACCTTTTTCAACATGTTAACTTGATTCCACACAAATTAAATATTTATATTCCTAAAACTCATTCCTCCAATAATGTCCAGATAAAATGATACTTTAACTTAATTTTAATAATTTGAGAGTAAAAAATTGGATTCTTAGTTAAGTAAATCACACTTTGTAAATCACAAAATAGAATCCCATCACTTTTCCTCCTTCCAAGATCCTCCAGTAAACCCTTTAGCCAAATCAACTCCTTACCTGATTTCATAAAATAATTGTACTCTGATTCTATTTTCAAAAGTGTGACCACTGATTAAAGTTTGGATATACAACTCACCATAATTACACCAAGCATAAGCATATATCCTATAATTCTCTTCCATGAATCTAAATCTTCTCCAAAATTAGAGTCTTCAAAACATTTCAAAGACTCATCCATTCCAAAGAAAAGTACCAAGTCTTTAAAACAATTCAAGTTATGAAGGATCCACTTCATAACTTCCCAATGATGTCTTTAAATATTAGATATAGACCGATTGATAAATCCCATTTCCCATGAAATGTATGAATGATTACAAACCATGGTGTACATAAAAATTCTAACAACTGATGTATATAAAGCATTTTCCATGTACTCAAACTCAAATTCCATTTGAGTTGACTTCTAATTCGTATAAAATTCTCATTTAGGGGTATGGTCACTAGATTTAATTTGGCCATTCCAAAGCATTACACCACCTTTATAATATTTATTTTTTATTTTTTTAGGTATAGTGTATAAGAACTTAGGTCTCATAGAATACTCATCCCAAACATTTTATTTTCCAGACTGAGATATTTCATCTTGAAGCTTCCTAACAAATCAACCATTATATTTTCAATACTTTCCTTTATCGGACCCAATATCTACATGTTATCCATATAAAGTATAAGGATGGTGAAAATTCCATCATCAAACACCTTCTAGTAACAGAAATGACCAACATTACTCTAGAATAACTCTTGTTCTATCATGAAATCATTGATCTTTAGATTCTAATTCCTTAGAGTCTACTTCTAACTGTAAAGGCTATGTTTGAGTAAACACACAAGTTCATGGTTTTTATAATCCTTAAAACCAGATGGATGCTCTATATAGATCACTTTATCTAAGTCCCCTTGATGGAATGCTATCTTTACATCCAATTTCTCCAGATAAAGATCTCCTGATGCAACCATACCCAATACAATTTATATAATCATGTGATTTATTACTAGAGAAAATATTTTATACAATAAAATCATTTATTTTATCGAAATATTTTTACAAATAACTTGTACTTGTAACTCATCTTACCATATTACACTTCCTTCAATCGATAAACCCATTTGTTTTGAAAAATATTCTTCCTAGCATGTATCTCTATTAGCTCACATGTTCTATACATATAGAGGGAATCAAGTTCATCCCTCATGGATAGATCTCTTTATTTTAAATCCATCAAACTAATTTTCTCCTTTGAGTATAAAATCTCTCCACCATCCATTAGAATTAGAAAATGAAAAGTAATTCCATAAATTTTAACTGGGCATATCTCCCCAGTAGATCTTCATATATGTTATAGTGGTTATCCTCCTTATGGTACAACAACTCCTAAAGTATGAAATTCTGGTGATCAAGATTCTAAATTCCTTTAACTTTTTGTTACTTTAGACTTCAACAACATGATCATAACTTGAACCTATTTTGGTAAATCTACTTTATGGTTCAGTGTTCCTTAAACTATTACGTTTCTTGATTTTTTTGGAAGATAAGCGTCTTCTGGTCATACATCTTGGTGAAACTTAGATTTTGATGATACTTTTATTTCATCATATTTTCCCTCAAGGTTATGATCCTTCCACATGGTATCTTAATTAAATATCACATTTCTACTTCTGATTAATTTTTAAGTGTTATTATCCTGAGATGAAATCCAATTTATTTTCACCATATCCAACAAAGTAATATGATCAAGACTTAGCCTCTAGCTTGTCTCATTATTTATCATTACCATGTGAATATGAAAGTGATATAATGACTTTGAGGTGGTTTAATTCTACATTCCTTCCAGACCAATAATTATATGGAATTTTCTACCCACTAGGTGATCATAGAATCAGATTGACCAAGTATGCAATACATTTCATTTCTTCCACCTAAAACACATTGGGGAACTTAGTATGAATCCTCATGATCCCAACCTTTACCAAAAAAGTATTATTCATTTTTTCTATAACTCCATTGTGTTCTAGGGTCCCTAGAATGATCTATCAAAATGAATACCCTTACACTAGTAGAACCTCTAGAAAACCTTACTTGTGTACTCACCACCACTTTCTGACCATAAACACTTCAAATTACTTATGATATCCTTTTTCATAATGTCCCTCCACTAGAAAAAAGTCTTGAACACCTCAAAATTGTGCTTGATTAAGTACACTCACACTTTATGTGTGTAATTTTTGATGAAGGTTATTTATTAGAGTGAACCTCGATGAGAGTGAAATGAGATTAACCCCTGAAAATCTATGTGAACCAACTCTAAATTTTGATGATTTAGTGTTTTTTTATGTTTGGAAATACACCTTATAATTTTTTCCCAAGATGAAATATTTTCATATCCCATAACCCATTCTTCCATCCTTCAAAAATACCTTAGTAGTAAGGATATTAATCTCCTTATCACTAAGGTGTTCAATATAATCATGATATAACTTCAAAAAATTAATTTCTCTAGGATACATTGCTCCTTCCATTGAAACAATGAGGCAGATCATCGCATCCTTTACCCACTTTTCTAAGACCATGGATACATGTGAAATTTTCTACATTACATCCATGAAAATCATACAAAAACTTGAGAAATAAATTTTTCCCATAGAAATTAAGTTCTTACTTAATCCAGGGATGTTCTATACACCTTGAAAGTTTAACAAGTTTCTATTCCTCATTTGGATAGAGATACATCCCATGAAAAAAATTATAGGAGCTTTTCCATATTCTAGATAAACTCTACTGTATCTACCGTAGATTTAATTTTTTACACTACCCTCTCAGATTTTGAATGGAATGTAGCTCCAAAATCTACCACCCATGACTCAAGTGAGGTAGTGGAACTTAGGAGTAAGCCACTCATTTATTTTTACATAGGGTTTACAGAACAACTAATGGAAGTTTATCCTATAGAGTTACCCCTATAATCACTATAATCCTTATTTAGGTGGATTTTCCTCATAAAATTCCAACACATGGGAGAAATTTCCATCAAGATACTCCTACTCTAGCTTCTCATACCATTCCCTTTCTGGTTAATTTTCCATCCAATAATACATTCTCTTCTCTCTACATTGTATGGATTTCTAGAAGACATCTAGATATCCTTTCAAAGAATTTACTCATTTAATATCACGCCATTAACATCCAAAAACACAAAATATTTATTTACAATGGAATTAATCAGAACCATCACCATCATGTCCTATAATTTTAAAATATAGGAAAGTAATAACAACATTCAAATTGGATCTACAAAGTCTACCTCTATTAATTCCAAATGACTCCAAATTATATTGAATTCATTCAAATGATCAGTTTCATACCTTCCTTATGATATTCCCATTACATATAGTCTTCTTAGAAAGAACACATTGTTCACCATTGTGGGATTTTTATACATATCAACTAAGGTCTTCATGAGTTTTTATGAGGTTTTCACTTCTAAGATGTTGAACACCACACTATGGGAAAGTGAAATCCGCATAATCCTAAGTGATTTATTATCTATCCTCTACCATTCTTTCTTTTTCATAGATTTTAACTTAGATATAGTCAATGTAATATAAAATAATTTAAATAATAAACAATCCTATATCTTCATTTTTTAAAATCCAAAAATCCATTTCATAAAACTTCTCCAGTAGAACCATACTCTAGTCTGACCCCATCCCATCAGAAATTGTGAACTCCCATTACTTCTAGTCAATGTAAAATAAGAGTTCAGGAATTACTTTATGATATTATCCTATAAGGAAAATGGAATAATATTTATTCTGAACTAATCTTTAAAACATATTGACTAGGGCCTGATCCCTTAGAAATCACTTTAACATTGAGTATTAATACCACTTTTTGGGTCTACGACCACCTTATGATAAGACCACCAAAATATAATCCATATAAACTTGTCTCACAAAATAAAAATATCCATAATGTACCCCATGTATGATTCTATGAAATTAGAATACAATTTCACCCAATTAACTACACCATAATTTAAAACCATTAGAAGAAATAGACAATAACTAACAAAAATAATGATTGAAATAAAAATAAAAAGGAAAAAACAACAAAAAGTTTAACGTTGTTTAGACTTGAATCCTAATACATAGAGGAAAGATGCTTCACTTTTATTAAAAGAATCAAAGATAATGATTATAATGATCAACTGACTCTGTGCTGGTAGACTGTTCACCCTTCTAGTGAATGAACTTATGATGGAATGATTCCCACTACACCAACTTGTAAATTCTAGTGAAATGAATACCAATAATTATTAGTTCATATCTATATAGTTGTTTGAAATAAGGCCATAAAAATTTCTCATTTTTATGTTCTTCCATTTCACCATTCCTGTAAAATAAGGCTCACACATAACAAATATACCCAAATCTTCAAGTCATGAACCAACACCAAAAACTACCAATAATGCATGGGGTTTTTCTTCTCATGATTTCATAACTTTCTCAATCCATTGAAAACTAAATTATCCCCTTTCATGATCACACACCCTAATCCAACTCCAAATACATCATAATACATTGAAAACCCTTCACCAGACTTAGGAAATATCAACCCTACTATGTAATTCAACCTATTTTTATAAACATCAAAATCTCCTTGTTACTAGTAATACCACTCAAAATTCATGACCTTATGAGTCAATTTAATCATTAGGGAAACTATATTTAAAAAGTCTTGAATGAAGCATCAATATTAATCTATTAATCCAAGGAAAATTAGAATCTTAAAAACAATTTTTTTCCAATACCAAGACATCACTACTTCAACTTTATCCAAGTCCACTAAGAAGATCTTCTTAGAAATCACACTCTATAAGAACTTCAGCTTCCCCATCCAAAATTTACATTTACATAGCTTCTCATATAACCTGTTATCTCACAACATCTCAAACATAATTTTCAAATACATTCCATGATCCTCATTTGATCTGGAATAAATTAAAATATCATCCAAAAACACCATTAAGAATGAGTCAAGGTATTTATAGAAGACACAATTCATTAAGGAAATTAAAATAATACGATTATTACTAACCCTAAATATAATCACCAAAAAATCATAACTCTTGTACCTAATCCTAAAAACTACATTTGGAATTTCCAAATCCTTCACCCTTATCTGGTTATATCTCTATCATAAGTCAATATTCAAAAACCAAATATCTACCTTAAACTAATAAAATAAACCATTAATGTGAGATAAATGGAATGTATTATTTATGGAAACCAGATTCAAATTTTGGTTATCAATTCACAACTATAAGATATTTTTATCCTTATCAGTAAACAAAATTGGTGTTAGTTACAAAAAATACATGATCAAATAAATCCATTTGTCTCAAAATTTTCAAATTAAATATTTATATCTTGAATATATATGAGTTTCATGTGATATAAAAGTAAGGTGATAGGAATTATCCTTGTAAATAAGTCAATGGTGTACTCCAAATTTATCTCTGGTGGAAACCCAAAGAAACCCTTTAGGAAAAAATCTAAGAAATATTTTATGACTTCCAACAACAAAAAATAATTCTTAGATTATATTGATCTAATAACTAACCCAACTATCTGTAATTCCAAAGATCTGATGAATTTAACATGAATGTACCAATCCCCTTGAAAAGTGTGAACACATACATCAAATAAAGAAAACTTTACATTCATAGAAGTTGACACGAACATTTAACTTTGTTATCATTCTGCCTGACTAGTTATTTTTCGGCAGCCCAAACTTAATTATACCCAATACCACAATGATTATAGAAAAAGTATGGGGTTAATACTCAAATAACCATGGGTATTTTCTATATTGAACCCCCAACCAATTATTTAAAGTTTTAGTTGGTTGAATTACAACCGTGTACAAATTTAAATTGAACCTACCATAAATTCTAAGAGATATAAGTGCCACTAAAAATTTGAAATAGAAAACTGAATTTTTTGAATTTTTATAATGAAAATGCATAAACTTATAGGATTAAATAGAGTCTATAAAGGTTTTATTTTTCATACAAGTTTTTGTCTTTCATACTAGTTTTAACACCATGATTCATTGATAACCTCCTTGGTTTGGTAAATTAAAACTAAGCTATTTCAAATTATTTTTCTTGGCCTAATAAATAATGTTTCAAAACATTTATAAAACAATACTATAGGTGATGATAAATCATCCAATGGTCATGGAGTGATTCATCATAATTCCCTCAGATACCCTCAAATGCATTTTCCTTGGTTTGATATGATGTATTTAGTGAATAAATGAACATTAACATAAATGAATTGCAAAACACTAATATAAACTTTAAAAACTTTTCAATAACAATTTAATTCCATGAATGATTCACCAAAATCACCCAAAACCTCTACAAATAAGGGGATTTATATTCTCATGATGGAAATTATGAAAAATAATATGCACTTACAACAAGTGTTCATAAAAACAACGATATGAAGAAAATACAGCCACAAAAATACAATAACTTCTTCCTATGATGAATTTGTATCTATTTCCATTCAATAATATCTCTATAATAAGATTATTCATTCCCAAATGGTTGGTTATGCCCTTAATTACTTGACCCTACGGTCTAGGAGTAGTTAGGGATTATAATCCCTAGATAATAGGTGGTTGGGGGGGGAGGTAAATAAGATGTGGTTGGTTAATCAATCCAAGACACACATTTAAGGTTTATAGCTTGGTAAACCATAAACCAACCATGCATTTCAATATATCCATATACTATTAAAGTTGCACAATTACTGGGTGAATTTACACGGTTTGGTTACCTATGCAGAGACCGTGCAAGAGGAACTGTCTTTTAATTTTAGGTCTCACATTTCTTCTCATGTGATCCTGTAGGGATAGATAAATCATGTAGGAACTATGTGAATGGGTTTGACTCATTAAATTTAATTATTCATGGTTTCCTAGGATGAGGTTCACGGTTATTGGGTTTTAGTGGAAACTGTGTGCTGTAGAAAATGTTCCCAAATGTCTTTATTTTATCTCTGAAACTCTCAATTCATGCCAAATCTAAATAATTATTCATAGAGTTCCCATTTTTAACCAATAAAAATATATTTAGGCTATAAATACATGACATATAAATATATATACAATTTTCATTGTGTAATTCATTGTGAAATTGGCCTTTGCACACTAGTTCATTAAACTCTACTACACTTGATCAATTGTTTTTCAAAAAATATTAACCTATAAAATCATTCCAAATGGATCACCCAAGAGATGAGTATAAATATCATAGATTATATTAATTAAATGAACACAATTTGAAATAAATTATTGTTGAAAATCCCCCACCCACCCTTCAAGATTCACCAATCCTCAAAGAAAGTAAGACAAGTAGACTTAGGTTTAATTTTAAAAGTTTCCATATGTAAATAATCATTTTATTAAATCTAAAATTTAGATTATTAATTTAAAATAAAGTCACTCTATCAATTTTTATCACACCATACATCCAAGTAGGTTGAATAATGATTTCATCGACACCAAATAGTGGGATATTACAATTATAGGTCACAAAAACTCATTGAGTCACTACTTTGAAGCATAAGAGGGTAATTGGAATTTTGGTTATTTTTTTCTATATTAATTTTTCATTGATATGATATACTAAAATTAAATATTGGTACCAAAATTTTTCAAATGAAACAACTTGATTAATTTGAAAACAAATCAAGAGATCATGACATTAAGAACACATAATAACCAAAAGTGTAGTGTCAACAATCTAAAAGCCTCACTACCCCAAAATGAATAAGTAAACTTCTATTTAAAGAGTTACCTTAATTTAAATTACTTTATAAAAAATTGATTTCTAAACACAATGTTTTAAGATGAAATTTTAAATAACTCTAAATGAATTTTCCTATGTTTACTGATAATAAAGATAAGTTTGTCAATCCAAGTAGATGAAAAATATTAAAATTATTTACCCAAATTTACCACCATTTGAATAATATGAACATGTGATATTTATAATATCTCTTAATTGGTCACTAAGGAAAAAATGTTATCCTTTTAAATATCAAAAAAATAGCCAAATGGGGTGCCTAAAATTGAGGGTCCCTACACCACACTTAAGACTGATAATGGACCCCCATGACCATTTTAAGGTGGAGAAGGGTGAGCAGTTAAGTTTAATGAAAGTAGAGATAGGAATCCAAGAAATAAGTGAAGTCATAATAAAATTATAAAATAATCCCCTAAAATGTTTTCCAATGACATAGTTGAGGATAGAGTGTAAGAGCTCCCTGAATGGAAGAGTTTTCACTGAGACATTTTTGTGGTCCTACCTAATGACTTAACCATAGAAGCATGAAAAGTGAAGCAGTGAAAATATCACCAAGGGAGAAAAAAATAACACAAAATAACACCATGGAGAAAAGAGAAAAATTATGAAAACAAAAAAAGAGAGTAATAATGACATAGTTAAACAATAACCATTTAAAGGAGTGAAAGTATGGGGAGAAATAATGTAGGGAAAATAGCCAAAGGAACAAGAATGATTATTCCCAACCTGTGGGTGAGAATATACCAAATGGTTCACTAAAATCTCATATAATAACTGCATATTAGGCTCCATACCCACCCAAAAAATAATAGTCTATGCCTTCAGTGTGCGTATAATCACTATCATTATAATCTGTTGAAGAATCTACTGACCCACTACTAATGGTAAGGTTTCCCACTAGTGGATGATCAATGGATGACCAATATGAAAAAATATATCCTTATTGATAAGTTACAAAACCTTTATAGTGGTATTATTTGGGATTTCATGGTAAGGGATGATAGATATTTGGGGAAGGAAGGTATTACAGGCCTGCACATTCCAACTGGAGCTTAGTGTACCCGACCTTCCAACTGAGTATAGTATAATGATCTTATTTACAATTACAATGGAGGTTAATATCATCATAGGTTATTCCTTATAGGTCTGGGTTTGTGGGGTAAGGGTAGTATGGTGGAAAAGGAATGAATGAGGTTGGGTTGGGTGAGAGGGAAGCCTTAGTGGGGGATAAAGTACAATGAGGTTCCTTGGGTTCATGATCATGTGAGGAATGTTCTTACTCAACCTACTCTTACATGGATCTTGGGACTCCATGAAAGTGGTAATGATTCTCATCAAATATAATTATCCATATTTTTCATGATATGGTAAGATCAAAAGGAATAGGTAGTTCAATATCGACAAATGATTCTTTATCAAAATTAGTCCTCAAATGCTTAGCTAAGATCATGATGTATGGACCTCAAACTCCCCCTTTTGGATTTGTAAACATATGGAGGATTTATTGTGAAAACAAAAATGAAAAATTGACTAGATTTACCATGTTAATGGAATAGAGTATAAAAATATTTTATAAGGATACATTACCCTCGTTATCTGAGTATGGAGTCAAACATGTAGTAAAAAATCGATAAATGACTCAATGGGGTTAAAAAATAACATTTGAGGTCTTGGTAGTTTGGGGATTATAGTAATACCTTGGTTGAGTGATTTGTTTCGAAAGCTATATGATAAAATTGGGGTCCTAGGATATGGAAGATTCATTAAACTTCGTACTATCCATATACTCCTCATTATACAACCCAACCAAGGTCTCAAATTGCTTGAGGAACAGACTGTAACATCTTTTTAGGAGGATAAATATGAAATAATATTCTTTTTCCACAATTTATTCTACCCCATAAGTGGGAAAATTCTCATTAAAGTGTACGATGGATATGAATTTGAGAAATAACTCCTTAAATTTGGGTTTATAAAATGAAATAGCCTTCATAAGATGACCCCTATAAATACTATTTTAAAGACCATCATCAATTATAAGAATAATGAGATTATAAGGGTCAAATAATCAATGTAGTGAGACTGCCCATGTGGTTATAATTTTATAATTCTTGTTTTTATATTTATGGGATAACTATAGGTGAGGGTCACATGTGTTTTTAGAACCAAATCCATATGAACTTTTAGAGGAGTTGGTGGCCATGTTGAGGATTTTAGGGTTTGGGAGAGGTTCCTGCATACAATCAATAAAACAAAATCTTACAAAAAATACAAAGTAAAAAATAATAATAATTTAATTAAAGTATATAAATCCTAAAAGAATCTCATGATATCCCTAAAATCATGTAGTTTTGTGAATAAAAAATGGGTTTTTTTAAAATTAATGGTGATAATTTTGTGTTCAATGAGGGATTTGAAAAATTTGGCATGAAAAATATTTAAAATAAAGGAATAAAATAAATGAAATAAAAAAATAATGGAGGTAAGGGAATAGAATATGAAAAATAAACTAAAATATAAATCAAAGAGAGAAGATAAGAATAAAAATAAGAAGAATAAGAATAATAATAATAATAAGAACTTACCTAGGGTTTTCCGCACTGAAGCAAGAGGGAAAAGGGGGCGATAAATAATAATAGAGCAGAGAAAGGAGGGGAGGAGGATTAGTGTCATTAAAATGAGGTAGGAATAGTTTGGGGGTTAAAAATTTTCTATTTTAAGTGAATAAGATAAAAATAAGTTTTTTAAATGCTACATGGTTGTTCCTCACAGTTTGGTAAACCATGGAGAAACCTTATGATCGCTACTGGGAAGTGTCAACCCTCTCTGCATGGATGAGGTTAATGGTTTAGATACCCATTCATTGAATTTGTGATATTATTAGGAAACATTCACCACTAAACATGGTCATGACACACAGTTTGATAAATCATACACCAACCATGTGGTTTTCTATTGGTTTTGAATTTTGGTTCCCATCCTATTTTTAAAATCAAGTGATTTATCTTGAATAGAAAATTGAGTTACCTAGTGATTATAAAATATATTAAGGCTCCAATAACCATTATATTAAGACTTAGATGTTAAAATTCACTTAAAATTACTTTAATTCATATTTATCCTATAACTAAGGCACACAAAAATGAAAACACACCAATACAATCCATTAAAAACACACAAAAATAAAAAAAATATTTTCTAATTTATATAAAATATTGGGTTACCTCCCAGTGAGTGATACATTAAACATATTTATCTATATGTACATGGGACTATTATCTAGCCAAAATTTATAGTGTAAATAGTTCCTAACAGGTATTCTATTCATAAAAATGTATTTAATCACTGAACATTAAAATTGAACACTTTTCCATCTTCTCCTATGATCTCCACCGAACCATGGTGGAAGGCTCTAATCATTGTAAATGGACTAGACCATCGAGAAATAAACTTACTTGGAAAGTGCCTCAAACTTGAGTTAAAAATTAATACCTTATCTTTAGGTTGAAAGTAATTCTATTTAATCAAGAGATTATGGTCCACCTTTTTCATCTCCTTACAAATTGATTCATTTTAATATTCCTCCCTTATGATTTCATATATATTAGTTAGATGAAAATTATTTTTCTATTTACCAATCACAAGATCAAAATTGAGTTCCTTGATCACCCAATATTCTTTATGTTTGAGTTTGATTAGAAAATGGAAGGCCTTCCCATAATGCAACCAGAAATGGGACATGCCCATAAGGTTTTGTAAGCTATTCTATATACTCATAAAGCATAATCAAGTATATTTTCCCTATATTTTCTTGAGGCAACTAACATATATTATAGAATCTATTTGAGTTACCAATTGGATACCTCTACTTGATCACTTTATTGAGGATTGTACGATGTGTCCATTTATATTTCACTCAACATTAAAACAATAAATTCCTTTATATAGAGTTATTAAAATGGGTACCTATATCTCTGATAAGTACTCTGGAGGCTCCAAATTGATTGAATATGTTCTTATTAAGAAATGTAATGAAAAATTCGGCCATGTTGTGTGTGATCATACATAAAAAATCTCCAATTCCAAAATGGGGTTATATAAAATCTATACTTGACAACTAAGGGTGGCCATACCCTGACATCTATCACATCACAAGATGAATTTCTAGGCATACTTCTATATGGTGGTCCAAAATCACCTAGATTTTAGGATTTTTGAAATGGTTTGGTTTGGACTATGATGTCCCTTGAATGGGGAAAAATAAAAAAAACTATAAAATCCCATGTGACTTTACCTCCATCATATAATTGTGGATAATTACATCTCCATATGATTGAAATAGTAGTGTAACCTCCTAAAAATACTACTTCACATCAGACAATAATCTCTTCCTTTATTGGTAAGAGTGATCAAGGTGTAGCGTTCCCATGAAAAATTAATAAGTGATATCAGTAAAATATGGTCAATGTGTATCTATCAACAAAAATATGTGTCCATTAGGGAAATATTCTTGAATTTATCTATCACATTCTCTTTCAAGGTGAGGAAACTCCAAGTGATATAAGTTATTGATAAAGAGGTTCTCTCTTCCTTTATTTTCATTGATTTCATGACCAGATTATTGATGTAGAATCATCCACTATATTAATCATAGATTAACATATTTATTGTTCAAGAGATATTTTAGGGATGTATAGTTCATATAGATTATCACCACTGTTAAATAAAAATTCCACCACCACCAACTCTTTCTCCATGGCAGTTTAATTTATTTGAGCCTCATCGAAGGAAAAAATTTCATAATATATTTTCTGAAATATATAGTTATCTCACTTTCCAACCACTCCCCCCACATTATAATCACCATCATCACATAAAATCTTGAATGGTTTGTTCAAATATTAGGTAATCATGATCAAGGCCTCTACTAACCTTTACTTTATCCACTAAAATGACTTGATTCATGTCTCATTAAACTCAAAGATAAAATCTTTAGTTAAAAGGGTTGATAACATTTGATCATTTTTTTGAGAAATCCCTTACAAACCATCAATAGAATCCCATGTGCCCAATGAGATAGTAAATAAATTCAAATAAAGTTTTAATGGGTAAATTAAAAATCACTTCAGTATTTTATGGGTCAAATTAAATTCCTCTCTTAGAAATCTCATAGCCCAGAACTATTATATATTGTACCATAAAGTGGAAATTTTTCCAATTGAGAATAATATTAGTTTGATCACATATCTATAGAATTAGATAAAGATTATTTAACTAGATAACAAATTACTTTATGTATATAGAAAAATCTTCCCTATATACTTAAAATATGCATTCTATTTTATATTTGAAGATCTCTAACATAAAACATTGGAATGTGGGTGGGGTGTTTCACATACCAAAAAACATTAAACATTAATAAAATTTCCTATAATGTCATGTAAAGGTGATATTATCTTAGTCTTCAAGGGAAATAGAGATTTGGTTATATATAAAACTACCATATAAGAATAAATATAAAGTTTTCCTTACTAAATTATCTTGAATTTAATCCATGAAGGGAAGTGGAAAGTGGTATTTTTAGGTAGCATCATTTAGCTTACAATAGTCTTCATATACTTGAAAACCTGTTATTATATGGGAATTAGATCATTATTCTTACTTAATATCACTTTAATGATATCATTATTTGGTATGACTTTTATGGGGCACAACCGTGGTCTATCTGAGATTAGATAGATTATTCTAGCATCAAAAAGTTTAACCACTTCCCTTTTTAACAACCTCCTTTATAGGAGGGTTCATCCTTCACTTCTATTACTTATAAATATTGGATCCTTCTTTTAAAAGAAACATGTGGGTGAAAATTATAGTGATTATCCCTTTTATATTACTAACAGTCCACCCAATATCTTTCCACATTCATTTTAACACTTTCAATAACTCAAATTCTTGATCATTGGAGAGGGAAGCCTTAAAAATAATAGGTAGTGTTTATTTATCCCTCAAGTAGACCATTTTTAGTGATTAGTTAAACGTTCAATTTAAATTGAGGTGATTTTAGAACCAAAGGCACCAAATGTTTGGTCTTCTCTCTCTCCAAGTTATCCAAGATTTATCTACACTTGTAGTAACGACTAACCTGGACATATAAAAATTGTACCTATTCTTGTTTCTAATTTTTTTATTTCTTTATTAAATTGTTCCTTAATTGATTGGGGTAACTCATATTAACTTACTTGCATCCTAAGTAATTTTAAAAAGTTAATATAGTGAAACTATAAGGAATCATTCTTAAACATTACTTAATCTTGAGTTAAGTCAATAATTTTACTTTATTTCGTATTTAGGATATTTTCAAGTTTAGATATTTAGAGAATTAGGCCATAACTCATACATAAAAAATCTATATAAATACAAATTGGACACTTTCAAAAATATCCATTTCTTTCATAAAAAAAAACTTTTAAAATGAATGATGGTTTCTTTAATTTTAAATCATCACAAATTTTCCCTTGATCCTATCCTTGTCTCTATTCTCCCTTAAATAATATGAAGAACATTTTAAAACTCGGGATGATCATAAAAATATCAACAAGGGATATAAAATAAGGAATGAAACCATTAGTCCATGAATATTTTAAACTCATAAAAATATTTTCACAAAATCATATTTTTCACCCATAAAACATAAACCCTTTATATTACCTCATGAAATAATAAGATTCCTATAAAATTAATAGAAATCATAAATCATAAAGGTAAATTATGGAATCCATTTCATTCTTAAATTATAGATTTGATGGCTATATAGGGAGTAACCTTTATAGTTACGTTTGGAATACCCATCACATTATATTCCCTAAATATCTTAGGAGAAACCCAACTAGTTAACTTCATATCATTAACCAATTCATTATATAGATATCAAGGGATCACCTACCCTTGGTTTATCACATAACCACCCATATTCATAAACTATTCCCAAGAACAATAACATAATCATAACACATAAAACAAGTATAAAGGAAAAATAAAATTTCCACTTTGAAATCAAATTTCATTTTTACAAAGCCATGCACTCATAAATGAAAACAAATTATTTGAAAAAAATGGTAAACTTTTAAATTAATCATAAAAAAATTAAATTGAAATTAAAGTGATAAATTATGTTCATGAAAAATATGTTAAAAAACATTCCTTTTGGATTTTTTAAAAATGGTTGAAAGAGTAAATTTAAAAGTGGGTTTTAAAAGAAAGAACCTTACCAATACTCATTAAAAAAAACAAAAAAAGGGAAAAAATATTTTACATTTATTTTAAAAAAATGAAGGGTTTTAGAGGAAGAAAAATATAAAATAATGGTCACAGTGGTGGAGAATTTGTTGTCGACATATATATTAAAAACAACATTCCTTTTGTCATTTGTCAAAATGTTATGTATAAAACACCAAGAAATATTCCTTTTGAAAACCATTGAATTAAATTAAAAATATAAAAAAATTATTTTATTTTATTTTTATATCCATATAAAAAATAATATCAAGAATATTGACATAGAGAAAAAGATTTAATAATTAAATCCTTAAATATTTAAAGCATCTAATACCACATTAAACAGTTAAATCACAATCCAAATGAAATAATAAAATTTAAAAAACATTAAATAACATTAGTATATATAAAATATTGATAAGAAATGTAAAATGAACTATATATACACCTTAGAAAATAATAAAGGTGCATATAATCAAGAAATGCCTCAATGAAAGGAGATCGAGACAAAATCCCTTACCTTGAGTCCGATTCATCTCGTATATTATTTATCATATGGAATAATAAATTTAGGTTAATTTATACTTTATTTATAACCTTTTTCATGTTTATTATTTCTTTTATATCATTTTTACCATGTTATAACAATAACTTAATTATTTAAGCTCACGCTGGATGTTTTGATGATATTTAGTACTTGAGTCCAAAATGAATTTGGTATGATGTCAATAGTAAAAGTGGTCATTAGTCCATCATATACAGAATAATATTAATTAAATAATAATAAATTTTATACATCAATTTTACTTTTAAATCAAACCATTAATTATGGTTTTGAAAAATGAACTACGTTACAATCATGGAGACGGTAAGCCGTACATATGCATGAGTAACATTTATATTTTTCATTGATAATTATGGAAAGAAGGTAATTATTATTTTATATTTACATAATTATAATAATATCATAAATATCATATTAATAATTTAAATATACTCACATATATCATACATGTGATGTGGTGAAGCAAAATGAATGACAACGCTTCGTAGAGGTGATAGTTCACACGTACGCATGAATGATGTTATCATTTTTATGTGCATGGAAGGTTAAAAATTAATTGATATATTATTATATTATAATGATTAATATTTCATTAATATAACATATGAACATTAATTATATCATTATAACTAGTCATGAGAGATGGTCATGGAAAATGAATTATATCAGTTCGTGGAGGTGATAGTTCACACGTATGCACAAATAATTAATTACTTTCCCATTTAATGGAAGTGGATATGTATTTATGTAATGATATTAAAATAATAACATCTAAGTATATTTAGGATAATATATTTATTATATCATCATTTTTGGATAATATTTGAATGAATCAGAATAAGAAATAAAATAGAAACACATAAATTAAAACATTACCTTTCCTTCAGATGATCACCTTTCTTAACACATTAACACATATATGGTTGGTGTTATGCCTAAAATAAGGCCTAAAAAATATGGGGAGGTATTATAGGAAGGTTTTTGGGTAGATATTATCCGAACAAAAATGTTTTTAAGTGTAATGAATATAGATGAATGTGCGCCCTTTTATAGGAGAGGGGAGGGGCACTCTTAGAATTATTAAAAGTATTAAATTAATATAAATTTATTTTCTATTCAAAATGGGTAAAAATTGATTGATTTATAATATATTATAAATATTGGTCTATATATAATCATCCAATAAAAAATATACAAGTTTTAATATTTTTTAATCCTTATCTTTTTGTTTTAACCCCCTTTTACTCTTACCATTTTATCGAGTAATTTACACTTTGAGAGTTAAAATAATTACCATAACATGACAAACAACAAATTAATGAGTCATTAATGAAATATTGAGACTAAAATAAAATATTTTTTCAAATATTTTATTTTTATAAATTTTAAAACATTTAATAAATTATTTTATATTTTAAAATACCATTAGTGTCAATTTTGACACTGTTCATTTCTTGACTTTTTAAAAATATCAAAAGAAATTTATTACTTCTAAAAAACTACTTTAACTCATACCTAACATGTAAAATTAATATATAAATTTTTTTTATGACATAAAAAATTTCAAATTATATTTATTTTAATATTATTAATATAATTTATTTGATTCTTCCTTTAATAAATCTGTTACTGTATCATCATTGTGTCATAATTAAATTTAATTATTTAATGTCAAAAAATTATGATTAAATTATAATTATGTATATAAATAATTCATATTTAAAATTACTATTTATAGTTGAATTTATCCTTTATATTACCATATATTAAAAATTATTTACTTATTAAAAATATGAGTATGACATTTTTAACTTATCTTTAAATAAAATATAATAAATGCCATATTCTTACCCAAGTTGATTAAAAATGTTATAATTTAGGCCTAAGGTTTATTTAGGTTTACAAATACTCATAAAATTAAATTAGTACAAGTGTTAGGGTAATTTTATATTATTATAATATTATTTTTACCTTTAATTATCCGATTTACCCTTTACCTTGGTAAATAAAATACTAAAGTTACTATTCACCAAAAATTAAGTTGATTCTATTTGATAAAATTTTTTATACTGATTACAACCATGAATTTACATTTTTCAAAAATTCAATTCATGGAAGTAGTTACATTAAGTTTAACACTAATCTCGCAGATGTGGCGAGAAAGCAGGTAAAAGAGACATTCAAAATTTCAATAAGTTTTTATATCTAATTTCAATATAAAATTTATTACAATGAACTAAATTATATTAAAAGATAAAAAATTAATATAATTATACTTTAAAACAAATTAAAATTATAATATAACAATATAAATAAATTATACAAAAATCATTTTTGAATTAAAATGCAGTATTTTTTGTTATTCATTAAAATATGAAATTTATCAGAAAAATACAAAAAATTAAACCAAAATAAAATTTTATGTCCCTATTATAAATAAGAATTTTATTTTTTCAAAAATAACTTCTAAAAGTTTCAAAAACTAGATTTAAAATGGGTTCTTCATTAAAAGGTCGTAAAAACGCCTTTTTTAAAAAATACTCCTTTTATGCGTAAAATTGAATTTGTTTTTATATCAGGTCTAGAAAACATATAATATGAATTTTAAACATTATATTGAATTTATATTTCATTAATATAATCCAAAAAGTGTGATTTTAATATTTATAGACATAATTTTTCGCACTTAAATAGTTTTTCATAAAAACACATCCTTTATATTCAATTGGTTTTTATTTCCATTTATAATTAATTTGGTAACTGATGAATCATTATATAAACATGTGTAAACTCTATTTTCATAATTTAGTTAATAATTTTCATTACCACCATTCTAACGACTAGGTTATAATGGTAACATTTATATAATAATTTTTAGTTTTTCACTTAAGCTCAATGTGGCTTATCATGTACACTATCGAATATAGTCTTTCCTTTTAAAAAACTCGAGATGTTACATTCTACCCCCCCGTTTTGAAACTACATCCACACAATTTGAATTTGGGGTCAATAACTAAGGTATGAATTTTTAAAATACCTTTATTGCAATCCCACATCAGAAAAATGATTAATAAAACTACCACTTTAATAGAAAGAAAGAGAAATACGAAGATAAATTGAGATAACTCATACTGGAGTTCCATGTAGAAAAATATGGATATAGAAGAGAAAACTAACAGTCAAGTTTTGATGGAGAGTAATAGAAAACATCGTTATAATAAAGTTAACAATCAAAAAACCATAAATTTTTGACGAGTTAAATGGTCATTGATTTCATAGTAAGAAAAGTAAATGGAAAATGTTTTTGTTTTAAGATTATTTTCATAGAGTTGTAGAATTAATTTACTACCTAGACCAAGGTCATAAGGAAATATACTTATTTGACAAGTAGAGTTTCATCCTTTAATAAAATTTCACCACAAACTCATGTTTTTCAAGATGAATTTTTCATGCCTAAATCAACTTATAGAGAATCACAAAATCCAAAAAATATTAACTATCTATTCATATTGTCTTGAAAAATTAACCAAAACCAAAATGGTTAGGATAAAATAAGATAATTCCCTAAATATAATAAACTTTAAAAAGAATAATGACTTATTTTAATCTCTAAAATTCAACAATAATACACATAATATCCTTAAAATTTCTCAAAAATATTCTAGACTATTGAAATCCAAAAATGAATTGATCACATAACCTTCCAAGAGAAATTTTAACATTTGACTCCAAATAAAATCAATCACTCTTAATGTATTATAACAAAAATTTAATTTAAAAAATCACATAATCTCCAGGATATGCTAATTATTTCCATAAATAACACGATTCAACATAACTCTACAATAAAATCATAGATTCTTCCAAAATATGATTAAAACTTAACTCCTTAATTAAAATTCAATAGTATTATATTTACCTTGATCACATAGGATTCCCAAAATAGTGAATGTCTCCTAAAATAACATTATTCACTTAATCAATAAATCATTTTCCAATATCAATATTATCTATTAGATAAAACATGGGTTCCAAAAATAAACTTATTATTAATACATAAAATCATTTAACAAAAAAGAATGAAGTCATACTAACCAGGGACTTTACGTAGGCCAGTGGTAGGCGATTCACCCGTGTTGTCCTTCGGTCATGGGTTTGATTCCCACAGCCTTTCCAAATGCAATGGGTTGTAACACATACTGTGGGGTTTCCTATTTATAAATATATATAATTCATATAACACTCATGAAATATGATAAAGTCCTAAAAAATAACCATAACATTTTTTGACCTCAAAGGTTTTCTCATACCTTCCATTTTTCATCTGAAAAAGTAATAACCCACAATTATCTCAAAAATAAATATCATATAAACCCTAATGGTTATCCATAACTTTGTAATTATGAACACAAAAGAAAAGATAATTCTTCCTCAAATAAAATTTCCACATAAAAAACTTAAGGGTAACATATAACACAGACTAAAAAAATGTCTTCCAAATTACTCCCATTATAAAAATATTTATAATACTTTTAAACATTTTATCATCCTACAATATACCATAACTCTTTAATACCTTATATATAGACTTCTTAATCATTCATAATTATTTATGATCCTTTAACCATTATTTATAATCTTATTCCTCAATACATATTTTATACAAACAAAAATATGAATCACATCCTAAGATTCAATAATTTCAAAACACGAGTCAAGAAATAATACATACCTTTCATATGTCATTATCAATTTCCTCATCTTTAATTTTAATGGAATTAGGTATTTATAAGAATATATTTTTATGGTATTTCTGATACTATTCATGAAACTTATTCATATGAAATTTATTTTCATAATGACCATAATTCCCACATTTAGAACATTCAATTGATAACTCAGGAAGAACTTCTTTCCCTTTCATAGATTCAACTGAACACTTAATTTTTCCATGGAAGATTATTGCATTATGACACTCATTACCACATCTAAAAAATATTCATGTCCCTTTATGAAATTTTCCTCGGTGTTTCCTTCCACATCCTTGACACATATGTTGTTGAATATACTTAACTTTATGATCATTATTACATGAAACTCTATAGGGATTCATCTCTCTCATATACGACACATTATAAAACTCACAAATGTTCAAGTGGTTAATCATTAATCTTGATAGTTGTTTTAGAATAACCAAAAGAGTTCTAATTGCATATCCCATTTCATTAGATTGCTTATTCAGAGAACCCCCACATTTTCCTTCACATCCATTGTTACTTTGGTGCCTGATGGATCTATCTATTTACTAAAACCAAAAAGGTTAGTGTTAGTATATAAATAAAATCATCATATACCATATTTTGTTGAAGATAAACACTATAATATCCCTATTCATGTTATATAAAACTCATTCAATTTATCTAAAATAACTATGACTATTCCTACCATGATATCCGTTACAGTTATATAAAACTTGTAACTTATGATTAAATAACACCATAACCTCTAAAGTTATCTAAACCGATATTTGATACCAATTATAAGGACCTAACCTTAAACATTACTTAATCTTGATTTAATTCAATAATTTTTACTTTATTTCACATTGAGTATATTTTCAAGTTTATAGATTTAGATAATTATGCCACAACTCATACATAACAAAACCATAGAAATATAAAGTGGACACTTCCAATTGTATCCATTTATTTCAAAAAACAAAAACTTTTAAAATGAAACATGGTTTCATTAATGTTCAATAATCAAAAAATTTCCTTTGATCCCATCCTTGTCTCTATTCTCCCTTAAATAATTTGAAATTTTTTTAAAACTTGGGATAAGAATAAAAATCTTAGTAAGGGATATAAAATAAGGAATGAAACCATTAGTCTATAAATATTTTAAACTCATGATTTTTTTACAAAATAATTCTTTTCAACAATAAAACATAAACCCTTAATCTTACCTCATGAAATAATAAAATTCATATAAAACTCATAGAAATAATAAATCATAAAGGTAACTTGTGGCATCCATATAATTCTTATATTGTATCTTTCATGACTACATAGGGAGTAACCTTCATGGTTATGTTTGGAATACACATCACAATATATTTCATAAATATCTTAGGATAAACCCAACTAGTTAACTCCATCTCATTAACCAATTCATTGGAGAGCTATCATGGGCTCACCCACCCTCAGTTTATCATGTAACCACCCATATTCATAAACCATTCCCAATAAAAATAACATAATTATAACACATAAAATAAGCATAAAGGAAAAATAACATTTCCACTTTGAAATCACTTTTCATTTTTACAAAGCTACACACTCATAAATGAAAAAAAATTATTTGAAAATAAAATGGTAAACTTGTAAAGGAAGTATCAAAACATTGAAGTGACATGAATTCAAGAAATTATGTTCATGGCGTATATGTTAAAAAAATCCTTTTGTATTTTGTAAAAATAGTTGAAAGAGTAACTTTAAAAGTGGGGTTTAAAAGAAATCCCCTTACTAATACTAGTTTCAAAAAAAAAACCCAGAAAATGAAAAAATGCTTTACTTTTATTTTAAAAAAATTAAGGCTTGTAGAGGAATAAAAATATCAAATAATGGTCACAGTGGCAGAGAAGTTGTTGTCGCCGTATACGTTAAAAATAATATTTCTTTTATTGTTTGTCAAAACGTTCCATATAAAACATGTAAAAATATTCATTTTTAATTTTTTTAATTAAATTAAAAATATATAAAAATTCCTTTATATTTCTTTATATCCATATAAAAAATAATATCAAGAATGTTGACGTGGATAAAAATATTTAATAATTAAATCCTTAAACATTAAAAGCTTCCCAACCACATTGAAAATTTAAACCATAAGCCACATTAAATAATAAAATTTAACAAAAAATTAAATAACATTATGATAGATAAAATATGTATATGAAATGTCAAAGTGGATGTATATACACTATAAAAAATAATAAAGGTGCATATCATTAAGAAATACCTCAATGAAAGGAGTTTGAGACAAAATCCATTACCTCGAGTCTGATTCATCTTGTATGTTCTTTATTATCCTGAATAATAAAATTAGGTTAATTTATATTTTATTGAGAACCTTTTTAATTTTTACCATTCTTTTTATATCATTTTTACCATGTTATAACAATTACTTAATTATTTAAGGTCACACTGGACGCTTTGATGATATTTAGCACTTGAGTCCAAAATGACTTTAGTATGATGTAAATAGTCAAAGTGGTCATTAGTAAATCATCTTAAGAATAATATTCATGAAATAATAATCATCAATTATACTTTTAAATCAAACTATTAATTTTGGTTATGAAAAATGAACTACATTACAATCATGGAGATAGTAAGTTGTACGTACGCATGAGTAACATTTCTATTTTTCATTGATCATTATGGAAAGAAGGTAATTATTATTTTAAATTTCCATAATGATAATAATATATTAAATATAATATTTATAATTTAAATATACTTATAAATATCATAAATGTGATGTGGTGAAGCAAAACGAATCATATCAATTCGTGGAGGTGATAGTTCACACGTACAGATGAACAACATTATCATTTTTATGTGCATGGAAGGTAAGAAATTAATTGATATATTATTATCTTATAATGATTAATATTTCATGAATACAACATGTTTACATTAATTCCTTCATTATAACCAGTCATGAGATGTGATTATGGAAAACGAATTATATCGGTTCGTGGAGGTGATAGTACACACATACGCACGAACGATTAATTACTTTCCCATTTGATGGAAGTGGAGATGGATTTATATGATGATATTAACATAATAAAATCTTAGTATATTGAGTATTCTAGAGTTATTATCTCATCATGGTTGGATAATATTTTAAGGAAGTGGAAGAAGAAATAAAAAAGAAACACTTAAATAAAACATTACCTTTCCTTCGGATGATCATCATTCTTAACACCTCTAAGGAGGGTTTTATGAATAAAATAAGACATCAATAATGTGAGGAGGTATTACAGGAAGGGTTTTGGGTAGATCATGGCCAAACCAAAAGGGTTTTGATGTGTAATTAATAGAGATGAATGGGTTCTCTTTTATAAGAGATGATAGGGGAACTCTTGGAATTATAAAAAGTATTAAATTAATATAAATTCATTTTCTATTCCAAATGGGTCTAAATTGATTTAGTTATAATATATTATTATTATTGGTCTAAATATTATCTTCTAAAAAAAATTTGATAAGTTTGAATATTTTTTTAATCCTTATCCTTTTGTTTTAACCCCTTTTAACTCTTACCGTTTTATCAAGTAATCTACACTTTGAGAGTTAAAATAATTACCATAACATTATAAACAACCAATTAATGAGTAATTAATGAAATTTTGAGACATAAATCAAATATTTTTTATAATATTGGATTTTTATAAATTTTATAACACTTAATAAATTATTTTATATTTTAGAATACCATTAGTGTCAATTTTAACACTATTCATTTCTTGAATTTTTAAAAATATCATAACAACTTAATTACTTCAAAAAAAAAAAATTAAATCATCCATAAAATTTTAAATTCATTCATAAAATTTATGTATAACATAATTTTTTTCAAATTATATTTATTTTAATATTATTATGATTTATTTGATTCTTTCTTTAATAAATCTATTACTACATCATCATTGTGTCACAATTAAATTTAATTATTTAATATATAAAAATTATTAATAAATTATCATGATGTATATAAACATTTTATCTTTAAAATGACTATTTATAGTTGAATTTATCCTTTGTATAACGCTATATTAAAGATGATTTATTTATTAAAAATACGAGTATGACGTTTTTAACTTATCTTTAAATAAAATATAATAAATATCATATTCTCACCCAAGTAGATTAAAAAGGTTATATTTTTTTCCTAAAGTTTATTTTTGTCGAAACCCACTCATCTAATGAAATTTGGACAAGTGTTATATTTATTTTATACTATTATAATATTATATTTACCTTTATTTACCTAATTTACCCTTAACCGTGGTAAATAAAATTCTAAAGTTACTTTTCATAAAAAATAAGTTGATCATATTAGATCAAAAATTTTATAATGATTATAATCATGTATGTCCATTTTTTAAAATTAAATTCAAAAAAGTTCATGAATTAAGTTTAACACTAATCTCGCAGATGTGGGGAGAAGGCAGGTAAAAGAGATGTTCAAAATTTCAATAAGTTTTTATATCTTATTTCAATATAAAAATTATTCCAATGAACTAAATTGAATTAAATGATAAAAAATTAATTTAATTATACTTTAAAACTAATTAAAATAATAATTTAACAATATAAATAAATTAGACCAAATTGTTTTTTGAATTAAAATGCAGTATTTTTCACTATTAATTAAAATATAAAATTTATTATAAATATACCAAAAATTCAACCAAAGTAAATTTTTATATCCCCCTTCCAAATAATAAGTTTATTTTTTCAAAAAAAAAACTTATAAAAGTGTCGAAAACTATATTTAAAATGGTTTCTCCATCAAAAGGTGGTAAAAATGCCTTTTTAAAAAAAATACTCATTTTATGCGTAAAATCGAATTTGTTCTTATATCAGGTCTAGAAAATATATAATATGAATTTTAAACATTATATTAAATTTATATTTTATTAATCTATTCTAAAAAGTGAGATTTTATTATTTTATAAACACAAATATTCACACTTAAATATTTTTTTCATAAAAACACATCCTTTATATTTAATTTGTTTTTATTTCCATTTATAATTAACTTGGAAACCAATGAATCATTATATAAACATGTGTAAACCATATTTTCATAATTTATTTAATACTATTTGTTCCCTCCATTCTAACAGCTAGGTTATAACAGTAACATTTAGATAATAATATTTAGTTTTTCGCTTAAGCTCGATGTGGTGTATCATATACATTATCGAGCATAGTGTTTCCTTTAAAAAAACTCAGGATGTTATAGTAACAATTCCCATATTCCACCAGACAGTTTTTTTGATAGTCTTAGGAACATTGTATGATAATTTTTCATCACCACATGAAATATATGCTTCCCTTGATGGATGTTAATTAACACTTTTACTATTGTAAGAAATAGTCTCCCAAAAATTAGTGGAACTTCAGCATCTTCCTTCATATCAACGATGATACAGTCAGTAAAAAAAATGAATTTCTTGACCTTCAACAATACATATTATAAAATTCCCTCAGGACATTTGATTGATCTATCATCCAATTGAATTTCCACATGGGTGGGATTCAATTCTTTCAAACTATATTTATAGATGACTCTAAAAGGAATTAGATTAGTGCTAGCTCCCAAGTCGCATAGATCTTTCTCAAATTAGCATGGTTTGATGGCATATGAGATAGAAAAACTCCAAGTGTATTGAATATTTTGTGGAATTGAATGTTGAACTACATTCAAGCTTTATTTTTTGATGGAAATGGTTCCCAAGTCCTCCATCTTTATTTTTTTCAAATAATTTCCTTCATAAAATTTTCATTGGTGGGAATTTGAGTCAATGCCTCAAAAAATGGAATATTGATGTGGAGTTTCTAAAATAATTGCATAAAATTCTTAAAAAATTGGTCCATCTTTATTTTTTTAGATGTTCTAGAAAAGGTAAAGAAGACACATGAGGCTTGCCTGTTTCCTTTTATTTTTCTTGAATGACTTACTTTTCTTTAGATGAATCATTTTTAGTGGTACCATATCAGTCTCGACTTCTCCCATTGGTTGTAAAGGACCATATTTCTTTTTAACCTTAAACCATTGTTTTCTATGTCATGTCTTGGTTTGGGTTCTCTTTGCCACTCCTCAAAATCACCACCTTGGATTTCTCAGAGGGTTTTTTTTAGTATTACTAGGAAGTGTGTCTAGTTTTCTCACTAAAAGTTGGTTCGAGATCTTCTAAATTTGTTTCTCAGGTATCCGGGTAGTCATAACCTGATTTTGAAACTCATTTTCAATGGTTGTGAAAAAATTAGACACCATATCTTCCAAGGTATACTTCAAATATTAATATAGTTGCTGAGTAACTCATTTCTTTTTGCAAGGGGGTTATGATGGATAAGGGTTCAGATACCTTTGTTATTGATACAAGACTTGTTGGTATTGATTGTTTTACTATTTTTTTGAGATAATTGTTTTTTTGGTGAGGTGAATTCTAAAATTGAGGTTTCCCATACCTGGTTGGTATTTAGGGTCTTGGATATGGAATTTATTATTGCTTTTCACCCGTCACATCCGGGTTTTGGAATTCATCTTCGGTTTCGGTTTAGGTAATCTTTTCAGTTATTTCCTTAGGAACCGGGTGTGTCAAGTTTGAGTTTTTGGAGTATTTATTCCTTCAATTATTATCCTAGATTTATTTATTGATTTACCCCTTGTTCTTTGAATAAAATAAGTGTTTTTTTTCTAGACAACTTAAGGCTCATGGTTTGCGCATGGTTATAAGTAACCGTGCACCCCAAAACAGATAAATTTCCGAAAGCTCCTGGGTGAGACAGTAACTACCACATGAATACTACACAATTAGTCATACCATGCGGGTAGTATGCGCAGTTGATTTATTTATTGGTAGTAGTAGTCACACGGTATTCGCACGGTTTGATAGACCGTTCAGACTAACTGTGCAACCTGTCCATATTAAAATTTGTTTTTTCTCTCTCGCCAATTTTTATACCTAAACACACCCTTAACTCCCCCATTCAGGTCCATATTCCCTAAGTACCTCCTACCCTTCCCTTGGATCCTCCAGATCTCCATTTTAGGGCATTTTTGGTGCAATTTATCCTTCGAATCATCATGTAAGTCCTCCCTCCCTTGGTTTATCCCTTCTTTCTTGGGTTTTATTCCAGTTTCTTGGGGTTCTCTCTATCCCTCAGCCCAGGTTCCAATTTTTTGGGTTTAATCCTAAATTTTTGGATTTTATCATAATGTTCTAGGTCAGATATTTCTCCCCATTGGGTGTGGTTTAGGTGTGATTGAGTTTTCGCATCAGATTACAGAAGTTCACTAAAATTCGAGGTAGGACCCCTTTACACCTCTTCTTTAAAGTTAAGGTTTCATTGATTTCTTGATTTTCAAACCTCTATTATTTATTAAATAGTGATGTTTCATGATTTTAATGATTGTTCCATGTGAAATAAAATGTTTTTTTAATCTTTTTGTATGTGTGATATGGATTTGGTGGGTTTTGCACACCAAATGCTTGTTAAATTCCCTGGTTGGATTTTCTAACCATTTTTTGATTTTTAAAGGTAATAGTTTGGTTTTATAAATGATAGTTTGATATTAAAATGGTGTTTGGTGCTCAAAAAAATGTATTTCTAAGTTGGTTTGATTTTGAAAATGGTTTGTGTGTGGTCCTTTATAAAGGGTTTGATATGTGAAAGTGACTTGGGGCCCATTTTTCTTTTTTATTAAAATGTTTTCATTTGGAAAACCCCTTCGGGAGTGAGTCTTGCCTTGTTGGTTGATCATGGGATGCGAGTGTCCTTGGTATGGGACCTCCATTATGTAATAATTGTTTTATGGTAAGGAATACTCCTTGTGGTGGTCGGGGTGGTTCCAGTTTGTGTGATGTGTGTGGTGGTGGTATATATATATGGATTGTTTTTTGGAATGAACATTTTATGGGAACCTATCATAGAAAATAGGAATTATTAGAATGTTTTTTTCACTGGTAGTTTATGCACTAACTAGTGGCCCATAGTATGTGGATATTTAGGTTTATTTCTATGGAATTGGGCCCATCAGTCTATCCGGAGTTAAGGTGGCTAGGAGTTTGGGCGTTTTGATTTCATAATGGGTGGCATGCTACCAGGGATGGTGTCTCATGTATTAGTATGTTCTGGTTTTACTATGAGTTCCTAGTTATTGTTGTGTTTCTAAGATACTAGTATGGTTAGTGCTATTTCACTCTTTATGTAGAATTATATTTCTAGTAATTGGATTTGGTGTTTTCTTAAAAATGGTGAATGCATGGATTGTTAAAAAGGTTTTCAAGAAAAGTGTTTTTAATAAACAATTATTTTACCTTTTTTTCACTTTCATGAAAAACACTTACTATTTGGTTCTCTTTTCCCCCCTTCTCTCCTTGAACCTTGTTTTAAATCATGAGAATAATGGATTGTGATTTTGATTTTTTTACTTTAAGATGTACAGTGTGGGAAAATCTATATTTATATATTTTATTTAAAACTTGTTAATAAATGTTTCTTTATTTAAATGATGTGAATTGGGAATAAAATTATTCGGGCATACCTACTGAGTTTTAATACTCATGACTATAGTCTTTTATTGTTTTAATTTATAATGCAGGTTACATATTCGGTTTGATTTTCTTGGGAGATAGTTGGTTGTGGATTGGAGAGTGACCTTTATGTTCACATAGATATGTTGGGTTTTCAGGTCTAGTTTGAGTTTTCTTTTTTAGTTTTTGTATTCTCATTTGTAATGTAAATGGTGTAATTTTTGAAAATCATTTTTAGTTTGGTATTCCTGTTTACTCATTATGTTTATTTTATTTACTTTTATATTAGGATAAATTGTTCCCATTGTTGTCTCTTATAATTCCCTTGGTGCTTGTTTCCAGCCCAAGAAGATTGGGAATTCCTTTTGGGCCTTTCTATGGATCGTCTTGGGTGACTGGTTTAGGGTCGACTGGGTTATTTTGTGAAAAAATAGTATCAAAGCAGGTTGCCTCTTTTTAGGACCTTTCTTTTGGAATGCCCATAGTTGTTTAGGAATTTTATGGTAGAAGGAGTAGTGTTGTTAGGCTCAAGGTGTAGTAATAAGAAGGATGTCATGAACCCTCTCTTGTTCTGAACCTCAAGTTACCATGAGATGTCCAGGTATGTTGGTGTCTTTTGGTTATTGTGGATTGTGTGTTGTTGAGAAATGAAAAAGGAGTTGGGAAAGTGGCCTTTGTGAGCTCTCAGGTCTTGGAAAGCCATGTGGAGCTATGGAATTACCCAAGAATTCTTCTTGTGATGGTGGTATGATTTTATATGGCCACTAACTTTTTGGCTAAGTCACCCGTCGATGCTAGTTTCCCTTTTGTGAATCATCTGTATTTTACTTAATTCTGGAAATTGTTTTGAAAATTTATATTTTGTAATTGTAAAATTTTTAATTTAAAATGGTAATGGGTTTGTTTTGGTAAGTAGAAAATATATTTTCCTAACTTATTTTAAGAAAGGTTTGGAATATTGGGTTTTTCATGAAATGAATTTATAGGTTAAAATTAGAATAGTTTGATGGGATGGGTTGAACTATTGAAAAATGTTTTAAATCTAGAAAACTGGTATTTGGAAATGGTTTTTAATGGGATGAGAGGATTTGAAAATAAAGGCTGGAGTCTAAAAATGATTTTGGTTGTGCAGTTAGTGAATTTTTTTGAAGTTTTATAAATTTTGAAATTGAGTAAATTTTATTGGAAGCGATATGTGAGGTATGGTAATGGGTTTTAAATTGAATGGTTGGAATTATTTTTCTAGAAAGGTTTTGTGTGTTTTGAATTGGGTTTCGAATTTTTGTGGTTAGCAGTTTTTGAAAGGAGGCTTATTGAGTTTTGAAATGGAGATGTGGGTTAAATTATTTATTTTGTAATGTGGGAATGTTTTTTTTACCTTAAGTGTTTCTGTGGGTGACCACATTCATTGGAATGTGTGAGAAAGTGAATGTGTGACTAGTATGGCACAAGGATATTCATGTGTGATACTCCATGGGATTTTATCACTGAGTGTGTAACCCACAAATATTGTTTTAATTCGAAAGGTGATTTATTTTAAAGAGGTGGTGTGGTGTGTCTTACTGTGTTTTGAGAATGTCAGTTTTGAGAAGTTTGAGCCTATGGATTCTTTCAGGTCTATTACTATTTCTAGTTTATATTCTTATTGGTGATTTTTTTCTAAAAATTGTTTTGGAAAACCTTGGTGGTGGTTTCCTTTGGGTTTTGGTGTTCGTTTGTGGTATGATTTGGCTGATGGACCAATTCTGTTAAATCCTTGGTTTCTCTTCATTGTCTAGAGTACGCACCCATGAAGAATCAATGTATGTTCAGAATTTGGTCATGGGTGACCTCCCTAGTGGTAAACCCTCCAATTTATCAATTAAAGGATTTCCATCTTGGAATTTGGGACTCAAATCTACCTCTTTCGTTTTTCAATTAAGTGGATACTCTCGCAGTGGGAGGGTAGATACGAGAGAGGTGGAAGGAATCTTTAGTTTCTTAAGTGAACTAAGTTTATGAGGATAGAATTTGGGATGGTTGTGTCTGAAGGTTCAATCTAGAAGCAGTGGAGGGAAAGTTCTAGTTAAGAAGTAGGGACACATGGTCTGAAGTTGTTAGTGCTAGCCGCTGTCCTAGAAAGGATATTTGGATCTTTGATTGGTTTCTCCTAGATAGGGTTGTTCTAGGACACTAGGGTGGTGAGTTTGGTTGTAAGGGGATGTTATATACATTTTCAAGAATCATGTTCTATTTGGGGCTTAGGTTAATATCTCACTCCCTATAATGTTTTCCTCAGTTGTAGGGGTCATGTTCGGTGGCATCTGGAAGTGTTGCATTCTCTTTTAGACGAAAATGTAGATATGTAATGTGGTGTGGTTACTTGATGAACCAGATGGAGAAGTTTCATTTTGGGGTTTCTAAAGCCTAACTATGAGGAAAGAGATGCTGCAACCATTAGAGCTCCAACCATAGGTCTCAAAGCAGAGTTGATGTGTAGTCAAGATAACCCTAGAGGTATAGAAGGCCTTGGTGTAATCTCTATCCTTAGTGAAGATGATGAAGGAAGTTCAAGCCTTTGGTGTAGATATTTTGGTTTTTAATGGTTTCATTCTATAGAAAATGTTGTGGGAACCTTGTTTCCACATTGTGATCCATTTGGGTGTACAAGTTTTTCCTCTGTTATGGAGAGGTGTAGTCATTCCGTCTTCTTAAAATCTCATTGGTTGTATCCCACCGAGTGTGAGTTTTCCTTTTTATGGCCCTTGTGTGGCCTATCTATATGGATCGAGTATGGCTGGGTTGCGGTTATCTGGGGATGTGAAGTGTTGGTGTGTTGTCGGTTGTGGTTTTTTTGTTCCATTAGCTGGGCCCTCCCCTCCCCTCCCCTTATGATGGAGATTTTTGGTTTTTGTGGGAAGGTTCTCGAGTCCGTTTAATCATGATAGTTATTATGGTGGGGAGACCCACTATGGGTCTTATTGAAATTCCTCAAAATAAAGTGGTATGAACCTATCTTTTATGGTGGAGATTCTATTCGTGCCTCCCATTGTCGGTATCCTAGTTTAGTCTTTATTTTCGTCTCATGTGGTGGTTCGTTTATAATATGGGGAGTATGTTCGGGACTCCCCATGTTGGTATCTTGGTTCCATTCCTAGTATCAGTTTGGTGGTGGATGGTTTTTTATGGAACCACTAGATTCTACATTTTTTTGAGTGAATATTGGAATGGAAATGTTCTAGTGGTTTTGTTAAGTATGGTTATAGAGGTAACCTTGATATGGGGTTTTGAATTCATTCATTGTTCGGGGAGAATGGTATGAGTTCTACTCGATGATGCTCTAGGGGTCATGTTGTGGGGTTGGATTGGGTTTTGTGAAAGTCCTATCCCCTTTCTGGATCAATAAACTATAGGTGTATATCTTTTGGGGGAGGGTGGAACTTGGTAGAGAGCCCATGTGGTCTCCCGAGTTCACTATGTTAGTTCTTCCTTGTTGGTGGTGTTTTTTGTAATCCTTTTGGTTTTCATTCATTTTGAATCCCCTTGATTTGTAAAGAAGTAGCAGGTATTGATTTTAATATAATCCTTGGGTTGTATTTATGTGGGTAGAAAGCGTTATGGTTGGGATAATTGTCACACCCATGTTTTGGAATTCATCTTCTGTCCTGGTTTGGGTCGGCTTTTTGATTATTTCCTCAGGAACCGGGTGTGATGGGTTTGAATTTTTGGAGTATTTATTTCTTCCATTATTTGCCTATCTTTCTTAATTGGTTTCCCCCTTGACCTTTGGATAAAATAAGTGTTTTTGGGATAGACAGCTTAAGGCGTGCGGCTTACGCATGATTAGGAGTAACCATACGCCCGACCCAGGTAATAATGTGGAAGCTCCAAGGTGAGACAACCTCTACCTCATGAACACCAAATGATTAGTAATACCATGAAGGTAGGCTATGCAGTAGATCTATTTCTCAGTAGTAGCAGTTGCATGGTATCCACATGATTTGATAGACTGTGCGGACTAACCATGTGGCCTGTCTAGATTTTTTAAAAAACTTTTCTCTCTCCCAAATTTTTATACCCAAACACACCCTTACCTCCCCCATTCAAGTTCATCCACCCTAGGAGCCTCCTACCCTTCCCTTGAATCTTACAGATCTCCATTTTGGGTGTTTTGGTGTGATTTATCCTCTGAATCATCATGTAAGTCCTCTATCCCTCGGTTTCTCCCTTCTTTCTAGGGGTTTCTTCTGGTTTCTTGGGGTTTCCTCTATCCCACAACTAGGGTTTCTATTTTTAGGGTTGAATCCTAAATTTATGGGTTTGATCTCAATATCTTAGGTAGGATCTTATCTCCCTTGGGTGTGTTTTAGGTGCAATTGAGTTTTCACACTGGATTCTGGAAGTTCTCTAATGTTCGAGGTAAGATCCCTTTGAACCAATTTTTTAAAGTTAATGTTTCATTTATTGATTTATTTTTTCACCTTTATTAATTATTAAATATTGTTGTTTCATGATTTGAATGATTTTTCCATGTGAAATAAAAGGTTTTTCTTAATCTCTTTGTATGTTTGATATGGATTTGGTGGGTTTTTCACACCTAATGCTTATTAAATTTCCCAGTTGGATTTTCTAACAAGTTTGTGATTTTTAAGGGGCATAGTTTGGCTTTTCAAATGATATTTTCATATTAAAATGGTAGTTGGTGCTTCCAAAAATGGTTTTCTAAGTTGGTTTGATTTATAAAATAGTATGTGTGCAGTTGTTTATAAAGGGTTTGATATGTGAAAGTTAATTGGGGCCTGTTTTTCATTTTTATTAAAACAGTTTCATTTAGAAAAATGTTTTGAGATTGAGTCTTGCATTGTTGGTTGATTGTGGGATGGGAGTGTCCTCAGCATGTGACCTACCTTATGTAATAATTATTTTAAAGAAAGGACTACTCCTTGAGGTGGTGTCGGTTTGTGTGATGTTTGTGGTGGTATATATATATATATAGATTTTTGTTTGGAATGTGTGTCACACCCCTTTGTTAACATAGCATGGGAACCTATCATAGTAAAATGAATTCTGAGAGTGTTTGATACACTGGTAGTTCACGCACTTACTAGTGGCCCATAGTAGGTGGATATTTGGGTTTATTACTATGGGATTGTCCCCCTCAGTCTGTCATGAGTTAGGGTCGCTAGGCATTTGGGTGTTTTTATTTCATCATGTGTTTCATGCTACTAGGGATGGGGTCTCATGTATTAGTATGTTATGATTCTCCTCTAAGTTCCTAGGTATTCCTTTGTTTCTCTGATACTAGTATGGTTAGTTTCATTTCCCTCATTATGTAGAATTATATTTCAGGTACTTGGATTTTTTGTTTTCTTTCAAATGGTGAATATATGGATTGTTAAAAAGTTTTTCAAGAAAATAATTTTTAATAAACAAGAATTTTCACTTTTTTCACTTTCATGAAAAACGAACACTTCCTATTTGGTTATCTTGGCCACCCTTCTCCCCTTGAACCTTATTTTAAAGCCTGAGGGTAATGGATTATGATTGTGATTTGTTTACTTTAAGATGTACAGTATGGAAAAATCTATATTTATATATTTTATTTAAAAACTTTTAATCAATTTTTATTTATTTAAAGGATGTGCATTGGGAATAGAATTATTCGGGCCTACATACTGAGTTTTAATACCCACACCTATAGTCTTTTCTTATTTTTAGTTTCTTCTATAGGTTCTGAATTTGGTTTGATCACCTTGGGAGATAGTTGGTTGTGGATTGGAGAGTGACCTTCAGGGTCACATGGAGATTTTGGGTTTTCAGGTTTAGTTTGAGTTTTCTTATGTAGTTGTTTTATTCTCATTTGTAAAGTAAATGATGTAAAGTTTGAAAATCATGTTTAGTTTGGTTTTCCCATTTACTCATTCTTCTAATTTTATTTACTTTTATATGGGGTGAAATAGTTCCCATTATTGTCTCTTATGATGACCTTGAAACTTGTCACCAACCTAAGAGGATTGGGAATACCTCTCAGGCCTTGCCACATCTCTACTTGAGTGACCGGTTCAGGGTTGACCGGGTTGGTTTGTGACAATGCCCCATATAACATATGATTTATCTATACATGACATATTTTTATTGGATAGAGGTATATTTGTCCCATGGATTTTTGATACATAACTCACCTCACTAGTATAAGGTTAAACACTTATGTTTGGACACTCCTTAATGGAATGGTTATGATCACACTCACTACATGTAGGGTGTTGCATGAATTTAACCTGTGCGCTTATGCTAAGTTAGAGCGCATAAATTTTATTTTTCATGGAATATAATTAGGAATATAACATGGTGGTTGAATCCAAATTATTCATGCCTCTCTTCTTTATTCCTCATTCTGATTTCCATTGGAAACTATTGGCTGATATATCTTCCAATAAGTCAAAAAATTATTTGGGCACCTACCTCATGATCATTCCCCCAACAGTTTCATCTATTATAGACTTTTTTACCATGGTAAGTCCCCCATAAATGTTTTTAATTTCATCCATAATGATATCACATGGTGTGGTAACTTCCTTAATATATCATTAAAGTGATTATATGATTTTTAAATGGATTCACTTTCAAAATTCTAAAAGTTATAGACATTATTTCTTAGTATCATGTGTAAGGACCTACACTCAGTTGCCCAAATATGGTGCCTTATTTTATTACATTGGCATATAAACAAGTAATTAATATTCTAAAGAAACAAATACTTTATTATATTTGGAAAACAAGATACATACATAAGATCAACATTACAACTTGAACGTAAATACAACATATTAACCTCTTTTGAATCACACATAAACTCCAAGATTATCCTTGAAAGTCATTCATAATATTCATCTTTACCACCTAGTAAAAAATAAAAAATATGAAAGGGGTGAGCTCATATTCTCATTAAGGTTAAGTAATACAGTGGAAGTTATCATAAACATAAACACTAATCATGGTGAATAATTGAAAACACATGCCTTTAAAAATTATACTTGAGCATAATATGGAAAGAATTAAAAATGATTAAATAAGGAAATATAAATGATAATGAGAGAATGAAACATATACATTTTTATTATACTAGTCAAATAATTACATGGTTTATCAATTTTTAATACCATAACAAGGGAATTCATAATACTGGACATCTGAAACATATTGTCAAGGCCTCGACCAAGATGTCTGAAAATACTAGGGTAAGGCCTCATCCAAAACCCAATTCTGTTTTCTCTCATGAGACCTAATGATGAATCAAGAGGATATAGAAGGCCCCACCCATCACTTGATAAGTCCAATTCATTCCTCATATGAAATGTGATAAACATAAACAATATGAACATATGAAATAACTTTTCCCAATTTGTACACATAAACACCAACCATTCTTAGTAGTATGGTGAATAGTATCAAGTAGCACATCTATAGTCAAAATGATCATAAAACATTTAATAAAATATGTTATATGATAAAAATAATATATTAACCTCAATAAGACATAAAATTCAATAGATGTATTGAAATAGACAAAAATACATTAATAAAATCATCGAGGAATTTTTGAGAGAAATACTCTTTTAATTTGAAAAGAAGAGTTATTTTGGAAAAATATTTGTATAAAACAAGAAATGAACTAAGGTTGTTTTTACATGATTAAATTAGTGGTTTTATAAAAATAATTTTGTCTTAAAATAGATTATATAGTGCCCTTGAAAATAGGTACGAATTTGAGAAGTTCTATTGCATTGACCTTGTTTATCGGGAAGAATTTAGAAATATCTTTATAAAATATTTTAACTCCCCAAAAAATAAAGGAGAATTATGATTGGTACACATATGTAGAAAATATAAAAAAAATTATGAGGATTATATGAGAATAATTAAGAATTTAATTGGTATTAATAGAGACAAAGAATAACCCAAAAGAAAATAGAAGTTCGGGTAGAAAACCCATACCTTGTGTCCTAATGTGTTCTGTACATGAGATTAACGTCCTAGATAATAAAATTAAATCCATTAATTATTTAATTCAGAACTTTATTTATATGTTTTTTATTCTTAATAATTTTATTAAGTTCATTTATGGCCTTTTGATGAGTTATAAGATACAAATTTATCGCTCAATAGCATTTGTTTCCTTGGCTTTCCTGATCGGTATAATTGAATATGATAATGGAAGTTCATGTGGAATGGGTATAATTATCTAGAATTAAATTTATATGATATTGATGAACATATAGTATTTTAAATTTTTATTCATATCATTTGGTTATATAGTATGAGTATGAATCATTATATAAAACATTTAGTGATAATCGTTTATATTTTTACAGTTGTTTCTTGATCACAACAAAATAATTTTATTCTATTATTTAATATCATGTATAAATTATGGTTATTGAATAATTACATAATATATAATAAATATTTTAGAATATGGTTCAACCATAAAAATGTTTTCATGACCAGCCTTGAAGAAGTAATTGAAGAACAAAACTTCATCGTCTACGAAGGTTGTAAATCAGCACCTCCCGAACAACGATTTTGTTTTTAAAATAAGAGAGAGAAAGAGTAAGGATATTGATGATGTATCTTAAATTAACATGATATAATTATATTATATAGATGATACTGGATTTATCATGATCATTTTTACAGAGGGGGTGAGAAGATAATAATAAATAAAGAAGGATCTTTAAAAGAAAATAAAAGGAAATGGAAGAGGATTTTACCTCTTGGATACTCCTCCTTGAGAATCTCTTTAAGGGGATTGATTTTAGTCTTTTGTAAATAAAAAGCGATATTATAAGTGGGTAGAGTCTAGGGAGAAGTATTTGGGTAGAACTTTTATAATCTTAAAGGCTTATTTAAGTGAGGAGAATAGGGAGTGAGGGGTGGTTTTATAGTGGAAGAGAGAGGTGATTTTTGAATACCTTCTTCATTATTTTATTATTTTGCTCAAGACAAAAAATAATATTTATTATTGTGAAAAAATATTAATAAGTACATGTGAGTTCTAACCAAGTGTTCTTACATCAGTAATTACTCAAGGAATAGTGTATTTAGCTTCTAATGTATTTATATCATAAATTACCATATTCTACTATTCACTAAAAATTAAAGTATTTCAGAAAAATATAAAAAATTAACCCCAACAGTTTTTTGATGTTCAAAATTAAAAAATTTATTCCATTTTATCAAAATAATTTTCTAAATATGTGAAATTTAATTTTTAAATAAAATAATTATTTACTTGAAAAATACAGATTTTAAATTTAAAACCGATTTTATAATACTTTAAAAAATTTAGTAAGGTCTCATAAAATTATACTAAAATCATAGGACAAAAAAATATTTATTTAGGAATAAATTTTATGAAAATGAATTTTATTTTAAATCAATTTATTAATTTAAAATTATAATCAAATATTTATTACTCATAAAAATATCAATACTTAATTATTAACTTCTTAAAATATTAACTCTCATTTATATAGTGCCTAAATTTTATTTATACATACATTGGTGAGGTTTCTATTCATAATGGTACACTACTATTCATAAGGGTAAGTTACTATTCATAAGGATAAGCTAATATTCACAAAAAATGTAATTTGATCCTATTAGACTCAAAATATCTTACTGATCCCAACTATGTATATCAGTTTTTCAAAATTCAAAATACAGAAGCAGCAAAATTACGTTTAATGACTTGGTTATAACTATCTCCAATAAAAATTTTTTTGTTTCACTTAGACTCATTATTGCATGAATTCTATATTAAAATTGTTTATAAATCCTTGGGGTGTTACATTATTCCCCCCTTATAAAAATTTATTCTTTAAAATTACCAAAATGTTACCTCACAAAAAGATTTGGGTAGGTCTTCATCATAAGTTCCTCAGGCTCACATGTTGCCACTTCAATTTTATGATTTTTCAAAATCATCTTTACCAGCTAAGTCATTCAATTCCTCAACACCTGTTCTTTAGTGTCCAGAATCTGGATAGGCTCTTCACAGTAAGATAAGTCAGGTTCCAATTCTATACCTTCAAAAGTGAGTACATGTGTTGGGTATGCCATGTAATTTCCCAACAATGAGACATGAAACACATTTTGTACCTTATAAAGGATAGGAGTAATTTCCAAATGATAAGACACAACTCTAATTATCTATAGAATTTCAAAAGGACTAATGTACCTGGGGATCAGTTTCCCTTTCTTACCAAATCTTATAACACCCTTCTACGAAGAGAATTTTAAGAAAACATGATCTCCGACTTGAAATTGTAAATCCTTCCTTCGATTATCAGCATAGATTTTTTTCCTACTTTGAGCTATTTTGATATGGGTTTGAATATTCTTTACCTTCCCTATTGTTTCCTCTATAAACTATAGGCCTGCAATCTTCCTTTCACCAACTTCATCCCAAAATGTTGGTGTGGGACATATCTTTCCATACGATGATTCATATGATGCCATTTGAATACTTAAATGGAAACTATTATTGTAGGAAAACTCCACCAATGATAAATACTAATCCCATATACCTTGAGAATCAGGTGAGCATGATCTCAGCATGTCTTCTAAATTTTGGATCATCCTTTCTGATTTCCCATCAGTTTGAGGGTGATAGGAAGTGATCAATTGAATCTCTATATCCAAATATTTTTGAATAATTTATAAAAGTTTGATGTGAATCATGGATCAGGATCATACCCAATTGAGATAGGTGTGTCATGAAGTCTCACAACTTCCTTGATATAGAGTCATGAAAGATGCTCCAATGGAAAATCCTCCCTTATAGGGAGTAAATGTGTTGATTTCGTAAGTTGATCTACAATTACCCATATTGCATCATTCTTTATTGGAGTTTTGGGTAATCCAGTGACAAAATCCATGGTGATGTCATCCCATTTCCATGTAGGAATAGGTATAAGTTTCATGAATCCTCTAGGACGTTGTTGTTCAGCTTTCACTTGTTGATAGACTAAACATCTTGATACATAATCAACAATTTCCCACTTCATGTTATCCCACCAGAAATGTTCCTTCAAATATCTATACATTTTAGTTCTACTAGGGTTTATAGAGAAATTTTGGCTATGAGCATCATCCATTAAATCCATTTTCAAATCGGGTATAGAGGGAACACATAGTCTGTTCCCAAATTTCAAAATTCCATCTTCACACACGAAGTCAGCCAACTTCCCATCATTCACACATTTAATTTTCTTTTTAAGATTCTCATTATCCGACTAAGAAGTTTTAATTCTTTCCAATAAATATTATTAGGTAGCCAATTTAAAAAGTAATGATGTTTTACCTTGTTTGATAATTCCCATATCCATATTTACTAGATCCATGAATACATGATCCGTTTCAATCCTCATTTTGTTTAAAACTCCATGATCTTTTCTGATCAATGCATCAACTACCTTATTTTCCTTTCTTGGGTGGTAGTGTATGGAACAATCATAATCCTTGAGTAGATCGAGCCATCACCTTGGACTCTTGTTGAGTTCTTTCTATGAGAATATATATTTCAATCTCTGGTGATCAGCATATATCTTATATATTTCACCATAAAGATAATGTATTCATATCTTCAGAATAAATATTATAGCTACTAAATCAAGATCATGAGTTGGTTAGTTCTATTCAGAAGTTTTTAAGTACCTTGATTCATAGGTAATTACTCTAACATTCTGCATAATAACACAACCAAGCCATTTCTTTGATGCATCTCTATAAATCACAAATCCACCATTTCCCGATGGTAGAGTCAAGATTAGAGCATTAACTAAACTCTTATTCAATTCTTCAAAACATTCTTCACATTATTTTTTACATATTAAATTAACTCCTTTACGAGTAAGCTTGGTTAACGAGTTGCTAATAAGGAAAAGTTATGAACAAAACGCCAATAATAACCTACTAAACTAATAAAACTATATATTTTTGTTATATTTGTTAGAGTAGGCCATTTCTGAACTGCCTTTATCTTCGCAAGTGATTCTCATGATCTTCATAGCTTTTGGAGTATACCAAGATATCATCAATAAATACTACAATGAATGCTATGTTTGGAATATCTTTCTTCCTCACATGCAATTGATGATATCCAGATCAAAGTTCAATATTCAAAAAATATTATGATCTATGAAGTTGATCAAATAAATCATCAATCAGAGGAAGGGGATACTTGTTCTTTATTATAACATCATTTATTTATCTATATTCAATGCACAACCTCATGGATCCATATTTCTTCTTTAAAAAGAGAATAGGGGCTCCCCATAGAGAAATAATAGGGAAGATAAATCCTTTATCACTTAATTACTTTAGTTGTTTCTTCACTTATACTAATTCCATTATGTCCATTCTATAAGGGGTCTTTGATTTAGGTCTTAAACCAGGAATTAAATCAATAGAGAACTCAACTTCCGACTCTGGAGGATGTTCATGTAAATACTATGTAAATACATCAACATATTCTTTCACAATAGGTATATCCTCAATTTGAATATTTCTTCCCTCACCCATAGATATTAAGTTCTATTCCTCCCCAAGAATTGAATTCAGTAGAGCTACTGGGGGTGGATCTAGATAAGAATTAAATGATGATGTTTCTACTCTAAAGATAATAGATTTTACATATTCTTAAAAAACTGTAATTTATTTCTTATTGTAATATATTTTCACATCATATTTTGAAATCCAGTCCATGATAAGGATTATATCAAAGTTGACCATAGTTATAATAATAAAATTAGTAGATAAATCACATTTATATGACATAATGGGGACTGCCTGACACGTCTTTATTGTAATGAGACTTCCCTTAGGGGATTTTACTGACAAATACCTTATTAAAGAGAATTGGAAATATCTAATTATTAAAGAAAACTAGGAAGATATAAAGGAATTGAATAATCCAAAATCAATTAATGCATTGGAAAAGTTTGAGTAAAGGATTATAGTACCTTCTAACACATCATTAGGAACTTCAACTTCAGCAGTTATGATCGCATAAGCTTGGACTTGCTCCCTTGGCCTTCTACGAGGAATTTTTCCTTGACGATTAGTACAATAATTAGCATACTTTCCCATCTCTTTACAATTGTATCATTTAACATTGGTATCTTCTTTTCTTTCCTTTTCAATCTAGAGATTAGTGGATTCTTTTCTATATTTGTAATAGACTCCTTTTTATTTTAAGCAGGCTCTAGGGTGTTTCTTTCCATAGGTATCACATGTTGGAAAACTCCCCTTTTTATGATTTCCTTTATCCATTATTTCCTCTGACGCCCTCTTCTTCTCTTGTTTTCCTTTAAATTAATAATATATAGAGAATTATTTCTCTATCTTGATTTCACATGAGACTATATATTCATATGATGAGAAAGTTTGGGAAACCAGTACCCTTTGGAGGAATAGTTTTAAACCATCAAATAATTGATCAATATTTCTCCTTGGATTATGTATGTAGTCCACAACATGCCTTGATAGCCTTATAAATTGGTTTCATACTTTGCAACATTTTCATTTTCTTTTTATTTCAAACTCAATAATGGCCTCTCCATATCTGCTCACTATTCTAGAGGAATTTTTTTTTCAAAGAATGTCTTCTTAAATTCCCTCTATTCATTTCCTTCTATTTCTTATTTCTACTTTATGTTTTAAATCAATGACCACCATTAATCCACATCTCATGATAGAGGATAAAATACCGTGAAAACCTTCTCCCTTTCATTACATCCCAAATTGAGAAATATCTTCTCTAGGAAAATTATCTACTTCTCATATACAAATGGGTTTTTAGTATCATTTAATGATGGAGGTTGTTTCCGCATAAAACAATTTAACATTTCACCTCCACATTGTGGTTCAAGATGCTCTATAAGGGTAAGGTTATTATTCATAACCTGAGTGAGCTATCTCTATATAGTTATAAGCTTATCAACACCAGTCGTAGCTCCAATACCAACATCATTATCTTTTATAGGAGAAAAATCCTGACATGGGATACGTGCGTTCATGTGGTTTATATTCCTTCCACTAGACACCATTTCTAAATAATAGTATACACTAAATTAGGTTATTAATCACAATTTATAATGTCAAGCTAGCAAAACACTTAACATAAACTAAAATTTTATGCATGTATGATCTCATAATAATAAGCATGGTTACTTTGAAGACCTATTTAAATTTAAATCATTCATAATGGTTTATAAAGAAAATGTGAATTATACTAAGAATTCACCTAGTAGTGTCAAACCAAGTGCACAGTAAGTCCTATTGTCATGTACCGGGTTACCCTGAGTCAATCCCGGAACACCTTGTTGTAGTTGTTACTCCTAGGTACATCTGTTCCATAACCACATCTACTTGTAGTATCCAAACATAGATGTATTTTCTATAAATATACACATTATCCATACCTTACCAAAATTATAGGGAGTTATTGTATATTTTTTCTCAAATTATACCTTAGGGTTTTGTTACTTAATCTATGTTTTCTAAATCTAGTTTCCATTTTTCTACTAAAATTTCTCTGATACTAACTATAAGAAGCTGACCACAGTTCCCCAGAGCCAATGCCTTAATTATTAAATTGTCATGTAAAAAAGGAATTCATATCCCAAAGGAACGAATATTTCAATAGATTTGGAAAACAAGATACATACAAAATTTCAACATTACAACTTAAAAGGAAATAAAACTTATCAACTTCTTTTGAATCACACATAAACTCCTAGATTATCATTACAAGTCATTCATAATATTCATCTTCACTAACTGGGGAAAATAAAATATAAGAAAGAGGTGAGATCATATGATCATTAAGGGTAAGTAATATAATATAAGTTATCATAAACATAAACACCAGGCATGGTGAATTACTGAAAACATATGCCTTTAAAAATCATACTTGAACATAAAATGACAAGAATGAAAGATGATTAAATAAGGACATATAAATGATCATTAGAGAATGAAACATAACCATTGATATTCTACTAGTTGAATAATCACATGGTTTATAAATTTCTAATACCATAATGAGGGAATGCATAATTCCGGATATCTGGAACATATTATCAAGGCCTCAACCAAGATGTCTGAAAATACTATGGTAAGGCCTCAGCCAAAACACAATTCTTTTTTGTCCCATGAGACCTACCGATGCATCTAGGGGAAATATCAGACCCCAACCATCACTTTCTAAGTCTAATTTATTCCTCATATTAATGGGGATAAACATAAACAACATGAACATATGAAATAACTTTCCCCAATCTTAACACATATACACTAACAATTCTGAGTAGTATGGTGAATGTTATCAAGGTAACAAATCCATATTAAAATTGATCATAAACCATTTAATAAAATATGGTACATAATAAACATAAGATATTAATCTCAATAAGACATAAAATTCAACAGAGTTGTGGAAATAGACAAAAATATTATAATAAAATCATCTAGGAATTTTTGAGAGAAATACCCTTTTACTTTGAAAAGAAGAGTTCTTTTGGAAAAATATTTACATAAAACCATAAAATAAATAAGTTAGTTTTTACATGATGAAATTATTGTTTTTATAAAAATAATCATGGATTAAAATAGATTATATAGTGCCCTTGAAAATAGGTATGAATTTTAGAAGTTCCCTTGAATTGGGCTTGTTTATCGAGAATAATTGAGAAAGATCTTTATAAAAAATTTAAATACACATAAAATAAAGAAGGATTATGATTGGTAAACATATATAGAAAATTAAAACACAATTTATTAATAGTAAATGGGAATAATTAATAATTTAATTGGGATTAAGAGAGATGAAGAGTAACCCAAAAGAAAATGGAGGTTTGGGTAGAAAACCATTACCTTGTGTCTGAATGTGTTCTGCACTTGAGATTAACATCATGTATAATCAAATTAAATCCATTAATTATTTAAATAATAACCTTATTTAAATTTTTTCTATTATACATAATTTTATTAAGTTCATTTATGGCCTTTTTATAGTTATAAGATACAAATTTATCACTCAGGAGCGTTCGTTTCCTTGGTTTTCATGATCTGTAAAATTGTATATGATACTAGAAGTTCATGTAGAATGGATATAATTATCCAGAATTTAATTTATATTATATTGATGAACATAAAATATCTTAAATGGTTATTCATATAATTTGGTTATATATTATGAGTATGAATCATTAGATAAACTATTTAGTGATAATTATTTAGATTTTTACGACGGTTTCTCGATCACAACGAACTAGTTTTGTTATATAATTTAATATAATATATAAATGATGGTTCCAGAATAATTACATAAGATATAATAGATATTTTAGAATCTTTTTCAACCATAAAAATGGTTTCATGACCAGCCTTGAAGAAGAAGTTGAAGAACAAAACTTCGTTGCCCACAAAGGTTATAAATCAGCACCTCCCGAACGATGATTTTGTTTTTAAAATAAAAGAGAGAGATAGTAAGGATATTGATGATGTATCTTCCATTAAAATGATATAATTATAGTATATAGATTATACTGGATTTATCATGATCATTTTTATAAAGTGGATGAAGATATAATAATAAATAAATAAGGAACTTGAAAATAAAATAAAAGGAAATGGAAAAGGATTTTACCTCTTGGATACTCTTCCTTGAGAATCTCCTTAAGGGGATTTATTTTGGTCTTTTGGAAATAAAAAGAGCTTTTGGACGTGAGGATAGGCTAGGGAAGATTCTTTGGGTAGAAAGTTGACAAGCTTCAATGCTTATAGAAGTACAGAGAAGAGTGAGTGAGGGGTAATTTTTATAGTGGAGGAGAGGAGTGATTTTTGAATATCTTATTCATTATTTTATTATTTTTATTAAGACAACCAATAGTGTTGAATCTTATGAAAAAAATATTAATAAGTGCATGTGAGTTATAACCAAGTGTTATTAAATCAGTGATGACTTAAGTAATAGTGTATTTATCTTCTAAAGTATTTATACCGTAAATTATTGTATTTTACTATTCACTAAAAATTCAAGTATTTTACAAAAAAAAAAACAACCATAACTATTTTTTGACATGTAGAATTTAAAAATGGACTCCATTTTATCAAAATAATTTTCAAAATATGTGAAATTTAGTTTTTAAATAAAATCATTATTTACTTGAAAAATAACGATTTTAAATTTAAAACTGATTTTATAATACTTTCAAAAATTAATTGAGGTCTCATAAAATTATCCTAAAATCATAGTACAAAAAAATATTTATTTATGAATAAATTTTATGAAAATTAATTTTATTTTAAATCAATTTATTAATTTAAAATTATAATTAAATATTTATTACTCACAAAAACACCAACACTTAATTATTAATTTTTTAAAATATTCACTCTCATTTATATGATGTATAAATTTTATTTATACAAACATGGATGAGGTTTATATTCATAAAGGTACATTAATATTCATAAAGTTAAGTTACTATTCATAATAATGAGTTACTATTCACAAAAAATGTATGTTGATCCTATCAGACTTTAAATATCTTACTGACTTAAACTGTGTATGTCATTTTTTTGAAATTCAAAACATAGAAGTGACAAAATTATGTTTAGAGGCTACGTTATAACTATATTATATAAAAAAGTGTTTATTTCATAGAGACTCATTGTTTCATTCATTCTATATTAAATTTATTTGTAAAAACTTTAGGTGTTACATTATTCCCCCCTAATAAAAATTTCATCCTCAAAATTACCAGAATGTTACCTCATAAAAAGATTTGGGTAGGTCTTCATCATAAGTTCCTCAGGCTCCCACATTTACACTTCAATTTTATAATTTTTCAAAATCACCTTTACTAGTTGAGTCATTAGATTCCTCAACACCTATTCTTTCATATCCAGAATTCGGATAGGCTCTTCACAGTAAGATAAGTCAGGTTTCAATTACATACCTTCGGAAGTGAGTACATGTGTTGGGTCTGGAATTTACTTACTCAACAATGAGACATGGAACACATTGTGTACCTTAGAAAGGCTAGAAAACATTTCCAAATGATAATCCACAGCTCTAATTATCGCCAGACTTTCAAAAGGACCAATATACATGGGGATTAGTTTAACTTTCTTCCCAAATCTTATAACACCCTTCCATGGAGATAATTTTAAGAAAACATGATCTCCCAGTTGAAATTCCAAATCCTTCATTTTACTATCAGCATAGCGCCTTCTCCTACTTTGAGCTACTTTGATATGGGTTTGAATAGTCTTTACCTTCTCTATTATTTCCCCTACAAGATCTGGGCCCACAAGCTTCCTTTCACCAACTTCATCCCAACACATTGGTGTACCATATATCTTTCCATAAAATGTTTCATACGGTTCCATTTGAATACTTTAATGGAAGCTATTATTGTAGGAAAACTCCACTAAAGGTAAATACTGATCCCACATAACTTGAAAATCAAGTTATCACAATACCAACATGTCTTCTAAAGTCTTGGCCATCCTTTCTGATTACCCGTCAGTTTGAGGGTGATAAGTAGTACTTAATCAAAGCTCTGTATCCAAATATTTTGGAAGAATTTTCCAAAATTTTGATGTGAATCATGGATCATGATCAAACACAATTGAGAGAGGTTCTCCATAAATTCTCCTAACTTCATTGATATAGAGTTGTGCATGGTGCTCTAGTGGTAAATCCTCCCTTATAGTGAGAAAATGTGCATATTTCGTAAGTCAATCTACAATTAACCACATTTCATCATAATTTCTTGAAGTTTTGGGTAATCCAGTGACAAAATCCATGGATATTTCCTCCCATTTCCATGTAGTAATAGGTAGAGGTTGCATGAATCCTATAGAATGTTTTCGTTCAACCTTCACTTGTTGAAAGACTAAACATCTTGATAATAATCAGCAATTTCTCACTTCATATTGTCCCATCAGAAATGTTCCTTAAAATCTCTATACGTTTTAGTGCTACTGGGGTGTATAGAGAAATTTGAGCTATGAGAATCATCCATTAACTCCCTTTTTAGCTCGAGTATAGAGGGAACACATAACCTCTTCCCAAATTTCAAAATTCTATCTTTACACATGATGTCAGCCAACTTCCCATCATTCATACCTTTAATTTTCTTTTTAAGATTATCATCATCATAATGAGAAGTTTAAATTCTTTATAATAAAGATGATTATGAAACCATTTGAGAAAGTAATGATGTTTCAACTTCTTTGATAATTAATATATCCATATTTACTTGATCTATGAATACATGATACCTTTCAATCCTCATTTTTTTAAAGCTCCACGATCCTTTCTTCTCAATGCATCAACTACCTTATTTTCCTTTCCTAGTTGGTAGTATATGGAAATATCGTAATCCTTGAGTAGCTCGAGCCATCACCTTTGCCTCATGTTGAGTTCTTTCTATGAGAAGATATATTTCAAGCTCTTCTGATCAGTATATATCTCACATTTTTACCATAGAGATAATATATTCATATCTTTAGAGAAAATATTATAGCTTCTTACTCAAGATCATGAGTTGGGTAGTTTTGTTCATGAGTTTTTAACTACCTTGATGCATAAGAAATGAATCTATCATTTTGCATAAGGACACAACCAATTCCTTTATTTGATGCATTGCTATAAATCAAAAATCCACAATTTACCAATGGTAGAGTCAAGATTGGATCATTAAATAACCTCTTCTTCAATTATTCAAAATATTCTTCACATTATTTTTTCCATACGAACATAACCCCTTTACAAGTAAGCTTGGTTAATGGGTTATCTAATTGGGAAAAGTTCTAAACAAAACACTAATAATAACCTGATAAACCAATAAAACTACATACCTCAGTTATGTTCGTTGGAGTAGGATATTCCTGAAATTACTTTGTCTTAGTAGTATCAACTAAAATTCCATTCTAAGAGACAATATGGACAAGAAAAGAAACTGTTTGAATCCATAATTCACACTTTCTAAACTTTCCATACAAATTGTTTCTTCTAAGAGTCTTCAGAATAATGTGCAAGTGATTATCATGATCTTAGTAGATTTTTTATTATACCAAGATATCATCAATAAATACTACAATGAATTAATCAAGATGTTCCTTGAAAAATCTATTCATTATATCCTTAAAAACAGAGGGTATATTAGTCAGTTGAAAAGGCATTACTGTAAAATCATAATTCCCATACCTGGTTCAAAATGTTGTCTTTGGAACATCTTTCTTCCTCACATGCAACTGATGATATCTATATCGAAGTTTAATCTTAAAAAAATATTGGTCTCTATGAAGTTGATCAAATAAATCATCAATCAGAGGTAGGGGATACTTCTTATTTATTGTTATAGCATTGATTTCTCTATAGTCAATGCAAAGCCTCATGGATCTATCTTTCTTCTTAACAAAGAGAACAAGGGATCCCCATTAAGAAACATTAGGGAAGATAAATTTTTTATCACTCAATTACTCTAATTATTTCTTTAGTTATAATGATTACATTATGTCTAATCTATAAAGGGTACTTGATATAGGTCTTGAACCAAGAATTAAATCAATAGATAACTCAACTTCCCGCTTTGGAGGAGGTCCAGGTAAATCCTATGGAAATAAATAAACATATTATTTCACAATAGGTACATACTAAATTTGAATATTTATTTTCTCCCCACATATATTTCATTCTATTCCTCCCCAAGAATTGAATTTAGTAGAGATACTGGGGGTGGATCTAGATAAGAATCATATGTTGATGTTTCTGCTCTAAAGATAATGGATTCTATACCTTTATCACAATTTGTAATTTCCTTCTTCTTGCGATAGATTTTTTCATCATATTTTGAAAGCCACTCCATGCCAAGGATTATTTCAAAGTTGACCATATTTATAATGATAAAATCAGAAGATAAAGCACATTTATATGCCACAATGGGGAATTCCTGACACATATTTGTTGGAAGGAGACTTCCCTTATGGGTTTTTAATTACAACTCCCTTATTAAGGAGAATTAAAAATATCTAGTTTTTAAATAAAATTGGGAAGATATAAAGGAATGAGATGATCCAGAATCCAATAAATAATTGATCAATTTTGAGGAAACAATTATAGTACCTGCTACCAAATCATTAAGAACTTCAACTTCAGCATCCGTGATCACATAAGCTTGGCCTTTCTCCCTTTTCCTTCTCTAGGGAATATTTCCTTGATGCTTAGAAAAAATACTTGGAATAATGTCCCATATCTTTACAACTATATCATTGAACATTGATATCTTCTTTATTTCCATTACAATCTCAAGATTGATGGCATCTTTCTCCACATTTGTAATAAACCGTTTTTACCTTTTAAACAGGATCTGGGGTGTTTCTTTCCACAAGTTTCACATGTTGGAAAAATAAACTTTTTATTCTTCCCTTTATCTATTATTTCCTCTTCCACCCTATTCTTCTCTTGATTTATTTTAAGGAATAAAACTTAGAGAATTATTTCTCTTTATTTATTTCACATGAGACTATATCTTCATATGATGAGAAAGTTTGTGAAATGAGTTCCCTTCAAAGGAATGGTTTTAAATCACCAAATAATTGATCAATCTTGCACTTTTGATTATGTATGTAGTCCGAGACATGCCTTGGAAGCCTTATAAAATGGGGTTCATACTTCAAAACATTTTCATCCTATTTTTGTTTAAAACTCAAGAATTGCCTCTCCATATCTTCTCACTGTTCTTGAGGAAAATATTTTTCTAATAATATTTCCTTAAAGTCCCTCCATTCCATTTATTCTATTTATTCCTCCCCCTTTGTGTTTTGAATCAAGGACCACCATTGATCCACATCTCCCAATAGATGATAAACTACCCTTACAACCTTCACTCTTTCATTACATCCCAAAGCAAGAAATATATTCTCTTGGGAACTTATCCACTACTTAAATACAAATGGGTTTGTAGTCCTATTAAATGATGAAGGATATTATCACATAAAGTGGTCTAACATTACACATACACATTGTGGTTCAGGATGCTCCATATGGGTAACCTAGGTCAGTTGTCCCAGTATAGTTATAAGATGCTTAGAACCAGTCACAAATCCAATACCATCATCATTATCTTGCATAGGAAGACAATACCTAGATGGGATATATGCATTCATGCAGTTTCCATTCCTTCCAATCGACACTGTTTTGAAATAATGGCATACACTAAATTAGGTTATGAATCACAATGTATAATGTCAAACTAACAAAATACATAACATAAACTGAAATTTTAGGCATGTCTAATCTCATAATCATAAGAATGGTTATTTTGAGGACCTATTTACATTTAAATCCTTAATAATGGTTTATAAATAAAATGTGAATTATCCTAAGCATATCCCATTGGAGTATCAAACCAGGTGCACAATAAGGCCTATTGTCATGTACCAGGTTACCCCGAGTCAAGACTGGAACACCTTGTTAGAGTTTTTACTCCTAGGTACATCTCTTCCAGAACCACATCCACTTGTAGTATCCAAATAGGGATGTATTTTCTAGAAATATCCACATAATCCATAACTTACCAAAATTATAGAATGTTCTTGTATACTTATCCTCAAAGTATACTTTAGGGTTTTGTTCCCTAATCTATGTTTGCTAAATTTAGTTTCCAAGTTTTCTACTAAACTTCCTCTGATATCAACATTAAGGACCCAACACCAATTTCCTAGAGATGATGAATTATTTGATTACATTGGAATATAAACAAGAAATTTGAATCCTGAAGGAACGAATAGTTTAGTAGAGTTGGAAAACAAGATACATACATAAGTTCAACATTACAACTTGAAAGGAAATACAACATATCAACTTAGTTTGAATCACACATAAAATCTTAGATCATCCTTGAAAGTCATTAATAATATTCATCTTCACCACCCGAGGAAAAATAAAACCTAAGAAAGGGGTGAGATCAAATTCTTAGTAAGGGTAAGTAATATAGTGTATGTTATCATAAACATAAACACTAGGCATGGGGAATAACTGAAAACACATACCTTTAAAAATTATATTTGAGCATAATATGGCAGGAATGGAAGCTGATTAAATAAGGACACATAAATGATCATGAGAGAATGAAACATAACAATTGATATTCTACTAGTTGAATAATCACATGGTTTATCAATTTATGTTACCATAATGAGGTAATGCATAATTCTGGACATTAGAAACATATTGTCAAGGGCTCAACCAAGACATATGAAAATACTAGAGTAAGGCCTCGGCCAAAACCCAATTCCATTTTGTCTCATGAGACCTTACAATGCATATAGGGGATATATTGGTCCCCAACCATCACTTGATAAGTCCAATTCATTCCTCATATAAAAGGGGATAAACATAAATAACCTAAACATATGAAATAAATTTTCCCAATACGTACACATAAACACTAACCATTCCGAGTAGTATGGTGAATGTTATCAAGATAACATATCCATAGTCAAACTGATCATAAAAAGTTTAATAAAATATGGCATATTATAAACATAATATATTAACCTCAATAAGATAAAAAATTCAATAGAGGTGTTGAAAAAAAAAATACTCTAATAAAATCATCAAGAAATTTGTGAGAGAAATACCCTTTTACTTTGAAAAGAAGAGTTCTTTTGGAAAAATATTTGCATAAAACCTGAAATTTATTAAGGTGGTTTTTTCATGATTAAATTAGTGGTTTTATAAAAATAATTTTGGATTAAAACAGATTATATATTTCCCTTGAAAATAGGTACAAATTTGAGAAGTTTCCTTGAATCAGGCATGTTTATCGGGAAGAATTAAGAAAGATCTTTATAAAACATTTAACTCCACATAAAATAAATAAGGATTAGGATTGGTAAAAATATATATAAAATTAAAACATAATTTATTAGGAGTAACTGAGAATAATTAATAATTTAATTTGGATTAATAGAGACAAAGAGTAACTTGAAAGAAAATAGAGATTCAGGTAGAAAACCCTTACCTCGTGTCAGAATGTGTTATGTACTTGAGCTTAACGTCCTGGATAATCAAATTAAATCCATTAATTATTTAATTCAGAAATTTTTTTAATTTTTTTTATTCTTCATAATTTATTATTAAGTTCATTTAAGGCCTTTTGATGAGTTATAAGATACAAATTTATCACTCGGGAGCGTTCATTTCCTTGGTTTTCATGATTGGTATAATTGTATATTATAATGGATATTCATGTGGAATCGATATAATTATAGAGAATTGGATTTATAAGATATTGATGAACATACAATAGTTTAAATGGTTATTCATATCATTTGGTTATATAGTATGAGTATGAATCATTAGATAAAACATTTAGTCATAATCGTTTAGATTTTTACAACGGTTTATCGATCACAACGAACTAGTTTTGTTATATTATTTAATATCATGTATAAATGATGGTTATAAAATAATTAAATAAGATAAAATAAATATTTTACAATATGTTTCAACCATAAAAATGGTTTCATGACTATCCTTGAATAATAAATTGAATAACAAAACTTTTCCATCCACGAAGGTTGTAAATCAGCACCTCCCAAACGATGATTTTGTTTTTAAAATAAAAGAGAGATAGAGTAAGGATATTGATGTTGTATCTTCCATTAAAAAGATATAATTATAGTATATATATTATTATGTATTTATCATTACCATTTTTATAGAGGGTATGAGGCGATAATAATAAATAAAGAAGTAACTTGAAAATAAAATAAAAGGAAATGGAAGAAGATTTTACCTCTTTGATACTACTCCTTGAGAATATCCTTAAGGGGATTGATTTTGGTATTTTCTCAAGACCAAGAGCTCCTATAATTGGGTATAGGATATGGATGATTATTTGGGTAGAACTTTGACAAGATTCAATGCTTAGAGAAGTGAAGAGAATAGGGAGTGACAGGTGGTTTTTATAGTAGAGGAAATGGGTGATTTTTGAATATCTTATTCATTATTTTATTATTTTGATCAAGACAAACAATAATGTTGATTATTGTGACCAAAAATAGTAATAAGTGCATGTGAGTTTGATACAAGTGTTCTTACATCAGCGATTACTGAAGGAGTATTGTATTTATATTCTAATGTATTTATACCATAAATTATTGTATTCTAGTATTCACTAAAAATTCAAGTATTTTAGAAAAATACAAAAAATTCACCGTAACAATTTTTTGACATGCAGAATTAAAAATTGGAATCCATTTTATCAAGATAATTTTTTAAATATGTGAAATTTAATTTTTAAATAAAATCATTATTTACTTGAAAAATACAGATTTTAAATTTAAAACCGATTTTATAATACTTTAAAAAATTATCCAAGGTCTCATAAAATTATCCTAAAATTATAGGACAAAAAAATATTTATTTAGAAATAGATTTTATGAAAATGAATTTTATTTTAAATCAATTTATTAATTTAAAATTATAATTAAATATTTATTACTCAAAAAAATATCAACACTTAATTATTAATTTTTTAAAATATTCACTCTCATTTATATGACGCCTAAATTTTATTTATACATAAATGGGTGAGGTTTCTATTCATAAGGGTACATTACTATTCATAAGGATAAGTTACTATTCATAAGGATAATAGAATATTCACAAAATGTAAGTTGATCCTATCAGACTTTAAATATCTTACTAATTACAACTGTGTATGTTAGTTTTTTAAAATTAAAAAGACAGAAGTGGAAAAATTATGTTTAGCAGCTAGGTTATAACTATCTCCTATAACAAAGTATTTTTATTACAGAGACTCAGTGTTTGATGCATTCTTTAATAACTTTATTTGTAAAACCTTGGGGTGTTACATTCTTCCCCCCTTATAAAAAATTTTGTCTTCAAAATTTTTTGAATGCTACCTCATAAAAAGATTTGGGTAGGTCTTCATCATAAGTTCCTCAGGCTTCCATGTTTCCTCTTCAATTTTAAGATTTTTTGAAACCACCTTTACCAATAAATCCATCCAATTCTTCAACACATGTTCTTTAGTATCCCCAATCCATATAGGCTCTTCACAGTAAGATAAGTCAGGTTCCAATTCTACACCTTTAGAAGTGAGTACATATGTTGGTTATGGAATGTACTTTATCAACAATGAGACATGGAACACATTGTGTACCTTTGAAAGGCTAAGAGGCATTTCTAAACGATAATCCACTTCTCCAATTCTCTCCATAATTTCAAATGGATCAATGTACCTGGGGCTCAATTTATCTTTCTTCTCAAATCTTATAACACCCTTCCATGGAGAAACTTTTAAGTTAACATGATGTCTCACTTGAAAATACAAATCCTTCATTAAATTATCAACATAACTCATTTGACTACTTTGAGCTGCTTTGATATGGGTTTGGATAATCTTTACCTTTGCTATTGTTTTCTATAAAAGCTCTGGTCCCACAAACTTCCTTTCACCAACTTCATCCCAACACATTGGTGTGGAAAATCTCTTTCCATACAATGATTCATTTAGTTCCATTTGAATACTTGAATGGAAACTTTTATTTTAGAAAAACTTCACAAAAGGTAAATATTGATCCCACATACCTTGAAAATCAAGTGATCATGATCTTAACATGTCTTCTAAATTTTGGATTGTCCTTTCTGATTACCCATCAGTTTGAGGGTGATAAACAATACTCAATCAAAGATCAGTATACAAATCCTTTTAAAGACTATTCCAAAATTTTAATGTGAATCATTGATCACAATTAGACAAAATTGAGAGAGGTGATCCATGAAGTCTCACGACTTAATTGATATAGAGTCATGCAAGGGGTTCTAGTGAAAATTCCTCCCTTATAGAGAGGAAATGTACAGATTTCGTAAGTCGGTCTACAATTATCCATATTACATCATTAATTCTTGGAGTTTTGGGTAATATAGTGACAAAATCCATGTTTATGTAATCCTATTTCCATGTAGGAATAGGTAGAGGTTTCATGAATCCTCTAGGATGTTTTCATTCAGCCTTAACTTGTTGACATACTAAACATATTGATACATAATTAGAAATTTCCCGCTTCATGTTGTCCCACCATAAATGTTCCTTCAAATATCTATAAATTTTATTGCTACCAGGGCGTATAGAGAAATTCAAGTTATGGGCATCATACATTAACTCCTTTTTTAGCTCAGGTATATAGGGAACACATTTACTCTTCCCAAATTTCAAAATTCCATATTCACACACAAAGGCAGCCAACTTCCCATTATTCACACCTTTAGTTTTATTTTTAAGATTCTCATCATTAGACTGAGAATTTTTAATTCTTTCTAATAAATATGGTTGGTAAACCAATTGAAAAAGTAACGACATTTCACATTCTTTGATAATTACCATATCCATATTTACTAGATCCATGAATACATGATCCATTTTAAATCCTCATTTTGTTTAAAACTCTATGATCCTTTTTTCTCAATGCATCAACTACCTTATTTTACTTTCGTGGGTAGTAGTGTATAGAAAAATCATAATACTTGAGTAGCTCGACCCATTGCCTCTGCCTCATGTTGAGTTCTTTCTGTGAGAAAATATATTACAAGATCTAGTGATCAATATATATCGCACATATTTCACCATATAGATAATGTATACATATCTTCAGAGAAATAATTATAGCTGATAACTCAAGATCATGAGTTGGGTAGTTCTGTTCATGAGTTATTAACTACCTTGATGCATTGGCAATGAATCTATCATTCTGGATAAGGACACACCTAAGTCATTTATTTGATGCATCGCTATAAATAAAAAATCCACCATTTCCAAATGGTAGAGTTAAGATTGGAGCATTAAGTAATCTCTTATTTAATTATTAAAAACATTATTCTCATTATTTTTTCCATATGAACTTAACCCCTTTAAGAGTAATCTTGGTTAATGGGTTAGCTAATCGGAAAAAGTTCTGAACAAAGCACCGATAATAACCTACTAAACCAATAAAATTACATACCTAGATTATGTTCGTTGGAGAATTCCATTCCTATGCTACCTTTGTATTTTTATGATAAACTAAGATTCCATCCTTAGAGACAATATGATCAAGAAAATAAATTGTTTGAAGCCAGAATTCACAATTTCTAAACTTCCCATATAACTTGTTTTTTCTAAGAGTCTTAAAAATAATGAACAAGTGATTATCATGATCTTCATATATTTTGGATTATACTAAGATATCATTAATAAATACTATAATAAATTCATCAAGATATTCCTTGAAAACTATATTCATTAGATCCATGAAAACAGAGGGTGCATTAGTCAGTCCAAAAGGCATTACTGTAAAATCATAATGCCCATACCTGGTTCAAAATGATATCTTTGGAATATCTTCCTTCCTCACACACAAATGATGATATCCAGATTGTAGTTAAATCTTTGAAAAATATTGGGCTCCATGTAGTTGATCAAATAAATCATCAATATGAGGTATGGGATACTTGTTCTTTATTGTAATAGAATTGATTTCTCTATAGTCAATGCACACCCTCAAGGATCCATATTTCTTATTGACAAAGAGAAAAGGGGATCCCCAAGGAGATACAATAGGGTGGATAAATCCTTTATCACTCAATTACTCTAGTTGTTTCTTAATTTCTACTAATTCCATTGTGGCCATTCTATAAGGGGTCTTTGATATAGGTCTTGAACCAGGAATTAAATAAATAGTGAACTCAACTTCCCACTCTGAAGGATGTCCAGGTAAATCCTCCAAAAATACATCAACATATTCTTTCATAATTGGTACATTATCAATTTGAATATTTATTCTCTCACCCATAGATATTGCGTTCTATTCCTCCCCCATATTTGAATTCAGTAGAGCTATTGTGGGTAGATCTAGATAAGAATCAGATAGTGATGTTTCTGCTCTAAAGATAATGAATTCTAAACTTTACTCACAAATCATAATTTCCTTATTCTTGCAATATATTTTCTCATAATATTTTTAAATCCAGTCTATGCAAAGGATTATGTCAAAGTAGACCATAATTATAATGATAAAATCAGCAGATAAAGCACATTTATATTCCATAATGGGGGATTCCCGACACATCTTTGTTTCAATGAGACTTCCCTTAGGATTTTTACTGACAATTCCCCTATTAAGGATAATTGTAAATATCTAAATTTTAAATCAAATAGGGAAGATATAAATGAATAAGATGATCCATAAGAAAATAAAGCACTGACTAAGTTTGAGGAAACAATTATAGTACCTGCTACCACATGATTAGGAACTTTAACTTCAGCAGTTGTGATCACATAACATTGGCCTTTCTCCCTTGGCCTTCTCTATGGAATGTTTCCTTAAATCATAGGAAAATAATTCGAATAATTTCCCATATATTTAAAATTGCAGTATTGAACATTGGTAGCTTCTTTCTTTCCCTTTCAATATTGAGATTGTGGCCTCTTTCTTCACATTTGTAACAAACTCCTTTTCATTTTATACAGGCTCTAAGGTGTTTCTTTCTAGAGGTTTAACATGTTGGAAAAATACCATTTCTATCCTTACCTTTATCCATTCTTTCCTCTTCCACCCTCTTATTCTCTTAATTTTCTTTAAAGTCATAAAACATAGATAATTCTTTCTCTATCTTGATTTCACATCAGACTATATCTTCGTATGATGAGAAATTTTGGGAAACCTATACCCTTCGGAGAAATGGTTTTAAACCATAAAATAATCAATAAATATTGATACTTGGATTAAGTATGTAGTCCAAAACATTACTTACTAGCCTTGTAAAATTGGATTCATACTTCACAACATTTTCATCCTCTTTTTGTTTCAAACTGAAGAATTGGCTCTTCATATCTGCTCGCTGTTCTCAAGGAAAATATTTTTCTAAGAATATTTACTTAAAGTTCCTCCATTCCATTTATCCTATTTATTCCTCCTCCTTTGTGTTTTGAATCAATGAACACCATTGATCCACATTTCCCGATAGACGATAAACTGCTATGAAAACATTATCCCTTTTGTTACATCACAAAGTGAGAAATATCTTCTCTAGGGAACTTATCCACTGCTCAGCTACAAGTGGATTTTTATTCCAATTTAATGATGGAGGTTTTTGTTGTTTCATAAAGAGGTATAATATTTCCCTCCACATTGTGGTTCAGGATGCTTTATATAGGTAAGGTTATTGTTTATAACCTAATTCAGCTATCCTGGTATAGTTATAAGCTACTTAGCACTAGTCACAGCTCCAATACCAGCATCATTATCTTTCATAGGAGGAAAATCCCTATATGGGATAAGTTCATTCATGCGATTTCAATTACTTCTACTAAGATCCATTTTTAAATATTGGAATACACTAAATTAGTTTATGAATCACAATGTATAATGTTGAACTAGAAAAAAACTTAACATAAACTAAAATTTTATGCATTTCTAATCTCATAATCACAAGCATGGTTACTTTGAGGACCTATTTACATTTAAATCCTTCATAATGGTTTATAAAAAAATGTGAATTATCCTAAGCATATCCTATGAGAGTATAAAACTAGGTGCACAGTAAGGCCCATTTTTGTATACCAGGTTTCCCCGAGTCAAGCTCAGAACACCTTGTTGGAGTTGTTACTTCTAGGTACATCTGTTTCATAACCACACCCACTCATAGTATCCAGACAGAGATTTATTTTCAAAAAATATCCACATAATACATACCTTACCAAAATTCTAGGACGTTTTTTATACTTATGTAAGAACCTAGGTTTTTGGACTCTGAGACTTTGAATTTTTTTTTGATGTCATTCCAGAGCAGGGTGTTCATACGGCGTGCAATTCCAAGGCCCGGTGTGCCCGAAATTAATTATATAAAAATGTTAAGTGTTTTTATATTACACACGTGTGGTTTACTAAAGAAAATGTGATATATCTTAGATGGTTGATCATATTGGTAATCCGAGACCACGGTTGGGTCCATAACACGATGTTTACCCTAGGTGAGACCTAAAATGAGTCGGCGTGAGATGTTCGGACCCCTCGCTTGTTGGCGGTGTGTTAAAGAGATAATTAAATTATCAAATTATTCATTTAATAGTCCAAACCTGAATAACTCCTAAAAGGTAACTTGGATCAGAAATACAAGGGCACGGTTGCATCCAGAACATGCCGTTTACCCTAAGTAGGGTGTAAAAGTTGCAGGTGTGGGCCTGCTATGAGAGATGTCACCCAGGGGCAAAACCGTCTTTTTGAATTAATGACTTAGTGATTTTTATCATTGATGATATTTTTGAATAACTTTCAAACGGAGTCTCAGAATTGAAATCTGAGACTTTCCATTGAGTTTTAAATGGGGCGTTTTTCCTAGGTGTGATATAAAATGAGCGGGCACAGAGGTTTCAGAATCCGCGCCCGTTGAGAGAGTTTCAATGAATTTTTATACATTTGATTAAGTGTTGGGAGGGGAAAACCTATTCTCTCTCTCTCCCTCTCTCTCTCCAACATTCTTTGACGTTCTTCGCCGTTATTCACCGGATCGAGGAGCGATCTTCGCTGAAACCTCAGCGGATCGAAGGTGGAGCGCAACGAAGGCATCGCCAACGACGAACGGATCCAACAAGGTAGGATTCTTGTTGAATTTTGCGCCCTCGTCGATTTATTAAATTTCTTCATCAATTTCGTCTTTGAATTTTATAGTTTTATAATTTGGGGCATTGTCCGAATGAACACGGCCAACACCCGAGCCCCGTTTAATTCCTCATTCTTGGGCGTTATTTGTCCCAAATTTTCGGACGCGTGAAAACCTCGGCGGATCGATGAGAAAGGGGCGATGTTGTAAAAATTCAGTCCCAGAGATCCCAAAACTGGTGTCGAATAATTTTTCCGAGCATTGGGGTGGTCGGGGAGACCGATCGAAGGTTTGGATCCAGCTAGGGGCGGCGGCCAGAGGACGAACCGACGGTGGAGCACGGCGGCCGCGTCTTGGAACACGACGAAGGCTCAGGATCGGTGAAGGAGGGCCGACGTGCGACGACTGGTGGTCGAGCCAGAGGTGTTTGGGAGACCAGTGTGCAGCTAGATCAGGTGTGTCCAGGGGAATCCGGTCATCACGGCGGAGCGCGGTGAGGCTGAGCCAGAGGCGGCGGTGCGTGACGAGGTCCCGGCAGCGGAGCGACCGGCTGGTGAAGCCGGGACGGCGGAGCAGCGGGCGGAGCCTGATGCGGCTGCGGCGTGACGGAGAACCAGAGGTGACCAGGGGGGGTCTTCAGTGCAACCAACGACGAGTAGGGGACATGGTGCGACAACTTTCACGCTCGGCAGGATGAACCTGAGGCGGTCAGCGCCTCGGGCGTTCGACAACAACAAGGACCCGCACCTTGCGGGTCCTGCTGGGCGACACGGACGGAGATCGGCTAGTTGGCTGATCTACTGGGGTGAACCGGACCCGAGGTGGGTCCGGTGTGGCTAGAGCGGGCCGCGGCCGCTAGCCGGCGGTTTGGACCGGGCCGGATGGGGTGAACCGGCCTGGTTGGCCCTCCTTACGTTTGGGGGGCCATATCCTTCAAACGGTACGTCCGTTTGCCTCGCCGTCTATGGCTACAGGTCTGTGTTAGCGAGACGGACTTTTTGAAGCATGTTTCAGAGTTTTTTGTGTTCTACGCCTGAGGGCGGGTGAACCGAGATGCTTTACTTTAATAATAATAAATTATTATTAAAGTTGCAACAGACGTGCCTCGCGATCCGGACATCCGTTTGACGTGCCGTTAGAGGCGCGGTGGCCCTGGAGATGAGACAGTCCTTCTAAGGTTGGTTTGGAGCCCTTGCGGTTTGGTTTCGTTGCTCGGTGGCACGAAACATGTTACACGAGTAATTAATTAATTATTTTAATTAATTAATTAATTGTTGCGTTGGACCTAACTTCTGTTTGGGATGTCCGATTGACGCGTCGTCAGTGGCAGCGTGACCCCAGTCCTTATGCGGAATTTTTGAGATGCTTTCCGCAACATTCGGGTTGGAGACAAGGTGCGGTCTCCACAGGGCGTAGTTCACACATTCTATGGTGAAACGCCACTTTTTCACCCGACGTCCGTTTGGGGTGTTTGAGTACCCATTACAAAGTGTTTTTCCAAGGGGATTACGATGGTGAAATCCGCCCGCTTAAATTCGGGCCTGAGGCGTGGGCTCCACGAGGAGACTTTCGTACGTATGCTGCATTTTTATGACTTATGCTACATAAGTCCATTAATGGAAAATGAATAGCCTATCCTACGTGGTTATCAACAAGGAACACAATGTTACAATTTGCGTGACGTGTTTCGGGGTTGAGGTGTGGGCCCCACAGGGCCCCGTTTGCATATAACGCGGGGAGTTGCAACTTCTGCATCCAGAGTCAGTTTTAGGCGCTGTTAGAAACATTATGACTCTGAAATCAAGGAGAAATTGGCCAGGGTGGTTTCAGGCATTGAAGCTGGAGTTGAGGTGTGGGCCACATGGGTTGTCTCTTAAGCTGTGTGCAGCGTACCACAACTTTTTCATCAGGCGTCCGTTTGGGGCGTATGAATAGTTGTTTCGGCATGTTTTACCAAGATCATCGCAGTGTTGTAGTTCGCCCATCCTATTTAGGAACTAAGGTGTGGGCCCCATGAGACATCGTGCGGGCATAAAGCGGTGTTGAATGACTTTTCCACTGGGAGTCCGTTTCCAGCGAGTAAGTAGTCTATCTCATGTGTTTTTCCACAATGATTACAGCGGTGTACTCTGTTTGGGAGAGCAGAGCCTCTTACGTGATCTTATTAAATGTGGAAACATGAAAGGGTGTTGGTCAGAGGTTCCTTTGACGTACTTTGAACTTACGCATGATAACGATGTTTGTGACCCCCAGTGATGACACAGGTAGTGCGGAGATATCGAACCAGTTCTGGGTTTACCCTCTAGTGAGGATGGGCAGTGGGATACCTGTTGACCTTATAGTTTACCCTCCAGTGGGGCTGGGCAGTGGGTCACCATCGACTTATTTAGGGTTTACCCTCCAGCAGGGCTGGGCAGTGGGTCACCCGATGATTTATTACAGTCTACCCTCCAGCGGGGCTGGGCAGTGGGTCACTGTTGACTTATTGAGGTTTACCCTCCACCAGGGCTGGGCAGTGGGTCACGTGATGATTTATTATGGTCTACCCTCCAGCGGGGCTGGGTAGTGGGTCACTGTTGACTTATTGGGGTTTACCCTCCAGCAGGGCTGGGCAGTGGGTCACTTGATGACTTATTAGGGTTTACCCTCCAGCGGGGCTGGACAGTGGGTCACCGTTGACTTATTTGGGGTTTACCCTCCAGCAGGGCTGGGCAGTGGGTCATCCGATGATTTATTACGGTTTACCCTCTAGCGGGGCTGGGTAGTGAGTCACCATTGACTTATTGGGGTTTACCCTCTAGCAGGGCTGGGCAGAGGGTTAGCCGACAACTTATTTCAGACTTGGTCCTTTCTATGAGGCTAGTCCATGACTTTTCTCCATGATTACCAGAGCGGGACCCTTGGTGGTATGGTTCAATGATGATTCAGCTTTGACGTACTAGATTATTGGGCATCAGTGATAGATATCCTTTGAACTATTGGCAAATTTTATTGGGCTGAGCTTGGAGATAGAGATCCTCTTACACACACGTTCAGGTTTCTTATTGAGCATATATACACACCCTACTTGTTTTCCCACTCTTTGGGGTCAGTTACTCTCCTTCTAAGAGGAGTGAAGGCGCGCAAAGTATGCCATGTGCTTTCCGTGTCTAGATCCTCTTGGATTGGATGAGTCTATTTCGTTCCTTTTGTTTGGGTTGAGATGCACTCTCTCTTTTGTACTCTTTCATTGTTCTTTGTTCTATCTACTTATCACCACTTCAGTAACTCCTTTGTTTCTCCCTCTAACTTCCGGGGCATCCTACTGAGCATCTTTATACTCATCCTTGCTTGGGCTTTGCCCGCACTTGGTGTGCCCTTACAGAAAATGGACAGGTCGACCGAGACTATAGAGGAGCGTAGAGAACACAGGAGATTGGGCCGCGTTCCGTGGTCACAGTAAGACTTTTAGGCGAGGGACTTCCCAGTGGTTTATTTTCATTTCACCTGTTACCGGGTTGTGGCACCTTTCTAGATGGGTGCATGTTTTCCCCCTTTTACTGTTCAGTTTACCTTTCTGGATGGCTGGGTGCATGTTTTTCCCCTTTCTGGCTGGGTACGTGTTTTTCCCCTTTTACTTATACTGGTTAGAGGTCGATGCGTGTATGTTGGTTTCCCCTTTTGTAGCAACTTTGTATCTTTATTTCTTTTCTCTGCACTTCTGCATTGAGTTAGCTGTGTGTGTGTGTAAAATTTCTTAGGCAAAGGCCTCCCCTAGTTTGTTGTGCCTTCGGTGCTGGTTGCCAACCCCTGGCCTATGGAGGCGGGCTTGGGGTAGTTGCAGCCCGAGCCCCAGTACAGGTCGAGTCATGACAAATTGGTATCTAAGGTGGTTCGTTCATTGGGGTGTTGTTTGAACGTCCCTAAAAAGGAATTGGTTGAGTTTTGGGGAAATAGTGTCAACATGTCTCGAGAGTGGATCTCAGGCCAGGTATTCCAATGATGGTGCGACAAACGACGTATCCATTCAATAGGACCCTGATAACCCGCTTGTCGACTCGGCACACCGAGATACTTGTTGTAGGGAATTTGGTTCTTTCATCATATAGGATTGAGTCTTTGAATATCCTTCTTGAGTCATCTCCCCATCGATGTTGATATATATATATATGCTCATTTAACCGTGGTACTCCTTGATCGGATTCAGGATGTCTCCGCGATGATAGCCAGCTAGGATACTAGCTACAGTTCGTGATGATGACTCCGCGAGTGACGAAGCCTCAGTTCGAGATCCATCATACAATTACCCTTTATATAGGAGGACATGCAGTAGCACCTCCACTTGTGGAGTAGCAGATAGTACTGGCAGCGAGGGATGATGATGAGCGCAGGCTGGGCATGCTACATGAGTTCCAGCATCAGAGACCGCTGAGGTTCCACGGTGAGCCATACCCTCAGACAGTGAAGAGTTGGCTAGATTTGGTGGTCCGCCTCTTCAGGCTTGTTCGGACACTGACATGTTAGATGGTGGCATTGACAACCAGTCTTTTTCCACCATGAAATTTGGTGTAATAGATCTAGGGTTACTCGAATACACGATGATTCGGTACTCTCGTGGGATGACTTATAGCAGCTGTTTCGTGAGGAGTACTACCTCTCCTGCTTACGATTTTTATGGTTTCAGGAGCTGCTGGAGCTTCAGCGGGGAGTGATGGTAGTGGATGAGAACGCGACTGGGTTCGCAGAACTTACTCAGTACTCTTTGGACATGGTCCATGAAGGCAACTTCCGAGCACAAAAGTTTGAACGAGATCTCTGTAGAGGAGATTCATTCCAGCGTAGTGCCCTTGTGCATCCTCACCCATCTCAGGGTGCTAGAGAAGGCACTGGTGACAGAGAAATTTCTGGCAGAGGGACGTCGATTGGCGGGGCCTCAACACCGGAGGTCTCCCCTTGATGAGGCTCAGGCACATGGTAGGAGATAACATAGGGCACCAAGACAGCCCGAGGAGGCCTAGTGCTATGTTTGTGATGTGCGAGGTCACGTGGCGTGAGACTACTCAACCAAATGTGCTGAGTTTTCCCAAATAGTTGGTAGATGCACCGCTATGACAGAGGCAGTTTCGTGATCAGAGAACTCTCAAGTGAGGACAGGGTGGTCCCCAGGGAGGCATTGTTGGTAGAAAAGTAGGAAGAACTGTGGTTGGAGGACAACTTTTCGAGGTCCTTCCACCACCACTAGGCGGCCCATGTCAGGCTCAGGGAGCTGACGGACGGGGCCACGAGCGGCTGTGTGCTAAGGATGTTTACAATCCTATAGTGAAAGAGATGATAAGAGGTACACTATGTGTCTTTTATACTTTTATTAGTAGAACTTGTTAGATGCTACGTGAGGTACTCTTTTCGTCTAAATCCTTGTTCGAGGGGTTACTGAGGGTGACATAGGACGTCTGTGTAACCCTGTGTTGGTTTTGTCTGACGTAGCTTTGAATGAACATAAGAGATGAGTTCTTCTCCCACCGAGATGCATTTTTGTGATGCGATCAAAACCGTGAGGGAGAGTCAGTGCCACCCAAAGAGGATAACATTGAGGTGGGGTGGATGAGTCCCTCTTACATGTGCATTCAAGGCGGGGTTGTGCGGTGGAGTGTCAGAGTAGGTCCTGGGTTTTCCAGTGGGGCTTTTCTACTTGACCTCCCTTTTCTTGAGGTTCCACTTGTGGGTTTGGTAGAGTGCCTGTTTTGGGGATTACTCACCATATAAGAGGGGAAAAGACACGTGGGGTATGCCACGTGATTTCTGAGTCTAGCATCTAGCGGTTGGATGAGTTTTCTCACCGACCCTGTTCATTGGTACCTCGCGTGCTCAATGTCAACCTTAATACAGTTATCAAGTACAGGTAGAGGCGATGGACACCCCATGAAGAGAACTAAACGATTCACTATGTGGTGCAGGTGGTGGTAGTCCTTGTGCTGATAATGTGGAGACACTATCTTCTGGGATATCGCATTGTGGTTTGCTCAGACCACCAGTTTCTCTGGTGCGTCCCCACCTAGAGAGACTTGAACCTAAGATAACAGTGCCTGATGGAGTTTCTGCCGAAGGGTATGGCTTTTCTGCAGTCAACGATGCTGAATCCTTCGCTTGTTGAGCGTGTAAGAGAGTCTCGGTTGTGATGCACCGACTGTGAAAACTTGTGTGACCAGATGTCCTTGGGTGTTTCACCAGATGGGTATTCTAAAGGATGGAATCACAAGACCATGTTCCAGGAACAAACCATGATTTCGGTCATGACGTGGAAAGTAGAGGTGTGGCTAGGAAAGACCCCAAAGTTTCTTTGGGCCGTTCGGGGATCGTGCAAATGGTTGAGAGGTTGCCTACCGTCTTTCCCTACCCTCCCAACAGTAAAAGTGGGTGCACAGTGTCTTCCACGTGTCACAGCTAATGAGGTGCGTGTGTATTCCTATTCATTTCCTCGAGAGTAGGAAACCTTATGAGTACAAACCATCCCTGTGGTTCGCGTGTTGTGCCAACTTGGTGTTGAGCAAATTTTCTTGGGCGCGAGAGAGCTATGTGTGAGCTCTGTATCCCAAGTTGTTTTTCCTAGTTTTTCTTTTCAAGGATGAAAATATTGAAGGAGGGAATGATGTAAGAACCTGGGTTTTGGGACTCTGAGACTTTGAATTTTTTTTGATGCCATTCCAGAGCAGGACGTTCAGACGGCGTGCAATTCCGAGGCCTGGTGTGCCCGAAATTAATAGTATAAAAATGTTAAGTGTTTTTATATTACGAAACCGTGGTTAACTAAAGAAAATGTTACATTTCATAGATGGTTGATCAGATTGGAAATACGATACCACGGTTGGGTCTGGAATGCGGTGTTTACCCTAGGCGCGACCTAAAACGAGTCGGCGCAGGACGTTCGGACCCCTCGCTCGTTGGTGGTGTGTTAAATGGATAATTAAATTATAAAATTATTCATTTAATATTCCAAACCTGAATAAATCCAAAACGGTAACTCTAATCAAAAATCTGAGGGCACATTTACGTCCGGAGCGTGCCGTTTACCCTAAGCGGTGTGTAAAAGTTACGGGTGCGGGCCTACTGTGAGAGTTATCACCCAGGGGAAAAACCGTCTTTTTGAATTAATGAATTAGTGATTTTTATCACTGACGATATTTTCGAATAACTTTCAAACGGAGTCTCGGAATAGAAATCTGATACTTCCGTTGAGTTTAAAATGGGGATTTTTACCTAGGCGTGATATAAAATGAGTGGGCGCGAAGGTTTCGAAATGCACGCCCATTGAGAGAGTTTCAGTGAATTTTTATAAATTAGCTTAAGTGTTGGAAGGGGAAAACCTATTCCCCCCCCTCTCTCTCTCCAACATTCTTCAGTGTTTTTCTCCATTCTTCACCGGATCGAGGAGCGATCTTCGCCGAAACCTCAGCAGATCGAAGGTGGAGCGCAAAAAGGGAATCGCCAACGACAAACAGATCCAACGAGGTAGGATTCTTGTTGAATTTCGCGGCCTCGTCAATTTCCTAAATTTATTCATCAATTTTGTCTTTGAATTTTATAGTTTTAGAATTTGGGGTATTGGCCGAACGAACACGGACAACGCCCGAGACCCGTTTAATTCCTCGTTCTTGGGTGTTTTTCGTCCCAAATTTTCGGACGCGCGCGAACCTTGGCGGATCGATGAGCAAGGGGCGGTGTTGTGAAGATCCGGTCTCGGGGTTCCCGAAACTGGTGTCAGATAATTTTTCCAAGCACCGGGGTGGTCGGGTGGACCGAACGAAGGTTTGGATACAGTGAGGGGCGGCGGCCGGAGGACGAACCTGCAGCGGATCACGGCGGCCGTGTCTTGGAACACGGCGGATCCTCGGGATCCGACGGAGGAGGGCCGGTGCGCGATGACTGGTGGTCGAGCCAGAGGTGTTCGGGCAGCTGGTGTGTAGCTGGCTCAGGTGCGCCCAGGGGGATCCGGTCATCACGGCGGAGCGTGGTGAGGCCGAGCCGGAGGCGGTGGGGCGTGACGAGGTCCCGGCGGCAGAGCGGCCGACTGGTAAAGCCGGGACGGCGGAGCAGCGGGCGGAGCCGGATGCGGCTGCAGCATGATAGAGAACCGGAGGTGTCCGAGGGGGACTCAGCGGAGCCGATGGCGAGCAGGGGGCATGGCGCGGCGGCTGTCATGCTCAGCAGGAGGAACTCGGGGCGGTCAGCGCCTCGGGTGTGTGGCATCAACAAGGACCCGCACCTTGCGGGTCCTGTTGGGAGACACGGATAGAGACCGGCTAGTTGGCTGGTCTGCTGGGGTGAATCGGACCCGAGGTGGGTCCAGTGTGGCTGGAGCGGGCTGCGGGTGCGGGCTGGGGGTTCGGACCAGGTCGACCGGGGTGAACTGGCCTGGTTGGCCCCCCTTACGTTCGGGGGTCTATATCTTTCAAACGGCGCGTCTGTTTGACGCGCCGTCTGCGGCTATAGGTCCGTGTCAGTGAGACGGACTTTTTGAAGCATGTTTTGGAGTTTTTTTGAGTTTTTCGCCCGAGGGAGGGTGAACCGAGATGCTTTACTTTAATAATAACAAATTATTATTAAAGTTGCAACAGACGTGCTTCACGAGCCGGACGTCCGTTTGACATGCCGTCCGAGGCGCGGTGGCCCCAGAGATGAGACAGTCCTTCCAAGGTTGTTTCAGAGCCCTTGCGGTTTGGTTTCGTTGCTCGGTGGCACGAAACACGTTACCCGAGTAATTAATTAATTATTTTAATTAATTAATTAATTAATTGTTGCGTCAGACCTAACTTCTGTTTGGGATGTTCGATTGACGTGACGTCAGCAGCAGCGTGACCCTAGTCCTCGGGCGGACTTTTTGAGATGCTTTCCGCAACATTCTGGTTGGAGACAAGGTGTGGTCCCCACATGTACTAGTTCACACATTCTACGGTGAAACACCATTTTTTCACCCGACGTCCATTTGGGGTGTTTGAGTACTCATTCCTGAGCTTTTTTCCGAGGATATTATGGTGGTGAAATCCGCCTACCTAAATTCAGGCCTGAGGTGTGGGCCCCATGAGGCAACTTTCGGGCATACACTGCATTTTTACAACTTATGCTATATAAGTCTGTTCAAGGCAAATGAATAGCCTATCCCGCGTGGTTATCAATAAGGAACGCAATGGTATGATTTGTGTGACGTGTTTCGGGTCGAGGTGGGGGTCCCACAAGGACCCGTTTGCATATAACGCGAGGAGTTGAAACTTATGTATCCAGAGTCCATTTTAGGCGCCGTCAGCGCCGTCAGCGGCGTTGTGACCCTGGCATCGAGACAAAATTGACTGGGGTGGTTTCAGGCATTGAATCCAGAGTTGAGGCGTGGGCCTCATGGGCCATCTCTTAAGCTGTGTGCAGCGTACCACGACTTTTTCATCTGGTGTCCATTTGGGGTGTATGAATAGTTTTTTTGACATGTTTTTTCGAGAGCATCGCGGTGTCGCAGTTCTCCCGACCTCTTTCAGGACCGAGGTGCGGGCCCCATGAGACGTCGTACGGGCATAAAGTGGTGTTGAATGACTTTTCCACCGGGAGTCTGTTTCCAGCGAGTTAGTAGTCTATCTCACGTGTTTTTTCTTGAGGATTACAACAATGTACTATATTAAGGAGAGCAGAGTATCTTACATGATCTTATTAAATGTGGAAACATGAAAGGGCATTGCTCAGAGGTTCCTGTGACGTACTCTGAAGCTACGCACGGTAGCGGTGTTTGTGACACCCAGTGATGGCAGAGGTAGTGCGAAGATATTAGACCAGTTCTGGGTTTACCCTCCAGTGAGGCTAGGCAGTGGGATACCTGTTGACCTTACAGTTTACCCTCTAGCAGGGCTGGGCAGTGGGTCACCGTCGACTTATTTAGGGTTTACCCTCCAGTAGAGCTGAGCAGTGGGTCACCCGATGATTTATTACGGTCTACCCTCTAGTGGGGATGGGTAGTGGGGCTGGGTAATGAGTCACCGTTGACTTATTGGGGTTTACCCTCCAATAGGGTTGGGCAGTGGGTCACCCGATGATTTATTATGGTCTACCCTCTACCGGGGCTGGGCATTGGGTCACCGCTGACTTATTGGGGTTTACCCTCCAGTAGGGATGGGAAGTGGGTCACCCGATGACTTATTACGGTTTACCCTCCAGCGGGGCTGGGTAGTGGGTCACCGTCTACTTATTTGGGGTTTACTCTCCAGTAGGGATGGGCAGTGGGTCACCCGATGATTTATTATGGTTTACCCTCCAGCGGGGTTAGACAGTGGGTCACCGTTGACTTATTGGGGTTTACCCTCCAGCGGGGCTGGGAAGAGGGTTACCCAATGACTTATTTCAGACTCGTTCCTTTCTATGAGGCTAGTCCGTGACTTTTCTCCATGATTACCAGAGTGGGACCCTTGGTGGTACGGTTCAGTGATGAGTCAGTTTTGACGTACGAGATTATTGGGAATCAGTGATGAATATCCTATGAACTGTTGATGAATTTTCTTGGGCTGAGCTTGGTGATAGATATCCCCTTACACACTCGTTCAGGTTTCTTATTGAGCATATATATACACCCTACTTTTGTTCCCACTCTTTGGGTTCAATTACTCTCCTTCTAAGAGGGGCGAAGATGTGAAAGGTATCCCACATGCTTTCCATGTCTATCTCCTCTTGGATTGGACAAGTCTATTTCCTTCCTTTTGGTTGGGTTGAGCTGCACTCTCTCTTTTTTACTATTGCACTATTCTTTGTTATTTCTACTGCTCACCGTTTCAGTACCTCCTTTGTTTCTCCCTAGAGATTTCAGGGCATCCTACTGAGTATCTTTATACTCACCCTTTCTTGGTCTTTTCCCGCACTTGGTGTGCCCTTGCAGATGACAGACGGGTCGATTGAGACTGTGGAGGAGCGTAGAGGACATAGGAGCTTGGGCCGCATTCAGTGGTCATAATAGGACTTTCAGGCGAGGGACTCACCAGTGGTTTATTTTCGTTTTACCTGTTGCTGGGTTGTGGCACCTTTCTGGCTGGGTGTATGTTTTTCCCCTTTTACTATTCACCTTACTTTTCAGCACTTTACTTGTACTGGTTAGAGGTCAATGCATGTATGTTGGTTTCCCCTTTTTTAGCAGCATTATATCTTTCTTTCTTTTCTCTGCACTTCTGCATTGAGTTAGCTACGTGTGTGTGTGCAGTTTCTTAGGCAAAGGCCTCCTCTAGTTTATTGTGCCTTCGACGCTGGTCACCAGCCCCTGGCCTATGGATACGGGATTGGGGTAGTTGCGGCCCAAGACCCGGTACAGTTTGGGTAGTGAAAACTTATCCTCAAAGTCTATCTTAGGGTTTTGTTCCCTAATCTATGTTTTTTAAATCTAGTTTCCAAGTTTTCTACTAAAATTTCTCTGATACCAACTATAAGGACCTGACCCTAGTTTCCCAGGTTCTTTATTTTATTAAATTTCCATATAAACACAGGATTCATATCCTAAAGGAATGAATAGTTCAATATCTTTTTAAAACAAGACATATACATAAGTTTAACATTACAACTTGAAAGGAAATACAATATATCTACTTCTTTTGAATCACACATAAGCTCCTAGATTATCCTTGAAATTCATTCATAATATTCATATTCAACACCTAGGGAAAAATAAAACATAATAAAGGGGTGTTCTTAGATGATTAGTAAGGGTAAGTAATATAGTATAAGTTATCATAAACATAAACACTAGGCATGGAGAATAACTAAAAACACATTCCTTTAAAAATTATACTTGAGCATAATATGACAGGAATGAAAGATGATTAAATAAGGACATATAAATGATCATGATATAATGAAACATAACCATTGATATTATACTAGTCCAATAATCATATGGTTTATCAATTTCTAATACCATAATGAGGGAATTCATAATGTTAGACATCTAAAACATATTTTCAAGGCCTCGACCTAGACATCTGAAAATACTAGGGTAAGGCCTCAGCCAAAACCAAATTCTATTTTGTCTCATGAGACCTACCGATGAATCTAGAGGATATATCTACCCACACCCATAAATTTGTAAGTCCAATTCATTCCTCATATGAAAGTGGCTAAACATAAATAACATGAACATTTGAAATAACTTTCCGTAATCTGTACACATATACACTAAACATTATGAGTAGTATGGTGAATGTTATCAAGATAACACATACATAGTAAAAATGATCATAAACCATTTAATAAAATATTTTATATGATAAACATAATATATTAACCTCAATAAGACATAAAATTAAATATAGGTGTTGAAATATACAAAAATACTCTAATAAAATCATCAAGTATTTTTTTGAGAGAAATACCCTTTTACTTTGAAAAGAAGAGTTATTTTTCAAAAATATTTTCATAAAACCAGAAATGAAATAAAGTTTTTTCCATGAATAAATGATTGGTTTTATAAAAATAACCATGTCTTAAAAAAATTATATAATTCCCTTGAAAATAGGTACAAATTTGAGAAGTTCCCTTGAATCGACCTTGTTTATCAGGAAGAATTGAGAAATATATTTATAAAACATGTAACTACCCATAAAATAAAGAAGGATTCTCATTGGTACACATATATATAAAATTAAAACATAATTTATGTGGAGTGAATAATAATAATTAGTAATTTAATTGGGATTAATAGAGACAAAGAGTAACCCAAAATACAATAGAAGATCGGGTAGAAAACTCTTACCTTGTGTTCAAATGTATTTTGTACTTGAGATTAAGTGTAGAGACCCAAATCTTGACGTACATGGGCATTACATTACTTTTGAAGAATACTTAATACATAACAAAAACAGACATCAAAGGACCGTAATAGTTTAGTGCCTTTGGAAACTTGAAACATAATCTTCTAATCTTGGTGAAAGATCCTCAACATATCCCATAAAGATCTTCCCTTTTTTTTTACCTAAAACCTTTCCTTATATCTTGGGGAAAAGAAAAAATAAAAATGGTGAGCTCAAATTCTCAGTAAGGGCAAACATAGTGAACATAAAACAATCCATAAACATTTGAAAGCAAAAACTTGAACATGAAATTTAAACACCAAAATATTGAGCAAAGACATAAATCGTGGAAGTACGTAAGGAATATATCATAATGGAACATAAATCATGATAAAATATAATGGGAATAAAACATGTAATTGTAGCAACCATTCAGCACATGTCATGATTTCCATAGTATCCAAGGCATTGCTTCCAAGATCATCTTAGTGGACAAAGTCCCTTTCTGAATCAAGTTCACTCCTTGTTTCAGTCCTGTAACATTGAACCAGATTAACTTACCGTTCCAACTATGTATATCTCATGAGATATAAATCTTTACCCAATGTATTGGAGGGAGATATAGGTCCCACCCATCTCATAATGAAACCATTCTTATGTGTGCCACAAAATCATAAATCATACATCATAACATAACCCATGTAATAAAAATGGGATTATTAAACATCATGCTAACATAACATAATCCATATAAGATAAAACGACTTCATAAAAATAATTCCATAATAACATAATCAAATCAATGTAAAAATAGGGATAGAAACAGAACCCTATATTATCTTAGATGGAAAATAATTTTTATAAAACGCTTGAACTCCATTCTTGAGGAAAATATCCTTTCTACTTCAAAAACATTTTCCTTTCTTAACATGTCATATAATTTTAAAATAAAAGAAGTTGATTAAAAATAAACTTGAAAACTTTTAAAGGAAGATTCTTGGAAATAATGTTCAAAAAAATCCATTCATGCCATATAAGTTAAAAATAACATTCTTCTCGTACTTTGGCCGGAAAAGTCAAAAAGTACCTCGTACGAAAAACGAAAAAAGATTCCTTTCATATCTTTTACTAAAAACTCAACAAAGGGTAAAATTGGATTTAAAAAATTGTATGTGGATGGAAATAATATTACATATTGAGAAAACATGGATGTGGATGATAAAACACACCCCAGTAAATACCAAAGTATAAACAATCTCGGATAAAAATGAGATTGTGAGATTTTCCCTTACCTTATGTCCGATATAATTCGTATGTATCCGAACCTCCTGTATAATGATTTAAATAATGTCATTGACTTATTAAAGAATAATATTCATTGTTATGATATCATATATGGTTCACTTATGACTATATATTACCCATTCTTTTGTAAATTCATGTTAAAGTAGCGTTTTGGGTAAAATCGTTTCATTTGTCATTCATATTTTAACTTGTAATTATTCATATGATTACTTAGATCATGATTACTTACATACAGAATGTAAAACATGATTTATATATAATATATATTCAGAATATAAATATATATAATAGATCGATAAATGGAAATAAATACACCATTCATGGAGACGGTAGGTCGTACGTACGCATGAACGCTGTTTTCGTTTCCTTATTGAATTGAATGGAATTAAATAGATGACATACATATATATATACATAAATCCAGTATAATTATTATGTAATATATATTTCATTATTACTTATTATATATACTTTATAATCATTCATGAATGGTTAATCATTGATAATGAATCTTATCGCGTCGTGGAGACGGTAGTCCGTACATACGCACGAGCGATGATATCGTTCCCATAATTGTTGAATTGAATTGGAGTGGATGATAAAATATATAAGAATCAGTATGATGTTATAATAACTATGTATAGTTATTCTCTACACCATTATACCCATCCAAGTAATGTGGTATTGGAAAAACAGATTACACCACGGCGTGAAGACGGTATTCCGTACGTACGCACACACAGTGATTTCGTTTCCTGTAGGATGAATAAAAGGTGAAATGGGTTTGTTTCATATTTATAATAACATATCAGTATATTAGTGATACTGATGTTATTAATTTATAATGAAACAACTAAATAAGAAGAAGTTGAAGAAGAAATAAGCTTGAAATAATCGGTAGAAGAGATTACCTCTTCTTCGACGCACCTCCTTTAAACTTCTTCTTAGGGCACTAGGGTTGGTCTTTTGAGAAAACCAGTACCTCTATAAGGTTTCTAGGGAAGTGGGGAAGTGAAATGACCAGAGTTTGGCCGAGCTTCAAGGCTCAAAATGGTGTGAGGAAGAGAGGGAGGAGGTGCCCTTTTATAAGGGAGGAAAGGGGCACCTTTGGAATCCTCAAAAACATTAGTTTAATATAAATTCAAACCCCACATAAAAACCTCCAAAAATGACTCAATTCAAAGATTAGATGAGACAGGGTTTTAATCTCATCAACCAATAAAATTTAGACATGTTTTGATCTTATTTTAAACCTTATAATTTTGATTTATACTTATTTAATATATTTAAGTTTATTTGTGGTAATAAAATTCTAAATTTTAAATGGTTATAAATAATCACTTATGTGTTGTTAATTTTCCATAATTGGATACTTTATGACATTTTATACTATATAAATTTAAATTTATAATTTTTAAATATTTTTGTGATTTTTAAGCAATTTAATAATATGTTATTTTTATAAAATAACAATAGTGTCAATTTTGAAACTATTTATTTATTTGAATTTAAATAAAATCTAAACAGAGGATATATTCAAAATAAAATATTTAATAGATTACTAACATTAACATTTTTCTATAAAATTCGTGGAGAACATTAAATAGTTCATATATTATTTATTTTAATATTTTTAAAACCATTTATTTGGTATATATCTTAATAAAATAATTAGTACAACATTTTTGTATAATTATTTAATATACTTATTTGTTGCATAGAAATTAAAAATAAAATCCTTTGATGAAGATAAATATCAAATATTTTATAATAGTAATTTTACTCGAATTTATCATCTTAAAACAACAACATGTAAATTGTTATCTTTAATAAATTATGAAGGTGACAACTTTGGAATCATTTAAAATAAAATATTATAAGTGTCATAATCGCCATAATAAGGATCCAAATGGTCCAAAATTCTGCCAGTGGATGATTAGGGTTTATATATACACTAATAATATGTTTTGTGCAGATATTCTAGCCTTTTTATATGTATTACTATTTCAATAAAAACTATATTATTTATTTTTTACTAAATAAATAATTTCTGCATCATTAATGTATAAGATAATAAGGTAATTAAATAACTATTAAAAATTAAAAATAAATTACCATGATAAAGAAAAAAATTTTATCTTTCAAATGAGTATTTATAACCGAATTTATATTCTGTATAAACTTATATTAAAAATACTTTAATTATTAAAGTTGAGTGAGACATATTTCACTTTCCTTTAAATAAAATAAATTAAAGGTCTTAATCACCACCAAGTGGGTTCTAATGGATTCCATTTTAACCCAAATATGACTTAGGATGAATTATAATCATCCAATTGTATTAATACAAGTATTAGGATATCTTTATAATATTATATTTACCCTTAATTACCCAATTTACCTTTTACTACGGTAAATAAAATTTACCGTTGTTACTATTCATAAAGCCCAAAAATAAAAAGTAGTCTGTTAATATAATTTGGACCCAATGATTCCAAATATGGAATCCATTTTTCCAAATTCAATACACAGAATTTTCAGAAATTAAATTAAAATTAATCCCGTTGTCGAAAGAAAACGGGTTTTTGTTTAAAACATTGCAAAAGATTGAATTTATTTAGCCTACGAATTCAATGTAAAATCAATGATAATAATGTAAATTATATTAAATGGTAAAAATATATTCTATTTATACTTTAAAACCATTCAATATTATAATTTAACAACATAATTTATTACGATGAAAAAATTTGCTTTTAATTAAAATATTGCGTGTTTTTACTATTCATTAAAATATGAAAGTTATCAGAATAATATGAAAAATTTATCCAAGGTAAAATTTTATATCCTGATTCCAAATAATCATTTTATTTTGTAAAATTGAACTTATAAACTTGTCAAAAACTAGATTTAAAGTGGGTGCGTCATCAAAAGGCGGTAAAACTGCATTTTTTGAAAAATACTTATTTTACCCGAAATTTTATTTTGTTCTTATAACATGTTCTAGAAAATGTGTAAGATGAATAATAATGTTATAAAATTCTAAATTTAGTTAATACTATTCATAACGGCTAGTTCATAATAATATTATAATAATATATCGTTGTTTAGTAAAACCCGATATTGCGTACAACACACGCTGTCGAGGAAGGTCACGATTGCGTGTAATGCAAGACAAGTCAGGGTTGCGTGTAGTGAACGACTCCTTTGTTGTTGCATCTAACAAAATACATTGAATATATATATATATATATATACTCAATGTTTCGTAGAATAATTACTATCAAACAAACATGAAATTGTGTGTAACACGATCCAAGATTAGTGTTGCGTATACTGCAAGCTAATACGGTGTTGCATATAGTGCAAGATAATATTGGTGTAGCGTACAACAGAAGATATGAAAGAAATTAAAACGAATATATCTTATAAAATCTCGGGTTGTTACATTCTACCCCCCTTAAAAAGAATTTCTCCATCGAAATTCGTCGGGGTTATAAATCGTTTATTATTCATAGAAACCCACATCATAAAAAGGAGTACTAAAACTTAATTTTAAAAACTAAAGTATGAAACGTAATGATTACCCAAAGTAACTCATCATTGGGTTTCCATATAGGAGAACATAGGTGAAAATATGGATATGGAAGAGAAATATAAACATCAAGTTCTGATGGAGAGTGGTAGAGGACATGGCTATGAAAAATCCATCAATCACAAAGCCATAAATTTGTGATGATCTAAGGTACCATCTGATTAATCAGATATAATAGCACTAGGACAACATTTTTGGTTTTCAATATCATTTCCCTAAAGTTGAAAATTTTGAATTAGAAGAAATACTTACTTGATTTTGGTATAATCTCACTATTGTTCGTGGTTTGAACAATTTCCACTTCATCTCTTAAATAAATGAAGTTGAATTTGTTATTCGTGAAGTGTTAACAGATCATGTGATAGAATTATGGGTCATTCCATTTGTTTCAAACAAAAGGTTATCAAAAGTTATAAGTCCATATTATGGTGAGATTAATCGTATATGGTTCCAAAAATGGACTTATAATTTATTTATCATACCGCTTAATAAAATAAAACTACTTTCCACTAACCAGGGACTTCCTGTAGGCCAGTGGTAGGTGATAAATGCCTATCGCACTTCAGTTGTGGGTTCGATTCCCATAGCCTTGTCCGACGCGACAGGTTGTCGCCCGTCTTGCAGGTTGTCCCTTTTTTTTCTAAAAAATACATTATTATAACTTTCCATCAATAATATAGAAAAATTTCTAGCCTTAAAAAATACTAACTTATGTCCAACATAATCCATTCCAATATTTATGCTTATCCAAAATACTACTGTCCAATCTCATATTATAGTGAAAACGATTACCAAAGAGTTCATATAAAAAGCATGTTAATACCATCGTTGATCCCCATATATCATAAGATATGTCTTGTTGGTCACATTCCAAACATTCGAAGGCCTTAATCATGTATTCTCTTGAAAAAAATGAATACCCATTGAACCTTAGTGAAAACATGAATGTTGTTAAATTTTAACAATTTCCACATACCAAAATCCCAAAAATTCTATATACTCAAACCATAATATCACTTAGTCCTTATATCAGTCATGAGCTCATGAATACTATGAAAAATTTCATTTTCTCCTTATCCCTTCATTATGCGCATAAAATATTTGAATCAATTTTCATGGTTATTGGTACCATAAAATTATTGAAAACCACAATAGACTAATACAAAAATATTCCAATACACCATAAAATTACCTCAACAAAATTATTCTTGAATACAAATACATAAACACTTCAATCCATCCTCTTCAATGATTGTCCTGGAATAAGTCCTTCCTTGATTTAGAAGTAACTTTTTAGGTCAGGGCATTGAGTTGGGTAATGCCCATGTTCTCCACAAATAAGACATTGAACTCCATAACAGTCTATCACTCTATGACCCTTTTCTCCACATAGATAACATCTTTCCCTCCATTTGAGGTATTCCTCAAGGTTCTTCTTCCCTTATTTACAAATCTAAACCTTCCTTTCTTTATGCTCCTCATCATGTGAACATGCATAAAAGTCTATCTTCCTCTTATTTGATGAATTAGGCATACCACTAAATTTCACCTTGTTAATAATATATCGCGATGACTGATTCGGCATAATCACAATATCTTTCTCTCTAGGAATTACACAATTTTTTTGCTCATAGTCACCAATTTTTCCATTGGATTCAATGTTAACCGAATTCCTCCTGGTTCCCTCCATTGACTAAAACACAAAAAGAATTCTATGAGAGGAAAAAATCATACAAGGAAAATAACATAATCAAGGGGGAGTACCTTCGCCATCTAACATCTTATGTTTAATTCTAAGATCGTTACCATAATTCTAAGATTATAACCTATACTTATACTTAACCTTAGGGACATCCCTAGACATACCTTATAAATATCACTAGGGATCTCACTAAAGTTCTCGCATCCTAGTTTCCAAAGGTTGACTAAACCTTTCCTCTGATACCAACTGTAGAGACCCAAGGCTTGATGTACATGGACATTACTTTACTTTTGCAGAATACTTAATACATAACAAAAACAGACACCAAAGGACTGTAATAGTTTAGTGCCTTTGGAAACTTAGAACATAATCTTCTAATCTTGGTGAAAGATCTTCAACATATCACATAAAGATCTTCCCTTTTTTTACCTAAAACCTTTCCTTATATCCTGGGAAAAAGAAAACATAAAAAGGGTGAGCTCAAATGCTCAGTAAGGGCAAACATAGTGAACATAAAACAATCCATAAACATTTGAAAGAAAAAACTTGAACATGAAATTTAAACATCAAAATCTTGAGCAAAGACATAAATTGTGGAAGTACGTAAGGAATATATCATAATGGAACATCAATCATGATAAAATATAATGGGAATAAAACATGTAATTGGGGAAACCATTCAACACATGTCATGATTTCCATAGTTGCCAAGGTATTGCTACCAAGACCATCTTAGTGGACAAAGTCTCTTTCTGAATCATGTTCACTCCTCATTTCAGTCCTGTAACACTGAACCAGATTAACTTACCGTTCCAGTCATGTCTATCTCATGAGATATAAATCTTTACCCAATGAATTGGAGGGAGATATAGGTCCCACCCATCTCAGTATGAAACCATTCTTATGTGTGCCAGAAAATCATAAATCATACATCATAACATAACCCATGTAATAAAAATGGGATTCTTAAACATCATGCCAACATAACATAATCCATATAAGATAAAACGACTTCATAAAAATAATTACATCATAACATAATCAAATCAATGTAAAAATAGGGATAGAAACAGAACCCTATATTATCTTAGATGGAAAATAATTTTGATAAAACGCTTGAACTCCATTCTTGAGGAAAATATCCTTTCTACTTCAAAAACATTTTCCTTTATTAACATGTAATATAATTTTAAACTAAAAGAAGTTGATTAAAAATAAACTTGAAAACTTTTAAAGGAAGATTCCTGGAAATAATGTTCAAAAAAATCCATTCATCCCGTATAAGTTAAAAATAACATTATTTTCGTACTTTGGCCGGAAAAGTCAAAAAGTACCTCGTACGAAAAACGACAAAAGATTCCTTTCATATCTTTTACTAAAAACTCACCGAAGGGTAAAATCAGATTTAAAAAATTGTAGGTGGATGGAAATAATATTACATATTAAGGAAACATGGATGTGGATGATAAAACACACCCCAGTAAATACCAAAGTATAAACAATCTCAGATAAAAATGAGATTGTGAGATTTTCCCTTACCTTATGTCCGATATGCTTCGTATGTATCCAAAACTCCTGTATAATGATTTAAATAATGTCATTAACTTATTACAGAATCATATTAATTGTTATGATATCATATATGGTTCACTTATGACTATATATTACCCGTTCTTTTGTAAATTCATGTTAAAGTAGTGTTTTGGGTAAAATCGTTTCATTTGTCGTTCGTGTTTTAAATTGTAATTATTCATATGATTACTTAGATCATGATTACTTACATCCAGAATGTAAAACATTATTTATATACAATATATATTCAGAATATACATATATATAATAGTTCTATAAATGGAAATAAATACACCGTTCATGGAGACGGTAGGCCGTACGTACGCATGAACGCTGTTTTCGTTTCCTTATTGAATTGAATGGAATTAAATAGATGACATACATATATATATACATAAATAAAGTATCATTATTATGTCATATATTTCATGATTACTTATTATATATACTTTATAACCATTCATTAATGGTTAATCATTGAGAATGAATCTCATCACGTCGTGGAGACGGTAGTCCGTACGTATGCACGAGCGATGATATCATTCCCACAATTATTGAATTGAATTGGAGTGGATGATACAATATATAAGAATCATTATGATGTTATAATAACTATGTATAGTTATTCTTTACACCATTATACCCATCCAAGTAAGGTGGTGTTGGAAAAACAGATTACACCACGACGTGGAGACGGTATTCCGTACGTACGCACGTGCGGTGATTTCGTTTTCCGTAGGATGGATAGAAGGTGAAATGAGGTTGTTTAATATTTATTATAACATATTAGTATATTATTGATACTTATTTTATTACTTTATAATGAAACAACTAAATAATAATAAGTTGAAGAAGAAATAAGCTTGAAATAATCGGTAGAATATATTTTCTCTTCTTTGACGTACCTCCTTTAAACTTCTTCTTAGGGCACTAGGGTTGGTCTTTTGAGAAGACCAGTACCTATATAAGGTTTCTAGGGAAGTGGGGAAGTGAAATGGGTGGAGGTTGGCTGATATTCAAGGCTCAAAATGGTGTGAGGAAGAGAGGTAGGAGGTGCCCTTTTATAAGGGAGGAGAGGGGCACCTTTGGAATCCTCAAAAATATTAGTTTAATATAAATTCAAACCCCACATAAAAACCTCCAAAAATGACTAAATTTGAATATTAGTTGATATAGGGTTGTAATCTCATCAACCAATAAAATTTAGACATCTTTTGATCTTATTTTAAACCTTAACATTTTGATTTATCCTTATTTAATCTATTTAAGTTTATTTGTGCTAATAAAATTCAAAATTCTAAATGGTTATAAATAATCACTTATGTGTTGTTAATTTTCCATAATTGGATACTTTATGACATTTTAGACTATATAAATTTCAATTTATAATTTTTAAATATTTTTTTATTTTTAAACAATTTAATAATATGTTATTTTTATAAAATAACAATAGTGTCAATTTTGACACTATTCATTTATTTGAATTTAAATAAAATCTACACAGAGGATATATTCGAACTAAAATATTTAATAGATTTCTAACATGTCAGATTTATCTATAAAATTCTTGGAGCACATTAAATAGTTCATATATTATTTATTTTAATATTTTTAAAACCATTTATTTGGTATATCTCTTAATAAAATAATTAGTACAACATTTTTTTTATAAATATTTAATATACTTATTTGTTGCTTAAAAATTAAAAATAAAATCCTTTGATGAAGATAAATATCAAATATTTTATAATAATAATTTTACTCAAATTTATCATCTTAAAATAACAACATGTAAATTGTTATCTTTATTAAACTATGAAGGTGACAACTTTGGGATCATTTAAAATAAAATATTATAAGTGTCATAATCGCCATAATAAGGATCCAAATGGTCCAAAATTAGGCCAATGTATGATTAGGGTTTATATATACACTAATAATAAGTTTTGTGCATATTTTTGGGCCTTTTGATATGTATTACTATTTCAATAAAAACTATATTATTGATTTTTCACTAAATAAATAATTTCTGCATCATTAATGTATAAGATAATAAGATAATTAAATAAATCTTAAAAATTACAAATAAATTACCATGATAAATAAAAACATTTTATCTTTCAAATGAGTATTTATAACCAAATTTATATTCTGTATAAACTTATATTAAAAATACTTTAATTATTAAAATTGAGTGAGACATATTTCACTTTCCTTTAAATAAAATAAACTAAAGGTCTTAATCACCTCCAAGTGGGTTATAATGGATTCCATTTCGACCCAAATATGACTTAGGATGAATTATAATCATCCAATTGTATTAAGACAAGTATTAAGATAATTTTATAATATTATATTTACCCTTAATTACCCAATTTACCTTTTACTATGGTAAATAAAATTTACCGTTGTTACTATTCATAAAGCCAAAAAAATAAAAAAGTAGTCTATTAATATAATTTGAACCCAATTATTCCAAATATGAAATCCATTTTTCCAAATTCAATACACAGAAGTTTCAGAAATTAAATTAAAATTAATCCCGTTGTCAAAAGAAAACGGGTTTTTGTTTAAAACATTGCAAAAGATTGAATTTATTTAACCTATGAATTCAATGTAAAATCAATGATAATAACCTAAATTATATTAAATGGTAAAAATATATTCTATTTATACTTTAAAACCATTCAATATTATAATTTAACCACATAAGTTATTACGATGAAAAAAGTTTTTTTTAATTAAAATATAGCGTGTTTTTACTATTCATTAAAATATGAAAGTTATCAGAATAATATGAAAAATTTATCCAAGGTAAAATTTTATATCCTGATTCCAAATAATAATTTTATTTTGTAAAATTGAACTTATAAACATGTCAAAAACTAGATTTAAAGAGGGTGCGCCATCAAAAGGCGGTAAAACTACATTTTTTGAAAAATACTTATTTTACCCGAAAAATTTATTTTGTTCTTATACCATGTTATAGAAAATGTGTAAGATGAATAATAATGTTATAAAATTCAAAATTTAGTTAATACTATTCATAACAGCTAGTTCATAATAATATTATAATAATATATCTTTGTTTAGTAAAACCCGGTATTGCGTACAACACATGCTATCGAGGAAGGTCGCGATTGCGTGTAATGCAAGCCAAGTCAGGGTTGCGTGTAGTGCACTACTCCATTATTTTTGCGTATAACAAAATACATTGAATATATATATATATACTCAGTGTTTTGTAGAATAAATACTATCAAACAAACATGAAATTGTGTGTAACACAATCCAGGATTAGTGTTGCGTATACTTCAAGCTAATACAGTGTTGCGTATAGCACAAGATAATCTTGGTGTAGCGTAAAAGAGAAGATATGAAAGAAATTAAAACGAATATATCTTATAAAATCTCGGGTTGTTACATTAAGGTCCTGAATAATAAAATTAAATCCATTAATTATTTAATTTAGAACCTTATTTAAATTATTTTATATTCTTCATAATTTTATTAAGTTCATTTATGGTCTTTTGATGTGTTATAAGATAGGAATTTATCGCTTGGGAGTGTTCGTTTCCTTGGTTTTCATGATCAGTATAATTGTATATGATAATGGAAGTTCATATGGAATGGGTATAATTCTGCAGAATTAAATTTATATGATATTTATGAACATAAAGTAGTTTAAATAGTTATTCATATCATTTTTTATATAATATGAGTATGAATAATTAGATAAAACATTTAGTGATAATCATTTAGATTTTTACGGCGGTTTCTCAATCACAACAAACTAGTTTTGTTCTATTATTTAATATCATGTATAAATGATGGTTCTAGAATCATTAAATAAGATATAATACATATTTTAGAATCTGGTTCTACTATATAAATGGTTTCATGACCAGAATTGAATAAGAAACCGAAGAACAAAACTTTTTCGTCCATAAAGGTTGTAAATCGGCACCTCCCGAACGTTGAGTTTGTTTTTAAAATAAGAGAGAGAGAGAGAGAGTAAGGATATTGATGACGTATCTTTCATTAACATGATATAATTATAGTATATATATTATATTGTATTTATCATGATAATTTGGATATAGGGGTAAAGATATAATAATAAATAAATAAGGAACTTGAAAAGAAAATAAAAGGAAATGGAAGAGGATTTTACCTCTTGGATACTCCTTGAGAATATCTTTAAGGGGATTGATTTTGGTATTTTGGAAAGACCAATAACTTCTGGACGTGGGGAGAGGCTAGGGAAGAGTATTTTGGCAGAACTTTTACAACCCTAAATACATATATAAGTGAGGAGAAGAGGGAGTGATGGGTGTTTTTTATAGTGGAGGAGAGGGGTGATTTTTGAATATCTTTTTCATTATTTTATTATTTTGCTCATAACAACCAATAATATTTATTATTGTGACAAAAATAGTAACAAGTGCATGTGAGTTAAAAATAAGTGTTCTTACATCAATGATTACTCAAGGAATAGTGTATTTAGCTTCTAATGTATTTATACCGTAAATTACTGTATTCTACTATTCACTAAAAATTCAAGTATTTCAGAAAAATCCCAAAAAATAACCCTAACCATTTTTTGAAATTTAGAATTAAAAAATTGACTCCATTTTATCAAAATAATTTTCTAAATATGTTAAATTTATTTTTTAAATAAAATCATTATTTACTTGAAAGATACAGATTTTAAATTTAAAATCGATTTTATAATTCTTTTAAAAATTATCTGAGGTCTCATAAAATTATCCTAAAATCATATAAAAACAAAATATTTATTTAGGAATAAATTTTATGGAAATTAATTTTATTTTAAAATAATTTATTAATTTAAAATTATAATTAAATATTTTTTACTCACAAAAATATCAAGACTTAATTACTAATTTTTTAAAATATTCACTCCCATTTATATGGTGCCTAAATTTTATTTATACATACATGGGTGATATTTCTATTCATAAAGATAAATTTATATTCATAAGGGTAGGTTACTATTCCTAAGGATACATCACTATTCACCAAAAAAATAAGTTGATCCTATTAGACTCTAAATATCTTACTGATCGCAAGTGTGTATGTCTGTTTTTTGAAATTCAAAACAAAAAAGTGGAAAAATTATGTTTAGAGGCTAGGTTATAACTATCTTCTATAAAAAAGTATTTATTTCACATAGACTCAGTGTTGCATGCATTCTATATTAAATTTATTTGTAAAACCTTGGGGTGTTACGTCATGGTTTTAGATAGGCGAAAGTACTTAGCCAGTAATGGTTTAGAGGGATCTTCCCATGTGAGAATATAGCACTATGATATCCCCTTGATCCAATAATTTTCATTATCTCTCAATAAAAATGGAAAGATTCAAAGTTTTATTTCATCCTACGACACTCTGTTGTAATGAAAAGTGTTTTAAATTTCTATTAAATTGGAGAGATGAGCATTAGGGTCTTGACTTGGTAAACCAACAAATTTTATAATGTTTTGAATAAGTTTCATTTTGGTTGACTTGATTTCAATTTTAATATTGAACATGTGGCCGAATAATTCCCAAATATGCTCCATGGATAAATGCAAAGTCATAATCTATGAGAGTGGATTGCGTTGGTAGCTGTACCTGAGGAACTTGAAACATTTATTGTTTCCTCTCTTATGGAAAAAATCTTAGTGAAAATTATAACCATGTTTTTTTGGTACGTATTTGGTCACAAATAGAGGAGGCTATTTCCCCCCACATGTGTGAATTGTTTTCAACTCCCATAGACAATTCCCAAGCCTTATGTTTTCACATTTGGCATGGGATCATTTTTAAGAGCCTCTCCCATGAGTACTTTTCATCACCTTGATGAAGTTAATTTTATTTTTGGATCAAAGAGTAGTTTTTATGATAATTAGACACTCATAAAAAGTTATGCAATGAATCATGAACTCATGATTTGACATAGAAATAAACAACACAACAAGCATGATAAGGAAAAATTTAAAGTAAGTAAACACAAATATGAGTTTAATATTTTTTTAGAATTTTTAATTTTTTTTCAAATTAATTGACCTAAAATCAATTTAAAATACACTATTTGAAGTGTCCCTAAAAATGATGCAAATTTTTTTCATTTTTATTCCTGATTAGTTATTTTTGGGTAGACCAAATTGAATTTTACTCAACTCCACAATGAGTATAATAGAAGTATGGGGTCAAACCTCAGGGAACCTTCAGTATTTTATTACTTAAACCCTTGTAAAATCATTCACATTTTGAGTTTTTTTAATGATAACTTTGTACAAATTTAAATTTACCCCACCCTATTTCCTCAGAGATATAAGTGTCACTGAAAATTCAAAATAAAAAATTGAATTTTTGCAGTTTTATGATAAAAACGAATCAGAGTTATGGGTTTCATTATAGATCATCAAGTTTGTGTTTTTAATTCAAATTAATGTATTTCATACTTGTTTTACCACTAGGATTCAACAATACTATAACCACCTTGGTCCAATAAGTTACAACTAAGTTATTTCAAACTATTTTTCTTGGTTTGATAAACAATTTTTCAATTTTTTTTATAAAACCTTCCCTAAGGAAATGATGAATCATCTAATGTTCATGGAGTGACTCATTTAAATTTCCTTTAATATCCCAAAATGCATCTTAATTGGTATAATATGATGTATTTAGTGAATAAATGAACTTTAATATAAAAGAATTGAAAAAAACTCGTATAAATTTTACAAACACATCAATAATAATTTACTTCCACAAGTGATTACACATTTTCACCCATAAAATCAACAAAAAAGGGTATTTATATTTTAATGATGTAAATTATTACAAAAAATATACACTTATAGAAGGGGTTCATCAGAGAAATAATAAAGATAAAATATAGCAGCAAGAATAAAGGAACTCCTTCCTTCGATGAATTTTCAGATCCTTCCAGCAAAGAATCTCTCTCCCAGATTATGATTCCTTCCCAAATGGTTGGTTAGAGCCTTAATTATCCAACCCCATGGTCCAAGAGTGGTTAAGGGGCATAATACTTGGTCTACTGGAGTTTAGGGGGTAGATAAAAGGTGGTTGGTTAATATGTCCAAGACGCACTGTTTGGTAAACCATGTTCCAATCAGGCGATTTGATATGTAATCATACTATTTGAGGCATAAAATTACTAGGTGAGTCTATATAGTTTGGTTACCCATGCAGAGAATGTTAAATCAACATTATATTTTGTTTTTTTGTTTTGTTAAGGTTTCATGTGTGATCCATCTTGTTTAGATAAACCCTATAGGAACCGTGTGAATGAGTTTTTCTCATGAAATTGAATGCCTCATGATTTAATGGGATGAGGTGCCTGATTCCTATGTTTTAGTGGAAACCATGAATAGTATAAAATGTTCTAAAACATTACTATTTTGTCTCTAAAAATCCCAATTCATGAAAATTTCCAAAAAAATCATTGAGTGCCAATTTTCACCTATCAAAAACACATTAAGGTCATAAATACACGAAATAAAAACATAAAGACCATTTTCAAGGTGTAATTCATTATGAAATTGTTATATGTACACTAATTAATCAAACTTAACAATTTAATCCATTACAATTATGAAATCATATGTGTTCATCTATAGAACATAAAAGTCTTATAATATTTCCACATCTTCAATCACAATGGAAGAAGATAGACACCTAAGCCCCCATTCTACCCTTTCTCTAAGATACATTTCAATTTTTAAGAAATTAGGCATAAATTATATATGAAAATTAAGTTGTTATATCATTCATGAATATATGAATGAATACAATGTACTTGTATCAAACATATACAAAACTATAGTAGAAGTAATAAGAAAAGTACCTCTCACTATTCCAGGTCTGACCTTAGACTTCTCTGGTGCATGATCTGCAGTAAACAACTTTCATTTATTTTTTTGAGCCTGAGCCTTATGAGGATTACCACTAGTCATCACCTAAGATTTAAATCTAACTTACTTCAATTTCTTCATACACATATATGATCCCTGTATTTGGTTGGAACCTCCACTAATATAATTATAAGAGAGGAGATTGTGGAGCTTATTTAGATTACTGAGCTTCCTAAACTAATGAAATGCCTTGCGATAATTAGGAAAATCATAATTTTGGTGTTTCATTTTTTTCACATTGGTAACACCCAAGATTTCTCCTCCTTTAATAATAAATCAAGATCATATATTTCTTTATAATTCTTCCCTATTGGAATTCATTGTTCTTTCACTTTTTCCCACTGAAAAAATGATTTTCTCCCTTAGGTTGGGGAAGAAAAGAACTACCACCCTTCACATCCATCATATCCACCTCTTCCATAGCCTCATTATTCACCACTACTACATTGGTAGTTAAATCAAGAATAATAACCCTCAAATAGAACTTAGGCCAAAGTGTCATCTCAAACCTTTGTGCCTTGAGACATTCATTTGTGATCAAATATCGGGAAAAGCAAACCAACTCTAAAAAGTGAGAAACATACTCCAACAATAAGCTATTACCATACTATATATTTTAGATCTATGATGACTTCCTTAACTTTAGTGCCTCTAGATAAAATTTTTGATTGAAAATCTTCTGGAATCCGACCCATGTAAGATCGTTATGTAGCTTTTCTTACACAACTATCTCCTGCTATTTATGAGCTTCCATCTCAATCATGTATGTAGAAAAATAAAATTTATACATATTAGGGGTTTTAATAAAATTGAATATTTTATTATTTATCTCTAACCAATACTTAACATTCCACACTCCACTATCACCCCTAAAGGAAATAGGATTCTGCTTATATAACTCTGAAGAACAATCTACATTCTTAGGCTACTCTTGATCTGATCAAGTCCCAAGAGATTTGATCACTTGGACCAGTGTGTTAAATATTTTTAGAATTCTCTCTAAATTATTGTTGGTTAAAGTATGATTCCAAGAGGGTGTAAATGACGGTAGGGGTGGGGGGTGAATTACCATTTTAAAAATTAAAACATAGATAACGATGAAAATTACAAAATAAAACAATAACAGATAAATAAAGAGTATGCATAGAGTAAATATAACATTAAGTAAAGATAAGGAAATAAAATATATCAATTGATTAATGTGATCAATGATTAATTTAGATATTACGTAGCATGTGAGCAAAAAAATTATCAATTAATGAGAATACAAAAGATCACAATAATTTCAATATGATAATTTCAAAGAAAATTAAGCGACATGTAAATTGAGATTAAGCATATTAAAATTATGAGATATGTGATTCGATTTGAGTATCCAATTCAGAATGTAAATAAAGTAGAGATAGATATATTTGATAAATGAGTTTAGAAATAGCTCACTATGAAGTCCTACATATCCTCCACTCAGGTTAAGAGGTTTTTATTATCACTCCCTTGATTTTAATGAATATCAAGAAACCAAGTCCTCCTTTGATTTTACACAATTGTAGAAAGAAAAACATTCCTTACTTCAATAGTAGTAAACACCCATAATCCTTTCTTTTCACAAGTTGTAGTAAGAAACCCATTGTATAAGGGGTGATGAGAAAAAAATATTTTTTAGTGAAAAATCATTTCAAATCCAGTCTCATATCTCTAAAAGGATAGAACAATATTAGTGATAGATATATATACAAAGGTAGAAGAGATACCAAGGTATTGAGAAATGATAATTGGATATTTAAATTGGTCTTGGGGATTAATGAGAAATGGAATTTCTACATCACTTTATTTGATCATTCAATCCACCATTAATGAGATTTATAATTTTATAGATCTTCCAAGCCTCTAAGGTCCTCTATTTATAGCCTTCAAAATCACTGAGAACATTTTGGAATTATCCCTGGTCATTAATCTATAAAAAATTCCAATTGAATGTCTCAGGTTCTATTAAAGTTTGAATCTTTGACAAGCTGAATAGACACCACCAGCTAGCCAGATGATCCCAACAGCTAGCTAGTGATATTCTTGTAGATCTCCAGTTATGTTTGCTTCCACTAGATGAACATTTGGTTCCAAATTCATATGTGGCTCTCTCTACATGTCACCAGCTAGCCGATGGATCTCAATTGGCTAGCTAGTGAAACATATAGGTTTCTAAAAACCACCACGGACTTCTAAAACCTTCCTGAAATACCTCCAAAAGATATGGAAACTTCACTAAATGAGTTTAATAATTATATCAAGACTTCATCAATTATTATTCAATACCCTTTCAAGATTATAATAATATTTCATCATAATCCTATAATAACTATGATCTCCATATTTATAACAACACAAAGAAAATAATTAGACACATTAAAGAGTGTTTGTGATCATTAAAACTTAATTAGGTGAGAAGAACAACATTCCACAGTTCCTTTATCATAAATAGGATCACTCCCCACATTTTTTATCTACTCTCTCCTAAATGGGATCTCTTATGTTGATAGGGATATCCTTTTTTAGACATAAAATTCCATTTTACATCTCAAATACAAGGATTTATATAAGTAAAAATGTGATAGAAACCTCAATGTGCATATTTGGTTATCAAATTTTAGGATATCCTCCATCCCACTATTGAGATCGCCGTTACTCTATAGGATTTGGAGAGGCTGACTACCTCTTCATGATATTATGTAGAAAATAGGGTGATATATTTTCTCAACATTTCACTTTTTTCATAATGATAGTAAAAATATTAACTATATTTTTGTAACCCATAATTTTATCTCTATTATTTGGGATTATATCTAGGGCTTGTTCAGCATAAAGTTGCACCTAAACACTTTTTACAACACGATTACATCCATAATTACTTATTCCCATAACAAATAAGTTTAGAACATGTTACTCACATCAAATACCCCTATCATTTCTTACACAGAGAGCACAAGTAATGGGATGTAATTTGATAACCGTGTTTCCTAATTACATGCAAGCATAATTTCCATTCATAAGGATGTGATTGAAACCTCCAAAGTTCAAACAGGTCTGATGAAGAATGATTTATCTAACCTTATCATATTATGTTTGTTTGGTGTACCTAGTAGGAACAAAATACCATTGGTGATGAATTCCATTAACTAGATCCCTCTTATTCTATCATGGATTAAGGTGAACATTGATGGGGTAGCTACAGGTGCACTAGGACCCTTGGGATACGGTGGTGTCCTCTATACCCATCATGGTTTTTTCAAGGTATTATTCTATCACTATGTTGGGAATGGAATATCATTTGAATCTAAATTATAGGCTATTAATCAAGCCATTAAATATGCATGTTTTCATGGATGTAAGATCATTTGGATTGAATCTGATTCAATCCTTATAGTAAAAGCACCTAAGACTCAATCTAGAAATATTCCATGAATAGTGATTATATCATAGATTTTCTGCCTTGAATCCATAACTAAACTTAGTTTTAATTTCACACATTCTTATAGGGAGGATAATCAAGTTACTGATTCCCATTTAAAAGAGTTATTGTGGAGGTGATATCTATGTGTTATTTTTTGATTCTCTAATTCCAATCTTCTTTAGTTGAAGCGGGTGCACATGGTGAAATTCACACATGAATTGGTAAACCCCCTTATAATACTATTTATTTTAATTTTTATAACAATTTTTTAGGATCAAATTTTCTTGGTTCCTAAACCTTTCTAATCATAAACTAAAAGTTAAAAAATCACACCAGGAACTATATAGAAATTCCCTCTACTTAGATCCTAAGGCCCGAAACATAGTATATAGATTCTATGCCTAAGTTCGTATATTAACCCTCTATTGATTCATTCCCTAAAAAATAAATTTTACATAAACAATCATTAATAACTTAAAATAAATTCTTCCTCAAAAGAAAAAATTTCAAAAATCCAAGTGAAATTACCTTAAAAGAAAATAAAAATTTCCCAAAATCTAAATCATATGTATTTCATCTATACACATGCCTATCATGATTCAAAAACATGCTACCCATTCCAACCACCATGGGTGTAGACACCTACAAGGAAGAACCGACTAATATCGTACAAGAGATCATCCAATCACTTGAAATACCTGAACTCCTTGGAAAATAAACTTTCTCTATAAATTGGTTAAGTATGCCTTTTTATGGGAACCTCTTGAGTTATAAACATCTTAATCTCCACGATTACCAAGTTACCAAGGATCAACCTTTAAAAACCCTACTCTAATAACATTTTGTGATAACTCCAACTTGAGATCTTAAATCCAAATACTTGAGTTGGGATCACTGTAAGGCCTCAATCACATTCCTTGATTGTTAGAGGTTGTCAAAAAGTAACAAGTGATGATAAAAATTGAAAGGGGAAAGATTTTACATTAGGTAAAAAATGAACTACATATAAAATAAATAAAAATCTTCTTTAAAATCATAATCCTAATTTTAAAACATTATTTAATGCAAATTGAAAACCAAATAGAGTAAAGAATGAAATAAAATTGTCCCAAATCCTAACAAGACATGGTGAACTTAGTGGATGGTGCCCATCCAAGGTGGATAACCCCACTAATACTACAAATAATGACCAAACCCTACCACATCCACTATAATAATATCTCTGAATACCTATTTAAAATGACCATAAAATCATTTCCCTTACTTGTTTCATGACATAAAACTTCTATACACACACGAAGATGTGTGAGTAGGGGTGATTATAAAAATATCCAATATGATTTACCCATATCACTCTAATAAAATCCCATTTTATACTTATTAATAATCATGTAACTAATTATATTGAATATAAGATAACAAATTTTAAAAACAAAATAGTTTTCACAACAACAAATGATTTAAAGTAGCGATTTATAATAATATATCTATTATTTTACCTTAAATGAGGTAACCCTCCTAATTCCCATACCAATATCAATACATCATGAAATAATAATAATTAAAGGATACATAAGAAATAATCGAGCATTTAGCATGAATTCCCACCTATGATCATAGCATATACCCACTTTGGATCATCACCCGCCAGAGTGTTTTTTGAATTCACAATTATCCTTATCAAATGAGTTTTAAAAAAAAAATTTATAATAAAAAATATAGAAAAATAATTGAAAATAATATTAGTTACACAATAAAGAATCATAATCCATTTAATAGTGAATAAGATCCTTCTACCTTATACAATGAATACATGAAAACCCAAAAACCCTAGATCTATTCTAAAAAAATGATTTGATCCTTTGAATCCTATAAAAAAGAATAAGAATCCATGATTCTTCTATTCATGATCAAAATCCACAATTCCAATGTACTAGATCTAGTCTGATAGTATACATGCATATAAATAAATATAATAGAGAGAGAGAGGTGGATCAAAGAATGCATAAGATCATCAATATTTAACATTTAACTCGATGTTGATCTAAAAAATCCTAGAGAGAAAATAATTATTAGTTGATAGAGAATCAATAATTTTTCTATTAATAAGACTTGGGATCATACGAGGTCGAGTTAGAGTGTATCACCCTAAGATTTTAAAATAACAACATTATGTTCGATTGTGTATACGACATGCAACACCGAGCTTAAACGACTTGTGAAATATATTATTTAAATATGATTGTTATAATCTAGCCATTGAATTGGAGAGTATAAATAGGATTAACCACATTATCAAATATATATAATGGTTTGAATAAATAAAAATGTATTGATTAGTTCTTAGAAAATTAGCACACAATTTTCAGTAAAATCATTTTATTCTTCAAAAATATGTTTTCTTTAAAAATGGATCTTAATGCTTTTTGTGATATGAAAGTATAATTAATTTATCAAAAAATTATATATTTTATTTTATAAAAAGGTTATTATTTTTTAAATTAGTATATCAATATTAGTTTATGGTGAAATTTTGATATTTATCTAGAAATTTTGATTTTTTAATGAATAGTGAAAAGTAATAATTTTTATTGAAAAATGTATTTTATTTTAAAGTTTTTACAAAGTAATACTATATTTTTATTTCATTTAAAAATTAAATTAGTTACTTTTTATTAAATATAATCCAATTATAGTCTTTGGAATGAATTTTATACTTGAAATTGGTACAAAAACATTTTTATACTTAAAAAGGCATTTGTTTGAAAAATAGATTTTCATCGCATTTTACTGGTTTAATTTTAAATTAAAATATGCCACTTATATGAATTTAATCTTGAAAAATTAATTTAATATTTGAAATCAGGAGTTATAAATTTGATAAATAGTTTCTTTTTTTGTCATTATGAGTAGTAACTATAGTCAATATTTATCACCATGATAAGGGTAAATTTGAAAATTAAGGTTAAAAATAATATGATAAGAAATATAAATTGACCCCAACACTTTAATTTATCCTATTGTATGAGTTTAGTTCATCTATTTTCACCCAATTCTCTAATATATGTCCAATTGGTTCCATATTTCTTTTATTTTATCCTTTATAATATTTAAGTAAAATATAAAGGCCAAAATGTAATTTTCTTTCTTTTAATAACTATAATATTTTGTGAAAGGTATAAAAAATTATGTTTGATTATAAAAATTAATTTGAAAATTAATTTTTTTATCATGGTAATTTATTTTTATTTTTTATTAATGAAATAACTACCTGGAATTCTTATGTAACACTGACACAATATTTATTTAATTAATAGAAAAAATAATAAATGATTTTAAAAATATTAAAAGTAATATATATTGAATTAATTCTTGTTTTCCATGAAATTTTTATAAAAATATAACATATTATTGATGTTTTAAAGGATTATATTTGAATTTCATTACTTTCATGTTGCTTTCAAAGTCAAATTAAATTAATAGTCAAAAAATGACATTAATGAAATTTTATAATAAATAATATTTTATTAAATGATTTAAAATTCATAAAAATATTATATTCAATCATGAAGGGTTAATGTGGGTTAAAACAAAGAGATAAGGGTAAAAACATGATCTAAAATTTTAAAAATTTATTATATGATAGTATTTTGACTCATAATTATCCAATATTTTAATTATTTCAGTTTGGATCCTTTTTTCAATGAAAATTAATTTATATTAACTTAATATTTTAAAAAATTCAAAAAGTTCCCATCCCCTCATTTATAAAACGGTACCTCATATCCTATTTTTTTCATGCATTAAAAGCATTTTGATTCATCCAATACCTTTAAAAATCCATTCATTACTTCCATTTACACTTCCTAGAGGCCTTTCTTTGATTATAAATCCCCCATAGTAAGGTTTTTGGTGTAAACCTAAAGAGGTAGTTTGAAGAAGAGGTATCATTTTTAATCAAGCGTTTTTGTTTTATTTCTTCTTCTAAGTCCATCAAATATTATTCCAAAATGATGATATAATAACATAATTATACAACATATATTGATATTTTATTATGTTAATGGAATAACCAAAATCCATCTCCACTTCCATCAAATGAGAAACAAGACCATGATTCATGTGTACGACCGACTACAACCTTGTGAAATGTTGAAATTCATTTTCCATCATCAACTCTCAGGGCCATTTATGATGATGGATTTAATATATATATATATATATATATATATTATTCATGAGATATTTAAAATTTTTAAAATTAATATATCATATATTTTCTTACATTTTCATTTATTGAAATAGGACATCGTTGTTAGTGAGTACGCGTGGATTACCACCTGCAAGAAGTGATGTAATTCATTTTTCATTACCAAATCACATGGTTAGTATATATAATTATATTTAAATAAATAATATTATATTTATTATAAAATTATCAGCTTGGAAAGATAAAATTACACTTAGCTTCTTTCCATCATGATTATTGAAAAATGGAAATGTTACTTATTCCTACGTATGACCTACCATCTCAATGATTATAACTTATTTCATTTTCATAACCATATTTCATGGTTGATTTTGAAATTATAATTGAAGTATATAAATTATAGTTATTTCATGATTATTATTCTACAAATTATGAAACAATGACCTCATTGTCTATAGTCAACCTACCAAATTCATTTTGGACTTATGAGACGAATATCATCAAAATTTCTGATGTGAAATTAAATGGATAAGTTATTGAATATAACATGATAATAAATAAAATAAAATGGATAATAAAATTGAAAAATGTTCTTAAGTAATTAAATAATTAATATACATTTATTATTTATGAAGATAAATAATACATGTGATGAGTCAGATACATGGTAAGATACTTTCTTTAAAAACAAATCATCTTTTAATGTTTCCCTTCCAAATATTTTTCTTTCATATCCATGTTCTTATAATTGTTTCAAGAAATTTTTTATTTATGCTTCAATATATTCTAAAGCTAATTTTTACCATGTTTTAATTTATTTATAATATTTTTAAAAATGAATCTTTTTCAGTTTTTATGAAAGGGTCACTTTACTTTTAAAACTTATTTTAAAGGTTTTAAATATTTATTTTCTAAATATTTCACTTCCATATCGATATTCTTAAAATTATTTTGTTAAAGTATTTATAGGTACAAAAATAAATTATAAGTGAAAATTTTATGCCCCTTTTTACTTTATTTCAATGGGTTTTAAAAGTAATATTTTATGTATTTTACATGGAATGTTTTGACTTTATTTACAAAATACAGAAGAAATGTTTTATTTTAATATATATAGTGTCAATGAATTTTCCTGATGTTGCAACCATTATTTGATATTTATATTTATTTATAGTATTCCTTTTTTTCTTCAAATAAAAATCATCTTTCCCTTTATTCCAAGTATTTTCAAAAAGGGTTTTAAGTGGAATGGATATTTTGATATCTGGAAATGTTTTACATATGGGTGTAAGGGATCTCCCTAAACTACAATTTTATTATAGTTATGGCCATAGTATCTATAATTTAGTATATATATATCTTTAATGTTATGAAATTATTCCAAATTATATATATATTTCTTTCACATATGTATCTAGATTATTCTAACTTACTTTGATGGGGTAATACATGCCTTGTGATCATTTCTCAAATGACTTCTTTAAGAAATATTTTTTGATTATCATATGAGACAACATCATGCAACCCATTTTCTTTCCATGTTTATGTGTTATGATTTATTTCATTTTTTTTGAATAAATAATCATGAACATGTTATGATGGTTTCACCCAAATAGCACTCCAATGCATTAGGTAAAGCTTTTGTCTCTTGAGATGCTATTTATGGGTTTAGGGAGTAAAAATAATACACTATAGGACTCTGTCCACCATGTGATATTGTCTTGTTAGTTATTCTTGACTTATTCTTATGTCATGTTTTGTGTTACTTCCACATTACCTATATTTCCATGATCTTATGATACCATGTTCTTTATGTTATGCTCCCATTTGATCACTCTTGAGTGTAGGTTTAAAGTAAGGGTGAAATGTATAAGTTTTTTTGAATAGTTTTTCACAATTTATTTATTATTTAAAAGGAACCATTATAAATTTTATTTTTCATTTAATATTTCTTTTGAAATTATTTGGACAAAAAGTTGATTTATTGGGTAATAAAATATTTATTTTGTGCCCAAAGTTTAATTTTGAAAAAGATAAATCTTAAATAAGTATTCATGAACTAATATGTTTATTTATTTATTTTTATACGTGACTTAGTGACATTTTTATGCTCATAAAAAATTTTAAAATGTTTTTAAAAGGTTTTTAAGTATGATTAGGAACAAGGATTATGTCAAGATAAAAATTGTAAATATATGTTATGAAAAGAAAACTTTCTATAATATATTTTTTTTGTTTTGTGTAAAAAATAAACACTAAGTTTAAGTGTCCACTTTGTGATGTAATATTTATTTATGCAAGGGTGATGACCTAATTATCTAAAAATCTAAACCATAAATATCCTAAAATGTAAGAAAATGAATTCTTGAATTAAAACTCAAGATTATGTAATGTTTTTTCTGGGTCCTTATATAGGGTTCCTAATGAGGTTTACTAAAGGTTAATCATGATTTTAAAATTAAAATATGTAACCATAACCTAACTTCATGGTCATACAACATAGACCTTAAGACTGTTCACCAACTATATGGGAATATCCACCCACCAACCCTAGAATGCATGGTCCTTAAGATTGTGCACTGACTATGCACTTCTCTTTGCCTCACCCAGATAACTTGTGTAGTCATTGAGACCATAGACTTGATTGTGCAGTCTTTACTACTCCTCCAAAAACTCAAAATTCAAATAAAAAACACCAAAAATCAAAGGGGGAAATAATCTATCAGACCAAAGATGCCATAATGTAGAAAATATATCATGTACCTATATAAATCTTTATACCATACCTAAAACACCAAGTAAATAAGATAAAAAATATAACAGAGTTATTATCATCAAAACATAAAGACAATGAAAAACATAACTTAGTACACTTATGAGCATAATATTTTTTTAAAATAAACAAAAAATATTTTCAATTTATTTTTCCTAATTATTAGAAAAAAATAACAAAATAGCATAAAATTTTAAATAAAGTGAAATTAAAAAAAATATGATTTTAAATGGGAGATATTTTAAAAAATGAAAAAAAAAAATTAAATATACATTAAAATAATTAAAGATAAAGAATAAAAAAGAGGTTAATGGAACTATTTTTTTTTAAAGATAGCCATGTCAATTTCTTTAATTGATTGTTTTTTAAATACATTGAAATAAATCACAAAAAAATATTTAATATGATTTAACTGTAAATAGTCTTAAATTTTTAATGAGAGCGAAACATGCATTGAATTAATTTTATTAAAATAAATAAATATTATTTTTAACATATTTTTATGCAAATAAAAATTTATTATGAATAATATTACACATGTGAATTTGAATTTAAGGAAAAGAAAAATTTATATCACACATAAATATAGAATTATTTTCCTAGTTTTGTAAAAAAATTACTAGAAATATAGGTTTTAGTAACCTTAAAATGTGTTGTAATCGGGTTTTAGTAAATGAAAAATTATGACCGTGTTATATCATTAGTAAAAGTATTAATAACTTTCATTTGGACCCCCAATACAAATTTTTAGTGGTTAATAGTGATTTTCAGTGATTATTGCTAATAGTGATTGGCATTTGACAATCACAAAGTTTAATAAAATTAAAAAATATCATTATTTATCGCCAATAATGATAACTAATGCTATGATATTTTTAATATTAATTTAATATAATATTCACTGCTCTATTAAAACCCCCCAAAAAATCTATCAAAAAGTTAAAAATATCAAAATGTATTGTAATAGTATGATTTATTTTAATATTTATATAATATTACACCAACTACTCTATAAAAAAAATCCAAAATTTCAATCAAAAGTTCAAAATATTTATATTTACAAATGATTAGGGAGGGAATAAAAAATAAAAAATAAAAAATAAAATCTACCAGTGCTTACAACGTAATCAGGGAACCTAGAGCTTGAGACCTCCCTGAGACCTTGTAGAGACCCAACCACTAAGTTATGCCTGTTGGGCTTAAAATATTTATATGTTGTCACATTTTCAAATAATACATAATAAATATTTTAAATATATAAGCATTTAAACTAAAAAATATTAATTCATAAAAAATCCAATTATATAATGTAAAATAGAATTATATTTAAAATTCAATTATAAAACAATATAAAAAACAAAATATGAATAAGTATGAACTTAAAATTGAAAAATCATTTGATTTTTAATATTTATAAATAAATTATATTATAAAAATATCATACTAATGAAAAATGTTAATTTTAATCATTCTGAACACATTGAACATCAGATTGATATATGGTTTGTTCACACTTGTTATAAATAAATTGAAGATAACTGTCTTAAAATTTTATAACAAACCAAACTTTTTTTCTCAATTTTAATTTTTTATATTTGTTTTTAAGTTAAAAATTAATTTTAAATATTTAAAAAACACTATATATAATTTAAAACACTAGATATGTTTGATTCACATGCGATTTTTTCTTAAATATCACAACTTACCCTAAAAGTTTTTTGATAAATTTTAACAAAAAATCAAACTTATTTTTTGGTTTCTGATTGTTTAACACGCATTAGATACTTATAAAAAACAAATATCTGGAAAATTAGACCTTAAATTGAAAATCCTTCAATTTGGTATTTTTTAAGGCATGATATTTCATTAAGTGGTTATGTTTGGTGTTGGTGTATTCTAGACCCCTAAAGTCATCTCCAATGGACACCAAAATGGCATGAAAAAACCATTTTTTACATCACATATAGCTCCAATGGATGCGATATTTGGGTGCTAAAATTGTACGTTTCTATAGCGTATCACCAAATTTGGCATTCACTATAGCAAATCCATTTTGTTTTTTTATTTTTTAATTATACTATTAATTATACACATAATTTTATATATTACTGTATTTTTTTATTTGGCTATACAGTTACTAATATTTATTTTAATATATAATATAATAATAATTATTCATCTTATTGTTTTTATTTTTTTAATTAAATAAATAAATTTTGTAGTCATAATTATTTTATTTAATTATTTTTAAATATATATAAATAAATTTCTATAATAATAATCATATAATTAATGAAAAATAAATATATCATAAATTTATATAATAATAATTATATAGTAATTTTTAATGATACATGGTAATAAAATAAATTAAAATGTAAAAATGAATTATATCAAAGATTTATAAAAATAAAGTAATAATTAAATCATAACCTATAAATTTTTAATATATATATATTAAAATGTTTATAATAAATAAATTTTAGCAAAGAAATAAAAAATACACACATACATTTTGACATGAAGCAATACTAGTCATAAACAATCATAACATGTCATTGAAAAATTTAAATTAAATTAAACAAAGAGAGATGAAAAAACAAATAACACATACTTGATTAAATAATATGACATTATGATATAAAATAACCATAATGTAACACATAAAACATGATGGAGAAAAAAAATTCAACATTACAATAACAATACTCCACTAACATACTAAAATTATAACACATATGACTAAAAAAACAACCAATATAATAATCAGGTAAATTATCTCCAATTCCACCAATGTTGTTAAAATATTCAAAAAATCAATGTTAAAGGTGTTTTCAAAGGTATATCTGGTGGTTGATAAAGCTAGCCTCCTATTTTTCAAAATAATACTTGCTTGTTTGTCTTGAATAAAATCCTGAACATTTGAATAACTAATTTTATTCAGATCTCATGAAAAAATTTATTTTCCAATTTAAATTATTTGAAATCCATTATCTTATCTGTGATTTACATTTATTATTGTCTTGAATTATCTAACATTTATAAAGTCACTTATTTTATTCTTTCAAAGTTTTTATGATGATTGAGATTTCCCATCATTCTTTTTTTTAATTTTTCTTTCTTCACTTCAACGTGTCATGAAGAAGAGGAGAAATCAACATAATCGTCATTTAAGTTTATTTAAAATGATGATAGACCAAGATATCTATGAGGATAAGTCTCAAGAGTTATATTTTCTGACTATGATAATACATAGTTATGATTTTAAGATGTTTGTCTCATCGGGACAACATTATTCTTGAAATTTTCAAAGTTCTTAATCATGCACCATACATAATCAAACATGAAACTATTATTGCACATGTAATATTGCATGAGTAAATATTTTTTCTCAATCTAATTGAAAATAATTTATCACATCAATGATAATCATTTTCATATGAAAATAAAAAAACATAAAAAATACTCACAACAAAGCGATGGTTTTGGTAGACTTGGATTATCAATAATGTAGAAATTAATAGTTGTGTTTCAGATATTCACATATGTCCTCTCAGTTGATTATATTGATGAATATGTTAAAACTAGAGAGTATACACCATTTGAATGTTTAAATATATTTTTTCATGCTATTTTAAATATTTTTGTATAATGATACATTTGATCACTTAATGCTAATGATATTTTAAGGTTACTTTATATTATCTAAGAACGCAATTTTATAGGAATGTTAGGTAGTTTTTATTTTATGCATTAGAATTAAAATTATCCTACAACATGGACTAGACAATATGTAGGATATTTTGGATCCCCAACTATCATTCTTGATGTACTGGTAAATTATGATCTTTGTATATGACACACATATTTTGGTATTTCAGGTACCAATAATGACTTCAATGTGCTAGATTCATCTCATTTTCTTTCTAATCATGATCAAGGTATCACTCCTCCTACAAATTATGTCATTCAAGGAAAATAATTTCACATGATATATTATTTATCAGATAATATATTACCAAAGTGGTCCACAATTGTGCAAAGTATTCATGATCCATGTGTTCTGAAGAATCATTTTGCAATGAAATAATAGGCATATAAAAAATATGTAGACTGTACATTTGAAGTTTTACAATAACAACTTTCAATCATCTTAGGACCAACACATTTTTTGAGGAAACATGTATTACATGATATAATGACTACATGTACAATATAATAATTGTGGATGAATGTAATATGAATGCTCCAATTATAGATGCAATGAAAGTGCGGTCTCCAGCATTTGAGATGGTGGTTGATGAAAATATTCAATTTTCATAATTACTCAGCCAACATATAATAATAAAGGATAAAGATACTTATTTTTAACTTCAAAATGCATTAATTGAGTATTTATGAAAGCAATTTGTTGATTTAGAAAATTAATTTTAATAAAATTGTCGTTTTAATTTATTTTAGTTGACATTGAAAATATATTATAATATTATGTATTTTTAATTAAATATCATTATAAATAAAAAAGTATGTTTTATTTAATTTTTTTATATTATTAAATATTGAGATCAAATTTAATTTAATTTAATCATTAATTATTTGCGTAGTTAATTTTGTCATTATATTAAACTCATTTTTTAATATATGAAATATAAATATTATTTAAATATTATTTAAATATTTTTTAAATTAATTAATAAATTATTTAATCATATTTATTTTAATTTATTAGTTCTGAATATATATATGCATCTGTGTATATAAATATAATTAAATAATAAATTGTGTGTGTGTGTGTGTGTATGTTTTTAATTAATTAGTAAAATTATGTATTCATATCCTTCACCTTCAAAGTCCATTTTTTGGATTTTAAAAAATCACACATTTTAGGGGTTAACTATGAACCCTTACAACTGGCCACCCATAAGATGTCCACAAGAAAATTTTAATTAGAAACAACAAAACAAAACAAAGGAGAAACATCACCACACATTTCCAATATACTAATTAGAGGAGACACTGATATTTCCAAGATAAGTCATTTATTTCAAGGGTCAGGTAAGACTATAGGCTATACATTACAAATAGTCAGGAAGGGGAACTAAAAATCTATAAATAAACATGAAAACACACATATGTAAAAATTTGGGGAGACTTGAACCTAACATAACCATCTAAAACTGTGAGATAATCATATACAACTGTGAGATAATCATCCACAACTATAAGATAATTAATTTATTTTAATTATTAATATTATTAAATATAAAAATATATTATATTTACTGATTTTATGGAAGAAATATTAATTTTAATCTAATACCATAAATAAAATTAATAATAAAAAAATGCATAAAGGGGTATATTCAAGGAATATTCTTTTTGGTGTAAACAATGGTGCAACACATTGAAGTATCTTTTACTATTCATTCATCATTTTGGAGCAACCTTACTCCAAAATGGTGAAATACATGGGATATTGTATAAGAGGATCATTTTACCTATAAATATAATTATCCTCCTCTAAACATAACTTTGGTACGTAATTCAAGGAACATGAAGAACAAAGTGTCTCTTGTTATGACTGTGGTGTCATTAACAATGAATATGTTGAGAAGAGGGAATCCATACGTGTTGAGTGGAAATTGTTATTTCAAAACTTTCTAACCTTACTTTTGAAAATAAAAATACCCTTACTATATACTTTTTCATTTCTAACTTTTATACTTCCCAAGTTATTAAGATGTTTTTGTAGGAAATTTAAAATTTTACCAGACAAAGAATATTTTTTACAATAAACAAAACTTTCTTAAAATTTACTGAACAAAGGATATCAGATGGAACTTCCTTAATGGAAAGACATGTAATTTTTAAATTGGACGGATGGATATAAAGTTCACAAAATATAGGTTTATAAAGTATAGTAGGAAAAGTATAATGAATTCTATCCAATGATGTTCTAACAAGTATACCTGACATACTTTATCAGACGAAGGTAGACATGATTTACAGATGAACTTTTATAATTCCTATCGAATGAAGATCTTTATACATTTTACTAGATAAAGAAACTAAATTCTACCAGATGGAACCTTTATACACTATAGTGGTGTATATCATAATGACCATCATATGAAGATACTATGACAAACATTTTCAATGAAGAAGGAGTGCGTTTGATACTATTACAACCAACTCTGAGAAATGCGGAATATGAGCATTGGGAGTATGCCTATAAATAAATTTGAATTCAAGGAGGAGGAATATTTTACATCTCTAACTATCTAAAGTTTTAGTAATGATTTTGTAACATCTTGTTACTTGAGTGTGCTCTATTGTAATTTTTAGATAGTCTTTTCTTTAGACATCTATTCACTACTACAAAACTGGTTTTATTTAGCGCTAGAGCTTTAATATTGATAACTAAAAGCACTGTTAAAACCCTCTTGTCAGTGCTAGAAAAAGAAATATTAAAGGGGGTATTTAATAGAACTTTTCTAGCACTATTAAAGGTGTGTCTTTATCAATGCTTGTAAAAAAGTGCTGATAAACACCCCCTTTATCAGTGCTGGTAAAAGAGTACTGATAAAGGGGGGGGGGGGGGGGTCTTTATCCACACATCTAAAAAAGAAATGATAAAGGGTATATTAAAAAAAATTTATTAAAAATAATATATAAATATATAAATATATTTATATTGATATAAATATAATTTATATTTTTGAAATATGTTTTAGATAAGGATAAACAAGTATTTACCCTGAAAATATAATATATTTAGAGAAAAAAACTTATAAGATAATTAAAAAATTCTTTTTAATTAATAATTTGATAATTATTATCGATTAATAGTCCTTTAATAATAATTTTAATATAATAAAAATCAAAAAATTAATAAAATATCTAAAATAATTTGAAAATAGAAGTCAAACTTCAAAGAACAATAAATTTTGATCTGGGTGTCAGTTTGGGCTTTACCACATATCAAATCAAAGCCTGCAATGATATTTATGTCGTTTTGACTAAAGGGGACCTGTTTATTGTTTTTTTTGTGATCAAAAGAGGACCATAAGTCTTCCAAAATTGTATTTTTAGTCAAGGTACCCCAATTTTTTAACATTTGATTGATTTTCAGCCTCGTTTAAGGGTGTCTTATTGTCTTTTTTTGGTAGGGACTGAATTTGTTCCCAAGTCTTAAATTCATATTAATATTATGGTTTTAAAATTTTATCATTTTTCATAATTTTGTTTTATTTATAATTAAATATATGCATATTTTCCTATATTTACTTATAATAAATCACTTGTATAAATAAATATATCAACATATTTATGTAAAAAATTATTTTTAAATATAAAAAATAAATATTTATCATTAATTTTATTTAAATTAAAAAAATTATTCATTTTATTTACCTTATAAAAATGAAAAAATATGTATATATAATTTTTATATATCCCTATGTGTGTGTATTAATAAACACACACACACATATATTTATATTCTAATATAAATAAATGAATATTAATATATAATACATTTTAAAAAATATAATTGAATATAGATATATCACAAATTTAAAAATATATACAAATAAATAAAAATTTCATTAAATATACAAAAAAATACACATGGCATAGTGGTAAACAAAACTCAGTTGCACAAGGAAGGTCCTGGGATCAAATATAGGCGTCCACAAGTATTTATGGTAGCATTATAGGGCTAAGGAAAGGGGTGGGGTTCATGATAGAGGATGGGGTAGTGGAAATAACTAAGAAAGGGTCTCTAAGCACTGATAAAGTGGGGGTCAGGGGTGCATGAAAAAATATATTTTTTTTCATATTTTTAACTGTGATTTTTTAGCACTGTTAAATGAAAACCTTTAACAGATCTAAAAAATAACTAATAAAGGGTGTCTTTAACAACACTTTTTAGTTATGTTAACCCCCCTTAACATCACTATCAATATCAATGCCTTTTAAGAACAAATAAAATCCTATAACTAGCACTGTTAAAGCCCTGATTTGTAGTAGTGATTATGAGGTTTACTTTTACAAATGCCTTAATATATTTTGATTTTGTAATTTCCATGTCCAATTTGGTTTAATTTAGGGATTCTATTGTTAATTAAGATAAAGGATATACCTATTGTTTGATCAAGGGTTCCCGAGGCTATTAAAACTAATACTGTGTGTGATCTTTATATCAATGGATTTTTAGTGTAAGAAAGGCAGAATTCTATGGTAAGGTTAATACTCTAGATACCTTGAGTCTAGTTTAATACTTCCTTAATACTTAAAGATAAAGTGTGTATAACTTCTTATAAAAGTTTTTTAAAGTTTTTCTTAAATACTTTTTTTAAGTTTTGTTATACTTTAAAAAAAATATTTAACCTTATATGAAAATTATAAGAAAAGTTTTATATTGTTGTTTATAAACTTTTCTAAACTCTGATTATAAAGTATTTAGAATGAATCTTTATCTAATAAAATTATTTAAATTGGTTGGAAAGTTTTTAAGTTTTATTTTTATAAACCATAATTCACCCACTCTTGTAGTCAAAATATAGTTTTTTAATACTAAATTTGGTATCATAGGAGGTTTATAATTTTATAAACTACCACTATAACGTTTTTTTATATAAAAGAGTATCTTTGTTTCTAATATGGAAGGTTTTTCCATTGGGACACTTGAAAATATAAATTCAAGTAAACCCCCAAAATTTTATGGTTCTAATTAGGAATATTGGAGGGACCGTATGAAATCTTTTTATATAAATACCAATGTTGATTTTTTTCATTATATTAAGAAATTATAAAATTATTGATAAGGAAGTTATTACTTTTAATCGAGAAGAGAAATATGTGTATCATCTTAACTATCATGTTATAACACTTTTTTTTATATTTAATGACTAGAATCATATATATTCATATTTCTTCACATGAATCAGTAAAAAATATTTGGAAGAAACTATAAGTAACTCATTTTGGAACTAAAAAAGTTATAAAAACTAGAAGATCCATATCAAGAGAAGTCTATTGTGATTTTTATTTCTTAAATGGAGAATAAATTGGTAAGATGCATCAACATTTTATGAAATTTTTTAATAGTATACAATCTCTTGGAGGTAAAGGATTGACTAATGATTAGTAGGTTGAGAAAATCATTGATATAATTCCAAATTAATGTGAATCTTAGAGAACATATATTGATGATATAACACATCTAAATAAGTTTGAGTTTAGATGATTTAATTGGAAATCTCATATAGTATAAGGGTATATTAAATAGATTTATAGAAAAATAAAATAAAAATAATGGTGTAGGTTTTTTGTATACATATACAATATAAAATAAAGATAGATCTTGTGAAAAAGTTTCTAAATATTAAAAGAATAAAAAATATAAAGTTGAAAATGAAAGTAGTTATTCATAACAAATTGAAAATAAACTTTCCCAAATTACTAAGAGAATGAACAAAATTGTAGGTAAAAAAGATTTTATTATAAATACAAGAATAATCCAAAAGAGAAAAGTGATAATAAAGTCACTTTAGAGATGATATATTATGATTGTAAGAAACCTAGTCATGTCAAACTGATTGTATTAGATTGAAGAAGAAGGATGAGAATTCGAGAAATTTCTACAAGAAAAAAAATAAGAAAAGTATGAAAGCTTATGAAACTTGGAATGTAAGTGGAGGAGATAGTTCTTCAGATAAATATTTTGAAAATAGTAGTGTTAAAAAAAGTTATGGGTTTCTATTCTAATATTCCAAAGATGAATGTATAGTCCTGAAAATCCCTCCAAGGGAAGAAAATACCCCCAAAATCACTTTGAAGAAGGAAGAAAGTACTTCTACAAGTCTAGCAAGGTGAATGGACTCAAATTGAGTTTCAATTTTTAGAAGAAACTTAATGAAATTCAAGTTTTCAAGGTTTTTCAAGTGGAACACATACCATCACTGGGAAAGTTATGCAGAAAGGCTCGATCACAAACCAACAAGTACATGGGATGATCCACAAACCGCTAGACCGTAGAGCGATGACCAGCGAAACAAGGCAGACTGTGAACTGTGTCGCTGGAGGAATTGTGTTCGTGAATTCAATCCATGTACCATACTGTGAACCTATCAGTTCGCGGACGAAGTGAATCAGTAGGGTTCCATGAACCATTATCACGAACTGAAGCCTCCACAAACCCTGGTTGATCGAGTCTTTCACGGGTCAGGATATCTCTTCATGGGCCTCCGCAAATGGTGTCGCATGCCTAATAAATACAATTGTTCCAATTCTCTATAAACGGATCACAATATAAGGATGAAGAATAGATGAAAAAGGCTTTAAGGGAACCTAGAGGTTGTAAGAAAGAGTTCGAATAAGACTCCAACTTCAGTCTCGATGAATCGATGAAGCCCGAATCGTGAACCGCATTCTCTACAGGTATAACCGGTCGTGAACCATAAAACAGGGGAATTGAATAATAATAATAGAACTGAGAACCTGACTGGTGAACCAAGAACCACATACTTCTCACTGATGAATTCCCCATGAATGATAATCCCCCAGACCCTCCTTCAAAATGGTGCTCTACGTAGTGTACCACTATGCTGACTGAACCCAGCATCACGTACTGAATTAGTACACGGATGTAACCCAAAGCGGCATGATGGTTCGTGTACCACTATGGTACATGGTGGACTATACCCATTATCACGTACCACATTTGAATGTGGAAGGACCCTTTTATTGCATACCACTACGATATGTGGACCCCCCATCCCGTATAAGAAACTAGTATGCAGAATGGGGTGTTTTTGGGTTTTATTTCCTCCGGTCCCAACCCCACCCTTCCATTACCGTCCAGTCCTCCATAATCCCTCCACTAACCAGTCCTCTAACATTATTCCAAAGCCTCCTCTAAATCCACCAGGCCCATATGATCAAACCATCAGGTGCATCAGCGCACCCCTTTGAGTTTACATACCCATGGTAAGTGGAGCTGCGAAGGATATTCCCACTACAGTTCAAGGTTCGGAAATGCATGTGGGTCTACATTCCCATGGTAACCCAGAGGCTAACCTTGGGATGCCAATGTGAACCTCCCCGTTCAATGGATTAAGGGTGATCACTCACTTTTCCATTAAATGAGGAATAAAATTTAGTCGAAGGGGTTATGTTCACTCCCCCCTTTGATGAGGATGAAACTCCTTCCCTTCCCAAAACATATTCTGGGTCCCTCCCACTGAGGTAATTCCCTAATCTTTTGAGGATGGGACACATGACCTTAAATTTAATTTTAAATTGAAGGTTTAATTACTTTGAACCCTCTCTCATGGTCTCCCCATCCTCTTCCACTGAGGGCTCCCCCTCTCCCACCAATAGAAGAGGAAGCATGTGCATTGTTGAATCTTTGACATCATCTTGTTTCTCACACCGAGCATGACTCATGTGGGATTAGAGGTTTGTGATTATTACAACATCCAAATGATTCTAAACTATGAGAACTTTGATTCTTGATCAAACCAGGATACGTAGGACTCCGACCAAAAGTCTTGAGCTCAAAAGGGTTCCCATCCAAAAAGGGTTTGCCCAATCATTCCCCCTTAATGGGAAGCTTCTACACATAATCCCCACACATTATGAACTATAAAAACTATAATTCCTGATCAAACCAGAATACGTAGGATGCCTACTAGAAGGACTAAGCTCAAAAGGGTGCCCATCCAAAAGGGTTCGCATCCAAAAGGGTTCATCCAATCATGGTTCCTTTAAATGGGCAACTTCTATGCATAAATCCCACACAATCTGAACTACGTGGGTTCTGATTCCTCTCTTGAGCATATGTAGAAATCACTTTTTATGGGCCCGATCCCAACACCAAGTCACCTTCTTTCCCCCCTGGATGACGATAAACTCCAGATCACCTTATAATATGGATCAAGTCATCATTGCCTCCATAGCATCAAATATATGCACACTTACGACGATATTGCAAACCAAGGGTAGCCAGTGGAGAAACTCTTTGGGAAATGAACCAAGTATTATAGAACATATGAACACGACTTAAATCTATAAGAGAGTCCCAGGAAAGGAAAAAATCCTCCCTCAGAAGGGTGCAGTGAGCCTAACCTCCCATACTATTGACCAATGGAGTCCTTAAGTGTTGTTGGATGAATAATCGATCAACAAGCACCTGCCTTTGGAAATAAGGTCTATGAATCATGGATACCAGGGCCTTTTGGAATTCTTGTCTCCATGAATAAACCCATTGGATACCATCCGAGGAAGTTATATCTGAGAAGGACCGATTGCACAAGTACTTGACCCCCACACAATCGCCCGCTAGAACCAATAGTTCCCGCATGGTTAATCCAACCTTATTTAAAGGATGCTGATGCTAAACAGGTCAAAACAAAAGAAAGAGACCAATAGTTCCCATAGGGTTAATACAACCATACTTAAAGGATAATGAAGCTGAATGGGTAGAAACAAAGGAAATGGTGAATTCGATGAGAAACCATCTCTATAAAAAATGGACGGTTGATGATCCTTGTCATGCCATTTCCACCCCACCCAGAAACGCGCCACCTCGGAGGTGGAACAAAAATGGTGAACCCGACGTGAATCCTTAACCAAGGTGGTAGTTCTAGCCTAATGATAATAGAACAAATGTCATTACACATCATCCCATTTTATTCACCCTGATATGTGTGAAATGTGACACCTCGGAGGCAGAACAAAAATGGGGAACCTGACGTGAATCTTTAACAAAGGTGGCGATTCTACCCCAATGATAAAAGACAAAAGGAAATTACACGTAGGTCCATTTTTTTCACCCTGGTATGCGCAAAATTCACCACCTCAGAGGTGGAATAGAAATGGTGAACCCAACGTGAACCCTTAACCAAGGTGGTGGTCTTACCCCACTCAGGCCCCTTCTCCCCACGATAGAAAAAAGGTGAGGGGGACAAGATGAATCACAAAATATGAATATGTTTGAAAGAATGATACTTTTATGAGGTTTTGTGGTCTGTATGTCATAAATGTATGTCCTAGGTTCCCGCAGAGCAACCTTCGATCCAAATGACATCCCGACGACCAATACAGACACACACATCAATGATCCTGCAGGTGGATGGGGCCACAACGAATAGCAAGACCCCCTCACCTACCCAATGTCTTTAATGTTGGAAATCCAACATGCTGATCATAGAGTATCTCCGAAATGGTACTCTCCCCATGATTGAGGATGTGAGACAAGAACTCCAGTCTAAGAAGGTCCACCAGCCACCTCCTCAGTCATGACCAACACTCCAACACAATGCAGCCCCGATGGTCATATCAAACCATTTCAAGATCCTATCCCCAGAACGTGACAACAAGTACCTCCCTTATCTTAGGGAGGAAGATGAAGTTGATGATGAAAACTTCATCTCAATGACACAGGGGTCCTATCATAGGCCCCCGCCAAAGAACTTCATCACCGACACCGGATAACCAAGCCTCATCCCGCCAAAGAGGACCTTATATCGAGGGCACATGCTAAAGTACATGAGATCTAGGCCCCTCAAGATTCCCACCAAGGGTGATAAATATATAACCAGGAATATGCTAACACACTGGTTCCTGAGGAGAAACTCCTCCATACTAACGCAGGGGAATTCGATGGGAAAACATATGAATCTTCCATTTTCACTCAATCCCACCAAAGAAATAGGGTGGCACAATATGAGCACATGAACATTCCTGATAGTTCTCGCCGGTATTGCTATGTAGACAGAGTAAAAAACTACAGGCAGATGTAGATATCTACTGATGCACATCAATCCCATCATCCAAATAGGGTGACAACTAGCTATACGTAGGTACAAATACCTACTAATGCACTACAATCCCACCATACAAATATAGCGGAAACCATCTATACACAGGAAAAAATACCTGCTGATACATTTCAAGCCCGCCATCCAAATAGGGAGGCAAGACAATATGAGTAGAGTCAAATTCCTGCAGATGCATACAAATCCCATGAGAAAAATACAGTGGCAAGCGAGGAGATGAAAATCATTTCCAATGAATATGAAGTCCACTAGCCAATTGCAGAGGCAACTGGAGAAGATGACTAGTGGATGACTCATTCCTATGCCCCGACTCAGAAAAATTACCAGTATCTACTGGAAACTCATAGAGGACTAGAGCAGGCACAAAATCCTACTCCGACATCGGAATGGGCTTTCATACCCATTACAGACAAAGATGTATCTCAACACATCATGGAAATGATGTAAGATCATGCATCGATTCCAGAACATATCCTCCAAACATGCCAATATATCATTGCATTAGTGGAAAATGTGAGAAATTGGGACCATAACCCGGTTTCCTTGAATGAAATGAATCACTCGCAAAATGTGTTTGTCACTCCGGATCAGTTATGCATCCTTTCTCTAGTCTAGGAGGGTGAAAAAAAATATCCTGTGATATACGGATAAACATATTGGGAACAAATACCCATTCTAACTAGGGGATGCCTATCCAACAGGGTGGTCACTCTAGGGCAGACATATATTCCTACCAAAACTCAAGATGTCTGTCGGCGTATCCCAACAACATCATGAGACCCAAAAAGACTGGGAATCATATATTAAGTCCATTACCAACAGCAGATATCCCCAGTTACCCATAAGAGAGTGCCCAAAAATGAAAGGCACCAAAGTCAACTGGAAAATGAAGAGCACATACATGATCCTGCTCTACTAGAAGCTGGGGTTATTAATTCCCTAAAACATATATCAATAAAGGCTCAAGGACCTTCTAGTTAATTACCAAATTATGGAAGTGGAAATAATAGTTGCGAAGTCCCTCCCTGTAATGTCGCTACCAGCAACTCTGAAGGTCCTCCACAGAGTACCCATGGGGGATCACTCTGTGGGCCAGGAATTCTCGACCATGAGAGCCTATATCCTGATGCACATTGGGGTATCCATCCCCTTGACCTAAAGATCATATATAAAGAAGGTCCTCTCCTTACTATCATTTTCCCTAATGTCCTCCCCAGGGTATATGCTGTAGATATGCTTCTCCCTTGTAGTCAAACATCAAGTCATGATGGTATTACTCTCCATAATGAGAGTCATTACGAATGACCTCCCCACATTGAATGTTGATGTGAAGGTCCTCCCCATAATAAAGTCAAGAAACGAGAAGGTCCCCCCCTCATTATAGTACATCCTGAAGGCCCTCCCTAGGATGTGCACTATAGAAATTCTCCCTGCAGCCAGGTATCAAGTCATGATGATAGTCCTCTCCATGATGATAGTCATTGAGAAGGCCCTCCACATAATGCCAATTTCTGTGAAGGGCCTCCCTATAGTGGCATCAAGAAGCAAGAAGGTACTCCCCTCACTGTATCCTACCTTGAAGTTCCTCCCTAGGGTATACACCGTAAGGAAATTTCCTATGGCCGGGCATCAAGTTGCAATAGTATCCCTCTCCATTGTAGCACCAATTGCGGGGGTCTTACCCGTAATGAAAATTTATATTGGCAAGAAGGTCCTCCCCTTACCGGAACAAATATGATAAAGCTCTCCTATGCCGAGACACTAAAAAAATGGAGTTAGACACATCAGAAAATCTGTCTATAATGAGTGATATTATTTCTCAACTAGAGGATGGCCTGGGGACATGATCATCTTCTGAGACACCCTGCAGTGTCTTCAAATCAATAAGGCTCCCACCAGCCCGATTTCTTGGAAAAAAATTATTAAGAAGCATTCGATATGGTAATATCAAGTAGAGAAGACTCTGGAAGAATAAAAAACAAATATGTTGCTTGTGAGAAGACAAATAGATGGGGATAATATACCAGTGATGTATTTTCCTACGACCACTTCTCACTTCGATATTCTAAGAGAGTTGTATGGGGAATGCACATATGACATTCACCTCAATATATGGAAGACTCTTTGTTAGCTGAAAGAAAAATTCCTACCCTACGAAGGGTATGTGGGCCACACCAATACATTAGGGGAGCTTCACCATCTAATAGACCTGGAGGCCCTCTCACCCACACGACATCCACAATCAGAAAGGCGAAAGAAAAACTTTGAACTGGCTTGCCTCCATGCACTGCATAAGTTACGTCACCTCATTGGCAACGCCCGGGCTGGAGTTCACATTCGGGGATGGAGAGAACGTGGAGCTCTACACTTCACCCTACGTCTCATCTAGCAGGCCCCATTAGAAATGACATCTTGAAACGTCATCACCCATAGGTAGCAATTAAGTTAAACCCCTTCTCAGGAAATATGGGATACTCGACAAAGACCAGCCCTGAGTAAGTCTCAAAAGAGTCAGGGCTGAAGGGATCAAGCCATCGAAAAGCTTTTGAGCCAGGCAACTAAGAACATCCAGCAGGCTTCCTGCCTAAGGGAATCCAACCAGCAAATAGTGCCCAGGTCTTCAAAAGACCATAAAATCCATGAAGGACCAATGCCATACTCATCTCAAACCCGCACGGTAGTACATGAAATTGAAAAGGTGTAAATAGTGGCGGCTACCACTACAGCACTGGAACAACCCCTAGCCATAAAGATAGGGGCATTTTTAAATCAAAATTCCTCCATAAGATCAACAAATCCAAGCCATAGAGTATCAATGGAAGAATGGGAACAACCCCATCTTGTAGGGCTAGGGGAATTTTTACCTCAAATCCCCACACAACGGACGTCTATCTTCCACCGTCTAGGAAGAACAATGGACAAAGTATTCACCCATTCCACCCCTTCTCATGGTTCACACCATCCAAGACAAAGTTGCGTTACAAGGTCAGAACAGGGATTCCTTCAGGTCAATCTTCATGGAGAAACCCGAATAATACCACAGAATGGAAGGAGAAAGTACAATAAAGGGCACAAAAAGTGTTCCTACCATTCGGTACCAGGTACACCACCCCCAATGCGATATACCTCAGTGAACATGGTAAATGTCAACCCCAAAAATCTCACAAGAAATGATACAGAGGGAGAGGAAATGAAGGAATATGGTTCCCTCTCATAGGAATCCCACACTGAGCTTGATGGTTTGCACACCCAAAAATAGAGAGCGATCCTAAATCTGGGTGTCCCCTCAGTTAATCTGCTGCTACCTCCCCCAAAAAACCCTAACAAGGAGAAGAATAAATCCAAAGTCATCTATGAAACACCTCATATCCCCCCTAGAAATGCATCCCTCACCCTTGAGTAAAGGTTCGCCAAAAAGGAGGAAAAAATGAAAGAGCTTAGATGAATTAATGCTGAGCTGCGTCAAGGGAGCTACCTTGCCAGATCTTTTCCCCATACAGAACGTCAACAGGTGATCTTATAAGAGGTTCCCATAACACAGGCACTTATCTCGGTTAAAGAATCCAATCTTAGAGGACCATTCAACCTGGCCTTGGAAGGACATCAAGACTTACCTCGCTAGGAAGGTAGCCAGAATATATCTAGGTAAACCCACAAATAATACCTCCGACTGGGTATCCACCCCAAATTCTAGCTACTCCGGCATGCCCAGTCTTAGACATTGCCACACCAGCTCAAGTTTAAGATCGGAATGATATGCATCAAGGTCTCCTAAACACTGTCGATCAATTAACAACTCAACTATAAGCTATGGAGTTGAGGTGCACTCCGATACATCTAGAGCGCAAACCCTAACCTGACTGGGTGAGAAATGTTTCAACACCTATAAAATTCAGTAACCCCATATTCCTAGTATTCAATGGCTTGGGGGACCCTAAAAAACATTTAATACAAAATGAATCTTATTGTGACTCTATTATGGGAACTCCAGAGTGACAAAAAGTAGTACAACTCAGGTGCATTGTATGAACTCTACAGGGCTAGACTTTCGTATGGTATACTAGTCTACCAACTAATTTAATCATAGGATGGGAGGAACTCGGATGAAAATTTCTCTTACAATTCAGTTCAACACTGCCTAAGATGATGATCAGTGATCTCATGAACAAAAAACAATGAGAGAACGGAAGATTCTCAGACTTCATTTCCAGATGGAAAGGACTGACATATTCCCTGAACCAACTTCTCCCCTAGGATGAGATTCTTTCCATGTGCATCGATAATATTTAGGATGAATTGCGAATGCCGCTCATCCCAGTGAAGTACATGAGTGGGTTTAGAGACTTCTCTACCATTTCCCAAAGAATAGAAGAATCATTTCAAATGACCAATCTTAAGTTCTGAGTGGCCACATCAGCCCATGGGAAAAGAACGGGAAAAGATGAAGTGACTTATGTCATGCTTAAGCCACCCAGACACCAGCTCTAGTTGCGAGGCCCCCAATGAACCGTGCGGGAACCTCTGGACACCAACAACCACCCTCACCTCGGCTATATGAGTGATGAGGTGCTAAAGGAAATCAGTTCAAAGATTGAAGAAATAAATATTACTTGTTCCGAGATGACCAGGTCTGCAGCTATTTCATAGCCGCCATGAATTTCAATTTTCTCCAGCTACCAGAGCCAAAGTGAGCCAATGAAGTGGGTCTCAAAAACCATCCAAATTATTTTCACTATAACTAGATACTAGGACATAACATCTAGGAATTATTTGTTTTCAATGATCTCCTAAAAAAGATGGTTGATTCCGGGTAAGTCAAGTTGGGCCTGCCGCTAGCACAAGTGGCTTATGTATCCACCTCATACTCAAGAGAGAAAGAGGAATAACAGATAGTCACTAGTAAGAAGGACAAAAAGTATGAAAATTGGATGACCCAAAAGACCATCAATCAAGTTCATGGAATCCTCTAGGCATAGTTGAAGCAACCAACTATGCTTCGAAAATCTCCCAATACAACACAACCATCCTCCTCGGACCCATGGTCCTCTAAAGGCCAGAAGGGAAGAAAGAAATAGCAATAATATGAGATGATACTAAAGATGATGTTAGTGTTGATTCTTTTAGACTTCATGCCAATAGACTTGGTACAGTGGGAACCACCCCTCCAAACAGTATAATGGGTACTGCCCACCAAATGGTACAAAAAGCACCACCCTGCCAAATGGTACAACAGGCACCGTCCCACCAAATGGCACCATTATAAGGAGACAGTCATACAAAAAATGTGTTGGATTAAGAACTAATCTTAGATTCCATTAATGTGATTAACTTGATGGACCCCTTCTCGGATGAAGACTATGGCCACGAACCCAAATTCCCTACACCCAACCGGAGAGCCGAGGGAAGAGGCTGCAGAGGCCAGACATTTCCTAGAAGGCACGATCATGGAAAGTGTCAAATTCATGACCAAGCCATAAGTAAAACTGTTAACATCACAGAAACTCGTGGAAGGACCCTCCGACAGACGCAACAAGAACCAGAATGCTCCTCCACCCCCTTCGGAAGAAATCCAAACCCAATTATCTTGGAATATACATCAGTGGAAGAACAAATATCAAACCACCCAAGGCATACGAGAGGACTAGTATGGCCCAACCTGGAAAGGACCACAGCACCACCGACCCTAGGTATAGTGGCCGAACCATCTACGTCCAAAGCTTGAACCTCTAAAGTGTCTGTGAAAGGGAATGCCTAAGTTGGGAAGAACTGACCTTTAGAGTAGAAGTATGATATTATAAAGAAGTTAACTTCATTACTAGAAAATCTATCAATCCTGGATGCATTAATTATATCAAAAGATCTTTGGTAGGAACTCATTGAAGCCTTACTAAGTCCCCATAAGTTCAAGGTTGAAGTAGCAGTAGCTGAAGTCTACCGAACGGAGACCAGTCCTGAAGAATGTCACACCGTCATCTCCTTTACAGACAGGGATGAAGACCCCATCATGCAAGGGAAAATCAAACCCTTATTTGTGTCTGGAAAGATAAATAGAATTGAAGTACGGAGGATCTTCATCAACAATGGATCTGAAGCTAACCTCCTCCCATTATGGATGCTTCGATGGCTGGGCTATGATAAAGATAGCTTGACACCCTGCACTACAACTCTGCTAGGATATGAAAAAAGTGAGCAAAAACTGTTGGGACAGATCAAGCTTAAAACTCAGCTCAGAGACCTCATCTCAGATTCCAAGTTACTAGTAGTACAGAAAAGTATGACCTTTAACGTCCTGTTAGGGAGGCCCGGGATGCATCAGCACACTAAAACTCTGTCATCATACCATTAGTGCATCAAATATTGCACTAATGGAAAAAACAGGACATTGCATGCCAATAAATCCCTGTTTGAGTCATGTGAGTTGCATTATATTGATGCAGGGTTCTATGAATTGGAAGAAAAACATATTTTGGCCAATGAAATTTATTGTATTACTACCCTAAATGGATTGGAAATGGATCCCGCCGACCCCCTCCAGTAACAAGGGGAAGAGTATGTATTACCCATCAACCAAGTTGGATGCATAAGTGAAAGTCCAGATGCAGACACAATTGCATGCATGATCTTCGCCATGGCCGTCGAGTCCAAAGACACAGAAAAGAAGGCTGGATTCTATGGAGATAGGAAAAGACCAATCAAAGATGCTCCCAGCCAATCCGCGAGACATCAAACTACCCTTGACTTACACACTAAGACAAAAGATGATTTATCTCCCAATATTGGATATTTCTTCTCAAAAATCCTCTCTCCATCAGAAGAGGAAGAAGAGGGAGAAGATGAAGACGTTGAGGAAGAAGAAGAAGAGAAAGAAGATCTCAGAGATGCCCCTATTTCATTCGAAGAAGGTGTCACCACCACAATTGATGAACTTAAGGAGATAAATATAGGAACAAAAAATGACCCACGACCCACTCTGATCAGTGTGGATATTCCTGTCGAGGAACAGGATTCATACACCTCCTTCCTAAAGAAGAATTGAGATGTGTTTTCCTGGAACTACACAGAAATGAGAGGCCTCGATCTTGAGGTCTCCACTCATCATTTGGACTTACCAGAAGATCACCAGGCTATAATAAGGTAGACAGAAGGACCCACCTGATGCATGCTGCTAAAATAGAGGCTGAAGTTGACAAGATGATCAAATACAACTTCATATGAGAGGTCTGATATCCAATATAACTGGAAAACATAGTCTTTGTTAAAAAGAAGAATGGACAGATTAGAATCTGCATTGACTTCAGGGACCTTAATCACATTTCCCAAAATAGAACTTCCCAGTCCTGATTACAGAGTTATTTATTGATGCAATATCTAGATATGAAGCCCTCTATTTCATGGACAACTATTCAAGATACAATCAAATCCAGATGGCCCAAGGATATGAAGAAGATACCTCTTTTAGGGCCCCTCAGGTAGTGTTATATTATAAAGTGATACCCTTTGGTCTAAAAAATATCGGTGCTACATATCAGCGTTCCATGCATCGCATATTCAAGCCCTTATTGGGAAAGTTCATTGAGTGTTATGTTGACGATCTGGTAGTAAAATCAAAATAGTGCTCGAACCACCTGAATGATCTTGAAACTATCTTCAACAAATTACAACTACACAGTTTAAATATGAATCTCTTAAAGTGTGCCTTTGGCGTTACCTCGAGAAAATTCCTCAGATTCTTCATATTCCATCATGGCATCAAAGTCGACCCCGAGAATACAAAATCCATTCTTGGCATGTCCCCACCTCGCAACCTCATTAAGCTGAGAGGTCTCTAGAGGAACCTCACCTACATTTAGTGCTTTATAACCAACCTAGAAGGTAAATGTTTACCTTTCACCAGGCTCATGAAGAAAGGAGTTACGTATGAGTGGGATAATGATTTCCAAGAAGATTTTGACAATATCAAAAGATATCTCCTAAGCCTGCCAGTGCTGATGCCGCCAATTTAGGGGAGATCATTCATTTTGTATGTAACTGCCCTGGAATGGTCATTAGGTTCCTTCCTCATACAGAATAATGATTTCGTCCATGAGAAAAATCTCTATTACATTATCTGAACAATGATTGATGATGAAACTCAGTATTCAAAAATTGAAAAGAACTGCCTAGACCTAATCTTTCCAGTTCAGAAACTTCTAAATTACCTGTAGTACTATGAGGTCCACCTAGTTTCCCACTGCAGCCCGCTCAAATATATCCTCAACCATCTCATGCTCAATGGGTGCCTATCACGATGGGCAGTCACACTAAAATATTTTTACATATGGTACATGACTCAAAAGGCCATCAATGGCCAAGAGTTAGTAGACTTCCTGGTCGAGAACCCCTCGGAAGAGACAACACAGTTGGATGCCGAACTTCAGGATGAAGAAGTGTTTTCTGTTCTGGAGGACCCCCAGATATGGGAAATTTATTTCTATGGTTCTTCCCAAATACCAACAGGGAAAAGGATGGAGGATCCAAAGATCAATAAAGTGGGGCTGGGAATTATACTCGTATCCCCCAAAAAGGCCGTCTTGAATTACACTTTCCTGCTTTTGGAAGGGTGTACAAATAATGAAGTAGAGTATTAGACCCTCATTATAGGCCTAGAACTGTAACTTCATGTGCAATATAAACACCTAAAAATAAAGGGTGATTTAGATCTAGTCATAAAATAGGTCAATGGATACTATGCCATCAAGAAACAAGTATTGGTTCCCTTGACAAAAGATGTTATAGAACTGATGGTAGAATACCCATCAAAACCAATGTTGACTTATGTCCCCCTTTCAAAAAATGCTCATGCCGACGCTTTGGAAAATACAGCCATAACCTTGGATAATCCAGACTGGGATGAAACAGTCATTAGCATTTCCCATTGCTAGACGGTCTTTCCATTCATGTAGAGCAATAGGAGGAAATTTATGAAATTAGACCCATCTCTGAGCCTTATGGTCACACTACCGATTGGATGAATCCCATTACAAATTACCTTCAGAATGGGGAACTCCCACCAGATAGGGCTGGAAGGGAATAGGTCCGAATATAGGCAGTCAAATTTGTCTTGTACAATGGGGTAAACCAAGAAAAGGTTCTCTACAAACGAGGCCTTGACGGGGTCCTTCTCAGGTGAATTGATGAATAAGAAACTGCTTCTATCATGAAAGAAGTGCATGCCAGAGCTTTTAGAGTGCACCAATCAACAACCAAGGTCTCTCAACAAATCTGAAGGCTTGGGTATTATTGGACCACCATGATACAGGATTGTTCCATATTCACCAAGAAGTGTGATTCCTTCCAAGTTCATGCTAATTTCATACACCGACCCCTAGAGTTACTTCATATAGATAAGTATTCATGTCCATTTGTCGCTTGGGGGATGTATGTTGTGGGACCATATTATCCCACCACAGCCAGATAATTCAAGTTCATACTCATAGTGACCAAATTCCTTTCCAAATGGTCCAAATCCTTACCCATTAAGGAATTTGGGATGAAAAATATCTTTAACTTTGTGAAGGCCGACATCATTACCATATTTGGTGTCCCTGATACCATCCTAACAGAAAATGACACCAACTTTTACTCTGCTGAGTTGGACAAGTTATACCTGGAGTATGGAATTAAAACTGACCATTCATCCCATTACCATGAGGAGGCCAATGGGAAGATAGAGGTTTTCAATAAGAATTTGTCCAACATACTCCAAAAGATGGTTGATAAGGAAAAGAAATCGTGTCCAGACAAGATCCTTCATGATTTATGGGATTAATGAACCACGACCCGCACCGCCACCCAGGAAACCCTTTACTCACTAGTATACAGGGTAGAGGTAGTGTTACCTATCGAAATCCAAGTACCATCACTTCGTGCAGCCATTTGCGATCAACTGTCCATAGATGAGAAATCCCAAAGACGGTTTGATTAATTGGAGTAGCTAGATGAGAAAAGGCTACACACTCTACACCGTTTGGAAATCTAGCAAAACCGGATTGCATGAGACTTCAACAAAAAGGATCTCCTTCGATATTTACTCAAAGGAGAAATGGTTTTGGTCCTCAGAACCCCAATGATACTTGGTAATAATCCCCTAATTCTAGAACCAAAGTGGGGAGGACCATATGTAATACATAGAGTCTATTCGAATGGAGTATACGACCTGATATTGAGGGACAAAAAACTCATCATGGTGACCACAAATTCAAAGTTCTTGAAGAAGTATTTCATGTAGTAATATCCCAATGTTTTAGTCCAAGCTCTATGAACCTAAAATATGAGTTATAAAACCCCCATGTTTTGGTCCAATCTCTACGACCCTAAACTATGAGTTATAAAACCCCCAATGTTTTGGTTCAAGCTCTAAGAACCTAAACTATGAGTTATAAAACCCCCAATGTTTTGGTCCAATCTCTATGACCCTAAACTATGAGTTATAAAACCCCCTATGTTTTGGTCCAAGCTCTACAACTCTAAACTATGAGTTATAGAACCCCCAATGTTTTGGTCCAAGCTCTAAGACCCTAAACTATGAGTTGTAAAACCCCAAATGTTTTGGTCCAAGCTCCACAACCCAACACTATGAGTTATAAAACCCCCATGTTTTGGTCCAAGATTTATGACCCTAAAGTATGAGTTATAAAACCCCAAATGTTTTGGTTCAAGCTCTACGACCCTAAACTATGAGTTTTTAAACCCCCATGTTTTTTTTAATCTTTATGACCCTAAACTATGAGCTATAAAACCCCCAATGTTTTGTTCCAATCTATACGAACCTAAACTATGAGTTATAAAACCCATAATGTTTTGGTCCAAGCTCTACGACCCTAAAATATGAGTTATAAAACCCACAATGTTTTGGTCCCAGCTCTACGACCCTAAACTAAGTGTTATTTAACCTCCAATGTTTTGGTCCAAGCTCTATGACCCTAAACTATGAGTTATAAAACCCTCAATTTTTTGGTCCAAGATTTACGATGCTAAACAATGAGTAATAATACCCAGAAGCCATGGTCCAAACTCTGAGATGTTAAACTGCGAGTCATTGTTCTTTCCAGTTGATGTTAAACTTTAAGGAACTTGTTCCTGAAACATGACAATAAACTGTGACTCATGTCCTCGCCGTAAGATGTTAAACTACATGACACAAAACGTCCTAATTTCCTAAAAATAAACTGCATGATCTCTCACAGAACTACGCATGGATTGATTTCTGCGCTCGTAGGATACGTAGCAATGCCTCGATCCTTGATCATGGCCCAGTCCCACCAAGGAAAAAAATGCCTCTATCATGCCCCTTATCTACCCATATTCATAAGGGAAACGCTTATCACTCCTTATTTCTCACATCAATTATAACTCACGTGATCTTAAGATCAGTGGTAGGGATTCTCTTACTAAATTCAACTATAGAGTAACATGGTAGACCTGGAAACCGTGATAGATAGAACAAAAATTCCCCTACCCCTAGACCGAGCCAAATCAGTACAGGGTATATTCAGAACTATGTATGGCTTGACTCTTTCCCTTGCAGGATACATATTGACACCCGAATTTGTCATCTTGGCCTAGCCACCATAAAAAAAATATGCCCTCACAAGTCCTTACACATGGACCAAGCCGAATCGATACAGGGTACATACAGAACTACGTACGACTTGATTATTTCTCTTGAAGGATACGCAGAGATGCCTCAATCCTTGATCTTGGCCCAACCACACCATGAAAGAAAAAGAAAATTCCCCCATCATATCCTCTACCTCCCAACACCTATGAAGTAAATTCTATGTACACTCCTTGTTTCTCACAATGAGTATGACTCATGTGAGCTTAGAATCAGTGGTAAGGATTCTCCTATGAAAATAAGTTATGGTGATGTATGGTGGACCCGACACCCCTAGAAAATGAAATATAAATGACCCTACATATGGACCAAGATAGATCAGTACATGGAACATTAATAACTACAAACAGTTTGATTCCTTCCCTTGCAGTATACATAGTGACACCCAGATTTGGCATCCCGACCTAGATAATTACCATCATAAAAAATGCCCTCAAATGTCCCTACACATCGAGAAAAAATTTGTAGGGAAAATTAATAACTACGTATGACTTGATTCCTAACCTCACAAGAGACATAGTGATGCATAGATTTCGCATCCTGGCCCAACCACCATAAAAAAAAAGAAATTCCCCTTTTCCCCTATACATTGGTCAGACTTGAATGGGGATTGATAGAAAAAATATTTTCAATTATTTTATTTTTTAATTTCAATGTTTTTAATCCCACCAATGTGTTATTTAAAGGAAAATTGTTACATTTTATGTTTTAGGAGTATTTTTTAGCTTAATTGAAAAAATGGATTATTTTGGATTTAAACAATTTTAATTTATCTTAATGTTTCGGCCACAAATTTTTTCTACACTGATCCAAATTGAAAAATTATTCTTTTATAGGTTTCTATGTTCAATGGGATTCATTTTATCCTTCTGGACCCAAAGCTTAATCAATCATTTGGAAGCTCAAATCTAGCTCACAAGTCAAGCCTCGAGAACTCTGCACAGAACTGGATAATTTTATTGTGGGGACCATATATTATAAATGGACAAACCATTTGAGATGAAATTTTAAATGGAGTAAGAAGAAATCTTGAGAAACAATTTTCAATAATATAGCTGCGCATTATTCTTTCATTTTCAAGGTCATTAATGCGTTGTAACTCAGTTAATTGGAAGATGAAGAGTCTGTTTGGAAGAATTAAATATCAGAATTACTTTGGCTATATCTCTCTCCCCATGTGTCCAATGATGATCAATTTTGTGGGTAGAAATAGGAGAAGTGACAGAACAACTTTTAAGAAGGAACAATTTCCCAATTCTGTCATTAAGGAGGTAATTCACGCACCTATATTCAGAAAATAATTTTGGAGCCAAATTTTCACCCCTCTCCCTATAAAAGAGTGTTTCTTATTATTTTCAAGGGGTTGGAAACTTAGGAATAGACTTTTTTGGCCATTATATGTAGTTTATTATTGTATTTTATTTTAATTTCATTATGTAATATCATTTCATACTTTTATTTAAGTGTTCTCCCTTTACTCTTATTCTTTCTCTCTTTTGTTCCCCCCTATTTTCTCCATCACTGTGAACTCTTATGCTTGTGATCATGAGTAGCTAACCCGAGGAATTTCCTGAGGGAGTAATTCAGTGGTGAACCCAAGTCTTTTATCATTAATGTTTTATTGTTTTTTATTTACTTAGAGTTAGGCTAAAGGGGATCTTAGTGGGCAAGGCGCCTTTGTGTCTCCACTTGCCACTCAAGGATTAGCTTTCACTTCTGTCACATTCTCCCTCGATCGAGGAGGTGGATGTATAGTATCTCGACGATCATTGAGTGTACCGTATGTTTACAACCATATGCATAAGGGTATGTTCATGCATACGATGGAGCATGTTCAATAAGTAAATTTGAAACTAAATATTTTTGAGAGCGCACACGACAACGCTTTATCAGGGATCCCATGAAAGGTCCTAATCATATGACAATAAACTGAAAAATTCTTTGAGAGTTATGTGTGGTTCAGTCCTCGGTGTTACGAGATCCCGAACATTCCCACCACTCATGAGAAGTCAAAAGATCCTACTTCCCCCTCTACATATGAGTCAGATCTATGTGGAAGTTCCAATAGTTCACAGGTAATCACAATCCAGATATTTCTCACATTTTTAGGTACATATCTCCCATTTTTCAAACTCCATACTCCGGGATTTCTTGGATACCCATAATCATTCAAGGCCATCTAAGATGAAAGACCAATGTCCTATGAACACCTTTGTTTGACTATGAACATCATGCCCTGGTGTCTCTACATATTTTCCCACAAAAATGACCGTCAATCAAAGGAAAATTAATCCCTAGGAGATTCCTCTACTATATCAGTACGTCCAACAGATTCGAAGCCCCATGTCATCCCCATGATTCAAATTTCCCCCAGGACTATGGTTTACACCTTCTATTATCACTCACGTCTAAGGAACGCCAGAACATCCTGATCGCGATTAACCCAAAACTATTAAAAATATTTATGACAATATAATTGTCCTCGCTGCATGAATATAAACTCCACAATGTCATTTCCTCACCACACAACATTAAACTACGAGGCTAAAATCATCCTTGTTGTACGATGTTAAATTGCATAGCATTGGTTTAAGCTTAAATTTCCATCTGGTATTGATTTTTCTACTCCTAGGTAATGATGCAGAATCCTAGTAATCCCTTATTTCTCACACCAAGCATAGATCACGTGAGCTTAGGGTTCTTTGTGAGAGATACACCATGACATTATGGAAAAGCATACCAGGAATTTGGTCACAACAGCACGACCCTAAAAGGAATGTCATGGTTCTTTCCCCCGAGAGGAACCCCAAGTACTGACCATGTGACATTAAATGACCAGGTACACCAAATATGTAACGAATGCCTCACCCTACGTCATGTCCTAGACCTGTGATGTTAAATGACCAGGTACTCCAAAGATGGAATGAATACCTCACCCTACATATGAGTGAGATCTACATAAGGGACACATGATTACATGAGTAAATCACATCCCAAATGTATCCAATATATCAGATTACACCCCTGCCATACCCCCAAACTCCATGATTTGAGTGATCTTGATTCCCCATAACCCTCCAGGGCCATCTGAGACGGAAGGACAATGTCCTACGGGACACCTTTGATTGACTATGGACATCATGGCTCGGTGGCTCTACATACATTGTCCACAAAAATAGTTGTCAATCAAAGGAAAATTCGTCCCCAGGAGAGTCCTATCCTATCTCAGTATTCCCAATGGATTCCAAGACTCATTCCATCCCTCCCGATTTAGGGCCCCTCAAAATCATGGTTTACATTTTCCTCCTTACACACATCCTGGATATATCGAAAATACATGACCAATTCATCTCTAGTCCCTTTTGAGGTTTCTAAATAAACCCTATCCATATGTGTGAAGTTGATCCTCATACAAAAGAAGAGTGACTCCACTCATTTCTAGGATAAGTTCAGTTAAAATGACTCTTTTCTGGTTCAGGTGCACCCCTTTTTGAAGGTCACATACCGTATTCAGAAAGTTCCCAATCTTCGTAATCTGCCATATCCATCAGATATAGAAGGATAGAATCCCGAGGACACCTTTTATTGACTATTCACATCATTTTCCATAGGCTACGCATATGTTTCCCATAAAAATGTCCATTAATCAAAGTCAAATTTGTCCCCAAGAGAGTTTTTTCCAGCTTTCGTATGCTCAAATGACATTCATGTCCTGTCACACCTCCAGATTTGGAAAAATCATGGATAAAAACTTACATGCCTTCTTCTTTTCTAATTCCCCTAACATAAAAAGGACTTCTAACTGAACTAACCATCCACCAGATCTCCCCCACGCAGGTAAGATCCGCGTGGGAATAACTACCCATCTAAATTTGATATGAATGTCCCTAATGTTTTCAGACACCACGACTCAGGCTAGGCACCCACTGTGGCTCCCAACATTAAAATAAATTCAAAGTGTTCAAAATCCTACCAGGACCACTGAAGATGGAAGGAAATTTCCTTGTAGACACCTTTTATTGACTATGCACATCATGCCTCGGTGTCTCTACATATGTCACCTACAAAAATGACCATCAATCAAAGGAAAATCCATCCTCAAGAGATTCCTTTCCTACCTCCATACACCTAAAATGGCTCCCCAACCTCATACATGTACATAATTTACAAATTAAGGGTCAATAAAAATCCCCAATCCATGTATGAAGGATGTTAGGGAATTCCCACCTAATGGTCCCAAGGCAGGGCCCAACCCCATTAAGTTTGGTCAAATCTGCTCAACCTAAAACATTAGTAATATGTTTTATTGGTAGGACTATGAAATACCAGTGAAAAATATTCCATAGGAAAAAAATCCATAGAAGGCACCTCTGGGTAAAAGTCAAGTATCATTTCATTAAAAAAACATTGAACCCTCATAAAAGGCGTAAAGCTTATTAGATCAAAAACCCACAAAGGGAATCCTAAGAAAAAGTCAAGTTATACCTACTAAGCCCTTTTCAAGCAGTCTTAGGAAAAAATTAGGGTAATAATGAAAAAGACATAAAAGTTCATGGGGTTTTCCATGAAACCCCATAAATAGTCGAATTACACTCGTTGAGTCTCGCAGCTTAGGAAAAATTAGTGCCCAATTCGATTAGTTCAGTTTACTGGTTTCAAGTCATGGATTAAAATTAATACCTGATTTAAATGATGTTTATATAATTGATTGTGATCAATTTAAATGAAAAGAAAATTAAAATAATAAGCATTCAGAGGAAAATTGGTTGCATCATATTCCATAAAAATATATGTTGGGAATCTATAGCCTGGAGCCTCTCCTTGGAAGCAAGACATGACCTTTATAAGAGACATTCGACAGAGTCGCAAAGTTTCATCAATGATTGGTGCAACTCCTTAATGGCTTGGAGAATCTTAAATAAATATATGGTCTCATCCTCTATGCTCTCTCATAGTGCCTCCTCTTTCCTTATGGCTTAGAGGCCGGTCCTTTCTCCCTCTTTCATTTTCCATCGCCCCTTCTCAATAACAGCTGTGGCCTGAGCCCACTCATGTTTGAGCCACTCCAGTTTTTGGCTTTATTTCTTCACTTCCTGGTCAAGTTGTTCTATCAAATACTCTTTCTTCATGAGTTTGTTTTTAAATTTTTCAATCATTCCAACATGAGTGGCATCTTCGTTAATGACAATTTTTCATGTAGCAGTCAGATAAGGCATCAAATCTGCCACGAAAAGTTGAGATTCAAGTGCACCAGTTGCTTCCTGAGCGGCAAACACATGCCTTACTATATCATAAATTCCATGATAGTTAAATCCATCAAAGCCCATGACCACAAAATGGTGGTGTAACTTTGGAAAATTCACTGGCATCTCATCCAATGGAATCTGGGAGATTAATTTCCAAATGTTCCTCCACGCCTTTCATCGAGTGGGATGAAGATCGATTAGGATTTCTAGATCAGTCTCAGAATCACTCCCTGACAATAAAATGTAGTCAGGAATGAACGTCACCAGGGAGGGACTTAATCCGGCAGTTACAACATGACTTGAACCTGAAATAACCTCGTCTCTATTAATGGTAATAGATGATAAGGTAGGTGCGTTTTCCACTATTTCTAGGGCTTGTGGTTGTGATTTTGAGGATGGATGGGAGATGACTTCAATACCTCCCACCCCTGTAGTGGTAATAATATCTAAAATAGGTGGCACTACATCTTCAATCATCAGTGGTGCTCCATGGATACGTGGGAATACTGAAGATCAAGGGCCATGCTTGGTCGAAACAGTAGTCCTAAAGGAATCCCTCAGAAGGTTTCCGGTTAATATATGGCTTGTGGGGATAGTCATTCCAAACAAGGGTAATGGTCTTGGAATCCTGGGGTAGGAAACATAACCCCTCTCAGAATTGGGAAAAAGGGAACGATAGCCTGCTCTAAATTTTGGGAGGATAGAACATCAACCTCCCTAACTATGACTTCCCCAAATCCACCATGTGAAGAAGAAACATCAGTCTCTGAGGCGAATTCCTCTATAGGGGTGAAAGCCGCTCGATCGATAATAATTGGCTCCTCAATATTCAAAGACCCTCCAAGACCCAGTAAGGCTTGGGGCTCACCACTGGACTTAGACCCTGCTATAAAAGCCACTCTGTCCCTCTCTAAGAGGGTTGGCTTAGCACGGTCAAGTGAGCCCCCAACTTATGTATATATTTCCATTATTTGGGAATAGATTGTTTGAGCGGGAGTAGGCACACCCGAGGGGTTAGCAACACCCCAAGTCTCTTCAAATGGCCCTACTTCTCTATTTTGATCAGCCGCAATAGATGGTGACCCTTCCTTTACCCTAAAAGGGACTATAGATATAGATTCCTCAGTGGTCGTCATCTGGTCACCAATAAGCCCCGTGTAAAATTACATATACATACCATTAAGTCAACAAGATAAGGGTGATTTGTTCAATCACCAGACAAAAAGACACTTACTTGTGATCCCCCGTCGTATACGCTTGGAAAGTTGAGAGGATTGCTTGAATTTATTTGACAGTCAGGGGGATAACTACTGAATAAGATTACCCCAAGGAGTTGGAGGAGGAAACACCCTGGAAGGGTTTGTAATAACTGATTCCATATGTTCTTGGGATCTAGGGGATCCTTCCGCAGTACCCACTACCATTGATGGGGTGTACTCCCCAACCGCAGTACCTCTGGGGGAATAAGTCGGGGAAAAATCCATTTCCCAAGACCCCACAGGCCCCTAAAAAATAAGAATAAAATGGAGAAAATTTCAGCATATCTACAATAAAAGAATTTAAGGCCATAGGTTATAGCCAAAAAAAACTCTCCCATCAACTGCGGGAATACTGCCATCAACGCCACATGGTAACGACCAGTAATTCTTATCTGCAAGAGCATGAAGACACTTATCCATTTCCATCAAGTAAGCAACCACCTCATCAGGCTCTTTGTTGTATTAAATACCAGTAGAAGCAATGGCTCCCCTAAAACCCATAAGATCAAAAATTTCCCTTTGAAGAAGCCTCCATATATATTTATCTGAAGCGCTTGCCCTCAATTTTTCCCAGACTCTCCAAGTATCCAGAAATACAACCGTAATTGGGATGGTCAGTGTTGGAGAATTGATACAAGGAAGCAGAAAGGGTTTTGATAACCGAAAACTTTTCCCGGGTGTCCCCACAAACTCAGTACCTCGAGAAGAGGAATATTTATGAGATGATGAGAGAAAGTACAATTTTTTTTGTAGAATCCACAGTAGGTGAGCCAACGTCGTCATTATCCTTATCGCTGGTTTCTGGTCATAGCATGGAAATTACCCGATGCGAGTACTTTCGATGACCAATTTGAGAATATATGGGGATCTTGAGGTCCTTATGATAGAAACCTACCCTATCTAGATCCTCATCAAAATAAATGTAATTCAGTGCTAACACGTAGCCAATTCCAATAAGGGCCACATCCATAGTCTAGAGGATCTACCATAAATCATTAGGAGACTGGTCAAGGGTATATGGATGAACTTTCAAAAGGTCCCATTGCCTATAGGCCACCGGAAATTCGGCCTCAGAAGTAATGGATGATGGACTCTTGATAGTATCTCCAGAGGCTTGTTCGGCTGCTCGTGAGGTCAGGACCCCGTATTTCATAACTTTCTTTGGGGGGGGGGGATCAAATAGGCTTTCAGAGGACTTTTCTTAGCTAAGAGTATTCAGAAACTCCCTTTTCTTCCCTTTTCCCTTCTCTTTGGATGCCTTGGAAATTGTCATGATAGGCACCAGGTCGGCTAATTCACTATCGGTATGTGAATTAACCTCAGTCTCAGTATAGTTCTTGGTAAGGAAGGGTACGTAATCCCCAGGAATCGGAAGTCTGGCCTAGCTCTGGGTGTCCTCCCAGGTAAGCATTATCCATAATTGACGGGCTATCATCAGATGTTTCTTCGGAGTAGCACTATTGATAGAAGGAGGGAATAATTTATAGATGTAGTTGAATTGTTGACTAAACCTGCAGGGTGTATATCCCTCAAAAATAAGTTCCCATCCAATATGGGAAACTAGGACACCTTATCGCAGAGAAAAGAAGTAACGTCAATTGACAAAATCTTCAGATTATTTATTTTCAATAGTACCAATAGGGGAATAAAAAGGTTGGTAAGATAAAAATTCTTAAACGTTGAGATAACCCATTAAGTCCCACTTTTTCTTTTCAGTTTTCCACTCTTACTTATCCTGTGAAGCCCAAGCTGTTGGTTCTATAAATATACAGTCGGAGGGTGGAATACAAAATTGGTAAGGAACTGATGAAGGAATAACCCACTCTGTGGGCTCCCATCCATCCCCAAATAATTTTAAAAGGGCCAGTCATCCGATAAGGTGACCCCCCTTTGCTGGTTCGACCCATTAGGTGGAATATATTGGCCAACACTAGGATAGAAAAATTGATGCATTTACCAGTGGCCAACTGATCAGCCATGATAAATGTTTAGGCTCTTACACCACTACATTTCTACACTGGTAGGATCCACCCACTCAGAAATATGGCCAAGAATGCCACCAGTCGAAATAACCGATTGATGTTAGGGATGATCCCCCATCCCCATTTCTAAAAATTCCTTTCTTCTATGGGGGGCCAGTAAGTACCCACTCGCCTCAAGGTGGTTTTAGTGGGACAATCCCTGGGTCTCTGGGGATCGGTCTTGAGACCATTTTGCTTAACAAAAGTTCCAAACCATTCATCAAAAGGAATGTCCTGCTTCAGATAGAGATCACTTTCTTTCTGAAGCGCATTCACATGGACGATAATTTTCCTGGATAAAAGGGGTGGGGGGGGGGGGGGTTCTTTTCTCATCATCCCAAGCAGAGGAGGGAGGAATAAATTCATCATACATGTCCCCGAAAACAAGGACTCCTAGAATTTTCCGGATGTCCCAAAGACTGATGCTGACCTCCCCGTGGGTCAAATGGAAAGTGTTGGTATCTGGACTCCACTTAATTAAGATCTATGAAATATGGGCAATAGGATGATGGGTATATGTTTGAAAAACCCAAGTGGCCTCGTACAATCCCATAGTATGTAGCTCGGCTCAGAATTCTTCACAACTCTGGAAAACCCAAAAGGGCTACCCCCAGTCCAAGCCAAACGAGCCTCCAGGGTGAAGATCCCACTGGGACAACCAACCATGATGCTCATTCACTATAGCCTTCCTCATGATGCTCTGATAACAGTGGATTATCTGATCAGGATTCCACTTCACCCCCTCTAAAGTTCGAGGTGCATAGTTCAACAAAGACCCAAAGGTAGTATCTCTCTGAAGGTACCTCCCCTTGGAAGAAATCAATGCCTTCGTAATGGTGGTATTAATTATATAGGTGACAGACTAATCAATTGGGTTTGGCACTGGGATCGCTATATCAGACAATAGACCAAACCTGTAATAAGGAAGTCTGTCTGATGTTGGGTACTCCCATTGGCCTGTTGTGAGAAGATTCACTAGAGATTGGTGAAATGGAATGACCATAATTTTATCATCAACCAAAGCCTCCATGATCTTTGACCTTTCTTCAGTAGTGGAAATATGGAAATCAATAATAGCCTCAAAAGAAGCAGCGATGTTAGCAGCAGCCTATGAAACATCCATTGTAACCTACATAAGAAGATCCAGAAGCTGAAAAAAATCAGTCCAATAAAATCATTGGATAAAGGATATGGAATAATGGATAAAGGAATCAAAATATGTCTGCATAAGTATTTACATACTATTTTTGGAAGTGGCATGCGATGGACACATCCCGCGTACTACATAGTGCGTGGAAGGCACAATCCGCATACTACATGATACACAAAAGTAACCACCACCTACAACTATGGTACGAAGATGCCTTTCACCGCGTACAACCATAGTAAGTGAACCATCCACAAGGCATTGGCCTATGGATCATTGGATGGTGAACATAAAGGTTTCCCGAAAGTGGATACCGGTAACCTAGGCCTTGATTAAGTTCATGTTCATAAATTGAGGATTAAAGTTTAAGTTCGGGTTATTAGTTCTTAATGTTTGGTTTGCCGATCCAAGTTCGGTATGTGGACAAGCCATCCGCACAATGTCCTCCTATGAAGAATCCGGATTTTAGTATTAAAATTCCTCAATGTTGTTTGCGAATCCACAATATGGTATACAGACAATAGAAATGGTGAGAAAATTGGTTCATGGCACGTACGAAGCGGTTCAAGAATGGGATTTTTGCAAGGAGAACATTACGCAAGAGCAGAGGAAGCCAGGGAAGACGAGATCAATTTTCACCGTGAGAAATAGTAAAATAAAAATGGAATGTGTCCCTATATATAGGTGTGGTCCCCTCATACTAGGTCCATCTGTTCTAATACAAACCATTTTAGTTCAGGACCACTTCTACATCTGAATAGACCCCTTTTCATTTCGAACGGACCCCATTCTGATGGGAGGAAATTTGTAGGATCCTAAAAATTCTTCCAAGGGAAGAAAATACTCCCAAAATCACTTTGTAGAAGGAAGTAAGTACTTCTACACGTCTAGAAAAGTGAATGGACTCAAATTGAGTTGCAATTTTCAGAATAAACTTGAAGGAATTCAAGTTTTTAAGGATTTTCAAGTGGCCCGCATACTATCACCAGGAAAGGTACGCGTACCAGCTCGATCGTGAACCAATAGATATGTAGGAAGATCCACATACCGCTGGCCCACAGAGTTATGGCCAGTGAAACAATGAAGACTACAAAATGTGCCACCGAAGGAATTGTGTGCATGAAGTCAATCCGCGTACCATACCGCGAACCCATCTGTTCATGGACAAAGTGAACCGACTGAGTTCTGTGAACCATTATCGTAAACATAATCCTCCACAAACCCCAGTTGACCGAGTATTCTGTGGGTTAGGATATCTCTTCATGGGTCTCCGCAAATGGTACAACATTCCCAATAGATAAAATTGTCTTGATGCTCTATAAAAGGAGAATAATAGAAGGATTAAAGACAAATGATGAAAGATTGAAGGGAACCCAGAGGTTGGAAGAAAGAGTTCAGAGAAGACTCTGGATTCAGTCTTGATTCATCAATGAAGTCCAAATTACGAACCACATTCTCCACAAGTACAGCCATTCGCATACCATAAAACTGGGGAATTGAATAATAATAATTGAACTACAAACCTAACTAGTGAACCGAGAATGACCTACTTCTTGTAGATTAATTCCCTGTGAACGATAATCTACCAAACTCTACTTCAAAATGGTGCTCTGTGTAGTGTACCACTACACAGACTGAACCCAGCACCATGTACTACATCAGTACACAGATGGAACCAAAATTGGCGTGATGGGCCACATACCACTATAGTACATGGTGGGATATAACCATTCCTGTATACCACATTGGTATGCGGATGACCCTTTTCTTGCATACCACTAGAGTATGTAGATTCTCCCCCATCCCGCATAAGAAACCAGTATGTGGAATAAAGTGTTTTCAAGTATTATTTCCTCTGATCCCAACCCCACCCTCCCATTACCATCCAATCCTCCGACATCAGGCCAAAGACTCCTCCAAATCCACCACACCAGTATGATCAGACTATCGGGCTCATCAGCATGCCCCTTTGAGTCTACATACCCATGGTAAGTGGAGTCGCAAAGGCTCTCTCCACTATAGTTTAGGCTTCTAGAATTCATGTGGGTCTACATTCACATGGTAACCCAGAGTCTAACCATGGGATGCTGATGTGAACCCCCCGTTCTAGTAATTAAGGGTTACCACTCGCTTTTCTATTCAATGAAGAATAATGATCAGTTGAAGGGGTTATGTTCCCCCCCTTTGACGAGGAAGAAACTCCTTGCCTTCACAAAAAAATATTCTAGGGCCCTCCAACTAAGGTAAGTCCCCAATCTTCTGAGGCTGGGCTGCGTGACCTTCAATGTCATTTCACATTGAAGGGTCCATTTCCTTGAGCCCTCACCCATGGTTTCCCCAGCCTCTTCCATCGTGGGATATTCCTCTCCCACCAACAGGAGAGGAAGCATTTTTATTGTGGAATATTTGACATCCTCTTGTTTCCCACACCAAGCATGACTCATGTGGGCTTAGAGGTTTGTGATGATTACAACATCCACATGATTCTGAACTATGAGAACTCTGATTCCTGATCAAACTATGATATGTAGGATGCCTTTTAGAAGGACCAAGCTCAAAAGTGGTCCCATCCAAAAAAGGGTTCACCCAATCATGCCCCCTTAATGGGAAGCTTCCATGTGCAAGCCCCACACATTATGAACTACAAGAACTCTGATTCTTGATCAAACTAGGATATGTAGGATGCCTTCTAGAAGGCCCAAGCTCAAAAGGGTGCCCATCCAAAAGGGTTCACCCAATCATGGTTCATTCAAATGGGTAGATTCTATGCGTAAGCCCCACACAATATGAATTACATGGGTTCTGATTCCTCTCTCAAGGATACATTGGAAGCCCTTCTTATAGGTCCGATCCCAACATCAAGTCACCTTCTATCCCCCCTGGATGATTATAAACTCCATAGTGCCTTATAATATGGATCATGTTAGAATTGCCTCCATATCCTCAAATATATGCATGCTTACATCTATCTTACAAACAAAGGGTCGCCCAAGGACACACTCTTTGGGAATGAACCAAGGATTCACAAACATATGAATAAAAATTAAATATATAAGAGAATCCTAGAACAAGAAACCATCCTCCCCCGGAAGGGTACGGTGAGCTTGACATCCCATCCTCTTAACTAATTGAGTCCTTAAGTGTCATTGGATGAATCATCGATCAACAAGTGCCTGCCTTTGGAAAGCAGGTCCATGAATCATGGATACCTGGGCCATTGGGCATTCCTGGCGCCATGAATAAAACCATTGGAGACTATCTGAGGAAGTTGTATCTGATAAGGACCAATTGAAAAAGTACTTGACCCCCCCCCCACAATCACCCGTTGGGACCAACAGTTCCTGTAGGGTTAATAAAACCTTCTTTAAAGGATAATGATGATGAACGGGTCGAAACCAAATAAATGGTGAATTTGACGAGAACCCATCTCTATAGAAAAGGGATGGGTGATGATCCTCATTGTTCTATTTCCACATCACTTGGAAACATGACACCTCAAAGGCATAACAATGAACAATTTCTAAATTGATATGGTATCTAGTAAATCTTTATTAAATTTAACTTTGAATAAAAACTATCCAAATTTAGATTATGAATATAGTACTTTTTTTGATGAATAAAAACATATTACATCTGATGATGAATAAAATTTACCTAATTTTTAATAAGTATCTAGATATGAAAGTTTTCTAGGAAAATAAAATAAAAAAGTTATAAAAAAATATGAAAGTTATAAGCTGAACTTGCCAAAGAAAATTCAATAATTTAAAAACTTACTATATAAATTTCAGACCATACTATAGAGTTCAATAATAAATATATTTCTATTTCATATAAAGAAGATCAGAATTCAGTTGAAAAACTAAACTCTAAAATGTTTCGTCTAAAAAATATTATATCAAATTTTACTTTTGGGAATTTGTTTTTTGATAATATGTATGTATATATACCTTATAGAAATATTTTTGAAATTGGTTTCACTAATAAAAAACATTATTTTCAAAATAATTACCTTATTCCTAGAAGTATCCCTTTCTATATTAAATATTAGAGAGGTGGAGACTATAAGAAAAAATATTATTTAAACACTGTAAAATACTTTGTTTTTCATAGATCCTATATTTATAAATAATTGGAAGATATAAAACATAATAAAGTTATGAAGATGTAGATTCTAGAAGTTTTTTCCAATAATTTTGGACCCAAGCAATTTTGGGTACCAAAATCATTATTTTTATTTTAGTGAGAAAATATAAGTGTGAAAAATAAAAATATATGGTACATGGATAGTGTATGTTCTTGATATATGACTATAAAAAAGAAATGTTTCCAAAATATTTTCAATATAAAAGGTGGAAAAGTCACTTTAGAAGATATTGCTCAAGGAGAAATATACATTATAGGTTATATTTTTATTTTTATTAAAGCCTTAATTTAAAGATTTTTTATTTGTAGTATGACTTAAACATAGACTCATTATCATAATTTAATTAATGGATGAAGTATATCTTGTGAACTTCATGATTGATAAATATACTATTCAAAGTTTAAAAGGAAAATTTATTATTTATGCGGATAGTCATGTTAATGTGTACATTTTAAACTTATAAGATCTTAGAATCCAAGATCTACATTTCCTTATTACACTAAAAGATCAATCTTGGTTATGGAATAGAAGGTTAGTAAGCTATAGTGTTAGAACTTCAATAAAAAATTCGAAGAAAAGAATCATTAGAGATCTATCATAGCTCAGGTTTATTTCTTCTAAAGTCTATGAACCTAGTAAATTTATAAAGAAAAATAAGTCAATATTTTAATATATTATTGAATTTTCAACTTCATATGTTTTATAGATAGTGGACATAAATTTATTTGGATTTTCACTATTTAGAGATTATAAGATAATTTTACATGTCATTAGAGTTTAGTGAAGTTGATGGTCTCAAGAATGCTACCTTTATTTTTTTGGTAAATCAGACAAACTAATTATCAAGAAAGATGATGAACTAGTATAAATTCTATTTAAGGGAGAAAAAACATTGTTACTCCTAAAATTTCCTAAGAAACTTTAGGTTTTTGAAAAATATCATGATGAAACCTCTATTTTTCCTCATATGATAAAGTGTGGAAAGCATCATATATATCTCAGGATTCAAGGATTATTTAACTCTAGATTAAAAACTTCTTAATTTCAAGGGGAAGAGATAAAGACACCATAAAGGCACTTTAAATTTATGTTTTGGATTTATTATGCAATATGAGCTAGTTCAACATCATTAAATTTGTTTTTAGTTGTATCAAGGAAGTAAATGGTGGATCACTAATATTTAATATCCTTTTATACTAAAGGTTTATCAATAAATATTTGTTAAAATTTATGAAGGAAAAAGAAAAAACAATAGTTAAGAATGATGTAGTGTATTTAAGAGAAAAGACTTTTAATTTTGGAGAAGAAACCATAAACAAGATAAAACTTGTCTTTGTTATGGATTTGACATGTTTTTTGACTAAATAAATAAAGGTGCGTCCATTGGATAATTCAATAAACTCAAAGATTTTTTTTTCAAAAAAGGAAATCTAGTGAAAAATATTCTCTAATTCCAAGGAGTAATGAAAAATAATTATGATGAATCCTTTCCAATGTTTATCAAAATATGGGTGAAAAGACAAATGATAACCCATTATTTTGTTTGGATGTAACTGAATAATTGAATCTACAATATCAATCTTATAAGAAAATAAAAGAAGAAGATATAAAAATATACAAGATAAAAAATAAATGAAATAGAAAATTTTCATATATTTATTGAAGGTAATTGAAAAAATTCATTTAATAGTTGAAATTGTGACCAAGGAAAAAGTTACTCAGTCTGATCCCACTTTGTCTATTTAACCAGAAGAACCTCTGTGTTTTTAACTAGAAGAACAATCTACTCATTTTTTCAGTGAAACCTTTATCCATTAAAAAATAAAAAGGAAAGGAATTTATTATGGTTTAAATTCAAGGAAAACAAGTTTTTAAAGAATAATATCTTTAATCAAATTTTTTTTAAAAACCAGAGAAGAGTTAGTTGAGAAAGAAACATAACCTTGTTAACTAATTGAAGAAATATTGGTAAATATAAATGAAGGAATAATGAAAATTATTTTGGAAATTCAATCCTGGTGCAAGTATATTCAGGGAAAAGTTGATTTGTTGAAAAAACCAAGTTCTTTGAAGTAAATTATATAGATTATTATTCTGAATTATATTGAGTTTAACATCTTCAAAGGAAAATCCAAAGTTGAGAAAATAAAATGCAGAAGTTTTATCAAATGGATAAAACACACAAAATGTGATATAAATTATTTTAATGAACAATTTTATAAAATAAAAATCGAAACAAAGTTGATTTATAAATTTGTGAGTAGAATTAATTTTGAAGTTTATGAAATTTCAAGAGTGATTGATAATATAAAGTATCTTTTTATGTATAAAGGTATATATATCTCTAAGAAAGAATAATATATTATCAAGAAGGGTAATAAGATAGATGTCTTAGAAGATAAAGTGGTATAATTGATTAATCTTGTTACTAAATCTTATAATAATTATAAGTATATTCAGAATAATCAATAATAACTCAAACACATGAAGGTGATTATCAATAATATTTTGAAGAAAGATTGATTTTTTTCTAAAATCTTAAAATTTTCTAACAATCAAACTCAAATATTTTCATATGTATATTTTAGATGTATTTTATTTATTAAATTTTTTTGATGGATTTTTTTCCAATATTTTCGAATGAATTTATTTCTTATATTATTAAATGAGTGTTTATTTTCATAACAGTTGTTTCATGTATAATTTTTTTCTAACATTTTAGGTAACAATTTCTACCTTCTATAAATATTTTTGAAAGTATCAAAGGTGGTGAAAGCATCTAAAAATTTTAGATAAAGGATTTAAACTCTAAAAAAGGAGAGAAAGGAACAAAAGGCGAGAAAGGAAGAAAGGGGGAGAATGTTTAAGCTTCATAGAGAAGGATTAAAGGTTAATTTTTTTTAAGTTATAAAATTTATGGGGAGTAAGTTTTATTTAAATTTTTAACTTTAGTTTTTATCTTTAAAAAGTTATGTTTTGTGATTTTAAAAAAGGGGGAGATTGTTGAGTTTAAAGTATACTTTTGAAATCTTTCTAACATTACTTTTGAAAATAAAAATCCAATTCCTTATATACTTTTACATTTATAACTTTTATACTCCCCATGTTTCTAATATTTTTTTATAGGAAAGTTAAATTTTTACTAGATAGAGAACATCATTTACAAAGTATATAACTTTCTTAAATTTTATTAGATATAGGATATTGGATATAAATTCTTTACTAGATGGACATGTACTTTCTACATTGGATGGATGGATACAAAGTTTACTGGAAGGAAGTTTATAAATTCTAGTAGACAAAGTATAATTAAGTCTATCAGATGAAGTTCTAACAAGTCTACCAAATGGACTTCATCAGATAGAGGAATATATGATTTCTGAATAAACTTTTATAAAGCCTATAGGATGAAGAAATTCATATATTCTATCATATGAAGAAACTCCATTCTAATGAATGGAACCTTTATACACTTTAGCATTTTATATCATAATGACCATCATATGAATATTATTTAACAAACTTCTGAAGTGAATAAAAAGTGTATCCAATGTTATTACAACCATCTTTGAGAAATGAGGAATATGACCATTGAGAGTATGACTATAAATAAAGTTGAATTTTATGAGGAGTAAACTTTTACATCTCCAACTATATAATGTTTTAGTTAATCTTTTGTAAAATATTGTTACTTTAGTGTACTCCATTTTAATTTTTAGAGTTTTTTTCTTAAGGAATCTATTGTGAGGATTACTATTTTAAATGCCTTAAGATATTTTGATTTTGTAATCACTATATCTAATTTAGATTTGTTGAGGGATTTCATTGTTAATAAAGACACATGATATACCAATATTTTTATTTAGGGTTCCTAGGTCTAAGGAAATAGAGGCTATATCTGATATTTATATCAAGGTATTTCTTGTGGTAAGAAATTCAGACCTTTATGGTATGTTTAATACCATGGATAACTTGATTCTGGCTTAATACTTCCTTAAAACTTAAGGATAAAGTTTGGATATATTATTATAAAATTTTCTATAATTTTTTAAATACTTTGTATAAGTTTTTTAGATTTGTTTTTACAATCTTCTTTATTCCACTATGAAAAATGTAAGAAAATTTTTATACTATTTGTTATAAAATTTTCTAAACTATGATTATAAAGTTTTCAAAATAAATATTCACCAATAAACATTCTTAAAGAGGTTGGATAAATTGTATGTTTTATCTTTATAAACAAAAATTCACCATTTATTGTAGTAAACATATAATCTTTCAATACTACAGTATGATCATTGGAACAAGGATCCTAAATCTACTAAATTACCACACACCAGAAGTTCATGTTAGTGAATTTAAAACCTTTGAAACATCCCTCACATAAGTGTACTAGAAGTAATAAGTCTTAAAAACTTACTCACTACACAAATTCAACCCTCATACAAATTTAAGAAAAGTTAACAAGCATAAAAATTGATTTAAAACCCATAGGAATTCAACTAATAGAATATAAAATCAAAATGAAAATACACATGGTATTTATGTTCTTCAAACAATGAGTCCTAAGTACATAGAAAAAAAACTGATTATTTCATTATATTCACTAGAAGTGAAATAATCATATACAATTGACAAAATTTTCATTAATGATTCATTAAAGAGGATTAAAACTCTATAATCTACTATGTATATTCAAGGAACACTATTCTTGTCACTAGGACACTGTTCTCAGGGTCCCTACATAATTTTATAAAAAAAATCATCATGTAATCCCAATTACACCAATCTAAAAATTTCATGGAAATTATTCCATTTGGATAAGTATATAATAATCTCTAGTAGCCTTTTGACCTTGAATGCTTTCTCTAGTGAACACTTTCAAATACTCTTTCTAGAGACTTATGCTTCACTAAACTTTTGGACCCTCTATTTTTGAACTTATGATCCTCCATAACTCCATTGAAATATGAGAACTTATGATGGTTCCAATACCTTCTGGAGATATTCTCTAACCAATTTATTTCACTAAGATGATCCATCTTTTAATGAACTGAAAAAACCAATGAAATGAATTCGATGAACTAAAACATACTTCACATCCTAACAATATCCCACTTAAAGAATGTTCCATAAAAATTATAACAACTCTTTAAAACTCTTGAATAAAAGAATATCTTCTTATTACACACCATCCTATATTCTCCAATATTCTTCCATTCAAATGAGTCCCACTGAGGCATGGTGTTTCTTTATACACTCTTGAACTAATGCCTTAGTGAATATTTTTGTCAGATTTTGGATCCCAACTACCTTTTATAGATCTAACATTTATTCATTCAGTATATTTTTTATAATGTGATACTTTAGGTTAATATTATTTTTTCCTTTCATGAAATATGGGATTTCGAGCCAGATGGATTGGACTATGATTGTCCTAGAATAATACTCCATCATTATATCTCCTTTTGAGCTCCTTAATCAAATGAATAAACTAGACCAAATTATTCCCTATTTTTTTACAAGTATATACTCTAATTCCATTTTACTTTGAGTAATAATTATCTATAGTCATGAAATATTACTTATTTATGTTCCTCCATAGGTAAACACAAAACTTATTATACAATTCTAGGTATATAAATCTCCAATAAAGTCTGCATCCACAAATAATTTCAAAAGATATTGATGCCCAAATAATAAAGACAAATATTCAAATTATTTTAAGTATAAGAGGACCCACATAACAAATTTTTATTTTTACCTTCTAGGGTTCAATATAAAGTGACTTACATCTTCCACTTCAATAGTAGTATCCAAATATGTATAAATCACCATGTACATCAAACTTATGATCACAGATGCAAATAAGTACTTTCATAATGTACCAGTCCTCATATTCTACTGTTAGTTCATACCTATTATATAACTTAAAGTGTATAGTAAGAGGGGTTGATATGGGATTACATTTTTTCATTCAAAATTTTCAATATGTTATCAACATATAGGAGAAGTATGATGAATGTTCCATCATCCCACTACTTCCATTAGAAAAAATGATATGTGTTGCAGCTTTCAAATATTTCTTCAGACATAAAAGTGTTAAACTTATGATTCCATTTTCTTAGATATTTCTTCATCCCATACATAATTTTATTCAATTTATATACCAAATTCTATTTTCCTTCTTCCATGAAACATATTAGTTTCTTTATTTAAATTTATTCCTCTAAATTTTTATGAAGGATGACCCTATTTACATTCATTTATTACATGTATAAATTTTTTGATAATACCATGATTAATAATATTTTAATGGTTTCATGTTTATCTACTAGAGAGAATATATCCATTTAATAAACTCCTTAATTTTGTTAAAAAACATTTTCTACTAGTTGTTCCTTGAACCACTTGTTACAATCATTCTCTTTATTCAAATGGTAAACCAACTTATTCTTAAGTGTTCATTTCCCTTACGGTAGTTACATTAATTATAAAGATTAATTTTATTTAAATGAAGACATTTATTCATTTATTATTGACTTCCATTACTTCAAGTAACTTAGTTTTTATACTTCTTCTAGGAATTCAGGTTCTCTTGCATCCATTAAAATTTAAAAATTTATATCAACCTCAAACTAATGAATTGATATTTTAAACTTGGTTGATATTATTAACTAAATAGGCTATCATAAGTTATTAAAATCTACTCTATATTCTAGGAAATTAAATTTTAGTACTCCCACTTGAGCTTCTATAAATCTTGGGCTTTATGTCACATCTTCCCTAGCCTCACCTATATATTTTCAGTACTTGGACCTAAGTTATCTAGATTTTTACCCTTATAATATTCTTACTCAGATCAAATTAGACTTTGATAGTTGATTTATTTATATAAAATTATTTTTATTCCACATTTTTTGCTTTCATATAACTGTATCATTAAAGATAACATCACAACTCTGGATGATTTTTCAACTGTCATCGTCCTATAGTAAAATCCAAAATTTTCATCTCCATACCCAATAATAAAACACACTTTATATTTTTACTCAATATTATTTTAATACTTATAATAAAAATAAACATATTATAATATTTTGAATACATTAATATGGATAACTTATGGTCATTTATCAGACCATCGCTCCTTTGTAAGTTCCTGCCCAACCACTAATGTTGGAGTTTTATTGACCAGGCATTTGGTTGTATTTCATACCTTTTCCCAAATTAAATTATATATTATGGAGTGTATCCTCATACTTAGAGCCTTCTCAATCAATTTTTGATTCATACATTCATCCAAACCATTTTTTGTGGTGTTCCACACACTATATTCTCATGTCTTATCCCCTTCTTCTCGTAAAATCTTTGAAAGTTATATATAGTGTATTCACCACCATTGTCAAAACAAATTCATTTCATCTTTAAATAATATTACCTTTACACCATGGATTTACATTGATTGAAATACTAAATAATATTTGGATTTTAATTAAAAAACCCTCCCACTTTTCTAGTAGTATCATCAATAAAAGTTACAAAGTAAAGAGAACAACCATGAATCTAAAAAAGGGTAGGTCCCCAAACATCCGAGTGAACTAGTTATAAATTTTGAAAGATTGGATTATATTCATATAAATTGAAGGAAAACCTTATATATTTTCCTATTACAAAAATTTCACCCCTTCTAATGTTCATGTGATCAAACTTTAGTATTCCCTTAACTATTATAAATTTCATATTGTTTTACTAAGATACCTGAGTTTAAAATTCCAAACCTCCAAATATTTTGAAGATGTTATTCTAGATATTGAATTTCATATATAATTTCTATAAAATAAAAAGTAAAATCCTTTAATATTAATTTAACCACCATGGATCCCCAAGTCACTATGGAATGCCACCTGTTTTATATAACTTTTCATTACACTTTACAAACAAAGGATCTTTAAAGTCTAGTGTCTTAGAAATAAGGTACATGATACATGAAAACATATAACATTATTTTAATCCACTTGAAAGGATTATTGAAATGTTAATCCAAAGTACATGTATTTAATCTCATAACCTGGGGATATAAATCAAAGGAAATGGTGAGCATAAGGCCCAGTAAGGGAAAACAAGGGAAACCATTTACATATGAACTTGAGAGCTATCAATTAGAACATGAGGAATTTTACAAAGGCATGAAAATGAGGAATATAATAACAATAATAACATGAATAATAACTTAAAAATGTGTCTAAAACATTTTTTAGACATTCATAAGCATATCACCAAGCTCTATCCCCAAGGTGTCATAAAAATTACAAAGGTTATTCACCAAGGTATCATAAGACTTATCTTCTCTAGAGATTAATTTATTTACCTAATGCATTGGAGTGATATTAGGGAGAACCACTAATATGTATTTATTTTAATTTTATCCACATATATCATAATCAAACATTTTATAAAAAACCCATAGAGAATAAAAGAAATGGGTTTCGTATCAAAATCATGGTGTTTTAAAAAGTGCTTAAAAACAAGTTCCTTTTTTCATTTAAATACCATGGAAAAGGAAGATGGGTTTCATGTATTTTAATCCTAGAATTTAAATATATAATTTTTAAATACATGAGTATAAAATTGGAGAAGATAGAGGTTTTATCATTCAAAAAAATAAAATAAAATAATTTCTTGATAAAAATAGAGAAATTTGGAGATGAAAATCTGGCAGCATAACAGGTATGAAACATGGTTTTTGAAAACATTAAATAGAGAGAGTAAAAGGGTATCAAAATAATAAAATAATCTTAATATAGTATAGGTATAGAAAAAAATGTACAAAATAACATGATATGGAAATTTGAAATACATATAACATAAAAAGAGAACATGAAAGGAAAAATGAAGTTGAGATTTCCCTTACCTTGTGTAGCGACTCCTAAAACTTGAAGGTTGAGACCATGGGGGATTGAGGAAAATTTGGGAGGACTCCGTGAGAGTTAATAATATAATATATTCGAGTATAGATAATTTTTAATGAAATATAATGGAGGAATGGGTGGGTATTTATAGTAAAATAGAGGGAGTTTTTTTATTAATTTCTTAGGACACCTCATCGGTGATATTTGAAAAAACATGGGCTTGAACATGGTATTTAACCATTGTTTTGGCCACTTGGGAAACCTAATATAATAATTAAATACACTTGAGTATAATAGATTTTTAAATTACATATTACATCATTATGATTTCATTAAACACACTGAAAACTCAAAAACTATATTTTTACTATTCACTGAAAAACAAAACATTTTATAAAAATATCATAAATTCAAAATAACCTAATATAGATGTTATGAATTCTAAAATGAACTCCATTTTATGGAAATAATTTTCTAAATATGAGAAATTTAATTTTTAAGTAAAATAACTATTTACTAAAAAAAACTAATACTTAATTAATAATTTCTAAAACAGTTATTTACTTATACTATTATATCACATTACCATTCAAGATACAGAAATTATATTTATAATTTATTTGGTGAGGTTACTATTCCATTGGTCATATTACTATTAATAAGGGTAATATTACTATTCATAAGTTACTATTCACCAAAAATTAAGTTGATCTTATCATACTCTAAATTTCTTACTGATCACAACTGTGTATGTTCATTTTTTGAAAATAATTTCTTAGTATCAATTATTAAAAGTATAAAAATATTTTAAAATAATATTTTTTTTCAATATTCATCAATAATATGAAGCTTCAGAGAAAAATAATAAAAATTCATCCTAGATCAATTTTGACATTTGAATTTCAAAAATGATGTTTATTTTACCATAATAAAAAACTTATTTATACAAATGGATTACACAAAGTAACTAATACCTAAATATATAACCCCTTATAACACCCACATATGACATAAGGGTAAAGTGTGCAATGGTGATAAACTCTTGGGGTGGCTCATATAACATCGCCTGAGTGGTGATTTCTATCAACTTGAACTTCTCCCGTAGGCAATTTCATTCAAGATTGACATGTTGAAGCTCAACTTGGGCTTGGTCCAGAGCAAAGCCCATTGATTCTACCTCCTTCTCAAGCTCCAAAAAATGAGATTTTTACAGCCTAAGTCTACTAAATGAGGCCATCAACTCTTCTTTCAACATTATTTATCCATTATCATTTCTATTTGTGAACAATAATTATAAAATTAAAAATTATTATTGTTTCCAATGGTCATATTAACCAATGGTCTTAAAATTGTAAAAAATAAATGGTTACATTTCAATTATACTTATATAGTTTTATTGATTATGACACAGTAAAACTTACATTTTCTGGAAACAAAATATTATTCCAAAAGTTTAGGTTGTTACATTCACCTTCCGTACTCTATTGATAATATCATTCAATAACCTTAATTATTAATCTATCATATAGAAATAATATTCTTATATAGTATTGGGATATACCTAAATCTTTTGAGCCTCAATAACCCACCATTATTTATATGTATATTTACATCACCCTTTCTAATTACATCAAAGGCTTCATTATCCACTAGATGAATCTTTTTATAACTTCTAGATATATAAGTCACCATGAATCCACGTTCTATTATGGAATGGAAGGATGCTTTAGAATAAACCACCTATTATTCCACAAAAACATTGACACTAATTAACAATGTTTTAATACCTTATATTATACTAATAGTATGTGAACTTCCATAAGTTGATTACCTTTTAGATTTCTCCTTGTGAATTTTTCAATTCTTCCTGGTATTTCTTTTCTTCCAAAAAATACATTATGTAGGACATGGTCCATCCAACTTTCTTTGACTTTTTTCTCATGATTTATCATTTGATTGTTTCTTTTGATATATCCTCTAGTTTGACCATCCTCATCTTCCAATATTAAGATCACTATGAGATGATACCTAGAATTACCTATAAATAAGTTCTTCCATGAGAATAAAATTACATACATCATCAAATACCAAGTTTGTATTTCTATAGGATTAAAAAAAAAACAATCACTATCACATACTAAATCTCTGGTAATGGAGAAAGTAGAAGTAAGACCCATAAACCATCCATGAATTTCAATATATAGATTAAATATACCCTCATATCATATTGAAACCATTCATGTGATATTTCACTGATCTTCCTTCTCCTCATGCTAAAAAACCACCACATACTAAACACTTTAGTAAGTGTTGTTGGTTTATTATATATATATTCTATGGATTTCATGATCTCTACCATTATCTTAACTTCATGAATGTTGAAGTCAAAATTATATGATAAATACATCCAAACCATCCTAGTCACCTTTATGTACATCCATTCCCATCATTCCTTTTACATTTTCTACAGCCCACACCAATTAATGAAATATATAACTTATTTTGAATAATATTATACTTCATCTATATTATCTAGAGTGTAAAATTTAATTCATCAAAGTATAGATCTAGAACTTACCTTCATCCAACACCATACCTTCTGCTAATAGTGAATTCTCACTAAAAACAAAATTCCATCAAGGAAAGAGTGAGAGAAATCTGAGCTGCCTCCAAGTGTATTGAGAAATCACTACAAAAACTTACTTTCATACCAGTTTTTTGGAAGTAAAAATCCGTATGATCACCGAAACCATTATCCTCAATCCACCAGAATACCAGAAGATAAAAGTTAATTACAATAGATTACAAACCTCAAAAAATTCCCTTGAATAAGTGTATCAAAATTAGGAATTCTATGAACCCTACTCACCACACAAAGTCAAAACTCTTACACATTCAAGTAAATATCACAGGAATAAAAATAGAGTTAAAAATAATATAATAAAACTAATATAAGAATAAATAAAAATGAAATAATTCAAGGTATTTATTTTCTTCAGTTAGTGAGACTTACGTGCAAGGGAGAAACCCTACTACTTTCATTATATTCACTGGAAGTAAAAGAATAAAAAAAAACTAAAAAACCCATCATTAATGATTTATTACAGAAGATTAACACTAAGTAATCTTCTGTATATGTTCAGGGTACACTATTCTCATCATTGGTATACTGTTCTGAAGGTCCCTACATAGTTTTATATGAAAACTCATCCGATCATTCCAGTTACACTGAACTAAAAATTTCATGGAAATAATTCCATTTGGGTAAGAACAATTTGATCTACAATAGAATTTTTACTTTTACCACTTACCCCAGTGAATAATTTTAGTTACTATTTCTGGAGACTTCTACTTTGGAAACCTTATGAACCCTTCATTTTTGAACTTTCTATCCTCTATAGTTCCTTCAGAAGATGTGAAGTTATGATGATCGCACTACCTACTGGTGATATTCTTCTTCTATTGTTTTCACAAAGTGTTGATCTATATTCTGGTGAATTTAAAAAGTAGATGAAATTAATCTGGTGTAGTAAAAATTCTTCAAATACCAATATAATGAACCAAAAAATAAGAGAAAATGAAAACAAAGAGAATGAATACAAAGTTTTTATGAGTTTTTTTGAAATAAAAATAATAATGGAAATGGGTTTTGTTTTTTTTAATTTTCAAATATGGATTTAAAATTTTTTGTGGGAATAAAAACAATTCAGATTCCCTGAAATGCATTTATTCCCTTGATGCCTTTGGAACTTGGTAAAGGCATTGAGAGTGGATGATCCTTTTGTGTTTTTGTAAGATAAACGAAGTATACATTATATGATGATGCTGGAAGTGTTGTATTTACTATAAATGATTTATGGAAAAGTCAATGAGTAAGTTGAAGGAGAATAATTTTCTTTTGGATATTCTAGAAGCATGTTTAACAGAAGTTCATATTACAAATGGTGGAAAAATCAATATTAAAAACATTATAGATGTGAGATATAATTACGAAAGTTGAAAATGTGGAAGATCATATTATCTAAATAGATTATATGATAAACCTGTGTCACCAAAATTAATACAGAAAATTAAAGTCAGTACCATTGACATATGTAGGAGGAATTCATGGAAATAACATTATATGAAAGCATCCATAAATATCATTTTTTTTCTAATATATAATTTAATATATTTATGACTAATGATGAAGGATAAAGAAGCATTTTCAATGATATATAGAGTTTAATAAGTATATTTTCATATGTAGAGATTCAAAATATAGAGATAAAATTTTACCATTTTTGAGAATCCCACAATTGGGCAGGTTGGATACCCAAAGGAAATTTTAGAGATATGGAAAAGGAACTAGATTACTAATAGTATAAAAAGATGTTACACACTATAATTATAAAGGATATTCAGGTCACCAAAAGTTTAAGAAACCATGATTATTGGAAAGATGGACCACATTGAAGAATTTAAATTATCCTTAATATTGATTCTTGAGGAATGTAAGGTAAAATTCACCTTATAAAAATATGATGTTGAAGGATATAAAAGAAAGTTAAAAATGAATATAAAGAAAACTATGGTTACTTTGGAATTCATATTAATGTAAGAAGAGTGCATTAAAAGCTGTACCATTGAAATATATAAGAATATCTACTGAAGTAAGTAAGACTAAAGGTAAAACCATCGTGAGTCACTCAGTAAAGAAAGACCTAGGTGTCTGGAAGATAGATCTCCATATGGTAAAGATTATCAAAGAATTGATTTTTTAATAAATACCTTCCAAGTTTATAAAAATAACTTGAGGATTGTAGGGATCATTCATCCTTATAAAGGGAGTTCTTTTAAAAATTTTGGCGAAGGCATGGAGTGCGGTGTAGACTGAGCTACACCCATGGAAGAAATATCACCATAAGATACACTAAAAATAATAAGATGAAATAACTTTGGATGATAAGGATACAAATAGATTTCAGATTGGAAATTTGATTTAAAGGTAAAAGATAATCCATATTATGTTGTACTAATCACTCAGTGGAAGAGAATCACTTTTGTGGAAGACTAATTGTGATCAAATATTAATCAAGAAAAGTCTAAGATGACCAGAATAGATAAAGAAGGGTAATTATGGATATTATATAATTAGTTTTTGTGATTTTACTAGAATAATTTTTTTTTAAATCACTAGAAGAATATTTTTGAATAGTTGAGAAATTCTAGACATGTAGAAATGGTGAGAAGCATCAGAAGATGGAATCGATCAGAATAGCGACCGTAACTTGAGTAAATAAAAATAAGGAACCAATAACCAGTGTTTGAATATAATAAAGGTATAATGGATGGATACCACCAAAAATAAAATGAATCATACTAGAGTATGTTTAATGCACAAAAGGTCACTAAAGATTGAGTAGAGGTAAAGATAAAACCAAAAGGAGATGATTAACTTCTATAAAATATTTTTCAAAAGAATATTCAAGATGAACTTTAATTTTTTGTAAATTAAAACAATTATGATGATTCTAAGATGGATAATCAACATTAAAATACTCATGAAATAAATTTAGTGATTCTTGCCAAATTTTTAGAAATATTTCAGTGCCCAAATTTTGTAGAAAAAATATTGTTGAATCCTAAATTATAAGAGATTTTTAAATGTGTTCAACCAAAATTTAAAAGTGATAAAATCTCAGATTTTTAATATTTTGAATCACTAAAATTATTGAGTATATTTGAATCTATAAAAGGAGACCAAATCATTTAGAGAATATTATTAACAAGAATAATAATTTGAGAGATCCATATAGAAGAAGCAAATAAAAATCGAGAGAGGAAGTTTCCAACCCAATATTTCAAGGAATATTTAGTGAGGTCAAAGAAATTTATGAAGAATAGAACATCATGTTACAAAGAAAGATGACAAGGTTATATCTTGAAGTTTAGTGGATATTAATTATATCCAATGGATTCAAAAATTTTGAAGGAGAGATCCAGAACAATGTCAAGTCCCTATTTGAATAATTATTAGACATAGTAGTTCCAATTAGTGAGAGATATAGAATATTAGTTTGTTAGAAGAAAAGTATAGAATGACATTCATGAAATTTTAGAGAAATTTTATTTTGTAGTCAAAGTTCAATACATGAGGAATTTTTAGGAGAACCCTTTAAGACTAGTGGTTTCAGTATAAAAAACACCATCATTCCTACTGGGATGTATAATGAAATTTTCAAGAGATAGATTAACCACATGCATAATATTATGGTTTTAGAGTTTAGTGTATGGGAAACACATTGTGAGTTAAGTAATATAACTTCCCAAACAACTTTTAATTTGAAAAATGTTACTAGATGAAAATTCATGACTCGATGAAAGTAAAAACTGAAAAGAGTAGGTTCTCACATTAAGGTTTAACATTGTAAAAATCCATGTTTGTTATTTTTTTTACATTTTCTTCATAAAATGAGTGAAAAGTGGTGAAAGAGGGGGGAACATGCTATTTTATGCCTGATTTTTTTTGATATATTTGTTGTGATGTATGAAGGAAAGTAAGTGGAATGAAAATACAACAATCTTACCCCGAGAAGAAGTTGTGTTCAATGTTATCACTTGGGAAAAATTTATAGATAGATCTGATGTCCATGTTAATCACTCTTGTTTTCTACACTGACCACTACTCACATAAAATTAGATTTGGTTTATTTAAGGCCCATTTCTTTAAGATAAGTTATTCTATAATTACCTTATGGATTTTAGGTTTACATTCAATTTAACTAAATAAAATGAGAGATGAATAAAAGTTTGATGAAAGTTACTCCCTCACCCCAAGATGTCAAAAATGGATATTCAAATTTAAATCATTAAGGGGGATATAAAATTGATAAAGAAGATACCTCCATAGAATACTTTGAATTTATTTTCAATAAGGGGGAAGTAAACTAATTAAATTTAAGGATAATTTTATATTAATATCAATTACAAGGGAGATATTGAATTACCCATAATATGATAATGACGAAAGTGTAGTCTTTATTGTCATTAGCTTGTATTAAATTAAATGTATAAGTTTAAGGTGAAGAAGTTTCCTATTGATTTTATAGAATAATGTCCAATGGAAGTTAATTTTCTAGATGGTGGATCCATTAGAAGAAGAAACATCATAGATGAAAGATTTACTTATAAAAGATGACACTAATCAAAATTAAATGATATTACTAGATGATAAAAGGAACTCATGTCACTAGAGTTAATGAAAAAAAGTGAAGTCAGTACTCTTGGTGGATATATAACGAATTCAAGGAAATAATATTATCTATAATTATCCATAAAAATAATACATTTGTTTGAGTATAACATAAATATATTCATGAAAAGTGACGAAGGATATAGAAGTACTATCAACTGCATTTGGAGTTAAAGAATTATGTTTCTTAGATATATAGATACATAGGATATAAAAAAATCTGATGATTGTTGAGAAGCCAGTAGTTGGGGAGGTTGAATACCCAAATGAAATTTTAGAGACAAGGTAAGAAATTAATAGGATATTAGACTAACTATAAGTTACACAATGTACTTCCTAAGTATGTGGAAATACTCAAATACTGAGGTCACTAGAAGTATAAGAAACCAAGATAACTGAATGGATGAAACATATTGAAGAATTGAAATTATCCTTAAGATTTATTCATGAGGAATTTTGGGTAAACTACACCTTTGGAATTTTTTATATTTAAGGCCCGGGAATTAGGTGAAAAAGTGAAGGGAAGAAATATATGGTTAATTTGGAGGTTATATTAGTAGAAGAAGAGTACATAGATAGACAAAACATAAAAATATACTAGAATATATTATGAAAAAAGTAATCCCAAAGGTAAAACCATTGAAATACACATAGTGAAGAAATACCGGGGTGTCTAAAAGATAAATCTCTAAAAGGTGAAACTTTTCAAATTATTGACATTGTTTTTAATAAATCCACTCTAAGTTCATAAAAATAACCCTGAGGATTATAAGGATAATTCATCCTTACGAAGGGAGTTCTTCCAATTAATTTGTAAAAGAAAATAAGTGTGATGTATACTGAGCTACACCTATGGATCAATATCACTAAAAGATATATTAAAAATAATAATATGGAAGATATCTGAAAGATAAATCTATTAATAGAGTTGAGATTTATAAGATGGCTTAAAGGCTCAAAGATAAGATGGATGATTCTGTACTGATCACTCAACTTAATTACATCACTTTAGTGGAAGACCAATAATGATTCAATATTTATCAATCAAAGTCGAAGTTGACCATAATATAGAAGAAATAATGTTATTATTGGATAATATAGAAGGAGTTTTATTATTTCACATGAAAAACTTTTTTTAACTAACAGTAATAATATTTGTGAAGAGATGAGAAAGTCCAGATTTTTGGAAATGGTGAGAAGCATCAAGATAGAATTGAATATAATGAAAATAAAAAGTTGAGTAAATTGTAATAAGGAAATTGCTGGTCAAATTTGAACAGAATGAAGGTGTGATGAATAGAGACTATAAGAAGCACATGAATCATATTAGAGAAAGTTTAAAGTAATAAAGGCTAAAAAAATTGAGTAGAGGAAAAGGAATAACTTGAAGGAGCTAATTTAATTCTTCATAATATTTTTCATAAAAATATTCTATATGGAATATATATTTTTATAATTTCAAAAAACTATGAAGATTCTAAGATGGATGGTAAACATTATGATACTCATGAAATAAAGTTTTTGATTCTGTACATTTTTTTAAGAATATGTTAATGCCCAATTTTTTCATAAATATGACAAATATTGTTGAATCCTAAATTATTGGAGATTTTTTATGGCGTTCAACCAAAAAATTAAAAGTTATAAAATCTTGAAGTTCAAATATTTTAAATCACTAAACTTATCAGGGAGATTTAACTCTATAAAAGAACACCAGATCATTCAGAGAATATTGTTGATGATAAGAATAATTTGAGAGAGCCACTTAGAAGAAGAAAAGAAAAACCAGGAAAGGAAGTTTCCAAATAAAGATTTCGAGGAGGACATAGTTGGGTCAAATAAATTTAAGAATATAGGAACACTAGGTTATGAAGAAAGTTGATAAGACCATAACTTGAAGTTTTGATGAATTTGAGTGAGTCATTCAGATTCAAAAGTTTAGAATGGGGATAGCTAGACTAAAGTAATGTTCCTATTTAAGGAATTTCCTGGCATCATAGCTCCATGCTATAAGTGCTCTATAAGATCTTTCTACTAAAAGGAATATATTGACCAACATGCATGAAAGTTATGAAAAAGTTTACATGTTAGTTGAAGTTCCATCCTTGAGTAATTTTGAGGAGAACCCTTGAAGACTGGTTGTTTCAGTATAAACAATATCATCATTCTTATCGGGAGGAAGAAGGAGATTTTCAGGAGACAACTAAACCACATGTGTAATATAGTGGTTTTAGAGTTTTGTGTGTGGGATGCATACTATGGGTTAAGGATAATAACTACCCACAACACTTGTAATTGATAATAGAATTATTAGTGAAAAATTCATGACTTTAAAGGAGTTGACATGATAAGAAGTAAGTTCTCACATTAAGGTCAAACATTGTAAAAATACCTATATGCTATTTACTTTACATTATCTATATAACATAAGGGAAAAGTTGTGAGGGATCATACATAAGATCCATACATCCCAATCGATGGAATAGGTTTGATCAACTTAAACTAAAAATAAAGTTGAACTTAATTGGTAAAAGCTGGTCACTCTTGATTAACCCCCTCTCAGGGTGACTGTACGATCCCCTAGGGATCTCATGAAAGGTGTTTACATTCCCAAAATATTCCATTAAAAACCATAAAAGTTTTTTGGGGCTTTAATGCCTTTTCTAAAAACATAAAAATTTGAATCTTTTTTTTAGGTGTTTACATATATGTTTATATATTTTTGTTTTATATATATATAACAAATTTTTATACAAAATTTAAATGTTATTATATTCAACATTAATTCTATTAAAGTAATATGAATATATATCTAAAACCCTCACCTAGGGCCCCATTTTATAAGTGAGAGTACCCTTAAAATCTTTATGGATTTCCAATGTGGGATTCAATTTCTCAATTTCTTAAATTTGAATAATTAATTAATACCAATTAATAATAATTAGTATTTAATTAATAACAATGAATTATTAATAAATTTAATAACAATAACTATTAGTTATTCATAAAAATTATTAATGAATTGTAATTAATTAATTATAATAAATAATTAATAATAATTATTAATGAATAAAAATTATTTAATATGTAATTATAATCAATTAATTAATAATTAGTAATTAATTAATAATAATTAGTAATTAATTATAATTAATGGTAACAAGTGATTAGTTAATAATAATTCAAAATAAATTAATAACAATTAATGATTAGTTATTAATAAATTACATAACAATAATTTTTAATTATTCATAATAATTTTTATTAATATGTAATAACTAGTATTAATTAAAATTTTCTCATTATTAATTAATATCATTAATAATTATTAATCAATTACTAATTAGTAGCTAAATAATAATTTTAAATATAATTAATTACTATGTAAGATGAATTATTAATTCAGTACTAATTATTAGTCATTAAAAAAAATTACAAATTTTTTAATTATTATATATTGATTACTATTTTTATTTGATATTTTTAATTATTTACTAATTATTAAATATTATTATTATTAATATTCATTATAATTAATAATAATTGTTATTAATAATAATGTTTTACTTAATTATTATTAATCATATTTTCAATTAATAATAATAATTATTTAAAAAATTAGTTATTCTTAATTAACATATTATTAAAAATTAATTAATTAATACTAAGTATTACTTGTTAATATTAATTATTATTATTAATTAAAATTTAATTCTAACTTTTATTGATAACGATAGTAATAATAATTTTTAATTTTCTAATTAATTATTGACCACCAATAATGATAAATAATAATTATTAATTATTATTAATTATAGTTTATTAATAGATAATCAATAATAAATATTAACTAATAAATATTAATTTATCACTATTTTTTAATTCTTATTAATTAATAACTACAACTTATTAATTATTAATTAATTATTCATTACAATCTTATTAATAATTTACTAATGATTTCTAATAAGTTATTAATGATAATATATTGTTATTCTAGTGCTAGAAAAGAGGAAGCTAAATCCCATAATGAAAATCCATAAGGATGTCAAGGGTACCCCCTCTTATAAAAGGGATCCTTGGGAAAGGGTTTAAGTTATATTAATAACTAATTATGGTTATTTATAAATATTAATTATTATAAAAAAATTATTACTATTAATTATTGTCAATAATTTTTTTATAACTTATTATTTTTCATGGAACATATACATTTAAATAAATTAATAACTTAAAAGATAAATTAAAATTTTATTTATTTATTTTTTAAATAATGCGTGATTGGCCTTCACACATTCTTTTAAAACATTTATTTGAATTCATGAAATTCCCTCACTAAAACCCATTTCTATATATTATTTAAAAAAACCATTGAAGAAGCTTATTGAATACAAATTTTTTTATAATTCAGGAAGAATCCTTATCTCCATAAAGAGGAAGAATAATTTTCATCATGTTAGGGAACCATAAATAAAAATCCAAGAACCATAAAAAATCAAACTTGAAATGAGATCATTACACATAAAATAGTGGTACAATATCTTGCATTACAATGGTACCTTAAGTTAGATTTTTTAATGGGGTTTTTGGGAAAAAAATTATTGAAATGGGTTTAGTTTTTTTGAAAATGGGTTGCAAAGGAACTCATACATTCTTGTAAAAGCTTTTAAATAATTCATGAAATCAACTCACACATTCCTTAAAAAATAAATTAATAGAATTTTATTTATTTTTTATGTTTTTAAATAAATAAATAAATATATATATATACCATAAAAATAATAAGATATAAAAAATTATTAATAATAATTATTAATAATGATATTTTAATAATAATTAATATTTAATAATAATTATAATAAGTCATTAATATATCTAAAACCCCCACCTAGGCCACCTTTTATAAGAGAAGGCGCCCTTGAATTCCTTATAGATTTGTTATGGGGGATTTAACTTCTCCTTTACCAACCACACAGGTAGGGGTCCTTTAAACTAGGATTATGGGGCCTTTAGGCCATGAAATAGATTTCATGTCATAGGGCCTTTGGGCCATAAAATTATAATGATTCAACTATGGAGTGGGTCAACCCTTGGAGGGGGTGTGGTTTGTACTTTCAGGCCCAGAAGTGTTTGTGTTGTTTCTTTTTTCATGTAAACTCCTGGACCTTATAAGTATAATAATTAGTTATTAATTTTAATTAATTAATAATAATTAATATTAATATGTTATAATAAGTATTAATTAATTAGTTATTAATAATAAGTTCTTTTTTATTTTTTTAATAATAATTTAAAATATGATTAATAATAATTAAGTAAAACATTAATTCTAATTTCAGTTATTATAGATTACAATACTAATTAAAAATAATGATAATTAATAATTATTAAATAATTAAAAATATCAGATAAAAATAATAATAAATTAATAATAATTAATAATTACTAGTAATTAATATATATTAGGTAGAGAGGATTACATACCAAAAATAAACACACACCTAGACTATAATGAACCAAGCCTTTTAGACCTATTGTTATGCGTTTTTAACATAAATATCCAATAAAAATGAACAGAAGATCATGAAGCCTAGTGTCTTTAGCAGACTAGGTACACAATAAATAAAAAAGAAATTAAAACACTTCATATTTATTTTTATTCTATATAATGAGATCATAAATGTATTTTAGCTCCTAAAATTACATAGGATAACTTGGGGAATAAATAAAAGAAATGGGTAAGCTATAAAGACTAGTGTGAATGAGCAGAGGACACAACACTCTAAAATTTGGAACCTGATTCACCCGTACACAGAGTTATTGCATTAGCACTCTAAGTGGATGGTGGGAAGTGGTGACATCAACTTCTGGCTTCAAGATTAGGGGGCTGGAAGGTTGTGGTTCTTGGTATTCCCCACACTAAATCTTTCATTTTGAGAGGCTAACATCCACCCCAATTTTATTCAGTTCATTCTTGATGATAATCAAGGCACTATTTTTAATAACATTGTTACAAATGAAGAAACTGATAAACTCATTTTTACAGGCTGTGTGTTAGGTGAGTTTTCATTAAAGGCATTTGCTTATGTGAGGAGGGATTCAACCAATGATGATCCATTGGGGGTGACTATGTGGAGAAAGGAGATTCCCTCCAAATTTGAATTCTTGTTGTGGTAGGTGAGGAATCGAGATTTTCCCACTGACAATAACATTCAATGCATGGGTGTGAGCATTGTCTCTAGGTGCTGGTGTTTCCGCGACCCCAAGCCAGAAATAGTGGGGCATCTATTTTATGATAGTGAATAGGCTAATTGGATTTGACAGGCCTTCAGTGTTTTCACTGGATGGAACAATCAGGGAGGAATGTATGACACTTTTCTTAGTGTAGGGTTTCAAGGAGCGGGTGATCATGGTCTTGAGAGGAAGGCGAGGGATGTTATCCTATTTACAGGATGTTGGACCATTTGGAAGGCTAAAAATGATCCACAAAAAAAATGTACGAGGTTCTTAGGGTAGAACTCTCTTTAAAATAAAGAACTCATTTCAGGATCTAGTCTGGTTATGTGCATATTTCCATGATGCATCATTGGTTAAAGCCATCATCTCAAATCAATTTCTTTCCAATCAAGATAGGGAGCTGGGATGGGGGCATTGGGTATGTTAGAGTCCTCTCCGCCTCAAGATAAAGATCAACACAGATGGATCTATTATAGAGGGGGGTGGGGGAGATGCGAGGTGGATGCGTCATCAAGAACTAGGAGGGGTTTATTGTAGAAGCATTCTTCACCTTCTATGGTAGGGGTGATGTCTTACAAGCCGAAGCGCAGGCAATGCTCACAGGTTTGGAGCTATGCAGGCTGTGGAACATTATACTTAAGGCAGTGTAAATAGATTCTTTAATTCTCTTCAAAGAACTAGCAAGAATAGGCTGGGTTCTATGGAATAGTGCATATCTAATCAGGAATTTCAAACAAATATTGGGTAATCACATTGAGATCACCCACACATGGTGGGAGGGGAACTAGGTGGCAGATTTCTTGGTGTCTATGGAAACCCCAAATCAAAGCATGTCCTCTTTCTTTAGCATAGGCTCCTTTCCTTGTGAGGGGATGAAGTTTTTTTTATTAATGATTCTCTGGGCTTGCACTTTTTTCTTACCCCGTGATTTCTTTTGTACCTTGTGTTTCATTTCAAAATCAATAAAAATGTCAGTTCTCAGTTAGTATAAAGACTAATGTGGGAATAGTCATGGTAATGAAGCATAACAAATGATTCATAAGGCATAACATGATATCATAAAAGACAAAAATCATGAATAATCATATAGAGTCATAACATAAGGAACATGTAATCATAAGATCATGGAAACATAGTAATGTTCTAGCAATAAGAAATATTACATAAGTATAAGTCAAGGATAACTATTAAGGAAACATTACATAGTGGAAAATGTTCCATCATGGATTAAGTTCACTCCTCGATCCCATACATGACATATCATAAGATAAAAACATCACCCAATTCATTGGAGTTCTATTTGGGTGTAACCATCATAACATGTACATTCTTATGTGTGCCAAAAAGGAAATCTATCATAAGGTGTAAACATAAGAATTATTTATAGAAAGAAATAGTTTTCATAATTTTTCCTCATATCATAATCAATGTTTATTTCATAAATATTCCAAAGATAAAAAGGAATTCAATATTTTGGTCATTCATATCCTAGTACATAATCATAGGTCTAAAAATATAGTTTTCATTTGGAAAACATTCATGATAAATGGTAGAGAATTGCATATAGAAATGAACTTTTAAAACGGTGTTTTAAAGAACTGGTTAATGACTTATAGAGAAAGAGTAAGTGTGGAATTCTATTTTAAAACTAGACATAAAACAGAATGGTTATACCTAAAATACTTATTTATTTAATGAAATTACGAATGATAGTAAGGAATTTAAAGATATATTGCATAAAAGGATTAAGGGATAGAAAATCTCCCCTTAATCGGGTTTGATTTTAAAGAAGGTGTTTGAGAAATGAACTTAAGGATTGTATTAACCAATAAAAATAAGGGATAACATGGTAGGTATATATGTAATAGAAACATATAAATAATTTATAGGAATTATAAAACATCAAAGATAAAGAGGAATTGAGTTAGAGAGTGAAATGTCATAACCCAAAGAAAAAGGGTGGTTTAGAGACATCCCTTACCTTAGGTTACAAAACCATTATGAAATTATACTAAAAATACTATATAATCAAATTAGATTCATTAATTACTTTATTCATAATAATTTCCATCAATATTTTATTTACTATAATTTTATTATGTTCATTTATAAACATATCAATAAGATATAATGTTTATTTTCATTGTTCCAAGATAAAGTTTTAACAGGTAGGGGAAATGTCCCATTATTTTTTATTAAGTAAAGTAATAAATCTTATCAATAAGGTTTATAGGTTAACCTAGAATTTAATTAAGGCTTATTAGATTGAATTACCATTACAATTTTATGGATTGAAGGCCCTATGACCCGAAGGCCCAAGCTGAGCAGCCAAACTTCGTATCATGATCCTAGTATTATCAGTACAACTCCCCTTACTATAATACATTGAATTGAACATCCCAAAAATGAATACATTATATAGAACCCCTCTTTAACCCATGTTATGGTAGAGGTCCAAATTATAGCTTCTGGCACACCCATCACTCTTTTGAGCTTCCCACCTAGCAACACCCGTATGTGTTCGTGCCATACTGCTTTCCAAATGGGAATACAAACCCAAAAGTGAAATTAAATGGTATTAATGTATTCTATAAATTAAAATGGAAAAAATACCTATATGTGTTCTTAAATAGGTATGATTCAAAATGCTAACGTTATGCGGTTAGTTTATTTAGGAAGTTTTAACGACTACCATGAACTAGTTTTGTTTTATTTAATACTATGTCTATATATTCCTTATAGAACATGAAATAAGTTATAATAATAATATTATTATATTATTTAAGAATATTAATATTTCTATGATCCTCTTTGAAGGTAGTAATGGTAAATAAAAAATCATCATCCATGGTGATAGTGAACCGACATAATATGGAAAATGGTTTCATTTATTAGAATAATTAGAGAAGGGAAGAGGATAGATAACAGATATTCCATTAAAAATATAAAATTATAGTATATATATATATGATACTAGACTTATTATTCCATGTTTTATTTGGTAGGTGAGAATAAGGTAGAATAATACAAAAAAATTAAAAGAGGTAGTTTGAGAATATTACCACTTGAATGTTTTCTTCTTAAAAGACTCATTAAGGACCTTAGAATTGGGTTTTTAGTGAGACTAGAAACACTAATAAATGAGGGAGAGTATTTGGAATATAATTGGGTAGATATTTGGAAAACCAAAAGGCTTATAAGGTGTGAGGATAAGGGGTTATGAGGGGTGGCCTTTATAAGGGGAGAAGATGGGTATTTTTAAATATTATATTCATTAGTTTATTATTTTGGATCAATATTACTAATAGTGTAGATTATTGTGACTATATACAGTAAATGGTGTATGTTAGTTTTAAATAATGAATTATTACATCTTCCATAACTCAAAAATTCATGTATTTATCTTATAATGTTGAATTTTTCTATATTTCACTATTCACCAAAAATTCAACTATTTTAGAAAAATACAAACAATTCACCCTAACCATTTCTAGACATGTATATTTAAGAAATGAAATCCATTTTATTAAAATAATTTTATAAATATGATAAATTTATTTTTTAAATAGAAGTCTTATTTATTTTAAAAAACCAATTTTAATATTATGATCAATTTTCAGTCCCTTTAAAAATTTAATTAAGGTCTCATAGGATTATATTATCATTATAATAAAACATAATAATAATTTAAAAATCTATTTTATGAAAATAAACTTTTGTTTAAATCAATATATTTATTATAAAATTGCAATTAAAACATTTATGTTTTACAATAATACAAACACTTAATTGATCATTTTAAAAATATTTATTTACTTATACCATGATATAAATATATCATATTTTAATTTTATGAGATACCTAAATATTATTTTACACATCCATAGATGGGGATACTATTGTAATGGTCAGTTTACTATTTCTATTAACCATATTACTATTCCAATGGTTAGGTTACTATTGCAATGGTCATATTACTATTCCAATGGTCATATTTTTAATGGTAATATGAGTTCCCCAATTATAATAAATACTTAAAATTTCATTCATTATTCTTTTTACTATATTTATTTTAAAGTTATATATATATTTGCTTTTTGAAAATTCATATTACACTACTAACATTCTGCTTTATTTCAATAGGGTAGTTCATGATTATGATTATTATGGGGGATTGAGTAAATCCAAATTTTCCTATTATTGTTATATTATTTTTTATTCTATTATAATTATTTCTATTATTATGTCTATATTTATTATCTAAGTTTAATTTTTAAATTAATATAATCATTTTTTTTGTTTTATCATGTGGTGTATGAGCATTACTAAATATAAAATATTTATATAATTTAAATAGAAATTAGATTGATTTAATCCTAGGTCAATAAATTCTCCCCCTTCATAAATTTCACACTTAAAATTTCATTTTAAAAAATAAAGAGAAAATAAGTGACGGTACTTATACTTCATATCTTCCTCCAATTCCTATTCCAACTCCTCATACATATGGTTTCACCATGATACTTTGATAGGTGACTTGTCTTACCATGTAGAACTTTATCTCAATAGTATAAGATATTCAACAAATTCTCCTTTGAATATTGATCATTTTCTAGATATTAAAACTATGAATTAAATACATGGGATGGATCTAGTATGTACTTCCTCAAGATAGATATGTCGAACACGTCATATACTCGATATAGGGTTGGTGGGGGTTCTTGTCGATTGACCAAAACTCTGATGTGATCAATAATCTAAAAGGGGACAATGTAACTAGGAATTAGATTTACCTTATTCCAAAATCTCACAAATATCTTCCATATAGATATACGATTGAAAAATTTATCCATGACCTCAAACACTAGGTCTTATCAATGATTGTAAGCATAACTGTTCTGTTGACTTTGTGGTGACCTAATGTGTTGTTGAATGGCCTTGATCCTTTATTCAATTTCCTCAACCATTTTAGGTCCCAAAATATCCTGTTCACTAAATTCATCCCAACACATTTGTGCTCTTCATCTCTTCCCATAAAGGACTTCATTTTTATCCATTTTTATTCTTGAGTGAAAATTATTATCATACGAGAAGTCAACAAAAGGAAGATGCTAATCCCATCCTCCTTTGAAGACCATTAAGCATTCTATAAACATGCCTTCAAGAGTATGGATAGTTCACTCATATTGGACATAATTTTGGGGGTGATATTCTATACCAAAGTCCAATTAGTTTTTTAGATAATATTGAATACTTTTATAGAACTTATAATTAAATCTTGGATCTCAGTAAGATACAATTGATTATGGTGTTCTATACAACCTCACCACTTCTCTGATGTATATCCTTGAAAGTTGATCAAGTGAGAAGTCCTCTATAATTTAAATGGAGTGAGAATACTTTTTAAGATGATACACCATAACTCATATATCATTATTTCCTCTTTAATTATTCAAAATACCAGTGAAAATTACTTAGTGATGTTTTCCTATTTCTATGTAGGTATGGGTAATGGTTGTATCATCCCCTTATAATTTTTCCTTTCAGCCTTCACTTGATTACATATTTGAAACTTTTATATATATTTCATGATTTACTTATTCATATTTTCCCACAAAAGTTTTTTCAGAGATCTTGATAAATCTTCATGCTTCCTAGGTGGATTGAGTAGGTCAAGCTATATGCAACATTCAATAACTCCTTAATTATCTGAGGATTTGATAGTAAACATAGTCATGAAAAAAATATAACAACTCCTTCTTCATCAATTTTAAACTATGAATATTTAACTTCTCTTATATCTTCCACCTTATTTTGAATTTCCACATTACCCCATTGAGCATCCTTTATCTTCTCCAAAAGGGATGGTTGATAAATTATTTGAGAAAGGGATAATGACATTCATTCCTTTATGATATACATGCTTATCCTTTTCATGTCTAAGAAAATTTTATCCTTCTTAATTCTCATTATTGATATGGTTTCTAGATAATATTTACTTTTTGCATCTTCAACTTTATTTTCTTTCCCAGGATGGAAGTGGATTGAGAATTCATAGTCCTTGTTCTGCTCTAACCATCTTCACTAGAACATATTAAGATCCTCCTATGTGAATATATATTTGAGGCTCTTATAATCCGTATATATTTCACACATCTCCCTATAAAGATAATTTTGATATATTTTCAACATGAATATTACTACAACCACCTTTAGACCATGTGTTAGATATTTTTTCTCCTAAAATTTTAACTTCCTTAAGGCGTGGAGAATCACTTTATCATTTTGTATTACCACACAACCCAATCCCTTCTTTAAAGCATCATTGTATACTATGAAACATACCCCAATTTGGGGAAACATGAGGACTGGTATAGTGATAAGACTTGTCTTCAATTCCTTGAATATCTATTCACATTCATCGGTATAGAAAAACTTTACTCTCTTCCAAGTCTTCTTGGTTAGAGAGTTTGAAAATCAATATAAGTTTCTTATAAATAATTGGTAATAATCATCTAGTCCAAGGAAACTATAGATATCAATTAATGATTCTAGTTTGGGATACTCTTAAATTTTCTTTATCTTATAATGGTCCATAGATACCCCTTTATTTGTGATAACATGCCCAAAGAATCATACTTCCTCCATCCAAAACTCACATTTACTATAATTTTCATATAGATTCTAATTTTAAAATGTATTTAGAATAGTATTCAAATGACCCTCATGATCATTATTCTCTTCTTCACGATCCTTCTATAAATACTACCACATATTTGTTAAGGTAATATCTAAAGACTCTATTCATTAATTCCATAAAGACTACTGAAGCATTAGTGAGTATGAATGGCATTGCAATGAACTCATAGTGTCTAAATTTTTCAAAATGTAGTCTTGGGAATATATTCCTTGTTCACCTTTGATTGGTGATATCCCAACTGAAGGTCCACCTTAGAGAAGTACTGGGACCAAAATAGTTGATCAAACAATTAATCAATCTGTGAAAGGGGATACTTTTTATTTATCATGATTTTTTTGTGTCCATGATAATCAATACAGAGGCACATTGACCCATCCTATTTCTTGAAAAAGAGGACCAGTGCACCCCAAAGTGAAGCACTCAGGAATATAAATCCCCTTTAGAGATTCTATTGTAACTACTTATTTAGTTATTCTAATTAAATAATATACATTATTTAGGAGGTCTTATATATGGGCAAAGATCTAGTTATAAGTTCGGTTGAGAACTAAACCTCTCGTTCAGAAGAAAGATAAAGAAATTATTCGGGGAATACAATAGTATAATCCCTCACAATGATCATGTATTTAAGAATGATTCTCTATATTATCTCAATCATTTAGGCTATATATCCTTGCTCATAAGGCAATAATATCCACTCTTGAGAAAATTATCCCAAAGAAGATTTATTCTCCATCTTACACTTGTATAGAATCATAAGATGACCCAGGATGTGAAAAGTGATCTCCCTCTCTCGATAGTTGATGTTGGATTTATATAATGACAACCAATCAATGTTGAATAAAGTATCAAACTCTAATAAATGAAGTAGGATGATATTTTTTTAGAATGATCAGTTCAAAAACATTAATCCGGAAGGATTTATATAATTGGGATTCAATAATTTCTCTATTTTCTATTCTCATAGATATCTCAACTCCCATGTTTTGATGTGGTGTTTCAATACTTTTAATAAACATGAAAGATATGAAAAAATTTATAGAAATATAATAGAAAGTAAATTATCCATTCATAAATGAATAGCCAATACACCTATCACTACATCATTAGCGGGATCCACTTCAACAACAGTAGCAGCATATGACCTTTCTTGATCTCTAGGCCTTGGAGGTTATTATTGTTGATATTATCCAATAACACTTATCTTAGGGAATTGGTTCACACAATTCCTATATTCCTTGTAGTTGAAACACTATACCACAAACTGAGTCTTGTTTTGGACATTCTTTTCCTCTATCACATTAGTGAGATTCTTCACATCCCTTCAACAATGATTATCCTGATGCCCCTATTTTTCATATTTGAAGCATCTCATGGTCCCCTTGAGATAGTTTTAAATATTATCTTCCCATATTTTTGACACATGGGAATTTGGGATTTTTTTCCTCCACGATATTTATCGGTTGATCCTACCAAATAAAAATTCATTTTACGCTTTTTATCTCAAGGAATATGCAACCAATAAGAGTATCTAATATCCATATTGTCCTTTATGGAACAATTTACAATATATTCATAGCTATAAAAGTCTCAAATCACCAAATATTTTGATATACTCAACTTTAATCCACTAAAGATGCAGTTCACCTTACTATCAGTGTTGATGAAGAATCCGAAGGTGTATCGTACATGCCTTATGAAGATAACCTCATATTACCCAATAGTCTTGTATTATTTTTTACTTCAATACAAGGAACTCCCCCTAAATTTTAAGATAGTTATCTTAGGGAAAATATTTATTTAAAAATACTTTCTTGAATCCTTCTTATTCCACGAAATCAATTTCCTCTTTGGACTTTATGTTCTTGATCAGTGTCCACCATTGATCAGATTCCCCTTCAAGATGATAGACAATAAACATGAATTTATCATTTTACAAACACCAAATAAAAGATAATATATTATAAATGGAGTTAATTAATTATTCTATGTTGTGGGGACTAGAATATCCACTAAAGGTAGGAGGCATTTTTCTTATAAGGAACTCAACCAAACCTTTCTCTTTCTTAGGATAAGTAAATAATTCCACATGATTCAAGCTATTATTGACAATATGAGTCAAATTATCCATTAATTCCATGAATTTATTATCTTCTACGACCATAAGTTTAGAAATTTCATTAGAGTAATCATCACATTGCCTATCATGTTGGTTGTTGTCACAGTTCCTCATATTTCACACCATTAACTAAAAAAATGATAAGAATTTTCAAACTAAAAATTATGTAAAAAGGAAAACTATGAACATAGAAGGGATAAATTATAAATGACATGTGAATCCTAAATTATGAGTCTCAAGGTTTAAATCTAGGTTATCCATGGTATTGTTTCCCATTATATTTTCTAACAAAACAATCTATTATATTTATTCATAATAGTTCGTAACAAGTTTGTAAATTTTCCAAACCATATCCCCAAGAAGTGTCATACCAGGTGTACACCAAGGCTTATTTATTGCGAACCAGGTAAATATTGAGTTAATACCCAATGTACCAATTTTTAGGTTATTACTCCAGGGTACAACTATGCCAGATCCATATCCATTTGTAGTGTCTAGACATGAATTTAATTGCTTAGAAACCACTCACTCTATACTTCACCAATACTTCATGATATTATCCTATAATTAGACTTATACCTAGGGTTATCACTAAAATATTCTATTCCTAATCTCCAAAAATAACTACACCTTTGTTTAATACTAACTGTAGTGACCCAATCCTTTTACACATATTGTCACATGATTCTTATATAAAATATCCAATAAACACAACCCAAAGATCATGAGGCCTAGTGTATTTGTAAGACTAGGTATATAATACATCAAAAATAAACTAAAACACTATATATTTATTTTTTATTCACAATAATGAGATCCTAAATATATTTTATCTCATAAAACTATATAGTATAACATAGGGAATACATAAAATAAATGGGTGAGCTATAAAGCCTGGTGAGGGAATAAATATGGTAATGAAGAATAACACATGAGTTAGAAGACATACCATAATATCATAAAATTAAAGGATTATGAATAATAATATATATGAATAACATAAATAACATGGAATCATAATATCACGTAACCATAAGAATGTGGTAGCAACATGAAACAAAACATAAACATAAGTCAAGGATAATTCCCAAAATGACATCACATGGTGGATAATGTTCCATCATGGATTAGGTTCAATCCCTAATACCATAAAAAAGGTATCATGAGAAAAAATTATTACCCATTTCATTGAATTTCCATATTGGTGCACCCATCATAACATTTATATGCTTTTGTGAGCTACAAAAGGAAATCAATCATAAGGAAAAAACATAAGAATTACAGATGGAGAGAAATTGGTTCCATAATCTTTCCTTATATCATAATCAAAATATATTTCATAAAATTTAAAATATAAGAAGGATTTAAATATTTTTTATTATCATATTAGAGTAAATAATCATAGGTCTCAAAATATGATGTTTTTTTGAAAAAACATCACGAGAAAGGGTTGAGAATTTGGTATAGAAATGAACTTTCAAAATAGCATTATAAGGAATTGTCCAAGGACAAGAGGTAATTGATAAGGGTTATACCTAAAATAATAATTTATTTAATTAAATAATTAATTAGATTAAATCCTTTGAATTATCATTACATAAAAGGATTAAGGGATATAAAATCTCCCCGTAATCAGGTTTGATGTTAAAGAATCCATTTGAGAAATGAACTTAAGGCTTTTATTAACCCATAAAAGGAATGGATAATAAGATAGGTATATATTTAAGACACACACACACACATATATATAATTTATCATTATTACATAATATAAAAGTGGTAGAAAAAGTGAGTTAGAGAGAGAAATTTTGTAACCCAAAGAAAAAGGGTGGTTCTAAGAGATCCCTTACCTTAGGTTCCAGAATCATTCTGCACTTGCACATAACTTCAGGAATAATAAAATTATACTAATTAATTAATAAATACATAACCTTTTAAATATATATTTTATCTAATATAATTTTATTATGTTCATTTATAACCATTTCAATGAGATATAATGTTTTATTTTGTTGTTCCAAGGACAATCATTTCATGGTTCAAAGGTTAGATCACTTAAAGATAATTATTGAAGTTATTTTCAAATGGTAATATAACTATATAAGTGGAATGAAATTGTATTCATGTAATTATATAAATTTAAATGGTCCCAAACACCCATATTTTTTCCAACATATGGATGATTCAAAATGTTAACATTCTGCGGTTAATTCATTTATGCAGTTTTATTGACCATCACAAACTAGTTTCTTTTTATTTAATATTATGCCAATATGTTCATTAAATAACATTAAGTAAATTATAATACACTTATAATAATCATATTTAACCATAATAATTTTTTATGATCCTCCTTGAAGGTGGTAATAAAAAAAACTCATCATCCATGGAGGCTATGAGTCGACATAATATGAACAATGGTTTTGTTTTTTAGAATAAGTGGATAAGAGAAGAAGATGGATGATATATATTAAATTATCACTATAAAATTACAGTATATGTGGTATTAAAGTAATTATTACATGTTTTATGAGGTAGGTGAGGAGAAGGTTGAAGAATAGAATAATTTAAAAGTGGTAGTTTTAGAATATAACCTCCCAAATGTCATCTCTTTGAAAATATCCTTAAGGCACTTGGAATCAGTCTTTTAGACATACCTATAGCACTAGTATGTGAGGGAGAGGATTCTAAAGATAATTATTTTTATATTTAGAAATATACAAGGCTTATAAGGTGTGAGGTGAAGGGTTTGTGAGAGACGGTATTTATAAGGGGATGAGTGGGGTGCGATTGAATATCATATTCATTAGTTTATTATTTTGGCTCAAGACAAACAATAATATTTATTATTGTGAATATATAAAGTTAATAGTGAATATGAGTTATAAATAATGGGTTCTTACATCATATATGACTAAAAAATTCATGAATTTTTCTTATAATGTTAAATATTTTATTTTCCCATAATTCAATATTCAATCAAAATTCAACAATTTTAGAAAAAACCAAAAATTAACCATAAATATTTTTCAATATTTATATTTAAAAAATTAAATAAATTTTATAAAAATAATTTTCTAAATATGATAAATTATTTTTTAAATAAAATCTTTATTTATTTTAAAATTACCAATTTTAATATTATGATCAATTTCCAGACGCTTTTGAAAAATTACTTAAGGTATATTAAAATTATGTTATAATTATAATACAAAATAATAAAAAATTATAAATCCATTTTATGAAAATAAACTTTCTTTTAAATAATTATATTAATTATAAAAGTACAATTAAAATCATTTATGTTTTATAGAAATATAAACACATAATTTATCATTTTAAAACATTCATTTACTTGTACCATGATATAAATAAATCAAATTTTTATTTTTTAAGATACATAAATATTATTTTACACTTCCATAGGTGAGGTTACTATTCTAACAGTTAGGTTACTATTTCTAACAGCCAAATTACTATTCCAACGACCAGGTTAATATTCCAATGGACATATTACTATTCTAATGATCTAATTTATAACATTTATATAGGTTCCCCACTTCTTTTAAATACCTCATACCTCATTAATTATTTATTAACCTCTATTTTATCTCAAAGTTATATATATATATATATTTTAATTTTCAAAATCCATACTGTATTACTAACATTCATCTTCATATCTACAACATTGTTCATGAGTGAGATTATTTTGGGGGATCAAGAAGATATAAATTTTCTTATTATTATTATCTTAATATATATTCTTCCAATTGTAATACTTTCAATTATTATGTCCATATATTTATTATAAGTACCCAACCTTATTACATTACATAATCTTGAATTTTAGTCAAGAAATCACTTCCTTTCACATTAAGGATATTTTAAAGTTTAGAGTTTTAGAGAATTGGGATGTAATACATACATAAAATTCCATATTAATACAGAGAATATACCACAAAAACATCATCAATTTCTTCCAAAATATAAAACTTTTCAAATAAAACATGTTTTCTTTGGAAAATTTTCATAACATTTAACTTGGCTTCCTTATTTGTCTTACACATCCTTATAACTTGTGTAAATAAATTAAAAAATTGGTATGAGAAAAAAATATCAGTAAGGGATATAAAAATAAGAAAATAAAACATTAGTCCCTGAATACTTGTAAATGTATAAAATCATTTTCAAAAAGACATACTTTTCACCCATATATACTTACTTTGTGAAATTTGTTATTTCCACGAGATTTACACAAAAAATAAAGAAAATAAATAGAACCATAAAGGTATCTTGGGTAATCACTTACTTATATTATATCTCTTATGACTACCATATGATTTGTAACCCACATGGCTACCTTACAATGTTACCCTCATGACTACGTTATGGTGTGACCATCGTAGTTACACTTGGAGTAACCATACATATGACCTAAAACTTACACATGACCAATGAATTAGAGTGAGATATAGGTCCCAACCTTAATCATAAAAAATTACCATAAACCAGAAAATAGTCATACAACATGAATAATTGCACAAAAACATTACTTTTCAATTTTTTAAAACATAATTTTAAAAGAGTATTTTAAAAGAAAATCCCCTTACAAATATAATATAATTGAAGTGAGACTTAATAGAGTTTATTAAATATATATACACTCTAAATACACATAATTAAACATAATATTAAAAAACTTCACCACACAAACAAATTTAATATCACATAAATAATGAAGTTGAAGGTTAACCCAAAGAATAGAAATCGGGTTAATAATTCCCTTACTCTGGGTTCGTCTTACTTCAAAACATGTTTAAACCTCCCGTATAATGGTTAAAATAGTTTTATTAATACATTAAATAAACCTATTAATGTTTATAACACCTTATATGATCATTTAATAACATAATTTCACCCTTTAATTATTAGTATTTTGTCCCTTCCATTATTTTGGGTGCGTTCTTTACCTGATTTTCATGGCCGGTTTGTATATTATTTTCTTATCGTATGGAAATAAAATTATAGAAGTGGAATGAAATGATATTAATATGTTTTAAAAATATTAAATTATTCCATAAATTATTTTGGTTTTATGGTATGTGGATAAATCATTAGACAAATCTTTAGTGATATCTGTTTAGATCATTTTGTCGGTTCTTTGATAATCACGAACATGTTTCATCATATACCATTAATATTATTCATATAAGTTAATTAAAGAAAAAATATAGGTCATATAATAAAATTTACAATATAATTAAACCATTAAAATGGTTTTAAAAATATATTTTAAGGAAGTAAACGAAATTGAAAACACATCATCCACGATTTTGGTAAATCGGCACATCACTTATGGTGTTCTTATTTTTAGAATAAGAGGGGGAAGGAGAAGAAGTAAATTGATGAATTTTTCCATAAAAATGATAAAATAAGGAATATATAATATTATTTATCTTTCAATCCTCTTGTATAAGGGAATGAAAATATATTATAAGAAAATAAAAGATTTGAAAAGAAATCTGATGAAAATAAAAGTGGATTTTTACCTCTTGATCTCTTCTCCTTGAGATCTTCCTTAAGGCCCTTGGTTTTGGCCTTTTTTTGAGACAAAAAGGTCTTAGATGTGGGAAAGTGGCTTGGGAAGAGTATTTTTTTAAACTTAGACAAGGATCAAGTATTTAGTGGCGTGAGAGGAAAAGGGGGGTGAGGGTGGTATTTATAGTGGAGGAGAGGAGGAGTTTTACATTATTTTAATCACTAGTTTAATATTTTTGCTCAGGACTATGAATAGTCTTGATTTATTTGACCGGAAATAGTAATAAGTTCAAGTGAGTTCTAATAAATGTAAATTAAATCAACCATGAATCAATAATGATGCATAAATTCATTTATTTATCATATTTTGTAATTATCAAATTTCACTATTCACCAAAAATTCAAATATTTTAGAAAAATCTCAAAAATTTACCCTTACCAATTTTAGATGTATATAATTCAAAAATGAAATCTATTTTTTGAAAATATTTTTATAAATATTATTAATTTAATTTTTAAATAAATTCATATTTTATTCTAAAAATAACAATTTTTAAACTATAATTGCTTTTATATCACCTTGAAAAATTAATCAAGATCTCATTATCTTATAAACTTAAGAAAATAAAATAATAATATGATTTAATTTTCATAAGGGTAATATTACTATTCATAAGGGTATTTTAATATTAAAAAAACAAGTTAGTTCTATCAGACTCCAAATAAATTACTGATCACAACCATAGATGACCATTTTTGGAAATTTAAATCACAGAAGCAGAAAAATTATGTTTGACATCTAGTTTATAACTATCCAATTAAAACAAAGTTTCATGAATTTAAATTTGTTTTTAAAACCTTAGAGTCTTACATTTATTATCTAAATATAATGTTTAAATTAATATAATAAAATGTTATTGGATTTTTCATGTGGTTTATGTACTTTACTAAATATAACGCATTTATATAATCAAAAGGGAAATTCCATTGATAGAATTATAGGTTATTACATTACCCCTCATTTTAAAAGTTTTTACTCAATTTTTTTTAACATACTAAGGTGAAAATATGTTAGGGTACTTATGCTTCATTATTTCTTTTAGTTTCTAAGTTACCTCCTCATACTTACGGTTTTTCTATAGTACAATGATTAGGTGAATTGTCTTGTTACATAAAAAATTATCTCTATAGTCCAAGATCTTTGCTGTATTATCCTAATATGAGAGATCATTTTAAAAATGGACCACCTATAAATTTATAACATATGAGGGTTTTGGTATGTACTTCCTCAAGTGGGATATGTGGAACACATCATGTACTCAAGATAATGTTTGATGGAGTTCTATTAGATAGTCCACAACTCTTATAGAAAACCAATACTTTTACATAGATTATTAAATGATTTTTAAACATAAGTATCTAATAAGTACATCCCAAATATTGTGAGTCCTAGTGTCTTGGTAATACTAGGTTCATAATACATCCAAAGGAAACTAAAACATGACATCAATCTTTTATTCTCTATAATGAGCTCCTAAATCCATTTGAGCACCTAAAACTGCATTGGATAATGTAGGTAACAGATAAAGAAATGGGTGAGTAATAGAGATAATATTTTATACATTTTTTATATGTATTTAAAATATTTAAACCCTCTAAATTAATCAATTTGAGTATATTTACTTCAAATTTGGATCTATGTTATGTTTTGTGCTAAAATTGGAAAGTTTCCTAATTTTTGGAATTTAACATATTTTAATTATTTTGGTAATTAGATCATATCTTTTAGAGTATAGATCCAATTAATGTGAATATTTTTTTAGGATAATTATATTTGTGGGATAAAACATTTTCTTCTGGGATGGGAGCTGATTCGGCCATATAGGGACCCGAAAAATTTGACCAAGGTGGAGAAATATTCTGGGAAACCATGTGGACCCCACCTCAGTGAATTAATCATAAATTGTTCATTACACCAAAAATTAAGGTTATTATAATTGTAATTGAAATAAAATTTAAAGGTTCATATTTATGGTGAATATCTTGGATATTTGGTTTCATTAAGGCAGATATTGAATGGGAAACATTCAAAGAATATTTTAGAAAATCTCATCTAGAAAAAATTCATCATCAATAAATATTGAATTTCCTTATTTAGAAACATCCAATTAATTTTCAATTTGGCATAATGAAAGGAAATTATATTTGGAGCATCCTATAAGAAAGGACATTGGGGTGATTCAAAGGGGAGTGGTGCCAAACGGGAGAAAATATTAAGAGGATAGAACCTGCTGTACAACTTTTATTCTTTTATTTTTCTCTATTTTCTTTTTCATAGATTTGTAAGGCCTTATTATTCCCCATAAATATCTATTACCTTTAACATGGTGGGTAAAATGTTTAGTGACTGGGTAAGGGTAGGTTTTTTATTTTTTAATTCTTGAGTTCATGCACTTTAGTGAAGAAAAATTCTATCTGCAACATTGTTTTCAATTTCATATAGAGGTTTTATTATCAAGTGAGATTGTATTTGATTTTTGATTCCATTATTGATTTTTTCATTGGTCAATGATCATTTTATCCCTCCACTAGGTTTTGGATAATATATGATGGAATAGACCAAGGGTTAGTGGTGAAGTACTTAATGATCATCAGTACATGAAAGATGGGTAGTGAATATTTTTGTTTTTTTGGGATAAACAAGACCCAATAGAGTATTTCCCAAGTCAATTGACGATATTTATTACAACTATCTTGCACATGGATGGATATTAGACCGAACTAAGATCTTGGTAAGTTATTCTCCCACTATCACTATTTGACCAATGGAGTGAGAGGAAACGATCATGGAATCTCATTTTAAACAACTTAGTAGAAGAATTTTGAATAAAATAGAATAAAGATATCATTGCAAATAGAAAAATGACCCTGAATTAATCACCCTTCTCATATCATAGTTTTATGTCTATTATTTTTTCAATTTGTTTTTAATCATTCTTGTCTCATTCCAAAATCAATTCAATTCATAACCCCCACATTTTTCCCTTTAATTAAAAGTAAAAACTATTTTTTGTGCACTCCACTTCAGGAGAAATCCTAGGTCAACCACTTCACTATATTTTAACTTAGGAAGTATTTGTTTTTCCACACCCAATGATATCCATGCATCAAATTGGCACTATTTTCAGGGTGGTAGTTCCGCAATCTAATTGTAAATATTTGATTCTTTAAAAATAAAAAAACATAAAAAAATATTTTACCATGATATTTTCAAATGATTATTACTTTAATTCATGGAAAAGTTTCCCAAAAATATGAGAACCAATTATTAAACCACCTTGTTCTATAATGTATAGTGTTTATTTATTTTCTATAAATTTCAGGAGATCTTGAATCCAAATCACCAAGGAGGATGAATTCAAGGATCTCATTCAAGAGCTTAAATCGAACCTCAAATACCTAGTGTTGGAGGGATTGAACAGAGAATTAATTGAACTTCAGGATTATTTTCTAAAATTTTATCAAGAAATGGTTGAGGTGCAACACCAAGAAGTATAAGTTCACAAGGATCTTTAAGCGCAATTTGGAAGAATTAGTCTAAAATTGAAAAACCTTGAGAGGAAAATAGAGTGGATAGAGGAATATGTACATACATCCCATGTCACGTACGTAACCTATTTTAGGGTTATTTTAAATTTATTTTCCACTCATGATTTGTTTTGGTGGTTTCCAAAGGTTTTATTGAGAATAGGTGAGTTTTCATGAATTGGGCCAAACTGCGAGCCCAATTCCAGATTTAAAAATAAATTTTGTTTCATTTATAACTTTTTCAATTTTTAATATTTTTGACTCATTCCAACTCCTAATTGTTCTCCCCTGATATATAAACCCCAAATTTAAATTTGGTGCCTTTATAAATCCATAAGCATGGGGGATTTTTGTTTTTATTTGAGAATTGGGCCAACCCGAAGGCCCATTTTCCAGTTTTAAATTGTTTCATTAATTTTTTAATATCATATTCATTAAAATGGAGTTTTCGGTGATTCCACCTCCCTATCGACCCTAACAAGCCCAGGCGCGACCCCATGCCCTCCTCCCACAATTTGGAGCTCGATAGAGTAGCGAAAATAGTAGAAACTTTCTGGATTTCATAAATCGTCCAGATTTTGGAGAGGTAAATTGATCCTTTCATAACTCCTTCTATTCTTAATCGTTTCCCTCCATTACAATTCCTAAATGACCTAATAATTCTTTTAAGACCATCCCCCGAGTTTTGGCCGTTTTAAATTTCATATACTAGTGTTTTGGGGAGATTCATTATAGATTTCTCAAGTAAGTTTGTCCATTTCTTTTCCCCTTTCAAATTGATTAGGGTTTCATTCTATTTTTTTAGGGTTTCCTCCCTTTTTATTGAAGTGAACAATGACCAGTGGGTAGGGGTTCGAACCTAAGGTTTAACCTTGGGTTTTCTTGGTCCAATTTTCTATTTTTAGGTTTGATCTACCCTTCTTGAGGTGCGGCGGTGGTGCGTTTGTGTTTTCGCACAAAGGATTCAATGGTTTCATTTGATTTGGTAGGTGATTCCAATGTTGATGCAATTTTTGTGTATTAGCATGCTGTATTTATCATATTTTCAGATTTATATAATTTTATTATTGCTACAAAAATTGGTTCTAATGATGTTTCCATTGCAATTGAATTTAAAATTCCAATTTGGTGTGAAATTGGGGGTTTTCCAAAGAAGTGTTTTATTTGTTTATTTGGGGATGCCCTATAAATACTTAGTTGTTTTTATTGATCTGTAATAAGGCATAAAATACTGTTTATAATGTTTATCCCCTTTGGTAATTTCTGCAAATAATGAGTTTTAATTGTGCTTGTAAAGAAAGTGAAGTTTTGGGTCCACTTTTGTGTGAAAATGAAGGTTTTACAAAGAGAACACTTCTTGTTTAACATGAGGATGCCTAAAAATTGATTTGTTGTTTTAATTGATATTTATTGGGCTGCCTTTACTATTTTGGTAACTTACAATTGTGAACATCGTGTACAAGTGGGTTTCTTAAGGGGTTTTGTGTGCAAAACTACACGAGATTTTGTGAAATTGATTTATTCAAATTCAAAGAGTTTGTTGTGTGTTTTAAGTGGTAGAAAATGAGATAGCTACTGTATTTGGTGTATGTGACCAGTAGTGGTGCTTTACATTAAAATGGATGTGTGTTAAATCCTGAAATTGTTTGAGCACAAAGGGGGAAGCCCGGGTACCTAGGTGGGGCGGATTTGTACTAGTACGGCTAGTGGACCAGATGTGTTTTGTCCCTGTTTCACTTAGCATTTGGATAACGACAACTCTAACTAAACTATGTGGATGATGATTGGGGACCACTAGGTTATGGTTATGTTCCCTACTAGTGGCTCGTGCACGAGAAAGGATTTTACTATGGTTGCATTACACTGAGATACGAGGTACATGGGGCCTGAGACTATCTAGTGCCTAGGGGTGTTCCCGGTTTTGTTGCTCAGTGGATTTGTAATATTTGCCCTTGTTTTTGGGTGTCTTTGGAATTATAATGCAGTATCTAATATTACTATTTAAATGTGTTAACATTCTGAAAGTTTTATCTTGAAAAATGTTTTCAATTTAAAGTTTCATTTCGTGGAATTTGTCACCGCTTTTAATTGCATATTAAAACTGCTTGCTTTTTCACCTTGTATTGCATGAACCTTGGAATCATAGGGTGGTATCCTATTGGGCTTAGTCTCAAACCCTACTTACACCCCTTGGGTGTAAGTAGACCTTTTTTTTGACCCAGGTAAAGGAAAGGCTAAGGGTGTTGACGGTTCAGGGTGTTAGTCCTCATCCTTGGGGAGGAGTAGTGGAGACGACTTGGGGGTGATGACCCCTTGTCATGTGGAGTCCATGGGTCTGTTTTGTTTCTGTTCCATTGTGTCTTTGGAACTTTTGTATTGACTCTAAACCTATGTATTCAGTTCTGGTTTTTGTTTAAACATCGTTTGGTATAAATTTTTCAGATTCATTTTATTGATTGTTTTTAATGGTTTATGCCTTCATATTCGGGTAAATCGTTCCCAAACCTAAATAAATGATACCCGGGCACTTGTGCCAGCCCGTGGGGATAGGGAACGCCCTTCGGGTCATGTCACGGGCTGGGTTTGGTGCCGGTTTTGGCGGTGACCAGATTCGGTTCGTGACAAAATGGTATCAGAGGAGGTTCATGTTAACTCTTTGGGTAATGTTATTTCAGGAAGAGTCAGGATATCATGGAGTTAGGATTGTAGGGACTTGGTATTATAGTTATGGGTAGTGTGCTTGATCACCACACCTCATGACAGGATTCAAGTTTCCTAGGTAAGTCAGGATTTATCTAAGTCCTTTGGTTTTCTTGTTTTAATGATGGTTAGGGGAAATGAAAAGAGGGTTGGGTTAATGGTATCCGTAAGCTCGCAGGGCCTGGCAAGCCATGTGGAGCTTGTGATATACCCTAGAACACTCTCTGTGATAGTGAAGTGATTGGAATATGGCCGCCAACCATATTTCCAAGTCACCCACTGAAACTAGTTTCCTATCAGATTTTTTTGTACTATAGTTTTGCAATCTTGGAACTTTGGTTTTAAAAGGACTTGGTTTTAAGAATTATAAAGTTTTTTTGAAATTATTTTCAAATAAATAAGGAATGGATTGATTTATGAAATGGTGGAACTGAATTTTTAGAATTGTTTTGAAATGGAAAATGGTGTTTTTACACCTATTTTGAAAGCAAGAACTATATTGAAGTTGGTTTTGAAAAGTGTTTACAATAGAGTTTTCTAAACAATCAAATAGTGTTTTAATGGGATGAGATGTTTTGAAATTGATGTGAATATATTGAAAGTGAGTTATTTTTTTTAAATGGTTGTGCATTTCTGAAAAGTTTTGTAATATGTGAGTTGGAATTTGATCTCGTGGTTAGCAGTTTTAAGAAAAAGGATGTGTTGGTTGACCATTTTGGTTTTGAAAAGTGGAAAGAATTTTTGTTTTAACCTTTGGTATTTTCATGAGCAACCACATTCATGGGGTTATATGGGAAGAGGTATGGTTGATGACATGACTGGATGAGTGTCGGTATGGAAATGAGGAGGGTTCCTGGTGTGGCATAGAAACATGCATGTGTAAGGCCCATGGGGTACCATTGGTGGATGCGCTTACCGCTGAACCATTTGTGTTCAAAGAAATGTTTTTAAATAAAAAAAACATGATTTCTTGATGATTTTTTTTGGGATGGTGTATATTATGTGTTTTCGGAAAATGTTGATGTTGTGGGATGTTTTGAGTCCAAGAACCCCTCCTATTTGAACTGTGTTTTGGGTTTGGGTTTGGTCAGTAAGTTGTGTTGTAGGGACGATTAGTGGTCTCTTTTGAAAAATGTTTTGGGATGCCTTTACGGTGGTTCCCTTCATGTGTTTGGATCTAGTTTGAGGCTTGTTTTGACTAATGGACCAGATTGGTTGGGTCCTTGGGTTCTCTCATTGGATAAGGTATGCCCCCATTAAGGGTTAATGCACAGATGAAGTGCAATCCATATTGTTTCGCCATTGGAAAATCCTCCAGTTGATCAATATAAGGAATATTTTATCGATCATTGTTGATTGAGTCTACACCCATTCATTTCGTTGATTTTTGGATCCTCTTGTAGTGGTAAAGTTATTGTGGAAGGTTGAAAGAAACCATAGTTTCTAATGTTTCATGATTCATCGAAGGTGGAAGTGTTCTTTGGTTGTAAGTGTGGATGAGTGTCTCGATGGTGTCGAAGAGGACCTTTGGGTTCTTCAAAGTTTCTTTGATGCATTAATTCATGTTAAACCACCGGTGTGGGAAATATGGTCACGATAGGATATTGTGGCCACTTTCTAGAATTGTTTGTTGTTTGGGGATATTGTATAAGGTCCCTCTCCATGAATTGTTTATATCAGTTGAAATGGTCATGTTTGGTGATGCCTTATGATGTCATGTACTCGATTGACTGTATAGGTGAAAGTAGTGAAATCCTATGAGAGTCCCTGTTATGTTGGGAAAATGTCTCCCTTGGAAAAACTTCAAAATCATCTATTTTAGAGGAATGTGAGTGTAGGTGTTCTTTACTTATATTGTTTCTCACCTGAAGAAACAAGTTGTGATGTGTGTGTATCTTCTCAGCCCTTGTTTCAGTGAAATATCAGGATAAGGTAAAGTGAGTTTGGAATGTATTATGTCTAGAAAACTTATTTGGGACTGCGGTGTAGTTTTTGGTGGCACCGAAAAGAAGAATTCTCATTCAGTGGGTTTCCAAATATTAACTACGAGGCCGAAGATGCTTCAATCATTTGAGCTCCAGCCATAGGTCTCGGAGAGAAGCTGGCTCGTAGTCAGGGAAAATCCCAGGGCCATTTAAACCCTTGTACAAAGTCCTATCCTTAGTATGAAAGATGGGAATAGTTCAAACCTATGGTTTCGTCATGGTTGAGCACATAGTTTGTGCGCGTTTAGTAGTGGCCGTGTGCTAGGAAGCCATGTAGAAAGAATTATATTCATAGTTAGTGCACAGTTTCCCAAACCATGCAGACTAATCCTGCGCCCTTCCTAAATCTTTGATTTCTTTTTGGGTCTTTCTGTGTCGGCCCATGCTGGTCGGTTAAGATGGTCAGTTCTTATGGTGGGGAGACCCACTATGATTCTCATGAATATTCCTTCATAAACATTTAATGTAAGTATATCCCTTTTACTAGAGAGTATGTTTGGGCCTCCCACTATTAGTGTCTTGATTCTGTCTCGGGAAAACAATTTAAGTTGTCTCTTATGGTGGGGAGCCCATTTGTGTCTCTTCATACGAGTAACTCATATTTTTTTCTTTGGACTTGTCTGGGAAGTAGGTATTATCATTCGAATATATCTAACTACCTACATATTCATTGGGTAAACATTGATATTGGAGAGTTTCCAATGGTTTAGTTATAGTAGGGAAGTGTAACCTTGTTCAATGTTGTTGTTTTTTTTGGGTAAATTAATTGAGTATTGTTCAGATTGTATTTGAGAAGTTTTCATTTGGGATAAATCCTGAATGTACTTTATTGTTTCAGGAAAGTGGTGTAAGTTTGGTTTGTGACAGTATTCCTTCCATCATTGATCACTGGAGGTGTTTTGACCTTTGGGGGTGAAACCTGGCAAGGGTGTACCTATTGGTTTCTCAGTTGGGTTTGGTTGTTGCTTTGACCTTGCTGTGACTTTCCGGGGAGGAAAGTTTTCAAGGTGGGGAGAATTTTCACGTACTTAACCTATTTTAGGGTTATTTTAAATTTATTTTCCACTCATGATTTGTTTTGGTGGTTTCCAAAAGTTTTATTGAGAATAGGTGAGTTTTCATGAATTGGGCCAAACTGCGAGCCCAATTCCAGATTTAAAAATAAATATTGTTTCATTTATAACTTTTTCAATTTTTAATATTTTTGACTCATTCCAACTCCTAATTGTTCTCCCCTGATATATAAACCCCAAATTTAAATTTGGGGCCTTTATAAATCCATAAGCATGGGGGATTTTTGTTTTTATTTGAGAATTGGGCCAACCCGAAGGCCCATTTTCCAGTTTTAAATTGTTTCATTAATTTATTAATATCATATTCATTAAAATGGTTTTTTCGGTGAGTCCACCTCCCTATCGACCCTAAGAAGCCCAGGCGCGACCCCATGCCCTCCTCCCACAATTTGGAACTCGATAGAGTCGCGAAAATAGTCGAAACATTCTGGATTTCATAAATCGTCTAGATTTTGGAGAGGTAAATTGATCCTTTCATAACTCCTACTATTCTTAATATTTTCCCTCCATTCCAATTCCTAAATGAACTAATAATTCTTGTAAGACCATCCCCTGAGTTTTGGCTATTTTAAATTTCAGATACTAGTGTTTTGGGGAGATTCATTATAGATTTCTCAAGTAAGTTTGTCCATTTCTTTTCCCCTTTCAAATTGATTAGGGTTTCATTCTATTTTTTTAGGGTTTCCTCCCTTTTTATTGAAGTGAACAATGACCAGTGGGTAGGGGTTCGAACCTAAGGTTTAACCTTGGGTTTTCTTGGTCCAATTTTCTATTTTTAGGTTTGATCTACCCTTCTTGAGGTGCGGCGGTGGTGCGTTTGTGTTTTCGCACAAAGGATTCAATGGTTTCATTTGATTTGGTAGGTGATTCCAATGTTGATGCAATTTTTGTGTATTAGCATGCTGTATTTATCATATTTTCAGATTTATATAATTTTATTATTGCTACAAAAATTGGTTCTAATGATATTTCCATTGCAATTGAATTTAAAATGCCAATTTGGTGTGAAATTGGGGGTTTTCCAAAGAAGTGTTTTATTTGTTTATTTGGGGATGCCCTATAAATACTTAGTTGTTTTTATTGATCCGTAATAAGGCATAAAATACTGTTTATAATGTTTATCCCCTTTGGTAATTGCTGAAAATAATGAGTTTTAATTGTGCTTGTAAAGAAAGTGAAGTTTTGGTTCCACTTTTGTGTGAAAATGAAGGTTTTACAAAGAGAACACTTCTTGTTTAACATGAGGATGCCTAAAAATTGATTTGTTGTTTTAATTGATATTTATTGGGCTGCCTTTACTATTTTGGTAACTTACAATTGTGAACATCGTGTACAAGTGGGTTTCTTAAGGGGTTTTGTGTGCAAAACTACACGAGATTTTGTGAAATTGATTTATTCAAATTCAAAGAGTTTGTTGTGTGTTTTAAGTGGTAGAAAATGAGATAGCTACTGTATTTGGTGTATGTGACCAGTAGTGGTGCTTTACATTAAAATTGATGTGTGTTAAATCCTGAAATTGTTTGAGCACAAAGGGGGAAGCCCGGGTACCTAGGTGGGGCGGATTTGTACTAGTACGGCTAGTGGACCGGATGGGTTTTATCCATGTTTCACTTAGCATTTGGATAACGACAACTCTAAATAAACTATGTGGATGATGATTGGGGACCACTAGGTTATGGGTATGTTCCCTACTAGTGGCTCGTGCACGAGAAAGGACTTTACTATGGTTGCATTACACTGAGGTACGAGGTACATTGGGCCTGAGACTATCTAGTGCCTAGGGGTGTTCCCGGTTTTGTTGCTCAGTGGATTTGTAATATTTGCCCTTGTTTTTGGGTGTCTTTGGAATTATAATGAAGTATCTAATATTACTATTTAAATGTGTTAACATTCTAAAAGTTTTATCTTGAAAAATGTTTTCATTTTAAAGTTTCATTTCGTGGAATTTGTCACCGCTTTTAATTGCATATTAAAACTGCTTGCTTTTTCACCTTGTATTGCATGCACCTTGGAATTATAGGGTGGTATCCTATTGGGCTTAGTCTCACACCCTACTTACACCCCTTGGGTGTAAGTAGACATTTTTTTTGACCCAGGTAAAGGAAAGGCTAAGGGTGTTGACGGTTCAGGGTGTTAGTCCTCATCCTTGGGGAGGAGTAGTGGAGACGACTTGGGGGTGATGACCCCTTGTCATGTGGAGTCCATGGGGCTGTTTTGTTTCTGTTCCATTGTGTCTTTGGACCTTTTGTATTGACTCTAAACCTATGTATTCAGTTCTGGTTTTTGTTTAAACATCGTTTGGTATAAATTTTTCAGATTCATTTTATTGATTGTTTTTAATGGTTTATGCCTTCATATTCGGGTAAATCGTTCCCAAACCTAAATAAATGATACCCAGGCACTTGTGCCAGCCCGTGGGGATAGGGAACGCCCTTTGGGTCATGTCACGGGCTGGGTTTGGTGCCGGTTTTGGCGGTGACCAGATTCGGTTCGTGACATCCCAGGATCAACAGTTGGGAACGAGTGTGAGGAACTAATTGAAGAAGTATCCCCACTTATAATTGAAGTTTAATAACCCATGTAGGAGATTGATTAACAATATTTTCCTACTAAAATACATATGGGAGATTAAAAATATCTAGATAACTTTGGGAACGAGTGTGAGGAACTAATTGATCCCCCTATTTTTCATAATGTAGAAGATCCAACACCATTAAAGGAATAAACCAATGATGTGGTGTAATTTTAAGAACACATAGAGGAGCCTAACTACCTTCCTCTATCTTCTAATACTTAACTCTAAGAGGTTATTTCCAATGAATAAGAGTTTGAATCTGAATAAGCTCAGGGAGATGATATTTTCATGAATTCATTATCTTCTAATTTTGTTGAAATTGAATTGAGTATTACCTATAATTGTATTAAAATTTTATATTTGAAGTAAACTTGTATTTTCTTAGAGAAAGATGATGAAGAATAATATTCATCTAAATAGAAACATATAGAGATCCCTGAACATTTTGAACATTTAATAGAGGGATTTTAAGAGGAGATCAAAGTGGCTTTTCTTGAGGAAATAGAAACATAAGATACATGATTTGAAAGGGAATAATTGGATATTGACACATCATACTTTAATTTTTTTCAAATATAATTAAACTCCGACATTCCCTTTAATTATTCCATTGACGTAGCATACCTTGAGAACACAATGGTGAATGAAGAAGAAATTGTGCAAGTGGAAACTAAGAAAGAGGAGGACTCATTCACTATCCTACCTCCACAATGAAAGTCTTACTTTATTTACATGGGTGTGGATTTGGAATACTATATCCATATAAAACTTATTAAAAAGTAATAAATACAATCTAGAAAGAAGAAATTTTATTTTTTCATGAGCAAAAAACTTCACCCACCATCAGATTGGGGATAACTGATTAGAACGACCCATCTAGAGGCAGTCAAAACCCATGGACCACTTGGGGGATTAAACTAAGATCTATAATTATATTCTTATTTATTTTTTACTTTTGTTTATGTCAATAAATATCTTATGTTTTATTTTTTTATTTTGTTTTTAGGTTTTCATAGTGTAATAGTTAGGAGCTTAACTCAACGTTGCATTGTGAATAAGTCAGGTTTTACCTCTCCTTTACACTTATTTATTTTTTGTGAATTAATAAAAAATCTAGGTACATGTTAAATCCATTTTAATTAATTTAGAATACTACATAATTTAAGTTTGGGGGAGGTAACTTTTGTAGTTTAGTATTTTTATTTGTTTTTTTATACTATTTTTCTAAAAATAAAAAATAAAAAATAAATGTTGTTTTTTTAGATATTTGTGTATTTCTTTTTAAAATTTAGTGTGTTTTAAAAGAAATTGAGCTGAAAATATTATCATTTAAAATTTTAAGACCTATGTCATTGAGTGAACCAATCTATTCCATGAAACTATTCCTAAATGAATGTTGAAAATGACTTTGTTTCAAGATCAAATCTTTTGGAATTTCATAAAAAGTACTCTGTTTTTTGGATCCCAGGATATAGCCCATTATCTTTATTTTTTAAAATCACTTAATCGGGAGGCTTATAGACTATTGTTTTCATATTATTTAAATTCACCTCACTTCCTTAAGAGAACCAGAACATGTTTACTTTTAACAGAATTTGATTTATTCCTATCAAAACTTAAGGGTTTGAGGTACTTTTTTTAATGATTGAGGAATCTATTTGGTTTTAAAGCCCAATTTTCAAAAAAATCTATTTTATTCTGGCCTTACTTGTACATTTAATCCTTTATACCTTATAAGACATGAAAATCCTCTTAGTTTATCCACATTATAGGCCAATTTTTCCTATCCAACCTGTTCTTGAAGTGAAATTTAATGATATAGTTGAACATAAGTGTGAGGGAAGATATATTGTGGTGTAATAACTCATTTTATGATACTATGGGTGGAAATAAAATGTTGTAGAGATTTTGTTTCTGATAAATAATTCATTCTTTTAAAATTTTTACCTTTTTGGAGCTTTTAAGAAAAATGAAGCTCTGCCTTTCTGGAGCTTCTAATGAAGAAAGTAAGCTGTGATTATTTGGATCTTTCAAGAAAAACTATGAAAATTGAATTTCTTATGGTGAAATGATAAATGGAATAAATGTTTCTTGATTTTTCATGATGATAGAGCTGGATTTATACTTAGGAGAGTGATAAGGATACCATATTTGTGTGAAAATTAGAATCATGTAATTTTGCTTCAAAAGGAGCCAAACCCTCCCCATTCGGCCTCATAATTTTTAACATCAAAATCCTAAAAAAATATGCAACAGGACAACCCTGAAAATTCCTCATGATAATCATATGTTCTTGACTCACATTGGGTGGAGACTTAGGAAAATTTCAAGCATATGGTGACACTTTCATGGGTTTGGATGAGAAAATCCATGTTAAAAATTAACCTTTGCGAGATGATAGAAAATTCATGCGATGTAGTTTTTTTGTGTTCATGGGGTGATAAATGAAGTGGAAATATATTAAATAATCTAAATTGATAACTTGAAGTAATTTTTTTTATGAGGTATGATATATTTTTGTTTCATGGTGTGGATTTGGTGGATCTTGTTGGTATATGTTTAAAATTTGTTGTGATTTGATTTTAATGCTTACTTGTCTAGGAGTCCAAGTTCTAAGTGTGGGTAAATAAATAGAGATAATATTTTCAACATTTTTATATGTATTTAAAATATTTTAACCTCCTAAATTCATCAATTTGAGTTTATTTGCATCAATTTTGGATTTATGGTATGTTTTGTGCTAAAATTGGAAAGTTTCCTAAGTTTGGAAATTTAATAGATTTTAAGTATTTTGGTAATTAGATCATATATTTTATAATATAGAACCAATTTATGTGAATAATTTTTTAGGATACCTATATTTGTGGGATAAAACTTTTTCTTCAAGTATGGGAGCTGATTCGACCATCTAGAGACCTGAAAAATTCAATCAAGGTGGAGAAATATTATGAACGACCAAGTGAACCCCACCTCATTGAATTAATCATAAATCGGTCATCACACTACTAATTAAGGTTATTATAATTATAATAGAAATACAATTCAAAGGAGTGTATATTTTGTGAATATCTTGGATATTTGTTTTCATTAAGGCAAATATTGAATGTGAAACATTCAAAGAATATTTTTTTGAAATCTCATACATAAAAAAGTCATCTTCAATAAATATTTCATATACTTATCTATAAATGTAAAATTAATTTTAGACTTGGAGTAAATAAATAAAATTCAATTTGGATCATCCTATAAGAAGGAGAATTGGGGTGATTTAAAGGGGAGTGGTTTTAAATAGGAGAAACATTCAGCAGAAAGAATCTGGTGGACAACTTTTCTTCATTTATTTTTCAATCTTTTATTTTTCATAGTTTTGTAATGCATTATTCTTCACCATAAATCTCTATTACCCTTACCATGGTGGGGTAAAAATTTTAGTTTCTGTTTAAGGGTAGTTTTTACGTTTTTAATGCTTGAGTTCATACACTTTAGTGAAGAAAAATTCTATCTCTCTTCTGTAACGTTGTTTTCAATTTCATATAGCAGTTTTATTATCAAGTGAGATCGTATTTGATTTTTATTCCATTACTAATTTTTTTCTTTGTTCAATGATAATTTTCACCCGCCACTAGGTTTTGGTTTATATACGATGGAATAGACCAAGGCTTAGTGGTGAAGTACTCGATGATCGTCAGTACATGAAAGAGGGGTTGTGAATGTTTTTGATTGTTTGGGATAAAAAAGACCCAATCATATATTGCCAAATTCAATTGATAATATTCAGTACAACTATATTTCACATGTAAGGAGAGTATACCAAACTAATATCTTGGTAAGATATTCTCTCACCATCACCATTCGACCAAAGGAGTGAGAGGAAACGATCATGGAATCTCACTTTAAATGACTTAGTAGAAGAAGTTTGAATAAAATAGAATAAGGATATCATTTCAAATATAAAACTGAACCTTACCTAATCAACCTTCTCATATTTTTTTAATCGATTGTCTTTTCAATTTTTTTCAATCATTCTTATCTCATTCCAAAATTAAATCAATTCAAAAACCACTGCATTTCCCCCTCTAATTAAAAGTGAAAACTATTTTGTGTGAACTCTTCTTTGGGAGACATCCTTGGTCAACCAATGAACTAAATTTTAACTTATGAAATATTTGTTTTTACATTCCCCATGACAAGCATGAGTCAATGAGATAAAAATCACACTTAGGGAATAAACATGATAAGGAAGCATAACATATGAGTCAAAGGTATAACATGATATCATAAAGGAGAAGGTTCATGAGTAATAAAATGTAAGAATAACATAAGGAACATGGTATCATAAGATCTTGGTAAAATAGGAAATGTGGAATAAACATATAATGTTACATAAATATGATTCAATTCTAACTATCTAGTTAATATCACATGGTGGACAAATTCCCAGAATGGATTAGGTTTAATCCCTAATCCCACACATAACGTCTCATGAGACTAAAACATTACCTAATGCATTTGAGGTATATCAATGTACACCCATAATAAAATGTTCATTATTTATGTGTGACAAATAAATTAATTCAATCATAATGAATTATATAATAATTATACATGGAAAGAAAATGGGTTTCATAATCTTGCCTCATATCGTAATCAAAATAAATTTTATGTTGAAGGTATTTGATAAATGAAAATAAGGAATGTATTAACCTATAAAAAGAAGGTATAATTATATAGATATATATTTGGGAGAAATATATATATAATTTTTAATCATTCCATAACTTTATATAGCGAGATAAGGTGATTTATAGAGATAATGTTAATAACCTAAAGAAAAGGGTGGTTTAGAGAGATCCCTTACCTCAAGCCTGATTTGTCACATGTGTTATTTATATTTCTGAATAAAAAAAAGTATTTTAATTATTTACTTGTTTATTTACCTTTTTCATATTTATAACTCCTTTTATTTTATTCATTATCATTTTATATTCACTTACTTAATCATTTAGGTTCAAGTTGGATGTTTTGACAATGTTCGAATCATATGTCCAAAATCACCTTGGAAAGTTGAATAAGGTTAAAGAGATTATTATTTAATTATCTCTAGAATAATATTCATGACATAATTACAATTTTTTTACACAAATTATACTTTTTTTAAAAATAACCATGATTTATCGTATGAAAAATGAACTATGTTACAATCATGGAGACGTTAGGCCGTATATATGCATGTGTAACATTTTCATTTTTCAATGATCATGATGGAAAATAAGGTAAGTGTTATTTTATATTTACATAATTATAATTATATAATAAATATAATATTTATTGTTTAAATACACTTACATATACCATACTCATTAGGAGGTAATAAAAAAACTAATCACATTACTTCGTAAGGCGGTAGTCCTCCGTACACATAGATGACGTTATAATTATTTTAATGGATGATAAGTTAAGAAGATATATGATATATTAATTATAAATAATTATTAATATTTCAATAATATAAAATATAAAAAATTAATTCCATCATAATTAACATATATGAGAGACGATGATAGAAAATGAGTTACATCGGTTCACAAGGTAGTAGTCTAACGTACACACGAACTATAGTTTCAGTTCCTATTTGATGGAAGTGGATATGGATTTAAGTTATTAAATTAAAATGATAAAATATTAGTATATGTAAGATAACTTTGTTTTTATATCTGCATGATATATTAAGATTTTATGTATTTAGAAGAAGAAATAAAACAAAGATGCTCGGTTAAGAATGACACCTCTTCTTCGAACCACCACTTCAACATTATAATTAAAGCCTTCCTAGATTGGATTTACAGTAAAAAATGGATTATGGGATGTGGTAAGGATAGTAAGTTATTTGGTTAATTATTTTACAAATAACAAGGATTTATAAGTGTAAATATAAGAGGAGAGGGGGTGGGATTTTATAAGTGGGGGAGAGGACACATTTGGAATTTTTGAAAAAAAACTATACCCATATTTTTCACATGAAAAAGGATTAAAAATGAATCATTATAAAATATTATATGATATAAGGTTTAAATATGGACATAAAATATTATTTAGACAAGTTTTTTTTCCATTTTAACCCTTATTTTTTAGTTTAACCCCCGTTAAACACATTTTAACCTTAACTGCAATAATTAATTTTTACTAATTTTACTATTCACTATGATAAATAATTAAGTTGAACTTATTATATAATATTAATTATTATAATTGAAAATATTTAATCAATTTTTTAACTTAAATTAATATAATTGGTATAATTTAATTTAAAATTAAACCCACAGATGCGATGAAAAAATGGTTTTCGAAAGAAATCGTTTTCATAAGTATAAAAAGTTTTTATATGAAAATTGAACATGAAATTAATTATAGTAACCAAAATTAGATTAATAATAAAATAACTGATCTAATTTTACTTTTAAACCATTTTAAACAAAACATAACTTTCTAATTGATTTAAATGAAAAGGCAATATTTAATAAAAACCAGTATTTTTCACAATTCATTAAAAAATAAAACTTTTTATAAAAATACAAAAAATTCAACCCAAGAGAATTTTTACATGATGAATCCAAAAATTAAGTTCATTTTTTCAAATAAATTTTATAAAAGTGGAAAAAATTCATTTAATTATTTTTAAAAAATCAATAAAAATCATTTTTTTGAGAAAAAAGTATTTTTAAGCCTATGTATACTTTACCAAAAATTGAAAACTTATTTATCAATATATTTTATTTATCATTAATACTTAATTTTTTTAAAAAATTATTCCTATTAATACCACAAAATTTAATATATGGGTTATAGCGATCATGTTTAAATAATAATATTAATAGTATATCGAGTTTTGTTAAAACTCGGTGCTGCGTGTCGCATATGATATAGAATATAAATTTACTTTAAAAGAAAAATCAGGGTGCTAAATTTTACCCTTAAATAATTTATCCCTTAAAATTTCATATTACAGATCAAGGTGAAAATAGGTGAGGGTACTTCTACTTAATTTCCTCCTCTGGTTCCCATGTTTCCTCTTCGTATTTATGGTTCCGCCAGAACACTTTGAATAGGTGAGTCATCCTATTGTGTAGAAATTTATCTACATGGTCCAAGATCTTCATTGAATGATACTTATAAGAGAGATCATTTTCCAAATCGACCACCTATTAATTTAGTACATGTGAGGGATCTATTATGTACTTCCTCAAGAGGGATACATGGAATATGTTGTGTACTTGAGAAAGGGTTAGTGGGAGTGATAGTCGATAAGTCACAGCTCTAATATGATAAAAAAATCTAAAATGGGATGATTTACCTATGTCTTAGCTTTCCCTTGTTCCCAAATATCATGAATCTTTTCCATGGACATATGTGGATAAAAAATTTATCCCTAACCTCAAACTCTAGGTATCTTCGATGTTTTTTAGTATATATCTTTTGTCAACTTTAAGAAGTCTTGATGTGATGCTGAATTGTCTTGAAACTTTATACCATTTTCTCAACCATTTTAGGTCCCAATAGTTTGTGTTCACCAAATTCATCCCAAAAATAATGTGTTCTTTATCTCTTCCCATAAATTGATTCATAAGAGTCCATTTAGATTCTTGAGTGGAAGATATTATTGTACGTGAACTTGACCATAAGAAGATATTGACCCCATCCTCCTATTAAGTCCATCAAACATGCCCTCAACATGTCTTCTAGTGTCTAAATAGTTTGTTTAGATTGGACATTATTTTGTTACTGATAAGATGCATTGAATTTCAACTCAGTATTTAGATAATGTTGGAGGATCTTCTATAACTTGGAGGTAAATCTCAAATCATGGTAAGATACAATCAATAGTGGTGTTCCATGCAGTCTCACCACCTCTCTGATGTATATCTTTACAAGTTGATTTAGTGAGAAGTCCTCTTGAATTTCAATGAAGAGACTAGTATTTTTAAGATGATACACCACAACCCAAATTGAATTGTTTCTTATTTATTTCTTGGGGATATCAATGAAAAATTCAATGGTGATGTTTTCCCATTTCTATGTGGGTATGGGTAATGGTTGCATCACCCCCTTTGATTTTTTCCTTGTAGCCTTCACTTACTGACAAACCAAGAACTTTAATGTATATTCTATAACCTCCTTCTTCATATTGTCCCACCAGTAGTTCTTTTAGATATATCAATACATTTTCATGCTCCATGGGTTGATAGATAAGGTTGATCTATGTGAATCATTTACCAGATCCTTTATCTCAGGATTTTATGACACTCATAATCATGACCCAAATATTACAACTCATTCTTCATAAATTTTGAACTCAGAGGATTTACCTTTTCTTATGGATTCCACCTTATTCTAAATTTCTACATCATCTCTCTAATCATCCTTTAACTTCTCCATAAGGTATGGTTAAGCAATCATTTGAGAAAATAATAATGATGTTACTTTCTTCATGATTTCCATGTCAATCCTTTGAAATTATAATATTATTGGATCCTTCTCAATTATAATCACTGATAAAGTCACTAAATTATTTATACTTAGGGAATATGCCACTTTTTTTTTGGCTTAACTAGGATGGTAATGGATTGAGAATTCATAGTCCTTGATCAAATCTAACCATCTCCATTGGTTCATATTAAGTTTCTTATGTGTGAATATATATTTGAGGCTATTATGATCGTTATATATTTCATAATTCTCCCCATAGAGATAATGTCCCCATATTTTCAACACAAAAATCACTGCATCCAACTCCAGATCATGCATGAGATAGTTTTTCTTAGGAAAATTTAACTACCTTGAGGCATAGGATATAATTTTATCATTATACATTAGTACACAAACCAAAACCTTTTTTGAAGCATCACTGTATTGCATAAAATGTTCAAAACTTGAGGGAAGTGTGAGGATTGGTGCAGTGATAAACCTATTTTTTAACCCATTAAATATATCTTTACATTCACTTATCTAGATAAACTATACTCCCTTCTATTGTATCTTAATTAGTGGATTTTACAACTGTGATAAGTTTCTCAAAAAACATCAGTATTACCCAGAATGTACAAGGAAACTATATATCTCCATTACAGATGCTGGTTTAGGCTATCCCTCAATTTCATTTGTCATAGAAGGGTCCATATATATCCTTTTACTAGTGATAATATTCCCCAATAATGATAATTCCTTCATCAAAAACTCTTATTTAATGTACTTTGTATAGAAATTATCCTTTCTTAAATATTTTAGCATTATATTCAAATGCTTCTTATGATCCCTCTTTCATTGGAAGTAAATTAGAATATCATCTATAAATACTACAATAAATTTGTTGACAAAATCTCTAAATACTCTATTCATTAAGTTTATAAATATTTCTGGAGTGTTAGTGAGTCCAAAAGGAATAACTATGAACTCATAGTTCCCATACCTTGTTTGAAAATCAGTTTTGGGAATATATTTCTTCTTCACCCTTAATTAGAAATATCCCAACCAAAGGTTCACCTTTGAAAAATAATAGGATCCATATAGATGATCGGAGAATGTATCTATTTATGGAATGGGATTATTTTTCTTTATCATGATTTTTTTTGAGTTTATAGTAATCAATGCAGAGGCCTATTGACCCATAATTCTTCTTGATATAGAATACTAGCGCACCCCACGTTGAAACACATGGGAATATAAAACATTTTATAGATTCTATTTTAAGTGATTCTTCAGTACTTATAACTCAATAGTGGAAATTCTTTAAGGTGTCTTTGATATGGTAAGAGATCCAGGTATAAGTTCAATCGAGAACTCAACCTCTTGGTCTGAAGGAAGACCATGAGACTCTTTGGGGAATACATTAGTATAATCCTTCATAATGGGCATGTCTTTAATCATGATTATCTAATTTTGGTTAATAATTTGGGATTGATATGATTTCTTATAATGTAATAGAATCTACATTTGGATAGATGATTTTAGGGGAGATTCATCCTCCTCCTCACACTTGTATAAAATAGGAGGATGCCTTTGTATGTGAAGAATGACCTCCATATCTCGACAGTTGATGTTGGATTTATATAAGGACAACCAATACATACCCAAAATAGAATCAAAATCCACTAAAGTAAGTAATAAGATATTTTCTAGAAGATCCAGCATACAAAAATTAAATGGATAGGAGTTATATACCTGGGATGCAACCATTGACCTATTTTTTGTTATCACAGGTAGCCTAAACCCAATGTTTTTAGGTGGTTATTGAATATTTCTATTAATCTTGCAAGATATGAAATAATGCGTAGAACCAGAATAAAATAGTATGTTCACTATTATTGAATATATAACTAGAATACCTGTCACCACATCATTTTTGGGATCCAGTTTAGTAGTCATGATAACATATTCTATTACTTGATCTCTAGGCCTTAGAGGTTGTTGTCATTTATTTTATTCAACTACCATTGACTTAGGGAATTTAATTGTATAATTTTTATATTACGTATAGTTGAAACACTAAACAACATGATGAGTGTTTATTTGAGACTTCTCTTCTTATTCCACATTAACTGGATTATTTATTTCCATTAAACACTAGTTATCCTGATGCCCTTATTTTCCACAGCTGAATCATCTCTTAGTTCCCAAAAAATAGTTTATAGGATTCTTCTTCCCACACTTTTTAAAGGTTGGATGTTTGATTTTATTTCCTCCAATGGATTTACCTCTTGATACCCCTAAAAAATATTCCATTTTACATTTTTTGTCTTTTTACCAGGATAATACTGAGATTCACGAATCTCCATCTCAAATTTGAGGAAAAAAATAATTTAATCCACTAAATAAGATTTACACATTACTTTAGGTGTTTATGAAAAAGATGAAGGCATACTGTGCAAGCCATGCGAATTTTTCCTCATATGCCCTGATAGAGTCATCCTCCTTTTATTTTAGACAGAGGAACTCTTCTATATGTTAGTATTTAGAGTTCAAGGAAAATATTTATTGAAAACATTTTATTGAAGTAATCTCATTACTTGTAATTAATTATGCTTTAGAATTTGTGTTCTTGATCAATTTCCAACACTGACTGGATTCTCCCACAATGTGATAAATAGTTAGAATAACTTTCTATTTCTCTGAGTATTAGAGGATTGAGAATATATTATAAATAGAGATAATCCATTATTCCATGATGATGGGACCAGAAGATCCACTAAATTTAGGGGACCTTTTTATATAAAATACTCCCCTACAACTTGATATTTCTTTGGGGGAGTAGAGAGTTTCACATGATTCATGTTATTATTCATAATCTGAGCTAGTTATTCCATTAATTCCATGAAATTATTAGAACCCACTCCCATAAGAATAGGAATATAATTCAGGAAATCACCAAACTTCATATAATTTTGGTTGTTGGTATATTTTCTCATATTGTATTCCATTAACTAAAATAAGGAAAACAAGATGAGAATAAAATAAATAATAAATTTAAAAAGGGAAACTTACAAACTTAGGAGGAATAACTTATAAATGAAAAGTACATCCTAACTTATGTGTATATAGGTTTAAATCTAGGTTATCCATAGTAATTTCCTTATTAGGTTTTCTAACCTAATAATTTTTTCAAGTCCTTCATAAGGGTTGATAAATAGTTTATGAATTTTTAAAAAATATCCCCGGAGAGTGTCAAAACTGGTGTGCAGCAAGCCCTATTTTCATGGACTAGGTGATAATTGATTCCAGAACAGTGTTACCTTTTTGATTTTATTACACCTAGGTACAAATTTTCTAGTGCCACATACAATTGTAGAATCCAGATAGGGATGTATTTGTTTGGAACCCACTCACACTATACTTCACCAAAATTCCAGGTTATTTTTTTATACTTAATATTATCCTTATACTTATCATTAGACTTATCCCTAGAGTTCTCACTAAATTTTTCTCATCATTGTCTCCAAAGGTAACTAAACCTTTATCTGATAAAAACTATAGTGACCTAAGCCTTTTACACATATTATTACATGATTTTTAGACATAATTATCCAATAATCACATCCCAAAGACCATGAGGCCTATTATATTTAGAAAACTAGGTTTATAATAAATCAGAAGGAAAATAAAACATGACATCCATATTCTATTCTCCATGATGAGATCATAAATCCATTTGATTTCTTAAAACTGTATTGAATAACCAGGGAAATAAATAAAGAAAAGGGTGAGCTAAAAACCCAAGTTAGGGAATAAACATGTTAAGGAAACATAACATCTAATTCCAAGGTATAACTTGATATCATAAAGGATAAGGATCATGATTAATCACATGAAATCATTACATAAGTAACATGGTATCATTAGATCATCGTAATAAAAGAAATGTGGAAATAATTATAACATGACATAAAAAATAGTCAAGGGTAACAACCTAGAAAATATCACATGGTGGAAAAAGTACCATAATGGATCAGGTTTACTCCTTAATACCATAAAATATGTCTCATGAGACTAAAAATTTACCCAATTCATTGAATAACTATCTGGGTGCCCCCATCATAACATGTTGATGATTTATGGGTGCCATATAAATGAATTAAATCATAAGGCATAACATAATAATTACCCCTATAAAGAAAATGTGATGTTTAATATTGCCTCATATTATAATCTAAGAAAATTTCATAATGAAGAAATTTAAGAAATGAACATAAGACATTTATTACCCCATAAAAGGGAGAATAATCCATCTATATATGTGGGAGACATATATATAGAATTTAGAATCATTCCATAACTTTACTGAGATATATAAAGTGAGTTAGATAGAGAATGTTCATAACCCAAAGAAAACCAAGGTTTAAAGAGATCCCTTACCTTGAGAATGTTTTATCACATGTATTCTGTATCTTCTTGAATAATAAACTTATGTTAATTATTTAATTTCTTAGTAGTATTTTTCTGATTTATTATTCATTTTATTTTAATAATTATCATTATAATAACCCTCCTCTTTATTAAATATTTAAGCATGATTTATTACATATATTTTCACTTAATAAAACTCAAAATATTGAGAGGTATAGTGTGTTTGGGGATTAGGAATATCAAATAATAAATTAAAACATGAAATACACATCTTTATTGAAAATTTATTTTACATGACCGCAACATTCTTTTATACTTAGCATTACATGGGATAACCTGATGACATACATAAGAAAAGTGTAATATATATAGCCCATTAAGGGAGTAAACAAGGCATAACATAAAGAATACAACACATTTTAGGCAATAGTGATATCAATGGATCATAAGATAAATTTGAACATAAAGTCATGATATAACCTGATTATCATAATAAGGACATTTGGAAACAACTTACAACACTGCATCATTAACATAAATAAACCAGGTAAACCCATGTCCCAAAATGGTGGAAAAATGTCCTATAAAGGAATCAGGTAAAACAATATCCCAACATGATGTATCCTGATAATAAACATTACCCAATACATTAGAGAGCTATTAGGGCGCACCCTTCATAATCATTTCAATATCATGATTAAGTGTGCCACACAGATCATATAACATGGATTCATTAAACATATTCATTTATTACATGATTAAGGAATGTTTAATTCATATATGTAAGTCACAATTTTATATGTATGTGTGCATAAAGGTTAATACCCTTGATATAGGAATGGGTATGGTATTCACTGCACGATGATTTTGGCATGGAAAATCGCAGTGCAATTTTGGCAGCATAAGAGCGTCATATAGAAATTCATAAATTGGTTTAATGAGAGAGAAAGGGGTATATTATCATTTATACATGGGATGGAAATTAAGGGGACCATGGAACATAATATCCCAACATGTGAAATGGAATTTATATGCATAATATAAAATAAAATGCTTGAATGGAAACGAGAAGAGAGAAACCCCTTACGAAACTTCACCATTATAACGAGTGGGTTTATGGAATTATAGAGAGATTAATGGGATTTAAAGGAATATAAAATAATGTATAAATAAAATGGAAAGTAAGGAGTTATGGAAGAACTTATCCCAAGTCAAGAAAATGTAAATTAAAAGGCATGACATAAAATAGGGTCTTGATGAAAAAGGAGAGAGGGAGATCCCTTACAAAATTTCGACATAGTAACGGATTAGGTAAAGGTCCAAATGTGGGAGGATAAATGGTCCCTCCTTGAAATAAAATCAAATTTAAAGTAGTAAATTTATCATAAAATGATTAAAATATAACCAATTGAAATTAACAAGACTAATTTCAAACAAGGTTCTTGGATTAAATGGAAGAGAGAAAAGAAAGGACCCCTTACTTGGATGTGTGATCCCAAAGGCTTGAAAGAGGATTCTTGGGAGCTCGTGGGAGCCTTGGGAGGACTATATGGAGTATGGGGAATAGGGTGTTCTATCTTCAAAGAGATTTAGTAAAGAAAACGGGATCTTGGGTGGGTTTATCTAAGAAAGGTGGGGGAATTCTTTATTATTTTGGTTTGGAACACTACACACTAAAATATTCAAAACCAAAAACCATACCATGGTTTTTGACTATGTTTTCTCAAAAATGGGAGTGTCATAAATTATTTTATAAGGATAAGGGGAAAATATATTAAAATATTTCCCTTTCTTACGCGAAGGTGAGTCACACTTTCAAGAAAATGATTTTAAATTTTTTAAATATTTTATATGTCTTGGAGGATTCACTAAGGCATTATAAAATAAATAAAATTAAACTAAAATTAAATTATTTTATAAGTGTTTTATTACATCACTATTGGGTCATTATGATGTCATAAAACACATTATATATTTATATGACATTTAATTTTTACCCAAAAATTTGACTATCTCAGAAAATTTTGAAAAATTAACTGTTGGATAATATCTATGCCCTGATTCCAAAAATAATATTCATTTTATCTAAATAATTTTCTAAATATGTGAATTTTAACTTTTAGAATAAAAAACAATATTTATTGAAAATTGACGGATTTTAACAAAAACAGTTTTCAAACCTTAATAAAAATTACATTTGACTTCATAAAAATTATAAAATAATTTATATTTAATAAACGTAATTTAATAATAATATTTTATTAAAATATTATTTAATTCAAAAATACATTAATTCATTAGAAAATTTTTCTTAAATGAATTTGAATATTAACCAAGAATACTATTTGTGATTTAAGAATCATTTAGAAATTAATAATAATAGAATTAAAGTATATTCATTATTCTATAAAAAAATAATGTACATAATCATAATTATAAGGTCTTGTTACATATTCTATTTTTACACTAGCATACAACCTAAGAGTAAGGTGCGTGATGGTGGGGCTTTCTTGGGGTCGTTTAGTGAACATAGTTTAGGCTGTGATCTCGATAAGCTTAATCTTCTCCCATAAATGGTTTCAATCATGCTTAACTTGCTAGATATCAGCTTGATATTAGTCTAGGGAAAATCCAAAAAATTCTATCTCCCTGAAAATCTCTAATAAATGGGCTTCATGGGGTACGATCCTAATAGTTGAGGCCATCACTTTTTTTTGTGTGTCAAAATGATTTTTTAAAACCCTATATTTATACTATTCATATGATCATTATTAAAATAATATATTATTAATGGTAAGGATACTTAATGGTCATTTAAATCCAATTGTATATAATAAAACAAAAGGAGTTCATGTGTTTTTTATATCTATAAGACATTTAATTAAAATAAATGGAATGTTATTCATAAATGTTTGAGTCATTACAAACTTCCCCATTAACAAAATTCTCTATAAAAATTTTATTTTCACACATTAAAATAAATGAGAGTAACTATGCCCCATCACTTCCTACAGTCCCCATGCCGCTTCTTCAAACTTGTGGTTTCTCCACAACACTTTGATGAGGGGAATTTTATTATTTCATTGAAAATTTTCTATATGATCTAAGATATTCACCAGATTATCCTCATATAAAAGGTCACTATCCAATGGTACCACCTCTAGATTGAGTACATGTGATTGGTCAGGTATGTACTTCCTCGAGAGTGATACATGGGATACATCATGTACTTGAGACAGGTTTGGTGGGAGTACTAGTCGATAGACCACTACTCCGATGTGATCATGGATCTCAAAAGGGATGATGTACCTTGGAATAAGATTTACCTTCTTCACAAATCTCATAACTATCTTCCATAGAGATATGCAAAGTAATACCATGTCTCCAACATAAAACTATAGGTCTCATTTATGATTGTCAACATAGATCTTTTGTCATATTTGGGTAGCATTGATGTGCTGCTGGATGGTCTTAACCTTCTCCACCATTTCTTCAACCATTTTTGGACCTAGAAGTCTTTATTCCCCAACTTCATCCAAATATTCTAGTGTTCTGCACCTCTTCCCATAAAGGACTTCATTAGAATCCATTTAGATGCTTGATTGGAGATTATTGTTGTAAGAGAACTACAACAAATAAAGATGTTGGTACCATCCACCTTTGAAGTCCATTAAGAAAAATATCAACATGTAGTCAAGTGTATGGATATTCTACTCAGATTGGCCATCATTTTGAGGGTGATAGGCCATCTTGAAGTACAACTCAGTGTTCAAAGTGTATTGATGAATCTTCTAGAACTTAGAGGTGAATCTTGGACATTGATCAAATACAATAGATATGGGTACTCCATGTAGCATGACCACTTATCTGATATATATCCATTCTAGTTAATCTAGTGAGAAATCCTATCGAATTGAAATGAAGTGTGCGGTCTTTGTAAGAAAATCCACAAAAACCAAGATAACATTGTTTCCTTTAGATTTCTTCGGAAGTCCGGTGGTAGTCCATGGTGATGTTTCCCATTTCCATATTGGTATGGGTAATGGTTTCATCATCCCCTTAGACTTGTTCCACTCAGACTTCACTTTCTGATATACCAGTCACTTTGATATATATTTACCGATATCCTTATTCATGTTATCCCACCAATAGTTCCCCTAGAGATCTTGATACATCTCTGAATTTCTTGGGTGAATTTAGAAATTAGAACTATGTGCATTATCCAAAAGTTATCTCTTTAACTTTAGATTTAATTTAACACATAGTCTTGACCCAAATCTCACAATTCCTTCTTCATTAACATTGAACTCTAAAGATTTAGCTTTTCTGATAATTTCCACTTTCTTCTGAATTTACACATTATCTTTTTTAGAATCCTTTAACATTTCCAAAAGAGGTGGTTGAGAAATAATTTGTGAAAGTATTGATTATTTTCCCTTATTTATGATTCCCACGTTCATCTTCATCAAATCTAAAAAGATTGGATCCTTTTAAATTCTCATCAATGATAGAATTTTTGGGTCCTTTCTACTTAGAGAATCCACCACCTTGTTCTCTTTCCCAAGATGGTAATAGATTGAGTAGTTTTAATCCTTAATGATATCAAACCATCTTCCTTGGTGCATATTCAGATCTTTATGTGTGAATATATATTTGAGACTTTTGTGATCCGTATATATTTTACTCTTATTCCCAAAGAGATAATGCCTCCAAATTTTTAATGAAAATATCCCAACTTCCAACTCTAGATCATGCATGAGATAGTTTTGATCATGAATTTTCAACTATCTTGAGGCATAGGTAATGAATTCGTTATTCTGTATCAACACACAACCCATTCCCTTATTCGAATCATCACTAAAGATTACAAAAATATCCCCACTTGTGGGTAGTGTGAGAAAAGAGTTAATGATAATCCTATTCTTCAACTTTATGAAGCTTTCTTCACATTCATAATTCCAAGAAAACTTGACTCCCATCTGAGTTAGATTATTAAGAGGGTTTTCTAATTGTGAGAAATTTCTCACAAATTGGTGATAATATCTAGCTAACCCTAGGAATCTATGGATATCCATCATAGTTTTCAGCCTAATCCATCCGTAAATTACTTTTTCTAAGGATCCACATATATCCCATTACTTTTGATGATGTGCCCCAATAATGAGACTTACTTCAACCAGAACACACACTTGCTGTACTTTTCATAGAGATTCTCCTTCCGTAAGGTCTCTAGAATAGTGCTAATATACTCCTCATGATCCTCCTTGTTTTTGGAGTATATTAGAATATTGTCTATAAACACTACAACAAATTTTTCAAGATAATCTCTAAAGACTCTATTAATCAAGTCCATAAATATTTCTATAGAATTAGTGAGTTTTAAAGGAATTACTATGAATTCATAGTGACCATACCTTGTACAAAAAGTATTCTTAGGGATATCATCCTTCCTCACCCTTGGCAATATCTTGACTGCAGATCCACCTTAGAGAAGTATTGTGCTCCACATAGCTGATCGAACAAGTCATTAATTAGTGTAAAATTATACTTTTTTATTTATATTGAATTTTTTGAGCTTAAAATAATCAATTAAAAGGCGCATTGACCCACCCTTCTTCTTAATGAAGAGGACTAGTTCACCCCATGGTGAAGCTCTTGGGCGTATAACCCTTTATCCAGATTCTCTTGTAGTTATTTCTTTATCCCCTAAAGCTCCATAATATCCATTCTATATGGATTCTTGGATATTGGAAACACCACAATTATTGGATCAATGGATAATTCAACATCACTTCTAGGAGGAAGATCAAGAAATTCCTTAGAAAATACATCAATGAATTCCCTCATAATAGATATGTATTTGAGGATGGTTCTTTCATTAGAATCAATCATCTGAGAAGGATACACATGCTCATAAGGTAGTAATATCCATGCTTGAGATGATGGTGCTAAAGAATATTCATCCTACTCCTTTAAATTTTATAGAATTAGGGGTCTATTCACCATATTAAGAGAGATTTCTCTCTTGAGGAAATTAATGTTGGATCTATATATGGAAAGACAATCCATGCCAATAATTGCATAAAATTTCACCAAGGTAAGTATGATGAGGTTTTCTGGGAAGTTCAATTCACAAATTTTGATAGGGGAGGAGTTATATGCATTGGATGCTATAATTTCTCCATTTTCTATTTTCACCAAAATCTCTACTTCCATGCTTTGTGGTGGTGTTTGGATTGTTTTAATATTATTTCAAGATATAAAAGAATGTGTAAAACCAGAATAAAAAAATACATTCTTTATTCTTGAATGAATAACCAACGTACCTATCACCACTTTATTTTCAAGATTCACTTCGGCGGTAGTGATGGAAAAAGTTCTCCCTTGCTGCCTTAGAGGTTGTTAGTTTCCTATAAAACCCATTTTTTTAGGGAACTAGTTCATAAAGTTTCCTAGTTCTATTTAGATGTATCAATGAACAATTTGTTGAGGATAGAATGGAGAATTCATTTCCTCTATCATAGTAGAAGGTTTTTCTTATCAGAAATCGCTAGCTAGTTTCCCTTCCTTCATACATATAAATCATTTCCTCATCATGTTTAGGTAATTTCTACGGTGCTTCTTTCTACAATTTTGACAAGCGGGGTGCTGGAATTTTTTAGCACTGTTGGATTTATCCATCAGATCGCCAGAATTAAAGTCTACTTTTATATTCTTATCCCCATGATACCCCTGATATTCTCTGATCTCCATATTGAATTTGAGGGAAAATTATACAATCTCCTCATATCTTTCAAAGTCACATATCTCTAGGTATTTCGGTAGGCTAGGTTTTATCCCACCAAATAAATGGTCAACCTTGTATTTGGGGGTAATGAAAAAACCAGAAGTGTATCTTGAAAGTTTGGTGAAGCTTGAATCATACGCCCCAATATATTGTTATTCCTTTTTCTTAAGTGTAAAGAAATATTTTTCCATCTTAAGATGGAGGGTGCGAGGAAAATATTTATTGAAAAACATTTTTTGTAAATCCTTCCATCCCATCACCTCGATCTCTTCCTTAGGCTTCATATTTTTTTATCAATGTACACCATTGATCAGCTTCACCCTCCATACGATAATAATCCAAAAGAACCTTCTCTTGTTTGGAACATTAAAGGATGGATAATATCTTCTCAATGGAGTTGATCCATTGTTCGACGATTGAGGGATCATATGATCAATTTAAAGTAGGAGGCCTTTGTCTCATAAAGCTCTTGATTATTATTTTTTCTTTATTAGGGGGTTTGGATGCGCATATTGATTCAGGTTTATATTCAAAACTTGAGTTAATTGGGATTGTATCATAAAAAATTTTGTGATTCCCACTCCCATCATATTGGGCATCTCATTAGAGTAGTCATCACATTGATCTTCACATCGGTTGTTAGCCCAATTCCTCCTATTACTAGCCATTGGCTAGAATAAAAGGAAAATTAGATGTAAATATTTTAAACTGTTAAACACATAAAGTGGAATCTAATGATATCAAAGGGGTAACTTATAAATCACATTCGTCTACTTAAATTATGAATTTTTATGCTTCGATATAAGTTATCCATGATATACTTCGTAACGTATATTATTATGGGATTTTTTATTCCCTTAATAATAATTTTTACTAATCTTATGAATTTACCAAAGAATATCCCCCAGTAGTGTCAAACCAAGATTGTAGTAAGGCCTGTTTTCATGCACCAGTTCCCATTCAAGCCTAGCTCAAAGTAGTGTTTTTGTGTTTTACCCCTAGATACATCTGTGCCAAAGCAACCTCTACTTGTTCGTATCCTGGTAGGGATGTATTTTCTTGATAAAACACTTTCTATATACTCACAAAAATTTAGGGATTCTTTTTTATACTTATTATTATCCCTAAGTATTTCACCGTATTTTTCTAATCCTAATCCCAAAAATGACTAAACCTATCCTCTGATACCAACTATAATAACCTTCCTCTTTATTACACATTTAAAAATGATTTATTACAAAACTTTTCACTTAATAAAACTCAGAAGATAAATAGGTATAATGTCTTTGGGTCTTAGTAACATTACATAACAACTTAAAACATGAAATATACATCTTTATTTAAAACTTATTTTACATGTCCACAATATTCCTTCGTATTTATCATTGCATGGGATAACCCGAGAACATACATAAGAAAAGGGTGAGATATAAAGTCCAGTAAGGGAGTAAAAAAGGTATAACATGAAGAATAAAATACATGTTAGTAAATAGGCATATCAATGGATCATAAGAGAAACATGAATATAAATACATGATATAACATTATTATCATAACATGGAAATGTGAAAACAACTTACAATACTGCATCATTAACATAAAGAAATCAGTAAAGCCCTGTCCCAACATGGTGAAAAAAATTATTATAAATGAATTAGGTAAACCATTATCCCAACATGACGTATCATGATACTAAATATTAACCAATGCATTGGAGTTATATCATGGTGCACCCTTCATAATAATTTCAATATCATGCTTAAGTGTGCCATATAGATCATATAACATGGATTCATTCAACATATTCATTTCTTCCATGATCAAGGAATGTGGAATTAATACATGTAAGTCACCATTCAATAAGTATGTGTGAATAATGGTGAATACCCTTGATAGAGGAAGGAGTATGATATTCACTACATGATGATTTTGGCATGGAAAATCGTGGTGCAATTTTGGCAGCATAACAACATCATATAGAAATTACTAAATTAGGTTGATGAGAGAAAATGGTGTCTATCTTAATTTATAAATGGCATGGAAAGTAAGGGGATAATGGTACATAATATCCCAACATGTGAAATGGAATTTAGGTACATAAAATAAAATAAAATGCTTGAATGGAAATGAGAAGAGATAAACCACTTAAGAAATTTCGGCATAGTAATGAGTGGGTTTAAAGGATCATAGGGGGGATTAATGAGAGTTAAAGAAAGATACCATAATGTATAAATAAAATTTAAGGTAAAGAGGTAGGTAATAAAATATCCCAAATCAAGTAAATGGAAATTAAAAGGCATGACATAAAATAAGTGCTTGAAGAAAAAGAAGAGAGGGAGACCCCTTAAGAAATTTTAGCATAGTAACGAATTAGGTAAGGTACAAAATGGGGGAGGATAAATGATACCTCATTGAAATAACAAAAAATTAAAAGTAGTTAATTGATCATAAAACAATGAAAATATAACCAATTGAAATTTACAAGACTAATTTCAAATAAGGTTCTTGAATTTAAAGGAAGAGAGAAAAGAAAGGATCCCTTACTTGGATATGTGATCCCAATGGCTTGAGGGTGACTTGGGAGGACTCTAGGGAGTAGGGTTTAGAGGTTGGTCAAGATTAAAATATCTTGAGTAAAGATAAATGAGAGTTTGGGTGGGTTTATATAGGAAAGGTGGGGGAATTACTTATTATTTTGGTTTTGGACACTACACACTAAAATATTCAAAACCACAAACCATCCCATAGTTTTTACCATGGTTTCTGGAAAATGGGAGTGGTATAAAATATTTTACAATTATAAGATCCTAATATATTTAAATATTTCCCTTGCTTATGTGGAGGTGAGTCACACTTTCAAAGAAATGATTTTAAAATGTTTAACTATTTTATATATCTTGGAAGATTCACTATGGATTTATAAAATAAACCAAATAAAACTAAAATTACATTATTTTAAATAAAAAACATATATTTTTCCAAATATACCTTTTATTGTATTTTATTACATCACTATTGGGTCATTATGTCATAAAATACATTATATATTTATACAGTATTTAATTTTTACGTAAAAATTTGACTGTCTCAAAAAATTATTAAAAATTCATTTTTGGATAATTTTGATGTCTTGATTAAAAAAATAATGTTAATTTTATCTAAATAATTTTATAAATATGTGATTTTTTAATTTTAAAATAAAAATTGACATTTATTGAAAATTGATAGGTTTTGACAAAAACAGTTTTCAAACCATAATAAAAATTACTTTTGGATTCATAAAAATTATACGATAATTTATATTTAATAAAAGTAATTTAATATATAATATTTTATTAAAATATTATTTAATTTAAAAATCCATTAATTCATCAAAATATATTTCTTAATTGAATTTGAATATTAACAAAAAACAGTATTTTTTTCTTTAAAAATCATTTACAAAGTAATAATAATAGAATAAAAGTATATTAATTATTCTATAAAAAATAATGCACATAATCATAATGATAGGGTCTTATTACATATACCTTTATTGAACCAGCGTATGCCCTAAGAGTCAGTTGCATAAGGGTGGGACTTTCTTGGGGCTATTCGATGAACATGGTTTGGACCGTGATCTTGATGTGTTTGAACATATCCTATTAAAGGTTTCACTCATGATTAATTTATTGGATCTTGCCTTGGGATTAGTCTAGGGCAAAGAAAAAAATTCTACCTCCCTTTGAATCTCCAATAAATGGGATTCATAGGGTATTATCCTACTGGTTGAGGTCATCACTTCCTTTATTTTTGTCAAAAGTATTTGTTAAAACCCTATATTTATACTAGTCATGTGATCACAATTCAACGACTATATTATCAATGGAAAGGATACTTAATGGTTATTTAAATAAAACTGGATATAATAAAACAAAAGGAGTGAATGCATTTTCTATATCCATAATTCATTTAATTAAAATTAAGATAATTTTATTCATAAATGTTTGGGTCGTTACAATCATGTTATATTCAATTACTTAATCATTTAGGTTCAAGTCAGATGTTCTATTGATGTTCGACTCATATGTACAAAATCACCTTGGAAAGTTTAATAAGCTAAAAGAGATTATTATTTAATCATCCACAGAATAATATTCATGAAATAACTATCATTGTTATACATATATTATATATCTTTTAAAATAATCATGATTTATTGTTATGAAAAATGAACTATGTTTTAATCATGAAGATAGTTGGCCATACATATTCATGTATAATGCTTCAATTTATAAATTATAATGATAAAAAGGTAATTATTATTTTATATTTATAAATTTATAATTATATCATAAATATAATATTATTTATTTAAATATAATTACATATACAATCCATGTGATGCTGTAATAAAAAATGAATCACATGACTTCATGAGGCGGCAGTCCGCCATACACACAAATAACGCTATCATTATCTTAATGGATGGTAAGGTAAGAAGGTATATGATATATTAATTTTATAGAATTATTAATATTTCATGAATAATATATACAAACATTAAATCCATCATCATTAGTATCCATGAGATATGATGATGGAAAACGAGTTACATCAGTTTGTCAGGTAGTAGTCCTCTGTACACACAAACGATGGTTTCATTTCACATTTGATGGAAGTAAAGATGAATTTTATTAATTTAATTAAAATTATAAAATATTATTATACTAAAGATGCTTATTTTATTATATCATCATGATTGATTAAGATTTGAAGGAGGTGGAAAAAGAAATAAAATAATGATTCTTGGTTAAGAATGATACCTCTTCTTCGGACCACCTCTTTAGGATTATACCTACAGCCTTAATATATAAGACTTATGATAAAAAAAAGTCTTTTAGAGAATGGGGAGGGAATTAAGGAAGGTATTTTTTTATTTTATGAAACAAATGGATTTATAATTTTAAATAGGATAGGATAGGGTGTTCCATTTTATAAGTGGGGGACAGGGAACACCTGAAATTATTTAAAATAAAAAGTTATACACACATTTTTCACATGAAAAAAGGATCCAAATGGACTATTCTTAAAAATTAGATGATATAAGGTAAAAATATGGCCATAAAATATAATATTAAAAAATTTATCAGTCCATTATAACCTTTATCATTTTAGTTTAAACCTCAATAAACCCATTTTAACATTAACAACAATAATTAATTTTTACTGTTTTTACTATTTATTATGAAAAAAATTAAGTTCAAATTATTATATAATATTAATTATGAAAATAAAAAATAAGAAATATATTTTAAAAAATTCAATTCAAAGAATTGGTAGAATTTAATTTAAAATTAAACTCGCAGATGCGATGAAAAAATGGTTTCCCAAAGAAAAAGTTTTCATAAGTATAAACAGTTTTTATATCAAAATTAAACATGAAATTGATTCCAATAACCAAAAATTGGATTAATAATAACATCATTTAAATAATTACACTTTTAAACCATTTAAAAAAATATAACTTTGTAAATGATGGTAGTTTTCAATTGAACCTAGTATTTTTCACTGTCCATTGAAAAATCAAACTTTTTTGAAAAATACAAAAAATTAATCATAAGATAATTTTGACATCCTGATTCAAAAAAATGAATTTAATTTTTCAAATAAATTTTATAAAATTATCCAAAATTAATTTTATTATTTTTTTTATAAAAAGCAATAAAAATCATTTTTTGAGAAAAAAGTTTTTTTGAATCCTATAAAGACTTTACCAAATATTAATTACTCATTTTAAAGTATATTTCATTTATCCTTAATAATTTATTTTCAAAATGTGTTTATTACTATTCATACTTACAAATTTAATGGCTAGACTATAATAGTATTGTTTAAATAATAATATAAATAGTATATTAATGTTCTTTAAAACTCAGTGTTGTGTATCACATATGCTCTCAAACATAACTTTCCTTTAAAAAAGACCTAAGGTGTTACAGATCTGATGTGATTAATAATCTCAAATGGGAAAATATACATGGAAATTATCATTCCATTATTTCCAAATCGCATAAATCTATTCTATAGAGATATTCAAAGAAACACATTATCCCTAACCTCAAACTCCAGGTCTCATTGATGATTATCATCCTAGATCTTATGTTGAATTTGAATAGCCTTGATGTGATTCTGAATAGTCTTTATCTTTTTTACCATTTCCACAACAATTTTAGGTATTATGATCTTGTTTTCACCAACTTCATCCCAACACATAGGTGTTCCACATCTGTTCCCATAAAGGGATTTAAGTGAATATATTTGAATGCTTGAGTGAAAACTATTATTATACGATAAATTGACCAGAGGAAGATGCTTACCCCACACTCCTTTTAAGTTCATCAAGAATTCTATAAATATTTATCCAAGTGTATTCCTCTCAGATTGACCATTAGTTTGGGGGTGATAAGCTGTATTGATGTTCAATTCAATTTTTAGTCACGTTGAATAATTTTATAGAACATAGAACTAAATATTAAATCTTGGTTATATACAATTGATAGTAGTGTTCCATGCTTCCAAACAACTTATTTGATGTATATCCTTGCAAGTTGATCGCGTGAGAAGTTCTATAGAATTAAAATGAAGTGAGAAATCATTATAAGATGATCCACCACAACCCATATATCATTATTTACTCTTTATGTCTTTAAAATACTAGTGATAAAGTCTATGGTGATATTTTTCCATTTTTATATAGGTATGATTAATGGTTGCATCATCCCCTTAGATGTTTTTACTTTAAACCTTCAATTTACGATACACTATAAGCTTTTATGTATATTCTATGATTTCCTTCTTCATATTTTCCCACCAATAGTGATCTCAAAGATGTTGATCCATATTTATACTCCCTTGGTAGATTGAGAAGGGTGAGATATATGCATCATTAAACAAATGCTTATTTATCTTAGGATTTTATGGTACATATATTTTTATCCCAAATTATAAAACTCCTTATTTATCAATTTTAAACTCTGAGGATTTACCTTTTCTTATATATTATACATCCTTCTGAATTTCTATATCATCTCTTTTATCATCCTATATCTTCTCTGAAAGGGATGATTGAGAAATTATTTTAGAAATGAATAATGATTTTCCTTCCTTTATAATCCCTATGTCCATACTTTACAAGTATGATAATATTGGATCCTTCTTGATTATCATCATTTACATGGATTCTAGATCCCTTCTCCTTAGAAAAATTGTCTCTTTATTCTCTTTCCCAGTATGGTATAAGATTGAGTAGTTATATTACATGATCTTCTCTAACCATACTTGCTATCCCATATTAATCTAATTCCGTGTGAATATATATTTTAGGATCTTATGATACATATATATCTGAAAATTCTCCCCATAGAGATAATTCCACTATATTTTTAACATGAAGATTATTGTATCATGATCTAGAACATGTATTAGATAGTTCTGCTCATGAAATTTCAACTGAATTAAGGTGTATGCTATCACTTTATCATTATAAATTGGTATACAACCCAAGTAATTCTTTGAAGCATCATTGTACACTATTAAATGTTCCCAACTTGAGGGAGGTTTGAGGACTGGTGTAGTGGTAAACCTCTTTTTTAATTTCTTGAAGCTCTATTCGCATTCATCCATCCATAAAAACATTAATCCCTTATTATTAAACATGGTTATAAGGTTTCAAAATCATGATAAGTTTCTAAAAAATCATAGAAAATATACATATAATCCAATGAAACTACGGATATCCAATATAGATGCTGGTTTGAGCCACTCCTCAATTTCATTTATCTTAGAAGGGTCCATCAATATCACTTTCTTGGTTATAACATGCCACAATAATAATATTTACTCCATATAGAACTGAAATTTACTATAAATTTCATATAGATTCCCCCTTTTCAATGTCCTTATCACAATATTCAAATGCTTCTCATGCTCCTCCATGCTTTTGGAGTATATCAAAATATCATCTATAAATACTACAATTTTTTTTCAAGGTAATATCTAAAGTCTCTCTTCATTAAGACCATAAATATTAATAGAGATTTAATAAGTACAAAGGGAATCATAGTGAACTCATAGTGTCTATACCTTATTTGAAATCTAGTATTAGGATTATCTTCCTTCTTCACCTTTAACTGGGGATATCTAGACCAAAGGTACACCTTAGAGAAGTACTAGGCCCCACGTAGTTAATCGACCAAGTCATAAAACTATGAAATGGGATACTTGTTATTATCATGATTTTGTTGAGTTAATTCTAAACAATGTATCGGCACATTAATCCATACTTCTTCTTGAAAAAGATAAATGAAATACCCCATGGTGAAACACTCAAGTGTATAAAACCATTTTCCAAATTATATTGTAAATGCTTCTTGATTTATTCTAACTAAATGGAGACCACTTTTTATTGAGTCTTGGATATGGTAAGAGATCTTGGTATAAGTTTTATTGAGAACTCAGAGTCTTGGTCAAGAGTAAGACCATGAAATTATTCCATAAATATTCCAGTATAATCCCTCACAATGGAAAAGTCTTGGAACATGATTTTCTTCTTTTTCTAAATCATTTGGGATAGATATGGTTTCTCATAAGGTAATAATATCCACACCTAATAAGAAGATTCTAAATGATATTCCTCCTCCTCCTTAAACTTATACAAAATCAGAGGATAACTTGGAATGTGAAGAGTGATCTCCCTCACCTGACAGTTGATGTTGTATTTATATAAGGACATCCAATCCAAAACCAATATAGAATTACACTCCACTAAAGGAAGTGGGAAAAGGTTTTCTAGGAGGTAAAATTTTCTAACATTAACTAGTGTTGTGTAATATACTTGGGATGAAATAATTTCTTTGTTTTATGTCCTCATAGATTTATTAACCCCCATGTTTTGATTTTGTGTTTGAATAGTTCTAATAAACAAAAAAGATAAAAAACAAAGTGTATAGCCAAGAAAAATCTATATCTACTATTCTTGAATGAATAACCAGCATACCTATCACCACATAATTATCGGGATCCACTTTAGAAGTAGTGGTAGAATATTACCTTACTTTATATCTAGGACTTAGAGGTTATTATATTTTATTTTCTTTGACTACTTTTGGCTTAGGGAATTGGTCAACATAATTCCCATGTTCCTTTCTATTGAAACACTATAACATGGGACAAGTGTTGTTATAAACCTTGTTTTACTCTATAAAATTAGTGAGATTCTTCATATACCATATACATTTATTAGCATGATGCCCCAATTTTATATATTTGAAGCATCTCTCAGTTCCCTTAATATAGTTTTTGGGATGCTTCTTCTAACATTTTTTACACAAGGGAAGTTGGGTTTTCTTTCCTCCATGAGATTTATCCATTGATCATCCTAAAGAAAATTCCATTTTATGATTTTTATTTCTAGTTCCATGAGACCACTGAGAGTCTAAAATATCCATCTTGACCTTGAGGGAATAAGAGATAATCTATTCAATGTTTTAAAAGTCACAAATCACCAAAGTTTTTCATACATTTTCCTTTAATCCACTAAAAAATAATTCCACCTTACTTTTTATGTTGATGATAAAGCCTGAGGTATACCATGAAATCCTTGTAAATTTTGTCTCATATGCCTCAATAGACTCATCTTATTTTTTATTTAGTTTTAGGAACTCCCTATAAATTTTATGATAGAGAGTTTAGGTAAAATATTTATTAAAAAATATTTTCTTGAATCCTTCTCATTCCATGAAATCAATTTCCTCATTGAGATTCATGTTCTTGATCTGTTTCCACCACTGATCAGATTCCCCTTAAATATTATATACAACCAATATGAATTTGTCTTATTATGATCATTAGAGGATTGAGAATATCTTCTCAGTGGAGTTAATACATTTTTCTATGATGAGGTGATCAGAAGATCCACTAAAGGTATGAGGCCTTTATCACATAATGGAATAAACCAAACCTTCTATTTATTAGGATAAGGAAGACATTTCAGATGATTCCAGTTAATATTCATAACATGAGTCCACTATGCAAGTACTTCCATAAAGTTATTAGCTCCCACTCCCATAAGGCTAGGTATCTCATTAGGGAAATATTCACATTTCTTATCATATTTTTTGTGGGAACAGTTCTACATATTTTCCACCATTAAATAAATGAAAAAAATAATGAGAAAACTCAAACTAAAAGTTATTTTAAAATGGGTACTATGAAAATAAAAAATAAAAAATTACAAATGACATGTAAACCCTAACTTATGAGTCTCTAGGTTTAAATCTAGGTTATCCATGGTAATGTTTCCTATTAGGATTTCTAACCTAACAATCTATTCAATCCCTTAATAATTATTCTTAAACAGTTTGTGAATTTCAAAAATCAAATACCCTAGGAGTGTAAAACCATTTTTGAATTAAGGAATAATTTTTATGCTCTAGGTGATGATTAATTTAATACCCAATTCACCCTTTTTGGGGTTATTACCTCTAGGTACAACTCTTCCAGAGACACATCCACTTATAGTATCTAGAAATGGATGTAAATTTTTTGAAACCACTCACTATTGACTTCACCAATATTTTAGGATATCCTCATATACTTAGAATTATCACTTGGGTTATCATTAAAGTATTATTGTCCTAATCCCTAAAAATAACTAGACCTTTCTTTGATAGTAACTATAAATACCCCGACCATTTACACATATTGTTACATGTTTTTTTAACATAAATATAAAATAAATAAAATCCAAAGATCATGAGGCCTAGTGTCTTCGGAACACTAAGTACACAATACATAAAAAACACAACATATTTATTTGTATTATCTTTAATTATCTCTCAAAAATACATTGGATAACCTGATTAATACATAAAAGAAATGGGCGTGGTATAAAGCCGAGTAAGGGAATAAGGATGGTAATGAATCATAACATATGAGTCAGAAGGCATACCATGTTATTATAAAAGACAAGGATCGTGAGTAATAATATAGAGGAATAAAATGAAGAAAACTAAATAATAAGATCATAAAAATATATGAAAGTGGTAGAAACATGAAACATGAAATAAACATAAGTCAAGGCTAACTTCTAAGACAACATCACATGGTGGATAGTGACCCATCATGGATTAGGTTCACTCCCTAATACCATACATAACACCCCATGAGAAAAAAATATTACCCAATTAATTGGAGTGCTATCTCAGTGAACAAATCATAACATTTATATTCTTATATGTTCCACAAAAAGAAATCAATCACAATCCATAAATATAATAATTACCCATAGAATGAAATGGGATTCCTAATCATGGATCATATCTTAATCAAATGATATTTGATAATTATTCCAAATATAAGAAGGAATTAAATTTTTTTTTTGTGTTCATATCTAAGTAAATAATAATATTTCTCAAAATATAGTGTTCATTTGAAAAAATTTCATGAGAAACGATATAGAATTAGGTATATAAATGATCTTTCAAAATAGTTTTTTAAGGAATCAGTTAAATAATTTTAGAGAAAGAGTAAGTGTTGAATTTTATTTGAAAAATAGAGGTAAACAAGAATGGTTATACCTAAAATAATCCTTTATTTAATGAAATCATGAATGAGAGTAAATATATTAAATGGGATTTTCATAAAAGGATTAAGGGATAGAAAAACTCCCCTTAACCGGGTTTGATTTAAAAGAAGGAATTTGAGAAATGAACTTAAGTCACATGTTAACCCATAAAAGGAAGTGATAATAAGATAGGTATATATGTAATATAAATATATACAAAATTTAGATTCATTTCATATCATCAAAGAGAGATTGATAGTGAGATAGAGAGAGAAAGATTATAACCCAAATAAAAAGGGTATTTTGGAGAGATCCCTTACCTTAGGTTACATAATTGTTTTGTACTTACACTTAAAATCCTAGGTAATAAAATTATATTAATGAATTAATAAATTCATAACCTTTTACATATATTTTATTTAAAATAATTTTATTATCCATTTCAATGAGATATAATGTTTAATTTCATTATTCCCAGAGCGTTCATTTCATGGTTCCATTGTTGGATCACTTATGGATAATTATTGAAGTTATTGTAATATGTGAATAAAAATATAGAAGTTAAATTAAATGGTATTCATGTAATTATATAAATTTTAATGTTCACAAATACTTATACTTTTTATTTAGGTGGTTTTTTCGACCATCACAAATTAGTTTCATTTTATTTAATATTTTATATATATATATTTATTCAAGAACATTAAATAAGTTATAATATAATTATTAACATATTATTCAACCATAAAATAATTTTTATGATATGACTTAAAGGAGGTAATGGAAAACAAAAACTCATCATCCAGAGAGGTGGTGGACCGACATAATATGGAAAATGGTTTTGTTTTTTAGAATAAGTGGAGAAGATAAGATGATGAATGATATATATTACATTAAAAATATAAAATTACAATATATATATGGTACTAGAGTTAACGTTACATGTTTTATGGCGGATTTTAGGAGAAGGTAGTAGAGGAAATGAATCCAAAAGAAGTAGTTTTAAAATATTACCTCTTGAATGTTGTTTCCATGAAAATATCCTTAAGGAACTTGGAGTTGGTATTTTTGTGAGAAAAATAGAAATAAGATGCATGGGAGAGGATTGAGAAGATAATTGGGAAGAAATTTGTCAAGATACAAGGATTATAAGGTGTGATGAGAAGGGGTTGTGTGTGGTGGTATTTATTAGGTAAGGAGAGGGGTGTTTTTGAATATTATATCCATTGGTTTATTATTTTGGCTCAAGAATAAAAATAGTGTTCATTATTGTGACCATATAGAGTAAATGGTACATGTGAGTTCAAAATAATGGGTGATTACATAATCTATGACTAAAAAATTCATGTATTTAACTTATAATGTTAGATATTGTATTTTGTGGTATTTCACTATTCACAAAAAATTCAACTATTTCAAAAAAAATAGAAAAAATAAAACTAACCATTTTCAATGTGTATATTTAAAAAATGAAATCCATTTTATTATTTTTTTTCTAAATATGATAAATTCAATTTTTAAATAAAATCCTCAATTATTGGAAAAATTCTAATTTTAATATTATGATCAATTTTCATAACCTTTGAAAAATTACTTAAGTTACCATAAAATTATATTATCATTATATCACAACATAATACTAATTAATAAATCCAAGTTATGAAAATAAAATTTCTTTTAAATAATTATATTTATTGTAAAAGTGTAATTAAAACATCAATGTTTTACAAAAATACAAATACTTAATTTATCATTTAAAAAACTTTTATTTACTTATACCATGATATAAATATATCATATTTTCATTTTATAATACACCTAAATATTATATTACACTTCTATGTGTGAGGATACTATTTTAATAGTCTGTTTACTATTCCTAATGTCCATATTACTATTCCAAGGATCGGGTTACTATTAGAATGGTCAGATTACTATTTCAATGGCTAGATTTGTAACGGTCATATATGTTCCCCAATTCCTATAAATACCATAAATTTCATTTATTCATCATTCACCTTTATTTTATCTCAAATATATATATATATATATGGTTTTATTTTCAAAATTCATATTGCCTTACTAACATTCTACTTCATTTCTAAAATGTTGTTCATGATTGTGATTATTCCGGGGGATCGAGAAGATCCAAATTTTCCTATTACTATTATATAATTTTATATTTTTTTTTACAATTTTAATACTTTCAATTTTTATAGCCATATTTATTCTCTAAATAATTTTTTAAATTTTTATAATAAAATGTTGATAGTTTTATCATGTGGTGTATGTGATTTACTAAATATGAAACATTTATGTAATCAAAAGGGAAATTATATTGATAGAGTTATGGGTTGTCACATAGACACCCCAATGGGTCAAGAATTATCCCTTCCCATAAGGAATGAAAAATATCCACTAGACCAATTTTATTATAATTAAGTGGCCTGATGGTCTAAGAAGAATGTGGCCTAATGACCCCTGAAGGAGTTGACCTAAAGGCCCAAAAGAGATGCATGTGTCATGATATGAAACAATATTCTTGGTGTGCCACCCCCTTATCATGATGAGCCACCAACAACCACACCACAACATCCTGTATGTCATTAGGCTGCACGACACACCCACACACTATGATGCTAGCCTCTGTCATGCTATGTCGCCTTTGTTACACTATGACGGGGCATCCCTCTATCCCACATCATAAATTTGTATGGGTGGGGGGCTAGCTGATATATTCTAAAATACCCATCCCTCATTCATGTCGGTGCCTACCCAGTGACACATTCATGTCACCATGTCACATCACACCTGCTATGCCATGACATCTACATGAGTCAAATTGTGTTTTTTCCACCTAGAAACAATTCCCACAGTGTGAGATCATTTTTTCTATAAATGACCAACATAATCCCCAAATGGGATGCTAGGATTTTATTCTTGGTTAGATGCAAAATCATGATGTGACTTTACCACTCAGGTAAAGCCACAACCACAATAATAGTTAGTAGTTAATTATTATTTAACGAATACTAGTAATTAATTAATTAATAATTAGTCTTAATTTTTTTTATTAAATATTATTAATTAATTATGAATTAAATAATAAGTATTAAAAAATTACCGTATTAGGTATAAGGGATTATAAACCACAAAGACACACTTACCCAGATACCCCATTAGGCCTAGCCTCACCACTCCCCATAAAGAATGATAATCATCCACTAGACCTTATTTTATCACATAGAGTAGATTAAAGACCCACGTTTTATATGAACCTGAGGTCTAGCTGAATGTGGCCCAAAGACCCTTAAAATATATGACCTAAAGGACCAAATGAACAGCCTACACCATGTCGTGCCACCGATCTTACACTGTGCTTCCTCCCTTGCTAGCAATAATCACATTGTATCACTTGTCTAAATCTCATGCCACTACCTACCAATACAAATCGTGTCATGATTTACTCAATTATTTCCTAGCAATAAACCCCTCCATCCCATGTCCAAAATACATGCGGGAAGAGATCCAGTTGATAGGTTTCATTGCACTCATATATCTTTCGAGCTACTCACTCAATGATTCACATGTGGTTCTCCACTGCACCACATTCCTAGTCATGTTGCACCATCAAACTAGTTTTAGTGCACTGATCATAACATAGAAGGGATCCATTCTATCCCACATCAGAAATCTGAGTGAGTATAGGGTTGATTGATAGGCTCCAATAAACTCATCACTCCTTTTGAGCCACCACCAAACCGTCACACCGTGCAGCCCGCCTAGTTACACTTTGTGACGTCGAACTGGATGTTATTATGAATCCACCTTGTCTATGCCCATAGTGTGGGGCCCAATTTTAAATCTAAAATGTCCAACATAATTTCTACATGTTATTAATATGTATTAATTAAATAAAAATTATTAAAAATTATTTTTAAAAAATTACTAATATATATTTAAATTTATTATTTAACAACTAATTAGTAATTATTTAATAATAATTCTTAATATTTATTAATAATATGCAATTAATTAATTGATAATAATTATTAATTATCATTGATAATTAACAATTACTTTTTAGTAATTAATTATTAACAAATCATGAATTATTATTAATTAATTAAAAGTTATTATTAAATAAAAAACTATTACCATTAATAATAAATAAATAATTAATAATTAATAATAATAATTAATTAGTTAGTAATTATTACTCAATTGTTTGTTAATTACAAGTTAAATAATTCCTAACTATTAATTAATATTAAATAATTACAAGTATTTATTTATTATTAATTAAATAAAATTCATTAATAAATATTATAAATAATTATTAAATACAATTTTTAACTTTATTAAATAGTTATTATTATTTAATTACCAATTATTGTTAATTAATATTAATTAATTAATAATTACTATTTTTTTATAAATTGTTTTAAATTAGTTACTAATTATTATTAACCACTTACTTATTACCATTAATTATAATTAATTATTATAGTGTAGGAAAAAGGGAAGATGAATCCCATATTGGAAATCTATAAGGATTTTAAGGGAACCCTCCCTTATAAAAGAGAGTGATGAGAGAGAGTTTTAGTTATATTTTCAAATTACTTTAATATAAGTAATGCTGAATATAATAGCAGTTATATTCTACTAAAAATTATATATATATATATATATAACAATGAAATAAAAAAATAAATATAACAAATCTGTTAAAGCCCCAAAGGTTCATGGTAGCCTGATTTAGAGTCGGAATAACCTATTCGCTACACCATTGCTAGAAGGTGGTGGAAAATACCCCCCTTCCCTTTTATAACATTGACCTATGGGTGGAAAGGAGGGAAATCAATATAATATATTGGGTTCATAGTTCCAACAATAGTAGGGGTGTAATGCTCAGTGATGGAAAAGCATGGGTTAAATAGTGCACCATGATAGATCAGAATAGAGTAATTAGGGTTATAAGGGTGGGGCGGTTAATGGTTTGCATGAGGTAGAAAAAGGGGCATGGTACTGGGTCTATGTGTTTCCCCATGAACCATTGGATTGGAAAGACCAAAATAAATATGATCTATTCTTCGAGGATATACCCACATGTGATATTGATGTCAGATTGTATAGTTAGGTTGAGTTCAACAGGGGCCCATGAAACATTTGGTAATAAGGGATGCTCACTTTCCATGAAAGGATTAATCAATCGATTAAGAAATATTGGTTGTATAGGGAGGGGCATGAAATTGACCCATTTCATATATATATGTCACTGAGCACATATAAAATAGTGAGAATGACTTCTAAATACAAATATAGTGGTTAATTACAAAAAAATACCAAGACCATTATAAAATCATCTAGTAAAATAACTACAAGGGTACTTCATTTGTAATTTACCCCCTAGACTGGTCCCCAAATGTCATTCACCTTATAAAACTCATTCTAGTTTCCTCCATTGTTAGTGACACAATTTACACATGTTAGGCCCTTACTGGACACCATGTGAACCTTTAATTTTGTCCAAATATTGAGAAAAATAAATTATTTTTATCCGTTGTCCATTTTAGACAAATAAATAGTCCATTTTACCCATTTTCTCACATATATCATGATGATGAGGGTTTTAAAAAAAATTGAAATCATTTATAGAGTGTTTTTTTATTTTAAATATTTTGATATTAAATTTGATGATGAATCAAAACAAGAAATTTCTAAGAGTACCATTGTACCATTTTTCTTAAGTAGAACACAATATTGTATTTCTTCGGGCCATTTAAAGATATAAAGGTTTATTTCTATCTAAAATAATATTATGTATGAAAACATGTGTGATGATAGTCTGATGATTGTTTTGACAACAATGATTTAAAAAGAGCTTCTAGTGGGATCCATGAGTTTAAGTAAGACACTGATTATTACCTGAGGTATATGATCCAACATGACATGAAATTTTTATGAATTTATTTTTGATTAATAGTGATTAATATCTACCATCAAATTTTATAAACTAAGGAAGAAACACTATGAAATCTTGATACTAAGCACATAGCTCAACATGATGGTTCAATTATGTGACAAGGAACTGATATCTCTCTTATTATATACTGTTGGTAGTTAGTGTGTATAAATTATGGATTTATGTTAGGTGGGAGTTATCTAATAGTTTTTTATAACATAATGATGTGATAACTAACTTGATAATGACACTAGGTCAATATATTGTTCTATTGACCAGCCTGATTGACTAAAGGTGATGACCTAGAGTGTTATATCACCCAATACCTCAATGATGATAGAGAGTAGACCTATTTATTAGTTTTATAGACCATATCAAGAGATTTATATAATTTATTCCTATAGGTTATGATATTGATGATAACATTTTCTATTACAATATACAATAAGAATTGTGAGTTAATATTGAATGCCTGTTACCTTTGGAGACAATTTTATGAATTGCTTGATATGTGATCCCTAATAGTTTTATAATATTTCAGTGATAATGATAAAATTGACTAAAACATTGAGTTCTTCTAAGAAATATCCTAACATTGGGATGCTACATTCAATATCCATTTTTGAATACTTTGTTTTTATAGAGTCGCAACATCCATTGCATGATGTATGAATCCAAATTATGGGATCCTCCATAAATTAATGAATATAATTATGGAATTAAATTTCAAGTATGGTACTTGACACTACATGATCCTCAATGAAGCTATCTGACTAAACATACAATATTTTTAGGCTACTACTATGAAGGTTATTCACATAATTTAGAGTTGTCAAAATGCACTCAATCATGGACAATCCAATTTTAATCCATAGGCTTTCCTATAAAGTCTTGTTGATTCTAAAAGAGATTCTAATACCATACAATGATAATTATACCAAAATTATATCTATGTCTTCATTGTGTTAAGGTTAATTAGCATTTTTGGTAATTTCACTACTCCTTTAAGAACTTTTGAGGTTGTTTGGTATCCTTATTTTCTAGGTTGGATAAAAGTGAATGTGGATGGTGCTTCTAAAGGTTACCTCAGGACCTTGGGGTGAATAAATATATTAATAGATCACAATGGGATAATTATTGAATTACTTTCCAGTGCTTATGTAATTACTTACTCCCTTGAATCCAAGATACTTGGTGTCATCAATAAGGTGAGTAAGTTTAGATAAACAAAGTGTCTAGTCAAATTTATGGTTGGAGAGTGATTCTAAAACCTTGTTGTATCCCACCAAGAAAAATAATACTCATATATCATGGAGTCTGATGGTGATATGGATGGACCTCATTTAATTTCTTGACTTTATAGAATATATCATCACTCATTCATATCAGGAAGATAACATGGTATCAGATGGACTAGAAAACAAAGGTGTTGAAAATAGTGGCCTTATATAGTTGAAAAAACTTCCATCAGACTTGTTAGACTTTGTAACACCCCAATATTTTATAGTATGTATATTCTTAAATAAGTTTATTTTCTTTTATAGCTTACATTGCATGCAACACTATGATAAGATTATGCTACACACAACAATGAGTGGTCTTACGTTACACAATAGGTCGAGTTTTACCAAATATTATTATTTATAACCTAGCTATTAAGTTAGAGGTTATGAATAGTATTAAAAAACTTATGAAAATTTATTTTTGAATTAATTGGTTACAAATTAATTAGAAATTAATATAAGAGCCAACTGAATATATAAGAAATATTTTTATAAAGAAATATTTTTATTTTAACATAATAAATTAAATTAATTACTATTTGAGAATGATATTAATGAAATATATATGTTATATATTTAATAAAATATTTTTGATATTTATCTAATAGATTTTATAGGCATGAGATAAGAACAAACCCGATATTACTCATAAAAACCTGTATTTTTATAAAATTAGTTTTGCCACCTTTTAATGACACACTTATTTTAAAATGAAATATTGGTAATTTTATAAAATTTATTTTTCAAAATAGTCTTTATTTTTTCATTTGGAACAACAAAATTATCTTAGGGTGATTTTTTGATATTTTTATAAGAAGTTTCATTTTTTTGATGAATAATGAAAAATACTACATTACAGTTAAAAACAGACTTTTCATTTAAATAATTATTATATTTTAAATTGATTTTTAAAGTCAAAATAGATCAACAATACATATATTAATATAATTTAGGTTATTATAATCATTTTTATAATGAAATTATATCTAAAAACTTATTGAACTTTGGAACGTTTCCTTTTACCCACTTTCTCACCACATCTACAAGATTAATGTTAAACTTAATTTATCAACTTCTGTGAATTGAATTTGGAAAAAAGGAAATACAATGTTTTAATCAGTATCATATTATATTCTAATTTGATCAAATTAATCTTTTTTGAAAATATGAATAATAACTTTAGTGAATTTTTATTTACCACAATTAGGGGTAAATCAGGTAATTAAAGGTAAAAATAATATTATAATATTATAAAATTACCTTAAATTTTTTTATAATTTCATTGGATAAGTGGGTTTATACCAAAACCATCTTGAGGTCTAAATTATAACCTTTTATTCCACTTTGGTAAGAATATGACATTTATTATATTTTATTTGAAGATAAGTTAAAAATGTCATACTCATATTTTTAATAACTAAATAATTTTTAATATAGGTTTATAAAAAAGTTAAAATATGTTATAAATAGTAATATAAAATATAATAAATTTATATTCATCATGATAGTTTATTTTTAATTTTTAGAGAAGAAATATTTTAATTAAAGGATTTCATAATAATGATTAAGTAATTGTTTAATCAACGGGAATATCAAATAAATGATGTTAAAAATATTAAAATAACTATAATTTGACATAATTAATTACATAAATGAAATTTATAGATATATTAGACATGTTATTGATATATTATATGTGTTGGTTCTAAGTTATCATGTTGTTATGATGTATTTAAAACGACAAATAATGAATAGTATCAAAATCAACAGAAATTATACTTTAAACTAAATAATATTTTATTAAATGAATTAAAATTCATAAAAATATAAAATTAATCAAAATAACTATAATAAGATTAAATATTTCATCATTGATCCATTTGGGTCTCTTTTGGTATTTTATAGTAATTATATTACCCCTAAAGTGTAAAAAGACAAGTTGTGACGACAAGACTTAAAAGGTTTAACTAAGGGTTAAAGCCAAAAGATACGGTTAATAATGTGAAATAAACTTTTATAAAAATAATTGGCTAGAATTATTTCGTCCCATAATCATTATAAATTAAAAATAACTCAATTTGGATCCATTTTTTAAAAAAATTAATTTATATTAATTTAATATTTTAAAGGATTCAAAAAGTGCCCCTCACCTCTCTTATAAAAAGGAACCTCGTACCTCACTTTCTCACACTGATTTTAGACTTATATCTTGGGAAAAAACTTCAAATTTCTCCTAAAAAAACTATTATATAAGTTCTAGAGGTCCTGGCCTTTTAAAAATTCAAACTCTAGTGCCCCTAATAATAGATCGAAAGGAAGTCCATCGAAGAAGTGGTAATTGTTTTACCAACTCATTCAAGTTCCTTTATTATTATAAATTCTCTTACTAAGTTGTTTTCATACTAAAGTAATAAATCTAGTATCATATATATTATTAGATATTATTATGATTATGGGATAACCATATTCCTCCTTTTATCTATCCTACAAAAAACAATATCACCATGCGTTCGTACGTACGACTTACCGTCTCCATGCTATGGTGTAATTTGTTTTCATCACCACTTTATTTGGATGGATATAATGATGGATATAATGGATATAAATAATAAATATGACATTATATTTATTATTTATATTTAATATATCATCTAATTCCTCACTCTTTTACCAATAATGAAATGATACTGTCACTCATGCGTACGTACGACCTACCGTCTCCAAGATGCGATAAGATTCATATTCCAAGTTAACCATTCAAGAATGATTATAAAAATGTATATAATGAATAAATATGAATTATATGATATATTAATGATATTGTAATAATATATATACATATATTTAATTTACTTTTATCCATTAAATACGATAAGAAAACGGAAACAACATTCATGCATACATACGGCCTATCGTCTTCATGAATAATGTATTCCATAACATAAATATTATATATATATATGTTTATATACTGAATATATATGATATATATATATATATATATCATATTTTACATTCTTTAAGTAATTAAATCATGATATAATTAATAGGATCTAGAATAATGAGTCCAAACATGTATGATAAACAAAATAGTTATTACCAAAAATGTTTCTTTAACATGGAATTGTTAATGAATAAATGAATCATATATGATATAGTAATTATTATTATTATTATTTTAAAAGGTAATAATATGTTTAAAACAACTATACAATATTTTTGTACACATATAGAGGGAATCAGACCTATGGTAAGGGTTAATTTCACAATCTCGTTATTATTCGAGATTGTTTATGCATAAGTATCTATTGAGGAATATTTATCATCCATTTACAAGTTTCTTCAAAATATTTCCCCAAATATTTTTACTATTATCCTACTAAATTTTTAAGTCTTATACCCATGTTTTAATTTTTATAAAATGTTTTGAAAGGTATCTTTTTATTATTTTCCATACAAGGTACTTTATGACTTTTTAGACCAAAATATTGAAAGAATTTTTATTTTTAACTTATACAACATGATTGGATTTTACCACAATCATGACACATTGATGTTTTTAAGATTCATTTACAAGTTTAAATTTTTTTGTAAATAAAATGTCTAATTTTATAAATAAGTTCCTTTTAAAAAAATGATTTCAAAGTAAAAGGGTATTTTCTCATGATATTTATAACAATTTTATTAGATTATTTTCATCTATGTCAACATCCTTTGTTGAATCTTATGTTTTATTGAGGTTTATCTATTATTATAATATCTAACTTATTTTATTTAAGGTTTTATGGTCTTTTTGACCATGGATGTGCTATTTTGATACCATTCATGGTTTATAGTTAAAGTATTCACATTTTGTATGTTAGTTTTTAAATATGTATGTTTATTTTGTTTATGTTTTTATATGAGGAATCCATTGGACTTAGTGAGTGATGGGTAGGGCCTTTTATATCCCCTCAATGCATCAGTAGGTCTCATGAGACAAAATTAGTTTGTGAAAAAACCTTCACATTTGTTTCCAAGCTATTTTAAATTGTCAGGAGGATAGATCTTGACCCAAATCAGAAGGGTTTCTACCCACAGAATTAAACAGTCATGATGATAGATCTCGACAGTAGATATCTTGAGGATATATCTTGACAGTATAGAAGTCCAATATTATGCATTACTTCATTAGGATATTAGTTATTGATATTCCATGTGGTTATTCAACTAGTATAATATCTATGGTTATGTTTTCTAGATCATGTGACTATTTTATATGGTATTATTTATTCTTTCCATATTATGCTCAAGATTATGTTTAAATGGATTGTGTTTTAGTTATACACTTTTCCTTAATGTTTATGATTATTATTATTAATAGCTTATGTTATACAATTACCCTTACTGAGCATATGATCTCACCACTCTCTTATGTTTTATTTTTCCTAGGATGCCAAGATGAGTATTATGACTGATATACAGGGTTAATCTAGGATAATAATGGTGTTCTCAAAATATTTTCTATGTTGTACTTTATTTTTTAAAATTTCATGTAAGGTTCATGTATGCAATCAATTTTACAAGGCTGTTAAACAAATTAGTCCTTCATGATTTAATTTCTTGTAATTATGCTAATATAATAAAGTAATACACCAACTCCAAGATTCTAGGGTTGGGGTGTTACACAATTCTTTGAAAGAGATCATTGAAAAATTCCCCACTTCATACTCCTGTAAAATTTTATTTTTTATCTATTTTTTGGACTTGGTTATGGCCAATCTATCACCTTTTAAAAGAAAATGATCCTCCATGATTGGTTCACAATATTCCATTGTATTATGAGAGGATCTATATTGCAATACCCTACATATATAAGATGATATTATCTGATATAAAAAGATATAGTAGTTTTATCCATATTTTGGTGTGTATATATTCATGACATTTTTTATTTTGGGTGTGATGGTTATTGTGAGATTTAGTATGGTTTCATTTAATAATAATAGATTATGTAATATGACTTATGATTTCATGGGATGAATTATATTCATATGTAATATCTATTGGATCATAAGAGTTATGTTGGATTTAAGAGGGGGGATTGTATTTTAATAATTTAAACTAATACAAAACACAAAACCACTTATGTCTAAAATATCAGACTCATAATTCCTCTGATGATCAGATTATTTGTATCAAATCTAGAAATAATTCAATAAAATATATTTATTATCAGTTTCATAGATAATCTAATAAAAAAGTTTTTTAAAAATATTTATTAATAAAAAAATTATAATATAGATGCAAAATGGAAATTGAACTTGTAGAATCAAGTAAAACAAAATATTATAATAAATTAAGAATTAATTTCAAGATTTATAAATTGTAACTCTACTCTTTAACCTTAATATTTAAGGAAGTCAAAAATATTATCTTATGATATCCACAGTTTTACACCTAACTATAAAGTTATGTATTTCTTTACTAGGAAGGATTACAATACAATGATCACAATTTCTCTATCTTCTAATCCCCTGGAATACCTAGGTCTAACAGATCAATTTCATTTTTATATCTATCTCCAAAATCCATCAATCAAATGGATCATATTCACCTATCTTCCTATCCCCATAAACCATTGATCTTAACCATAACCAGGCAAAGAAAAAACAAAAGAATCATGTTCTAAGGAATGTAAAATCCTCCCATGGATTACTTAGAACTAAAAATCTATATGAAATCATAAAGATTTAGAATGATATGTTCAGATAGATAAAAATATCATATTTGTCAAGTTGCAAATGCATCAGCTCCCATATCCTCGAATTCACTACAATTTATAGGCATCCCTCCAATGGATATATTTATGTGAATCTTAAAGTGGGTTATAATTTACTCGAATGATATTTTTTTTAAATATTATAAAAATTATTCCATATGATTTCATTTATTTATAACCATTACAATGGTATAAAAAATCCCTCTCGATAAAAATAATCCCAATTTCTCTGATTACAAACATTAGACAGTCTGATGGAGTATTTAATTGATTGTAAATTCGATAAAATGAACTATGGTTATTCTGATGTGTTAGAAATTTTTTCAATATGATGTCTATGACTTAGATAAATCTAATAGATAAAATACTAATCTATCCAAATTTTATTACATTATTTAGTCTGATGAACCTGACACACAGTCATCTTGATAGATCAGATTGAATAATGAAAAGTTTATATTCATTTTATATTAGTACCATTTCTATTTTTGGTATATGTTTTTACAAAAACATTCTAAAATAATTAAGATATATAGTGTTAGTAAAATAGAGTTTTGATAAAGAGTTTGTGATTTCCAAAACTAAGGAAAAGAACGATAGAAAGTAAAAATTTCAACTCAATAATCTCTCCCTTTTTGGAAAGCACAAAACACAACACATAAAATGAAAAATTATTAAATTTGAAATACTTAAAACCCTTTTTCATTTTATGAACTTGAAAGATACACTTTATAGTAAATTTTTTCTTTTTTCATATTTTAACTCCCCCTGAGTTAATCACTTATTTTTATTCATAATTATTGATTCGATAGAAAGTATTATTACTTCAAATTATCCCCATAAATAAAAATATATCCTTATATAGTTTTAATATTGGAAAAATAATTCCCCCTTTCGATAAAATATCCCATTAGAACTATTCATTCCCTTTTAAAACAAACTACCCCCTTTGTGATTTTAAAAAAGGTCTTAGGAAAGTATTATCTTGTCTTAAAATGTCAGAAAGAAAATAACATATATAATAATTATGTTTTAATTAAATATTCATCCAAGATATAAAATAAAGAGAATTTATCCAAAAATAATTCGAAAACATTTAGACAAAAATATTTGGATAGAAAGTCATTCAAATGAAATTGCATTCAAAAGTTTGAATTAAATCAAGAGTTCAATAAAAACATTCTTTGCATTTTATATAACTTCTTGAAAATGGTCTTTATCTTATTGAAATATTACTTGTATTTATCGAAATATATAGTTTTATATTATATATTTTCTATCCTTTCCTCCATAATTGATAGCCTCTGAATCTTTATTTTCTAACTGTCAACCTCTTCACTAATTTTTTTATTTTCTTCTTTCATCCTGATAAAAACATCTTCAAATGATTGGAACTAGATATTCTCCAATTCTAGTTTTGGAATATTTTCATTCAATTGTTTTATTTCATCATTATGATTTTCTATCATTTCTATGAACTATTTGAAAAATTTGACTCTATCTAATATATTAGTGGATAACTTGTCAAGTAAATTATCAATGTCAAGTGAAACATTATTGACTTCAAAAAACTAATTATATAAATTATTCATATCACCATCAAATTGTCTTGTATATATAACCATATAGGTGAATGTCCCTTTTTGATCCTTATATTTAACTTTAATTTTTTTATCTCAGCCTCATTCTAGATCACCGATTCTGTTAACAATTTCAATGATTCTGATTTTTCATTAATATTATTATGAATCAGTTTATATCTAGCTTTAATAGTTAGAAGAAATCACATGGAATCAATTTTTTGTTTCAAATTATAATATATATAATCAATACCCTCTTGTGATTATTTGGATGAACAGTATAATGACCCCGGTGATGTATTTAAAATATGTTGGTGAGAGGGTCTGATATCTGACTTTTCTTTTACTCTAAACCTTTTTTACTCAAAAAAATTTATTATATCAAAATATTTATTTGTACTAGTCTTATCTAATAATATAGTAAAAGAATATTTTTATTTAAATTTTTGTTTATAATATGATTTTACTTCAATTGAAACATCTAACACTAGATTCTTATCTTACTAGGATGATATCAGAGTAGATGTTGAGGATATATCTGATGAACTTTCATCTTCCTTTGTTTCTTCATATATTTTTGTTTCTTCTTCTTATTATACTTATTATTCTTAATTTTCTAGTAGTTCTAACTTCCAACTACCTCACAGTTCCTATAACTCCTTTATCATCTTTTTAGCTTACTTCTATTACTTCTTCTCAACTGATTTCTCGATTGATTTCTCAACAGATTTTGATGCCGATACTTGAATTGATTTTTGAGAATGAAATTATTCCAAAAATTATTTTCCTTTTACCTTAAAACTAATGAATATGCTAATAGTATAGGTTTAAAAAATTATAGGTGTTATGGTGATCAAGGATATGGTTTAATTCGAACAATAGTAGATGAAGTTACGAAATCAGGAATTGGTTATATAACTAATTGTAAGGACCTGCTTTTTGAACCGGGTTGAAAAGTGAAGGATTTTGAACTTTTCAATCACTGAACCGGTCAAATTTAACATCGGGATTTTGAATGAGATTCTGAAGGTTTGAAACCTTTCTTTTTAATGTTTTTGGACATGGGCGAATTCCCTTTAAGTGTACCGAGTGGCTCTAGGTGTTTCGGGTGTGTCGTACTTGAAGGAGGCTGGTTTTTAAAGAACTGTTGAAGGTGCATGCTTAGCGCACGGTTTCCCAAACCGTGCGGCCCAAGCCATGCGGCCTAAAATAAGGAGGCAGAGGAGTCTGTACGGCCTACGCACGGTTTCCCCAAACTGTGTGGCTAGCCCATGCGGGGTGCCCTGGGGTGTCCAGTGGGGTGCCGCACGGTTTGCGCATGGTTTGGAAAATCGTGCGGGTCAAACCATGTGCGAACCTCATGTTGTGTTTTTAATTAAAGTTAAAATAAACTTAAAAATAAAAACCTAAACTAAATGTTCTCTCCCTCACTCCTCTCAGCCAACCCACACGAACCCCCTCCCTGGAGCCGCCGGCCTCGCGTGAGCCCCCCTCTCGGTCTGACTTCATTTCTCCTCCATTCTTGGCGATTCCTCATTCGAATCTCCATGTTAAGTCTCCTCCCTCTTTCCTCTTCCCTTATTAGCTGATTTTAGGGCTCCTCCTTGCCCTAATTTTATTCGGCCGAACCCCCCTAGGTTTAGGGTTGTTGTGGATTCGTTTTTCTTTTGGTTCCTTTGTTGTAAGGGGATGCGGAAGGTCCCTCCAGACCTCGTTGGTGTGCGTACGACATCCGCCGCCGAAGGCAAGGTATATTTCAGTCATTTCAGTTTTCCAGTTTTACTCCAAGGTAAGGGTTTTTCCCACTTATGGTTTGAGCATCCTCTAAATTAATATCTTTGGTTTTTTAAAGGTTTGTAGTGTGTTTTTCCTTGTGCGTTAGGATTTTGGAATGGTTTTGGTTTGCCGGAGCTTATGTGGCTTTAGTTATAAAGTACCAAGAGCTAGAGTGGACGGATGGATCCACCTTGAGGTAGGTTCCCTCTCCTTGACCTAAATTTAAAAGTGAAGTATGAATGAGTTATTTCTGCACTGCTTTAATATTTTAATCATGCAAGTTTAGTTTCAATTAAAGGATCCTGTGAAAAGAGTGTGAATTGCAGGGACAAGATTAAAATGGTTTCTTGGTCACTAAACTCATGGTTTAATAATAAAACCCCTCGGTTAGAGGTGCAATGTCTTCAAGATAAAATTAAGAAGTAGAACCTTATGCTTTCCTGGTAAATTCTTGTTGTGCTTTCGTGATAATTGATGATGTCATGTTTCCTATGAGTTGTACCAAATGGTTAAATCATGATAATTGTGATCTATTGAATGAAATGGATTAGGGTGGTAAGGCCATGCCTTAGGATAATGAAATAAGCACGACTTATGCTAATGAAATGGGTCTAGTGAATGGGACTTACCTGGGACGGGTAGTCCATAGCACCTCCATATGTTTTGTAAATCCTTACATGCCTTTGAAATGATATAAAAGTAATGGGGAATGAATTGGGGGTTATCCAAAACCATACATGAGTGTGTAGCCTCATGTACCTTATATGAATGTGATGATTATGATAAATGATGTGATAATGATACTTGAGATGGTTTGCCTTAAGTGTAATTGTATGAATGTGATTCTAACCTTTTACGTGGTTATGGGCTATATGATTGATTGTGAATGTGGAATGACTAAATGCATAAGAGGTACTAGCTTATACATTCTAATGTAATCATGATGATGAATATGAATGGCATTTGAAATGGTTTTGGGTATGGGATAGAGTTTTTCCCCTTGACCCTTGTATGCTAATTCTTAAATTGCTAGCCCACATGAGTTGAATGATTTTGAACTGCTTAAAATGTGAACAAAGTCATGGGTGAATCATGGATCCCACATGAGATTCCATGGATGGACTCATACGAGACTTGTTACCGAAATGCCGAGTGAATCATGGATCCCATGTGAGATGCCATGGATGGAATCGAACAAGACTTATTACTGAAATGACGAGTGAATCATGGATCCCATGTGAGATGCCATGGATGGACTCAACAGGGCATGATATGTCATGGGCGATACCCAGATATTATTTATAGGATGTTGGGGATGGGCTTAGTTGACGAACTATACCGCACCTAGAGCGAGGCCGGGTACCTAGGAGGTTCACCAGAACGGGCTTGTAGAGCGATGTCGGGTTCCTAGTGGTTCACCAGAACAGGCTTGTAGGGTGTTGGTGGATTTTCTCCCTGAATGATGCCTGGTTTCCTATTGAGTATTCCAGGAATGGGTTCAGGGCCTGAATAAAAATGATAAATTAATGGAATGGGTACTTAAAGAGATGCCAAGCCAAAGAACAATGCTTGGGTCAGTCTTGCTAGTTTCCTTGTTTGTTGCCTTACTTGTTTACTGTTGTACCTATTGCTGTTCAATTAAATACACATTGTCTGGTTTGGGTTAGACACTGGTGGTGTCGGACTACTGAGATTATTATCTCACACCCTACTTGGGCCGCCATTGCACTGGGGTACTTGAGTAGACCCTATTTTCTTGCAAGACTTAGGTTGCATGTTGTGCTGTTTGTACCTAAGGAGTTAGAAGCAGAGGACCAAGCGGGAGCATGGGATGCTTAGAAGAGCGCCTGTTGGGCTCTGCTGTCTTTTCTTATTTCATTCATATTGTATTGAAAGAATGTTGTATTGTTTACTGCTTTCCATATCTGTATCATCATCCCTATATTGTGACAATTGGATTTGGCCACCTTTTATAAAAATGATCAATATTTGTCTTCTGCTGCTATTGTTCATTGTTTATCTATTACGGCTTCCAATTTTGAATGTTATTTACTCTGATATACCGCTTTCCAACTCAAATAAGAGGGTATAGTCTCCCCAATCTCACCTCCCGAGACCCTCGCTGCTAGTTGGCAGCCTCTGGCATACGGGGAGATGCGCTTGAGGCCATGTGACCCACCGGTACGGCCATCGGTTCGATGGTGAGCCGGGACGTTACACAGTGGTATCAAATGAGTTTTTTCTTCTAATTTTTTTTACTATTTGGCGACATTAGACTTGGATAAGAAGGAAATGGAATTTGTTAATAAGCTGTGCTCGGGAGTAGCTAACCCATGTATAGGGAAAATCCAAATTGCCTCGAATGAAATTGTTGTTTTAATGATTTTGATTATTACAGTTGATTTGATTTCACCGTTGGGTGATGCACATGATTTATCCTGATATTGTTGATGCAATTGTGGGTTCTATTTTAGTTGCAACCCGATGAGATGAGGGTATGCCAAATCATGCATCATATAGGCACCTTGTCAGAAATCACATGTCATGCAATGTTCCATGCAATCTAGGATGCATAAGTTGATGCCTGCTTTTGCAATAGGTGATGTGATAGCTATTTTATGCTGCTTGTTGCTTTAGCAGGCCTGCCTTATTGTGTACCATGATTTTGTGATATAACATGTTATGTGTTATTGCTTACAATAGCATGCTGTTTTGATTAAAATGAAATTGTTTTCCTTTTCTAGATTAAGTGATAGAGATTATGATAGGAGCCAATTTTCAGTTATAAGGTGTATGGGAGCCTTATGGATGGAAAAGGGTAGCCTATGTAATTGAATCACCAAAAAAAGGGATGCTAAAGTTTAAATTGTAAAATGAATTGAAATTGGTTCTGAATGAATGGAGACAAATGCCAAATTATAAAGTGTATGGGCGCTTTACAGATTGGTAGGTGGACACACTTATGACTGGACGACTGTTTTGAGCATGTTAAATTCTGAAATGTGTTATGTTTTGTCTATTGGGAGCCAATTTTCAACCCATGGAGTGTATGGGCGCTTCATGAGTTGGGAACCAGAAACCCATAATGGATGTAATGGCATGATGTTCTGTGAAATTCTTATATATGTAAAAGCTGTTTGATTTGATATGGAATGTTTTGGCTTGCTGGGACCCTCTTAGGTCTCCTGTTTTGTTTAAAAGGAATTTATTATGATAAATTTCCTAGAAAGAGACAGGATTTCTAATAAATGTGTAGTGGTTAAAAGGAAGTTTGTTAAAACATGGCTATTTTTGCTTGAGCTGTTTGTTAAAAATGAACAAGTGCATAGTGACTTTTGGTTTTGAAAGGTTACTTGAAGTTTTGAACTGAATATTTTAAAGTGATTACAGGAATAAATGTGGTTATATATAAAGGGCCTGGAAAAAGGAACATGTAGTGGTGTCCTATGTTTGAACCCCTTGTGAGGGCAGGATGAGTTTCTCTTGTGTGGACTGGGAACGGTAGATCGAGCATTTCCCATAGGCGTTTTCCTTTTTTTAATGGATTAAATGTTAGTATTTTGAGCTGGATGACTTTTTTTGGGCATGACCAAGTTCTTGGGTTGACGCTTGTTTTTCGGGAGGGGCTAGCCCGTGGTAGGTAGCGCCTTTAGAGCTTATGTGATTAGCTTGTATGGTGAACTTTCTAAAGTTTGGTGCTATTCAGGTACCGTTGTCCCGTGTAGGACTTCCAGTTCTAATGAAACCCTTGTTCGGATGGGTGGTCCAGCTTCTTTTGATCTTGTTAAAAAATTGAGCATCAGGTAATGCTCTGTATCAGCTGGTTAGACATGCCTCAGGCATGGTCAGTTGTTTTGTTGATCGTTTGACCTTTCTTTTCTCAGTAATAGATGACTTGACACGTCTATGTCCTAGTGAATAGTTGTGTGTTGGTTTTTTGACTCCTTAATTAATGGACGTTTGGTAAGTCTCCGTCCATGTGAACGGTCGTATAAGGTGATACGACTTTCGACTAAATCTCTTGTGCTGCTGTGTATGGTCTTGGGTCGTCTCTGTGGTAGAGTGACCTGAGCGTTTGAGAATCATGTTGTCCTAATGCTTGGGATGAATTTTTGGGAGACTCGGGTGGGTGACACGCCGGTCTTGTTGCTTTGGGTTCCTTGTACGTCTCAGCATGGTGATTGTGGCTCGGAGGAGCGACATACATCCGTTTAGTTTTTGATGAACTAGTTCATTTAGGGGAAGCTAGTCTTTTCTTATTTTTGTGACGCCGACGCTTCCAAGGTAGGAAGCGTTGTGTCGGTGGAGTGAAGTGTGTTCTTCCGGGTAGAATGAACACGTTAATAAGGACTTTGATCTGTTTGGAGGTGTGTGAAACCCCTTTTAAGAAACACCGTTGGTCGTGGAGGACTTAGGTGGTAAATCGATAATGATCACGGAATGCCTTGTGCGAGGAAAAGGAATTGTGATCGGTTTAGAAATATCGATGTGTCAGTAGGTGAAGCTGAGGTTCTTCTTTAGAGTCGACCAGGGGTGGCTCAAATATTCTCCTTTCTAGTTTTTGGGGTATGACTAACTGGAATCCTTTTTAAATCCTCTTAGTGTACTCTGTTAAGTGACGAGCATGTCCCCTATCTTGACTTCGTCCAGGATGCACTAAGAGAGTGTCAGTCTTACACCGCTCTAATGTTTAAAAGTTGTTGAGCTCTTTTGGTTGTTCTCTTTCTACGTTGCATGCGGGATGCGTGGTTCCTCCCATGGTTTAATCTTGGATATGTCACCGAGAGTCGGGTATGAGCTTTAGTGAACGTTCTCATGATAAGTGTGAGATGCCTTGGGAGAAGGCATCATTGTTCAGCTTGTAAAGAACCGTTCGCTTAAGCTGGGCATCTTCTTTAATATTCATCTGGAGTTGCTTGGCTCTTTTTAACTTGGGTTTTTTGTTGATGGGGAATCGACCGTTTTATCGTTTCAAAATCACGATAGGTGTGTCATTAGAACGCTTAGAGCGTGCTTTTGAAAGACAGTTCCAAAGGTGGTGGAGCCGTGGGTTGAGTTTTGACCTTTTATCATTGAAAATATAAGGTAGGAAGTACCTTTGTTTGTTGTTTGACAAGACTACAATGCGTTTGTGTCTCGGGTATGAAGGGATCAGGAAAGAGTCATCTGGGTGTTTCGGTTGAAAAATGAGCGTTGGCTCGGGTGTTGACGACTTAAGTGTCATGTGCTTAAGTGGATGATCGTGGAGCGTTCGATGTTTGGGAACGTAATGCGATCATTTGAATGAAACTTTGCGACCCTTTAGGTCGAGTGAGGTGTGCGTTGTTCCCGAAGGCTTCTCAGGGATGAGAAGTTCTAAGGTGGGAAGGTTGTATGGACCCACTTTTTGAATCGGGTTAAAAAGTGAAGGATTTTGAACTTTTCAATCACTGAACCGGTTGAATTTAAGATCGGGCTTCAGAATGAGATTCCGAAGGTTTGAAACCTTTATTTTTAATGTTTTTGGACATGGGAGAATTCCCGTTAAGTGTCTCAAGTGGCTTGAGGTGTTTTAGGTGCGTCATACCTGAAGAAGGCTGGTTTTTAAAGAACAGATGAAGGCACACGCATGGCGCACGGTTTCCCAAACCGTGTGGCCCAAGCCATGCAGCCTAAAACAGGGAGGCAGAGGAGTCCGCACGGCCTACACACGGTTTCCCCAAAACATGCGGCTAGCCCGTGTGGGGTGCTCGGAGTGTCCAGTGGGGTGCCACACGGTTTGCGCACGGTTTGGAAAACTGTGCGGGTCAAACTATGCGTGACCCTCCTGCTGTGTTTTTAATTAAAGTTAAAATAAATTTAAAAAAAACCTAAACTAAATGTTCTCTCTATCACTCCTCTCGGCCAACCCGCACGAACCCCCTCCCTAGAGCCGCCGGCCACGCGTGAGCCCCCCTCTCGGCCGCACTTCGTTCCTCCTTAGTTCTTGGCTACTCCTCCTTCAAATCTCCATGGTAAGTCTCCTCCCTCTTTCCTCTTCCCTTATTAGCCGATTTTAGGGCTCCTCCTTGCCATAATTTCGTTCAGCCAAACCCCCCTAGGTTTAGGGTTGTTGTGGATTCATTTTTATTTTGGTTCCTTTGTTGTAAGGGGATGCAGAAGGTCCCTAAGGACCTCTTTGGTGTGTGTACGAAATCTGCCACCGAAGGCGAGGCAGATTGTGGCCATTTCGATTTTTCGGTTTGACTCCAAGGTAAGGGTTTTGCCCGCTTATGGTTTGCGCATCCTCTAAATTAATATCTTTTGTTGTTTTAAGGTTCGTAGTGTTTTTTTTCTGCGTTAGGATTTTGTAATGGTTTTGGTTTTCTGGAGCTTAGGTGACTTTAGTTAGAAAGTGCCAAGAGCCGGAGTGGACGGATGGATCCACCTTGAGGTAGGGTCCCTCTCCTTGCCCTTAATTTAAAAGTGAAGTATGATTGAGTTATTTCTGCACTGCTTTAATATGTTAATCGTGCAAGTTTAGTTTCAATTAAAGGCTCCTGTGAAAAGAGTTTGAATTGCAGGGACAAGATTAAAATGGTTGCTTGTTCACTAAAATCAAGGTTTAATAATAAAACCCCTCGGTCAGAGGTGTGCTGTCTTCAAGATAAAAGAAGGAAGTAGAACCTTATGCTTGCCTGCTAAATTCTTGTTGTGCTTTCGTGATAATTGATGATGTCATGTTTCCTCTAAGTTGTACCAAATGGTTAAAGAATGACAATTGTGATCTCTTGAAGGAAATGGATTAGGATGGTAAGGCCATGCCTTAAGACAATGGAATAAGCACGACTTATGCTAATGAAATGGGTCTAGTGAATGGGACATACCTGGGAGGGGTATTCCATAGCACCTTCATATGTTTTTTAAATCCTTACATGCCTTTGAAATGATATAAAAGGAATGGGGAATGATTTGGGGGTTATCCAAAACTGTACATGAGTGGGTAGCCTCATTTACCTTATATGAATGTGATGATTATGATAAATGATGTGATAATGATACTTGAGATGGTTTTCTTTAAGTGTAATTGTATGAATATGATTCTAGCCTTTTACGTGGTTATGGGCTATATGATTGATTGTGAATGTGTAATAACTAAATGCATAAGAGGTACTGCCTTATGCATTCAAATGTAATCGTGATGATGAATATGAATGACATTTGAAATGGTTTTGGGTATGGTATGGAGTTTTTCCCCTTGACCCTTGTATGATAATTCTTGAATTGCTAGCCCATGTGAGTTGAATGCTTTTGAACTACTTAAAATGTGAACAAAGTCATGGGTGAATCATGGTTCCCATGTGAGATTCCATGGATGGACTCATACGAGACTTATTACCGAAATGTCGAGTGAATCATGGATCCCATGTGAGATGCCATGGATGGACTCGAACAAGATTTATTACTGAAATGATGAGTGAATCATGGATCCCATGTGAGATGCCATGGACGGACTGAACAGGGCATGATATGTCATGGGTGATACCTGAATCTTATTTATAGGATGCCTGGGACGACCTCAGTTGATGGACTATACCGTACCTAGAGCGAGGCCGAGTACCTAGGAGGTTCGCCTGAACAAGCTTGTAGAGTGATACTGGGTTCCTAGAGGTTCACCGGAACAGTCTTGTAGGGTGATGGTGGATTTTCTCCCTGAACGATGCCTAGTTTTTGATTGAGTATTCCAGGAATGGGTTCAAAGAATGGTTTGAACACCTGAATGAAAATGATAAATGAATGGAATGGGTACTTAAAGCGATGCCAAGCCAAAGAACAATTCTTGGGTTGGTCTTTCTAGTTTCCTTATTTACTGCCTTACTTGTTTACTACTGTACCTATTGATGTTCAATTAAATACACACTTTCTGGTTTGGGTTAGACACCGGTGGTGCTGGCCTACTGATATTATTATCTCACACCCTACTCAGGCTGCCATTGCACTGGGGTACCCGAGTAGACCCTATTTGCTTGCAGGACTTAGGTTGCATGTTGTGCTGTTTGTACCTGAGGAGTTAGGAGCAGAGGACCAAGCGGGAACTTGGGATGCTCAGGAGAACGCCCATTGGGCTCTGCCGTCTTTTCTTATTTCATTTGTATTGTATTGAAAGCATGTTGTATTGTTTACTTCTTTCCATATCTGTATCATCATCCATGTATTGTGACAACTGGTTTTGGCCACCTTTTATAAAAATGATCACTATTTGTCTTCCGTTGCTGTTGTTCATTGTTTATCTCTTACGACTTCCACTTTTGAATGTTATTTACTCTGAGATACCGCTGCGAAACTCTGATAAGAGGATATAGTCTCCCCACTATCACCTCCCAATACCCTCGCTACTAGTCGGCAGCCTCTGGCGTACTGGGAGACGTGCTTGAGGCCATGTAACCCACCGGTCTGGCCACCGGGTCGATGGTGAGCCGGGCTGGGACGTTACACTAATAAATGGGAAACTAGAAAATGTAGTCCTACATATGCCCTTTCTACACATTAAAGAAAAATTTCCCTATTTTTCCCCAACCAATGTTTCATTCTATTTATTATTCTTTTCATCTTATTTCTATTAAAAATATATTCTAATCTTTATATCCAAGGCTTCAACCTTATCAAGTCTGAAAATAGGGTCCCCTAGTTTTTTATGGGCCTTATGATCCACGAGTTTCTTAAAATATTGATATGAAATTTGTTTTTGTTTATTTTGTACTTTTTTACATGAGGAATCAACCTTTCTCTTTTCTTTTACTAATTCCCTCTCCTTGACTTGTTCAATATCAACTATGGATTTGTCTGATTTTTTTATAAACTTCTTAAACTTATAATTAAAAACATGTTTCATCCAAAAAAAAAATTCTTATCCAGTGAGAGAAACCTTTTCTATCATATAATTATTAAAATTATTGATTTAGAAAACATCCATGAAATTTACTAACATCTTGTAATTATGTAAGGAAACATTATAATTTTGGATTTCATCGATGCATTTTTAATTGATTTGATAGAAAGGATAACAATATTTACCAAATTGATATTCTGCATATTAACCAGAATGTAAAATATAAAAATGTCAAGGACATTTCGATTATTATTGTTTCCTTTACTTGGTATTATGTACCCTTGAATCCAAAGGGTTACTACTATAACATCCATGGTCAGATGAGAAAATTTTAAAACCTTTTCTGAGGAATTAAATAATGATACTTCTACTTTAGAATTATCAAAACTCCCATGATTTTTTGGAAGCTTATGGGATGGTAGATATGCTTCACCATCCAATGTTACTTCCAATAACTCAAAGAACTGTTGAAAAGTATGTTTAAAACTTAAAAAAAGAGTAAATATAACTACTTATGTATCTTATTTCATATTAAATTTAACTAAAGAGTAAAACTCTAACAATTTATGGGTAATGTTTTTCAAAATAATCATTCCGACCACATATTTTATACCAACCCTAAAAAGTAATAACATTTTTCAAAAGAGAATCATATTTTTCATAGAAGGAATTCTTGATCAGTATTTCTCTAATAACTTCTCTCTTTGAAAAGACTTCTATAGAGGCCATCAGATTCAAACAAGTGCATGAGCTCAGATTGGAGATTCTTATTGGATGAATGGAAAAAAAATCTGACGAAGAAATAAAAAGGGTTCCAAGAATCGATAATTATTCTTGAAAAACTGATGTGGGACCTGAAATGACCCACCCTTATATTGGCATGAGGGCGATGATTCGTATTTCAGAAAATTCAACCACTCAGATTAATTTCTTTTATTTGACAACTAATATTATATCCACGAATGATTTGAAATTTATTCTAAACTCTTAAAATTTTGAAGAAAACTATCCATTAGACTTTTATATTTTCCAATTATATATTATTTAAAAGGTTTAAAACAAATTTAAGATTTATAAAACTTAAATAATATATACAATAAATATTGAAAACCCAAATAAATAGATAATTACAAAAACTAAATGATTATAAGAATAACTTTCAGAGTATAATTTTACTTTCAGTATGAGTTACCTATTATTATTAGTTTTTAAAATATATGTTTAATATGATTAACTTTTTAATGAATTTATTTTATGAAATCATTTTTAACTATTTTGGAGTATGAAAAATTAAAAAAAATTATCTTTAAATAAAACTATTCTGAAATTTTTTTATTTTAGAAAATTTATCAAAAAATTTATTCTGAAAAAAGAAAAGAAAATTATAAAAAACTGAAAAGTTTTAGAAAATCTAACGTTTTGAAAAAAATTTAGAAAAGAATGGTTTTTATACAATCAAAACATATGTACTCCTCTTTTGACAAGGATTTCATTAATTTAAAGAGATTGGTAAATATGAAGTAGATATAAATGAACATTTTATATTAGTCATTCCTAGCTTATATTAAACATAATCAAATATATCATAACTAAGGGGTTTAGTAAAAATATTTTCAAGTTGTTTTTATATTCGAATGAATTGTAAAATGATATCTCTTTTAAGTGTGTGATTCCCAAGAAAATGGTGTCTTATATCTATGTAATTTTCTAATGAGTGATGTGATAATATTCTATTTAAGTTAATATCACTTGTGTTATCAAACAATATATGAGTTTTAGTTTAACTCATTCCATATACCAAGAAAATCTGGAGACAGGCGGAAAAAGACTGATCCTTCAAAATAAATTTAAATTAAAAAGCAAGAGTACAGGAAAGTTCAGGATGGTGCTTTAAAAATACGTGTATAAACATCACCATGTAAATCAGCTTGAACAAAGCTGTCAAAAAAAGAAGGCATAATAAAGGACAAACTTGACCCTACCTCCATAATTGCTCATTTGGAAAGAACATCTGCAACCCGATGTTCTTCATGATAGACATGAATAACTTCCATAGAAATAGATTCCGCAAGCCGAAGGCACTCCACCCACGCTGAGATCATCCTCCATGGAACATTTCGAGATCACTCTCGAAGAATTTTCACAGCAGTGGATGAATCTGATTCAATACAAATATCATTCCATCCATGGAAGATAGCGTACCTGATAACTTTAATGATTGACCATAGATCCGCTTAAATAGAAAATGCATTTCCAATGTAATGATAAAAACATCCTTTAGCGAACCCCCTATGTGTGCGGAATACTCCTCGACAGCCAGCCGGGCCGGGTGCCCCAGAAGCTGCACCGTCAACATTCACTTTTATCCAGTGTGAAATTGGAGGGATCCATCTAACACACTTCATCATTCAAGGCTTTTTTACCCTGCCGTTAACACCAAGATCTCTAAGCTGTGTAAAATCATCAACATAATTTTTCATATCCCCTATTTGGATACAGTTAGTAGTCTGAACGACAGAATGAATGGCCAAAATTCCAGCACACAAAGAAGGGGCATGACTGCTAAACAATAACTTCTAGTTTCCACATATTCTGATTAATAGTACAAAGTGCTACTGAGTTTTGTTTCTTATAATACTAAAACTATATATTTTACTAAGAAATTACATGTTTCAAAATTAATTTTCCTATCCATTATGCATCCACAAAAGTTATCTTTCAAAAAACTTTTTAACTCAAAATCATTAACATAAGAATAAAATTACCCTAAATCCATAGTTCCCTTAGGGTAATAATTTTTTCATAGATTTAAGATGAGTCACTTATGGATTTTTTTAATATCTACCACATAGTCATATAGAAAATATTAAATCTAGATGAATAACTATTAAGTAAATCAAAATTCCAATCATTCTTATAAGGATCTTTTGATCAACTGGTTTCCCAAATTCATCAATATCTAAAGTATTTGAGGTTATGATAGGAGTACTAATAATTTTCATGTTTTCATAACCATTTTTTTTAATAAGATATTTTATATACTTATATTGAGATATAAAAGTTCATTCTGGTTTTTGTGAAATTTGAAAGCCTATAAAGTTTTTTAACTCTCCCATCATACTCATTTCAAACTCAAATTTCATAAGATCCACATAGGATTTTTTTAAATACATTTGAGTTGAACTAAATATAATTCCATCAACATATATTTTTACATTAAAAATTATTTTATTAACTTCTTTAATAAAAAGAGTTGGATTTTAATCTTCCTTAATGAAAATATTTTGTAAAAAAATCTAGTTATCCTATCATGCCAAGCTCTAGGGGATTTTTTTGAGTCTATAGGGTGCCTTATTAAGTTTAAAAAAATGTTTAGGATGTTTTTTTATTTTCAAAAATAGGGTTTTGTTCTATATAAACTTCATCCTAAAAATATCTATTAATGAATTCACACTTCACATCTATTTGAAATATTTTGATATTTAAGAATGCTGTATATGATAGAAGTATAAGAATATCTTCAAGACTATCTATCAAAGCATAAGTTTCTTCATAATATATTCCCTATTGTTGATTATAACCCAAATAAACTAGTCTATAATTATTTCTAATTATTATAAAATTTTCATCAATTTGTTTTTTCTGAAAGACCCATTTTACCCCAATTACAAAAGTATCTTTAGGATGTTCAACTTCAGTACAAACTTGGCTTCTTTCAAACTCATTGAGTTCATATTGCATAGATTTTATCCAATTATCATCACCTACAGTCTCATATGGAGTCTTAGGATAAAATTGAGATTAAAATGATAGATGTTAAATTTCATTTCATAGATAACTTCTAGTTTTAACCAGTTGATCTACATCACCAATTATTTTGTCACTAGGATGATTCCTATGAAACAACTTAATTCTTGTGTATAAAAACTATGTTTTTCAATAATAGGTTAAAAATATTTATGAGGTGTAACTTTAGAAATATATTATTTAGTTTTTCTCCCATGAGAATAACTTTACAATAGATATTTAAAATTAGTTTTAAAAATAACATATAAAGATATAGGTTGATGTTGTCCGAAAAAAAGGATCGATTTACTTAAATTTAGTATGCACTATTTTCTCAATAATTTTTTTATTAAAACCAGATATTACTTACTAGCTGTAGAATAAACTAAAAATATTCATTCTTTGGATTTTAGTGCAAATTTATGTAAATTATCTTTTGTATTCAGAATGATTACTTTGTATCCAAAAACATTGAAGTAAGAAAGTTTTAGTTTTTTCTTGTACACAACTCATTAGGTGTTTAATTAATAAAATGTATTATTAAACGTTTATTTATAGTATGAAAGGCATTACCAACTCCTTCATTCAAAAAATACTTAGCAAATGAGTATTCAGTCAGCATTGTTCTAGTAATCTCTCAAATAACTCTATTTCTTTTTTCAACTACATCATTTTTATGTAGAATTCTATGTGCCCAAAAGTTATGTATAATACCATTTTTACCACAAAAAAAGTTTCAAAAATAAAAAATTATAAATTATCTACCATGATCAATATGAATATTTATCAAGGAGAGTTTTTCACTCAATTTTAACTCTAGTTACAAAAGTTTTAAAACAACTAAAATCTTTAGATTTCTTTGCGGGAAAATAGACCTATGTATATATATTGTAATCATTAACTAAAACATATACATAGTATTTTCCATTGATACTTCCAGTTTGTGTAGGAAAATATAATTCCATGTTTACTAAATATAAATCATCATAAGTTGAGACTTCATTAATATATTTAAAACATGATTTATGTTTCTTTATGAATTGAAAAGGATCACAAACTTTAAAAGTATCAAACCTACATTCCGATATATACTTAACTAGTCCTTTATTAGAAAACTTAGATAAATTTTTGATATTAAAATGTCATAATCTTTTATTCCATAACAAATATTGATCTTCCATTTCACTAAGACATGGTAGATCTTGGATTCAAAGGTCTTATAAGTTTAAAGTATAAACATTACCATGTTGATTGGAAGAAAGAATAAATTCAGCTTTAGAACTATGAATAGTAAATTTATCATTCCTAAAGCTCACAAGTTAAACTTAATCACATAATTTACATATACTAATAAGATTTTTCTTAAGTCCTACAAGAAACAAAACATTTTAAATTAAATTTTAACCAAGAAGAACAATGTTACCTATACCAATAATTTACCCTTGAGAATTATCTCTGAAAGTGATTTTTTCGTCTTTTATCTTTATGATATTTTTAACGAAATATTTTTTCCAGTAATATGTATAGAGAAACCACTACCCATGTACCAAATATTTTTGTTTTTGGTAATTTCTTTATTTTATTGAAAAAAACATTAGTGTTTCGAATCACAAACCTTCTTCGGTCTGGTATTATCATAAAGTAATATTTTTGAAATCCACATTTGTCTGAAATTATTATTTTGGGAAAATGTAAATTCATTTGAAAAATAATATTTGAGAAATCTAATAGACTAAACTTTATTCATAGAATTTTTTTTCTTCTAGTTTTCACCACTTTGACATTTAGTACAAAATAGACAACTCTTTGGAATAAAATAATTATTACTAAAAATAGGTTTTTTATTTGTAAAACCCATTCTAGGAATATCTCTACAAGGCCAAATTTGGTTATTCGTTTTATCAAAGTTTACCTTTCCAAAGTTAAACTTAGATAAACGTTTCTTCAAATTAGAAATTTCAGATTTCAGTTTAACAATTAATTTTTTATCCTTAAATGAATTTGTACCCGCACTATGTTTTAAAAAATCAATTTGTAAACTAGTTTTCTAAAAAATAGATTTTTGTAGATATTTATAAAGAAGATATTTTTCAAAATTAGACCTATCATTGTTCTTTATAATGAACTTATATTTATATAGATAATTTAGTAATTCTCAAATTTTATTTTATAAGTTTACATTGAAAAAATTCAATTTTTAGAGACTTTACAATTTTCATTCTAAAGTAATTTAGAAAACCTAGATACTTATTCAAAACATGGTAAGATATTATATTCTTTAGACGAGGAATATTACTCTTTAGGAGATTTTGAATTATTATCATCATTTCTATTAGGGTAGTTAGTATTTAGGGTAAGGTTTTTAAGTGATTATACAATCGTTACCTTATGTGTGATACATTTATCCACCTTTGGTAATTATACATATAAAACAATATTTATCTATCCATAACTTTCATTTTCTGAAAATTACTAGAATAACTATCTCCTCCACTTTCACTCCATGTTTCCGAATCTTTTAAAATATTCTTTATCTTATTCTTATAAAACTTCTTAGCATTCCTGTAAAATTTAATTTCTTTCTTATCCTTCCTTTTAAGCTTAGGAAAACCTAGTCTGATATGTCCTAATTTTTTACAATCATAATAAATGAATTCTATATAATCTTTCTTATCAATTTTATTCTTATTAATCTTATTATTTCTACACTAAAAATCTTTCTTTCCAATAATATTATTCATTCTATTATTAATATTTTCTAGTTCATTCCCAGTTTGTTTTGATGAACTACTACTTCATTCAATTATAACTTTCTTCTTTTTAGAAGACTTAATAATTTTATCAGTTGATTGAACATTACTAGAAACATTAGATATCATTTTTCTTTTTCATATTCATCACATCCCTTTTCTTTCTACCTTCATATTTCGTAAGGGTTTCAATGGTCCCATCAAGAGTAAGAATTTTAATCCTTCTTGGGTCATCTAAAGGTGTTTTCTTAGATTCCCATTCACTAGGAATAATATCAATGATTTTCTATAATAATATTCCAACTATTATATCTTTATTACTAAGAGAATATAATTTATTAATAATGGTCATAAATATTTTATGAATCTTGGAAACTGATTCTCTAGGTAGAAAGTCAAAATCTTGAGAGTCAGCTCTTAGTATAGCTCTTCTAGTCTCAATTATTTTCAAAGTTCCAAATTTATTTATATCTAAATTCTTTCATATAATATTAGTTACTTAACCTTAATATATATGACTATAAATTTTTTTAGTCATAAAATAGAATAGATTATTCCTTACTCTATAATTCAATTGATATTCCAAATTTTCTTGATATATAAAAGTAGTAAATTAATTTTCTAAAATCACATAATTTTTAGTTAACATGAAAAATTTATGCACACTATTATTGATAATAAAATTATTCATTCTATCTCTCTATTATTTATAATCATTCCCATCAAAAAAAGGTGTTCAACTCATATTCAGATTTTCTAGAGTAAAAAAATTCAATCCTTTAATCTTATCAAATATAGAAACTATTTTATATAAAACATGTTAGTGTAATAAAATTTATAAACAAGTAGTTGATAAAAAATTACTAACTTTCTATTGATAACAAATATAAAAACACATAAAGTATAGTAGTAGAACCTACTATGATACCAATTTTTGGATTCTATGAGTTATGATGGCTACAAGAGTGGGGGTTAATTGTTTTTAAAAAATTTAAACTATGAAAAAACAAAAAATATATTAAGTAAAAAACAATAGACTCAGAATTCATCTGATGGAAATAGTTTTTGTATCATATTCAAAAATCATTTGATGAAATATATTTGTTATCGGCCTTATATATAGTCTGATAAAAAAGATTATTAGAAATATTTATTAACCAAAAACTTTCTTATATAAATGAATACTGTAAATTAAACATGTAGAATCAAGTAAAATAAAATCTTATAATAAAGTAATATTGACTAATAATCTTTATAAAATCTAATTATACTCTTTAACATTAAGAGTTAAGGAGGTCATAAATACCAACTTAAGGAATCCATAGTTTTACCCATAACTATAAATGTTTTTCTTTCTTTACTAGGAAATACCTTGATACAATTATCAGAATTGCTCTATCTTCTAATCCCTTGGAAGCCATTGATCTAACCGATTAGTTTCAACTTTTTTCTTATACTTAGAAGCCCTTGATCCAATGGATCATATTCACTTATCTTTCTATCCATGTAACCCTTAGATTTAAACCATGATAAGACAAAGTAAATATAAAAGAAAAACATTCTAAGGAATTTAAAATCCTTACAAGAATTTCATAGAACTAAAAATATTTATGAAATCACAAATAATTAGAACGATATGTTCTGAAAGAGTAAAATATCAGAAACATTGAGTTTAAAATTCATCAACTATCATATAATTGAATTCACTCCTACTTATAGGCATTACTTCAATGAATATATTTTTGTGAATCTCAGAGTTTGTTTCAATAACCTCAGACGATCTTCACTTGACTGCTCAGTAAAATTCTTCCACATGATGATTTTTTATAACCATTACAATACTGTAAATAATTCCATCTGATAGAAATAATTTCAATTACTCTAATTAACAAAAATTTGTAGTTTAATGGACCATAATATTGATTGTTAATTCGATAAACTAAACTATGGTCAGTCTGATGTATCAGAACTATTTTCAGTTAGATGGATATGACTTTAATATGTAAAATAGAAAGAAGAGCAGTCTATCCAATGTTCATAATATTAGTCAGATTGATGGACCAGACACATAGTCAGTCTGATGGATTAGATTGAATAATGAATAGTTTATATTCATTTTGTATTAGAACCATTTATATATTCAATAGAAAAATATGTTTTCTACAAAATAAAATCTAAAATAATTTGGTTATATAAATTTATTAAAATAGAGTTTTAATAAAGTGTTTGTGATTCCAAAAACTAGGGAAAATAAAGGTAGAAATTAAAACTTTTGAATTAATAATATATTTTGAGACCTTGGGGATGAGATAGTTTCGTAACCAAGGTTTAACCAAGATTACCAGTAGCTAGAAATCAATAAAAAGGTCATGAATATATACTATTATTTTATATTATTTAATTATTATGCATGTATAAGCATGAATTTTAAAATTTCCAACACTTGAGATGTCGTACTAGGTTGTTATACTCATACATAGATAGGAACTTTTGTGGTGATGCACTCATGGTTGTTTAAACATATAAATTTTGTATGAGATCAAGAATATATTATAGTAGGTGGTGTCCTTTAGTTTATTAGATTCCAAGGTGACCATTGAAGTTTTCAGTAGAGGAGTCTATATCCATTGATCAAGGTGTTCAACTTGGGTTTCATTTATGGACATATATTGTATTTTTATGGGTTATTGTAGTATATTCATTACTTTTTATCACATTGTATTTGTTCTCAATTTATTATATAAAAAATTATATTTTACATATATATATATACAAAAATATTTTTTCTTAGTTTATGTTATGTATTTCTATTAAAAATGTCATAATACTTGGTGGTTTGGAGTTAAATTATTTTAGGTACCATGGTCTAATGTCTCCTATTTATGTATACACACCCTTTGGGTGCTTACCACTAGTCTTTGTTTCATGAAATCTTCTTAATGGGACTCCATGTGAGTCGATAATGGAATTTAGTTTTGATCCCAAAAGTCCAACTTCAATAGGCCATGAGTCAGTAAATAGTACTAAGGGTATATCATCACACATAAATGGAAGGAATTGCCCTTCAAAATAAAACTACACATCACCAAAAATAAAACCAATAAAAATATCTCAACCACCAGCCCATGAGTAATCAATATCAACTATATTCCATGTCAAAAAAATTCAAAAAAAGTGTAAAAATGATCATAAAGGTCCAATAACTCCTTTATACCTCTAGAAAGGTATAATGAAAAATTTCTCAATGAAAAAACCACTTATTTTTAGTATTAACATAGCTCAAAACCACAAAAAAATATACGATGAAGATAAAAAAATCAACATATATAAATTAGTGATGTGAAAATAAATTTTCTTAGTAGTTTCTTACTTGAAACTCTCATGTTTCCATGTTAATGAAACATGATAATGCATCAATGTATAAAGTAAATAAAACATGATAATCAAATAAAAATCCCCACAGTTAAACAACTAAATAAAATCCATCCCATGACTCACTGTCAACTCAAAATTACACATATATATCATGTCACAAAAGCAATGAACCTACCATAAAAAAACATACATAGAACCCACCTTAGAAAAACTATAAATATAAAATATAAACCATATTTTTCCAACTATCCTCCTATAGGGACCCCACTATAAAATAAAATGGCTAAGAATCTATCTAACCATAGGTAATATAGTAGTTTTTGAGTGTCCACTCATAGGGAATCTCTCCACATCAACCCACTACCTCAGTTAAATAATGTTCGGGATTCTATCCACCTTTAAGGGAAATATATATTGTTGGATATCCAACTGCAAGTACACTCTCAACCTCAACCCATTTCCACTAAAATATAATGGTTGGATAACCTTTTATCCACATAGACTCATGCAATTTCTAGATACCAAACATAATTAATCTATCCACCTCAACCTAAATCATTATCACTATATAACCACTACACATAAAAATCATCACCATCATCAAACCTCAACTGTACCATATTGGTTGGGAAACTGCCATGTAGGGACTCTAACTATTTCTAGATGTCTACGTATATGGACTCTCCTCAAATAAACTTGAATAATTAACATGAAAACACAATCAAATATTCCAAGACACTATTATTATTAAACCATTTAATTATTACATCATGATCATCATCACATTATCACTATCAAGAACCGCAAATTTATTCAAGCCCCTATCAATTAAATCTCATACCTAGTCCAATCATACTCATACAAATATATTTTTCTTTGAGATTAAATAACCATATCATGATTTTGAACCACACTCCCACATAGTTCTAATATACTCTAGATCCTTGGTATTCAATCATCACAACACAAAAATTCATTATAACCTAAGCATAATAAATTTCCATATTATCTTAATTAGTCATCGCATATTAATAAAATTATTTATATAACGTCTCTCTATCTTCTATATCCCTTTTTATACACCAATATACCCTTATATAATAGATAATACATAATTAATATAGCTACATGATCCCTGTAAAAATATGGATTGATTATATTCCTAAGTGGAATGATCTATATAGAAAAATACACCACCTTAGTGTAACCCACTATTAAAAGTTAATCATCATTAGTTTATGGAATGAGCCATATTAATACTCATATAAATTCCATTTAACTCACTATATCATCCTCTAATTTTATATAACTATCTAATAAAATTATTCAAAATTTTTCAAAAACCCTATACCAAATTAGCATGATTCTCTGTTAGGCTTGGTTATGTGAACACTTTTTTCTAGAAAAGTAAACTAAAATGTTCAAAAGTACGGAGTTCATAGTCAAGTTTGTAGATCCAAATACATTTAGTATAGTGAAACTAGTAGTAAGAAAATAATAATAGAACAATTCTATAAGTGTATAATGGTGGAAATATGATTTCTAGATATAGGTTATGTTTAATGGAATTTATGGGTGGAGTTAGTATGTTCAATAGTTATTTATATGTATCCTTGATCAAGTAATGAATGACTAAAAATATTAGATAGAGGTGGAACCGATGAGACCTGCTGGATACGATAGATCTTGTTTATAAATATATGGAAATTTTTACTTGTAAGGAACATATCATTATAGTTACTTTGGTTTATCTATAAAGTTTTATTTTATTTTATTCTAGATAGTGTTCCAAAATTTTGGGTACTTATAACTCAGTGAGGTTTCTCTTATTCAATTAAATTTATAGTGCTTACCATGGAGTAATATGTTTTTTTAAAACACATAAATCCTCAGTGCTTTGTGTTGAATGTTTCTTTCATTTTTATTGGTATTGTTATGGGAGTGAGTTTATGTTTTTCCAAAGGCGATTCAATGTGTGTATAGGGTGCGATGCTTCAGAATTTAGATACCCTGAGACATGGTTCCATGAATTTTTAAACTTTTAAAAAACTTGTTATACATTTTAGGTTTTAGAAGTTAGTTTTAGATCATGTGTGGAAGTGAAACAAGTTGTATCTAATAAAAGTTTTGAGTTTAGTGTTTTCTCGGTAGATTCATATCTTTGACTTCCAGAAAGTTATGTTTCCTTTACTTTATGAATTTTAATTTTAGTGGTATTTTTCTAATTCAAAAGGATTACATTAGAAGAGGAAAATATATAGCTAAAAAATTTCAATAGGTCAAATTTTTATTTTTAGAGGATGTAGGTAGAGTATTATATATTTGAAAGATATTTTGATCTTCCATTGACGAGATTCAATCCTGAATCCATGAAAAAGAAAGAGTGGAAAAGGACCAGATAAAAGTTTCTAAGTTTGATACATAGGATTATTTCATAGAACTTGGACTTTATCATCTATGAGGTGGAGACCACATCTGTAACAAACCAACATGGGTTGATCTGACCCATCACCCGATCTGACTCACAAAAAGTCCCAAAGGGAATTCCCAATCACCATGGTCTGGTGAGAAGATCTAAGGTATCAGCATAAAATATTTGAGAATGGTTTCAACCACTAAATCCAATAATAATAATACAAGTATTTCCATTTAGAATCTATAATGGCTTGTTCATAGGTTTGACACCCACACCATCAAATAATCAGTGAAAAAACATAAATATTGATATCAAAATAAATAATAAACTATAAATCATAGACATAACATCATCAATGTAAAAAAATGATTACCAAAAACTATATAAAATAATACTAAAATGCAGTCAAGGTCAAAGATCCTGATACAACCTAACCCAAAATCAGCATGGATCCCAAACACACCACCTAATCCCAACTCCTCATGACCCCTGATCATGACCACTATGAAATAAAAGAATGATGATGAGTAATCAAGAAGATACACCAATATTCATAGTTCCCTTTACTTTATGTGAATCATGAAAAAACTTTTTAACATATGAATAATGTAATATACAGTGTATGAGGAAAATCCTAGTATGATACCACCATGAATCTATATACCATATTTCAGGATTCAAACCTTTGATTTTAGTTTGAAAACCATTTTTGAAATAAATTCCCATTTTGGAAACTTTTCCAAAATCTATTTGGATTTAAAAGAAAAAAAACTTCCAAGATTTATAATTATAATACAAGAAAATAGGATTATTTAGGAAAATAAACCATGATCGCATCATAATGAACAATATGAGATTATGTATAAGAAACAAGAATGAAGAAAAGAATAATATAAAAAAAATGTGAAGAGCTTCAACCTATATGTTACAAAAGGTAACTAGGACTCATTTGTGGCATAATGCATGAACTATATGATACAAAATAAGAAATTTATCTAGAGTCTTCATTAGGAATCACAAGAAATAACCACTTTCTAGTTATACGCCTAAATCTAGGGCAACACCTCTTTATTCACCTGCCTACCTAAGGTCTCCCATGTGCCAGTACAATCAAAACCCATGCAAAATCATTATCAAGTATAAAAAATAGCACCCCACATTCATGAATATATCTTAAAATCACATTTTCCATTAAAATATTCTTGGAGAATTAATTTTCAAGAAAATAATATTTTTCAAACATTTTAACAGACACCTTATTTTCATAAAACTAATTTTCAATAGAAAAGAAAAGAAAGAGAACTTTTTATATCCACACAAGTCCAAAACAGCATGAAATAACAACCACCATCCCTCAAAAATTAATTTAAAACATATTTAATTAACAAAACCAAAGGAAATATCTAGCACGCTAGGCATGAAAAAGGAAAAGTTAAGTTATGTTGAGACACCTAACTCAAATGTAAGGAAATTTCATCACCTTCACTTGAAACCATTAGGAATAAAAGAATGAGACACCCAAAATACTATAACAATAATAAATTCATTAAAACCACACCATAAACACTAGGTTATCCCCTTTATGACATTGAGGGTTTGATTTCTAGGAAGGAATGGTAAGAACATAGAATCATAGGAATAATAGAGGAATAAATCAAGGAAACATATGTGTTACCTTAGGAGACACAACCAAAATCAAGTGGAAATCACCAAAAAATAAATGGGGAAGTGATTCCATGGATGGAGGAGGAACCTTAATTACACTAAGGGGAATAAATTATGGGCTATTTGTTTAAAATTTTATAGGTAAAAATCATAATTTTACATTTTTAAGTAACCTAGGTAGACTGTACATTTTAGCCACAAGGTTTTGCAAACACGGATCCAAATGTGTGGGTCACCTCTCATTTACAAAATGGGCTACATGGTTTTCATGAGGGTTCTCATGGTTAGAAAAACAATGTCGTAACCATGAAAAATGAATATGGTCTCCCCAAACCCCCTCTCTCATGTTTATATGTGTGGTTTGTACTAATTGTGCACCAACCATGTGCCCTAAATTACTTTCAAAAAAATCTATATTTTAGACCCCTAACACTAGAAAAGTCCAAAGTGGATGAAAAATATAAACTCACAATAACACATACCAGGGACCTATTGGGTGTCACAATTCTCCCAAAGAAACCAGTTTATACCCCCACAACGTCTTTAAGGTTCTGAATCTCTAAAAAGATGAGGCCACTAATCCCTCACCAATGATTTATGATCCCAAGTCTCATAAATATCCCAACCACACTCCCATAGGACAAAATCTAAAGGAATTTATTTAACATGAAACACATTATTATGATAATCCAAGATACAAATATACGTCTCAACAACATAGGTATCAGGATCCACTTCTAAATCATCACATCTTATCACATGGGAAGGATATTAATGGTATTTATTCATATAGGAGGCATGGAACACATCATCAATGGAAATCAACCGTGGTTGTAAATCCAAATGGTATGCCACCTTCCTGAGATGCTCCATAATATTGAACAAACTAACATAACATGACACCAACTTTCCCTATCTATCTAGACGATGGTGTTCCAACCTAAGAGAAACCCTAATAAACAACCAATTACCAACAAAAAACTCCAATAGATAGATATTAGAATTAGTATAAGATTTTCACTAACATTTATTTTTCACTAACCTATTTTGGATTAACTACCATTTCTTTATTGTCTCCTAAATGAGTCTCAAATTCAATAAGGAGTGCCTGCCAAATTCTATCCAAAAAATAGGATATCAACATGTTCAAGTATATATATCCTCAAATGGGTCCATCTAGATTTAATCTTACTAACTATTATTAAATTAAAACTCAAACAATGACATATGTTTCTAGAAAGAGACATCAAAATCAAGCATTCATTATCAAATAATGTACTTGAAAATATGGATAGCCATCTCAATCTGACCGTCTATTTGATGGTGATATCCTATGCTCAAACTCAATTCAGAACCCATTTCCACCTAAAAAATTCTCTAAAATATTGAAGTTAAGCTAGGGTATCAATTAGACAAAATAGATCGAGGCACTCCATGAAGTATCAAAATATCTTGGACATACATGTGCGCAAGATCCTCCCCCCTCATCAACTCCCTAATGGGTAATAAATGTAAAAATTTAGTTAATTTATCTATAAACACCCAAATAGTATCCTTACCACTTAGTATATGAGGTAAAACAATTATAAAATTCATTTTGATCTCATACCACTTTCATGTTGGGATAGAAATGGGATACAATAAATTTCTTAGTCTTTGATGCTTAGATTTGTTCATCTGATAGGTGAGATACAATGATGTGAAATAAGAAATTGAATATCTCAAATCATATAACATTTTGGTATCCCCAGGGTAAAATACCCAACTAGACTAGTGCCCACAATCTATCAACTCCCACCTGACTGATTGAAAACTAACATTTTTGTTGATTTTGAAATGAAAATCAACTCCTACCTCAAAGCCAAGGGAGTGATAAACATCTTTTGAAACATAATTTAACTATCAAGAGACCCAGATAAATTAATCAAGGTATCTTTACCATTTTAAATTCTTCTAATATGATAGAAATCATAATAATCTACCTAACCAATCCAAATATGATCATCTAAGGAAGGTATGAGTTGAGCAATATCCAAATGAACTTTATCTCCCTTCTCTTACACATCTATCCACATCTTATCAAAAAAAAAATCATAAACCATCACTATATGGATTACCTCAGTTATTGGGTTTTTAATCTCCCATTCAAGGCATAGGCCCATTTATGAGGATATAATCTATATCAAGGTCAAAATTATAGAGATAGTCCACCCATAGTCTTATCTGATGGTTTAAATCCATTTGGGTAAAAATTTACTTTATATTATTAGGGTATGAATACAATATAAAAATCTACCTAAAATGATAGTGGAAGCACATATTTAAATCATACATCACAACTAATAACTCAAGGTCAGGAGTGGGGTAATTCTTATCATGTGGAAATAACTAGTGAGATCCATACACTACCACATGACTAAGTTACATGAGCATAAACCCCAATCCAAACCCCAAATCATTATAATATACAACAAATACCTAAACTAGACTAAGGGGAATCAAAATTAGAGTTGAATTCAACATCACTTTCAGCTTCTAAATGTACTTATGAAACTTATCAATCCATTAAAACATTATCTATTTTTGGGTCAAAGTTTTCAATGGAGAGGAAAATTTGTAAAAGTCCTGGATACAATTACTATAATATCTATCTAGACCTAGAAAACTTCTGATCTCAGACATATTCTTTGTCTTCTCTCAAGACATCACTACTTGGATCTTCTGATATTAATTTTCTAGATATCACATAACCCATGAATTTCAACTCTTTAATATAGAACTAGAACTTAGATATCTCGATATATAGGTAATTATCTATAAAGTTTTCTAATAAAATTACTAGATAGTCTTTGTGTTCCTCCCTCAACTTGGAGTACACTAAGATTTCATCCACAAACACCAATATAAATTAATCCAGATAACTATATAATATCTATTTCATCAAACCCATGAAAACGATAAGGGCATTGGTAAAGACAAATGGAATAAAAAATACTCATATTTCTCATACCTACTCCTGAAGGTTTTCTTAGAAACATTCGATTCCCGAACCCCAAATAATCATGGGATATGGAAGTTACCATGGTGAAAATCTCTAACATTAATAATGACTTAGTGTTCAAGGAAATCCAATATCTAATTCTAAATGAAGTGAATCAGAAGAAAGAAATGTCAGGTTCTACTAGAACTATGTTTAGTTTAAAAGGAAAGGGTTGTTCCACTTGATGAAAAATCCAAAGTTAGAATAAGCATGAGGAAAAAATAAAAATGATTTTAGAAAAATAATTTTAATCAATTGATTCTACATGAAAAAACTATGGAAATAAAGGGAACTTGTTGAAAGTATATGAGGAAATAAGAGTCAATATGAAAATTTATGCTTATAGTTCATTAGTAAAATACATAGTTTAGGAAGACAAAAAATTGATTCTAAGTGTCATAAAATCATTAGATTCATGGATGTTGGGATGTGAAGTTTTTTTAGTTCATAATAAGTTTATTCACTTGAATTTTTGTCATTAGAAATTAGTTAGTGGATAGTAGACTGACTTGGTGTGTAAAAAATGAAAACAAGATCTTTCTTGGAGGCAATTGGTCAGACGGTCGGAATGGCCCAAAGGCCTTAATTTTTTATTATTTTTTGATAATCCACCTTTCAAGGGATGAGGTAGTACCCTACAAGGCCCAAAGGCATAAAGACAATTACATGACCCGTAGGTCTTAGAGTGAATCACCCAGACAAGACAACTTGGAACCGCTCCTCCCCAGCATGTGTCATGATATCATCCCTACACCTTCATAGGGATGGTCGGCTAGCTTTCCTATGCAAAGCTGCACAAGCCCGGTACCGATGGAAAATCCATACCCTCTCATTCTTTCAATTCCGATTAGCTCAGCTCCAGTGAATGCGCCCGCCTTGAATCCTCCTTTGAAGCCCTGTCCCATGTATTCTGACTGGTACATCTACATTCATGGGGTCCGAAGGCCTTGGGGTGGGCCAAAGGCCTTAAGGTGGCCCGAAGGCCTTGAGAATCAACTGGCCCGAAGGCCTTGGGTGGCCCAAAAGCCTTGGAAGACCCGATGACTAAACCGGTGGCCCAAAGGCCCAAATGGATGAATAGTTCCGGCTGCTACAGTACCAAACAGTGCCTGCTACAGTGCCTTCTACAATTCCAAACAATATTTGCTACAGTGTCTGCTATAGTACCCAGAAATAATACTCCATTTAGATTTTATCTCGGGTCTCTTGGATGCACCTACCGAGTCCTCATAAATTGGCCTGAGGCTCATGTGCTGGCGGCAAATGGAACCATCCAAATTTTACATCTTTTTATAGAGTTTTGATGTAGCGATGAAGATTTATAAGTTTGGTTGTAACAACCAATATTTTTTGAAAAATATTTTTTAATTAATTAATATTTTTTATATTTTTCATTTCATGCAACACTATAAATAGTTATTTTATATATATTAAAGCACTAAGTTAGATTGAGTTATATTAAATGACAATTTAATCATGAACTACATGACATATGATGTTTATATTAATCTTTATAGAACAATAATATAAGATTATTTTTCATTCAAGACTAACTTTCCTTGATGGCCTGCATAACACACAAGACCGAGTGTTACTGAACAATGATATATTATTTAAAAAAATATAATAATATATGACCTATACATTAAATTAGATTTTATGAATATTATTAATTAAATTATTTAAATATATATTTTTCACAAAATATAAAATTAATTAAATTGTTACAAATTATTTAGAAATGACATTAAGAACTAATTGAATATAAATAGAGTTTTTTTTATAAAAAACTATTATTTTGCTCAAAAAGTTGTTTTCATACTAATATGTTAAATTAATTACAATTAGTAAGTAATTATAATGTAATATATATTTTATATATACAAGGAAATATTTTCTATATTCATCCAATATATTTTATAAGCATAAGATAAGAATAAAACCAATTTAACACATAAAACCCAATATTTTTATTAAGGCAATTTTACTTCATTTTAATAGAGAAACCATTTTAAATACAATTTTTGGAAATTTTATAGATTTAATATGTCAAAATAAACTTCATATTTTACATATAATAATAAAAATTAGGTTATAGTTAATTTTTGGAGAAGTTTTATTTATTTAATGAATAGTGAAAAATAATGTAATTTAGTTCAAAAATGACTTTTTATATAATTTATTTATAAGGTTATATTACATTTAAATTGGTTTTAAAAGTTTAATTACATAATATTTTTATCAATTAATTCAATTTAGGTCATTATAAGCAATTTCACATTGACATTGGATATAAAAAAGTATCAAACTTTTGATCATTTTTACTTTAAAAACCTATTATCGAACCGACGGTGGGATTAAATTTAAATTAATTTCTTCCACTTATGTGATTGAAATTTTTAAAAATGGATTAAATATTTTGAATCATAATAATTTATAATTTTTAATAATTTTATCTTATTTTTCAACAAAAAATATTTTATTTAAATTAATTAAAACTAAGGTTAAATTAATCTTAATAAGGGACTAAACCATAATATTAAGGCCCAAAACAACCTATAAACTTGTTAAAAATACATTTTATGGCCATATTTAGACCCCATAATCCCTTTTACTGGATTTTTACCATTACTGGATCCAATTTCAATAAAAAAACGTGGGTGGGGTTTCCCTTTTCCAAAATATTACAAGAGTGTCACTCCTCCACCATTCCAAAAGGCCTTATATCCTCCCAATTACTCACACATATAAAGTAACTTAATTTCAGAAAAGATCTACCCAAATAGATTCCCAACATCCCTCACTTCCTCCTTGAATCCTCCCTTGGATAGAAAGCCTTCCAAGGAAGCCCTTTGGTGAAAATGAAAAGGAGTTACCCGATTAAGAGGTAACACCCTCCCTCAAGCTCCTTTATTTTATCTCCAATGAATAAAATATTCTTATTCCATATTTTTATAACAAAAAAATTATAATAAATAAAATAATATGTCTTTACACTAAAGATTTTACCTATACCTACACACACTTCCATCTAATGGGTAACGAACATACTATTTACATGTACGGCGAACTACCACCTCACTAAACGATGATTGTTCATTTTTTCCTTTACCACCTCTCATGGTGAATCTTATGATGGATGATATTTTTATATATTTTATATATTATATTTATTATGTCTTTAAATTTTGTTAATTATTTTACAAAAAACATTTTTATACTTTCCATCTTGTGTAAATACAATAATTTCATTTGAGGAAGTGTGAACTACCACCCCCTCAAAGTGATGTGATTCATTTATACACTATATGGAATGAATTAAGGATGGATTAAGTGTATATATATGATATATATGATATAATAAATCTATTTTAATAATGATATATATACATATATAGACGTATATGTCTTTTAATTTATTTCTTTCAACACGACAATTAAACGGAAATAGCATTCATTCATATGTATGACCTACCGTCTCCTTGAAAAATTTATTCCCTTTCATAATTATATATTATATGGATTATTATAATAAAAAATTTAAAAAATATAAATTATATTGATGAGAAACTTGAAATAGAACATGATATAATACAAAAAAATATAATTATTTCCTCCTCTAATCAACTTAATATTTCTTTCTAATTTATATAGCAGTTATTCCATTATAAAAAATATAAACTTTCCCTATTATATCATACACTATTTCTCTATAAAACTATAGATTCCTTTGTAATATCAGCCAAACATAGCGGTCAAATGACCTTGTATCTCATAAAAATCATCATAAGTACCATTGGAAGAATAATAATTATTATTATACACCAACTCAACCCAAGGTATATGATCCACCCATGATCAACCAAAATCCAAAATGCATGAACTTAACATATCCAATAATATTTGAACTATTTTATTTGTTTTCCCACTAGTATATGGATGGAATTTTGTGTTAACGTATATTTGAGTTCCAAAATCATGTTCTAATCCCAAATACATTCATGATGCACACCAAGTATCATGGTCCAAAATAATTATATTCAAAAATATATGAATCATTAACACCTCCATCATAAAAATATTTTTAAAACTATCCATTGAGATCAATCCCTTAATCTATGGAAAATTATTTTCCTTAATTGATATTGTTTCTGACGCTTTTATCAAGGCATGCTGCCATGCGTGTTTATATGCGTTAGCATCAAGTTGTTTCACCACAATCCTTATTTCCAAAGGTGGGTGACTTTCATCACTTTTAACAGTGACAAATTCTCCTTAACCAAAATGGGATGATGGGATATCGATTAATCATTCCATGGATTCCTCCTTGGAACTCATCACCTAGTCGGGGTCTCTCTCATAGAGTTATTTCATATTCATGGAACTCATTACCCATACAATCTCTTTGTCGATTCTGGTTAATTACACTGCTTCTGTCTAGACATTCCGGTAGGTCTTGATAGGGAATCAACCTTTGGTTTATAGAGTTGACAAATTGGGTGTTGCTGGCATGTCTGTATGCCAGGAACATTGGTCACATGTTTTCTTCCTCATAAGAGGACATCTCATAGAGGAATCTTAGGTGGGGAACCTGAGGCAGCCTGTGTCGATCACAAGGTATCTAATTCCAGAGGTGTCTATCTTCCAAGTCTTTCACCCCAGGAATCACATGTTTATCATGGTACAGATGACACCATAGGTTCATATATTCCAAGTCTTTCACCTAGGTCATCCCATGTTTATCATGGGGTATGTATATGGGGTCATGAGTTTAATGTCTTGTGTGGAAAGATCGAGGCATGAGTTTGAAATCTTATGGATATATAATATTGATCAGGTTTCCTCATGGAGGTGGATCAAGGGAATGTGTCCTTGGGAGGGAAGATGTCACACTTGGAAGTTTAACGATGGATGTATTAGAACACATTGTAGATACGAATCTGGGAGGTGTGTCCCATAAAGGGAATATTCTATACTATAAAGGTGGATGGATCATAACGCCCTATGGGAGAGGATTCGGGAGGCATGTCCAATAAAGGGAAGGTGTTACACAGTGAAGGTGAATGGTTTATAATTCCCTATGGATGTGGATAAAGGAGGTGTGTCCCATAAAGGGAAGATTTCACACTATAAAGGTTTATCAGGACACCTTGTGGGGTGGATCAGGGAGGTGCACCCCTAGAAGGGGGCACTTAGGTTTACCATTGGTCGAGATTGATCCTAAAAGAGGCATCATATATACCCCATTTAGAAGATAGGGATAAAAACTCACATAGTTCTATGTCGCAGTTTAAGTTTGTATGAAAATATTGATCCATGCAGTTTAACATCATATGGTAAGGATTCTCACATCACGAAGTGAGTGTCGATGAGGGATGGTGTGGGAATTAAGCATGAAATTCTCTATTCACATGAGGATTTATCTTGGTTAGAGTGAGTGTGGAGATTATCTATTGAGATTCCCAAGGTATTATAGGAGTATTGATGATGTGAATGGTGTTTATGCCTGAAAGTGTCCCAAAAGGACCTGAATGAGATGTGGTCTTGATTGCACCATGATTCATTATTCATTTCGACCCTTATACCATTGTGTTAAAATGATTTTGTATCGTAAATTAAAAATTTAATAACAAATTTAAATTCATTTTTGATTCAATTATTTTGTGTTTTTTACTATTAAAAGGATAATTTTCACTTATTTTTATTATTTCATTGAAGTTGGAGGTGATTTGGAGAGACCACGATTATGCGGAAGGAAAACGGGCTAAACTGTACCAAATACCATGAACACATGTACAATGTTTTTCATGTTTCGAAACATATGTGAATCAAATTTAGATGAAATTTTTGTGAGAATATCAAGAATTTATTTTACTACAACTCTTATGACGGGACCCAATTCCAATTCGTTCATTAAGGGTCCCATCCAAACTGATCTATGGAGGGAATAATATCTATAGAAAGTTGAAAGTGGTTTTATGTATTTAGAATATATCATGATATTTGGGCCTCATAATGAAGCCAAAATTTTCATAGATACATAAAAGAGGTGTTTAAAGATTTTTTTAATTTAAAAAATCGATATAATATAGTACAATATCCTAAAACTATGTTCCAAGTGGTTTTACAAAATCTGGGTGCCCAAAACCACCATCAACTTTGCCTATAAAATAGTACCTTAGGCACCCCATTTGGATGTTCGACCAGGAGGAAGGTTTCTACCTTTTTGTTAACCCAAAGGTGTCATTTAATCATTCCTATCAGTTATGGAGGCCATGGTAAGTGCTACTTCATCATCATTGTCTTTCTCCTCTCCCATGGAGTTCTAAATTCCTTGTGATCACCCAGGGGGGGGTTGCAATGTAAATCCCAAGCTTTGTTTTTGTAATATTTGAATAGTCTATTAAATTCTAGGTTTTTGTTTTGTTTTTCATTGTACTATTTTTCTATTTAATAGATTTATGTATTGTTATGTCATTCTCAACTCATATGATCCTGTTTGGGGGTACCATTTCATGTGATTTTCAACACATCGTTCACTATTTCTTCTTCCCTATTTTAATTATGGTGTTTGGGTGGTTCATATTAGTCAATTAAAATATAATAAACCATATAAAGTCCATGTAATTTTTTTAATGGTATAAAAAATAAATAACATACAAACTTGGAAACACATTTATTTCTTCATGTGTTTCTTGGTGAGTTTCAGTTATGAAGTCGATCATAATTCACACAATCAACAGCGATAGCCGGTGAAACATTTAGTGATTCCAAATGAACCTTAGGTGGTATGATAATGCAAAACTATTAATATAATATTTATAAAAGTTAAAAACCTATTATTAAATGATCATAACCCTATCTATTTAAGTGATGAAGTATGATCATCATGAGATTTCCCCAGGTTGATCACACTTAATTAATTCTGATTAATTACTTCTTTCTCTTATCGCTTTCCATTTTATTTTATCTTATTAAATCACCAAACCCAATGTTTTAAAAAACACTATTAATTTTTCTTAATAAAAAATTTATTTTTAAATTAATTATCTAAAGCTCCATTGATAGATGACCTAGGGTTCCTGCTATACTACATAAATTATAGTAAAAACTAAACAACTAATTTGATGTGCTCGACAATGCGATCAAATTTTGGAATAGTTTTCGAGGATCAAAGATCATTTTTAATTATTTAATTCCTTTTAATTATTTATTTTAATTTTTATTTATTACTCCTTTAAGTATCCATTATTCCCTTTTAGTTATTTTTTTCATTTTTGTTTCTGTTTGTTTGTGTGTGTTCCCCCCCCCCTCTCTCTTCTTCTTCTTCTTCTCTCCCTTTATATATAATTCTATAGTATCACATTATATTTTATTTTATCCTTTAATTATTATTAATATATTTTATCTTATCCATCTACTATTATATAAAAATACACAAAAAAACACAAAAAAAATCACAGCTTATTTGCATGAATCGATCAGAAAAAGAAAATTTGTTTGAATTTGAACTAGAAATTGAAAATAAACTACACTAAAAAATTAGGTAATATAGAGTAGGAAAATTAATAAACACTAGGTAAACCATTTTTTAACCTCAAGTGGTCTGAAACCAATAAAAAATTAAACCAAATCAAACCCTAGATATCATGGCTGCAAATAATCGAACTTTAAAAGAATTGAAAATCCCAGATGTGGAGTACCAACTTGCATACATCCAATATCCACAATAATAATCCAACTTTCAGATGAGATTATTCATCATCCAACTTCTTCCTAAATCCTATGGTCTTCCTAGTTAGTACCCTCAAAAACATATTAAAGAGTTTCACATATAGTGCTCCACCATGAAATCCCAAAATGTGTCTGAGGACATCATTAAGTTTAGGGCCACCCCTTTATCCCATGATTGTTTAGCCAAAGACTAGATATAATATCTTCCTACCACAATTGGGGTCTAGAATAACCTAAAAATACTATTTATATATAAGTTCTTCCCTACCTCCCAAACTACATCAATTAGAAAAGAAATATATGGAATTAGGCAATCACAAGGAGAGACCCTTCATGAATAATGGGAGAGATTAAAAAGACATTTTACAAGTTTCCACCACCACAAAATTAGTCAAAAATTTATAATTCAATACTTCTATAAGTTACTTGTCCCCATGGATCATGGAATTGAAGATGCTATAGATGGTGGTGCCCTAATTGATAAAACTCCTTCTGTCACTTTTGACTTAATAACCAACATGGATCAAAATGTAATTTTTTTTGGTACACGTGCAATTTTACCAACCTGGGGAGTTCATGAGGTAAGTCATTCATCCTTAGAAAAAAGGTAGTCAATAAAATTGATTAGATGCATGACCTTATAAAGAAATTAGCTCAAGTATAAGGTAACTAATACTCTTCTTCAATTCTATTACATTGCGGTATTTGTTCTAATAACACTCATTTATCTGACTAGTGACCATAACTTCAGGATTCATCTGAGTATTATGTAATTGTATTCCATGGGAATTCATTCCAACAAGAACCTCTCTTAAAGCAAGAACCATTTTTTTCAAATCCAAATCTCGGGTGGAAAGCATAACCACATTACCAACAAGGAGGCAACTCAAGCTACCCTAAACCAAACTGATATCAACAAGGCCATGGTATGAAACCCTATTACCCTTAAACATCTCAAAAAAATCCCCTCCTCAAAAATTTGAAGCAAGACTTGAGAACATGGTGGAGAAAATGGAAACCTGGAACCTCCAATTCCAACAGAACACACAATAAGCTATTCAAGACTTTCAAACTCAAGTAAAGCAATTAGAAAACACCATCAGTGATATTAAGATGAAAGGTTTTGGACAACTAACATACCAATAAATTGATAATCTGAATGACAAAGGTAATGTATCTGCAATTGCACTTCGTAGTGGTAAATAAGTTTCTCCTTCTACTGATTCTACACAATAGGAAAGTCCCTCACTTGAAAAATCTATTTCCCTACCCATTAAAGATTCAAGTAAAAAAAATAAGACCAAAGGGTAAAAAAATTATCATCAAGGATTCCCCTTAACAATACATTCCCATTCTTTTCCCAAAAGACTCTCAAAATATAAGAAAATTTTTGATAATGAGATTGATAAAGAAATAATGGATACATTTTAAAAGGTTCAAGTTAACATTCCTCTATTGGATGTAGTTAAACAAACCCCTCCCTATGAAAAATTTCATAAAGAGTTTTGAACCCATAGACAATGACTAAAGGGGATTAAAAGAGTAAACCTTGGAAGAAATGTCTCAGATTTGATCCAACCATAAACGAAAACCAAATGAAAGGATCCATGAACTTTCACTATACCTTTTTCCATAGGGGAGACCTTTTTTTCTGATTCAATGCTAGATTTGACCACTTCCATTAATGTCATTCCTTACTCCGTGTATACTTCTCTACAGGTTGAAGAGCATCAATCAACGGGAATTTTCGTACAACTTTCCAATCAGAGCCCAACATACCCATCATATGTGATCGAGGATGTCCTCATAAAAGTGAGAAATCTCATCTTCCATACATACTTCTATAATTTTGAAATGGAAGATACCCAAATGAAAGGAAATTCCCCTCTCATACCGGGAAGGCCATTCCTTAAAACAATGAGTAAAATCATCAACATTCACAATGGTACACTATCTATGGAGTTTAGTGGAGAAAAGGTTTGTTTTAATATCCTTGAAGCTATGAAACACCCCATTGAAGAGTAATCCACTCTTCCTATCTATTTGATGGAATTGATCTCAAAGGACACACACACAAACACACAATTCTCTCCTCAACCCATAGTTTGATTCATTTTCCTCTTATTCACCCTTGGATGATTTGAGTTTTGATTCATATTTTGAGTGTTTTATAGGTTCAAAAAAGTGTAATTTTTTTCTTTAATTGATGAGTGTGTTCATTATAAGGTACCCATGATGGTTGATGATTTTGCAAATCTCGTTTCCATTTATTGTCTTTACGTAGATAATAAATATGAACAGATAGACAAATTCATGTACCTCACTCCCCCTAAATCCCCTCCCTCAATCAAAAAACCACCAGTGTTGGAATTGAACCCACTTCTAGATAATTTAAAATTTGCATATCTTGAGGGTATTGACCAATTTTCTATCATTATTGCCAATAACGTCTCTCTACAGCAGAAATCAAAACTGGTCAACCTTTTGAGAGAGTGGAAAAAGATGTTAGGATGAACATTTTTTGATATTATTGGGATTATCCCATATATATTTTTATGCAGCATATGCTTTTAGATGATGAGGATAATCACATAAGGCAAGATCAATACTGATTGAATCCCAATCTTCTTGAAGTGGTAAAATTGGAAGTCAGTAAATTACATCATGCTGGGATCATTTATCCTATACTTGATAGTAAATGGGTTATCTTAGTAAAAATTGTTCCTAAAAAAATTGGATAGCATTAGCGTCAAATGAAATGAATGAATTAGTTCCAACACGTGTGCAAAACATTTGGAAAGTCTATATTGACTACCATCGATTGAATCAATCCATGAAAAAGGACCAATTTCCTATACCTTTCATTGACCAACTATTAGAAAGAATGGATGGTAAGCTCTATTATTGTTTCCTTAATATCTATTTATGTTATTTTCAAATCCATATAGCCCATGAGGATCAAGAAAATACAACATTTACCTATCTATTTGGAATATTTGCAAACAAAAGGATTCATTTTGGTTTCTGTAATGATCCTATTACTTTTTAGCATTGTATGTTGAATATATTTTCAAAGTACCTTGAGAATTTTATGGAAGTTTTCATGGATGATTTCACAGTTTATTGAAATTTCTTTGATGACTGTTTTACACACCTAGGTTATGTTCTCAGTCATTGTATTGAAAAAAATATCTTATTAAATTATGAGAAATTCCATTTCATGGTTGATAGGGGAATAGTTCTTGGTAATTTTATTTCAAATGAGGGAATTAAAGTGGATAAATCAAAAATAAAAATTAATTTAAACCCTTTAATATCAAAAATGTGTTTTTGAGGCGGGATCTTTCTTGGGTCATGTTTATTATTACCACTGATTCATTAAAGACTTTAGTAATATTTCCCTACCCCTATCTCAAGTATTAAGATAGGATTTTGATTTTCTTTTGATAAAAATGGTGTGTATGATTTCATTTTACTAAAAATAAGTCTCACATCACCTCTCATCATCCAACCATCAAGGTGGGATCTCCCCTTCCAACTTATGTGTGATTCCTCTAACTTTGTAATTGGGTAGTTTTACCATAAAGGATTGATAAGTATCCTCATGTTATAGTTTATGCCTTGAGTACCCTTGACCCTACCCCTAAACACTACACAACCACTAAAAAATAACTTCTTTCTATTGTGTTTTCCATGGAAAAATTTTATTCATAGCTTATTGGGTAAAAAATCATTGTCTTTTTTGATCATGTTGCCCTTAATTTTCTCCAAAAAAAACCCTAAAGCTAATACCCACCTCATACGGTGGATCCTACTACTCTAGGATTTTGACCCTGAGATTCACGATAATAGAGTAGTAGAAAATGTTGTAGTTGAACACATTAGTAGGATTTCTCCACCACTGGACCATCATGTTGACTCACCCCTCCCTATTGAAGAATTATTCCCTCATGAGAACCTTTTTGATGTTGTGGATTCTATACCCTAGTATGTGGACATTGTGAATTTTCTAGAAACATCTAGAGTCCCCATTGATTTCAGCACTTCACAATCCCAAATAATTAAGCATGATTCTCGATGGTACATTTGAAATGACCCATATTTTTAGATAATTTTTAGTGACCAATTTGTTCATCAGTGTATCCCTGACCATGAATTAACCTCTATTTTGACATTCTTTTACACTTTGGATTATGGGGCCCACTATAGCTCTCAACATACTGGTCGAAAGGTCCCTAACTCATGACTTTATTAGCCAACATTGAATTGAGATTCCCATCAGTTTTGTAAATCATGTATTTGATGTTAATTCACAGGGAATATCTCCAAGATGAATAAAATGCCCCAACAACCCATGTTATTTTGCGAGATCTTCGATTCATGGGGAATTTAATTTATGGGGAATTTTCCAAATTAATTTGGATTTGTGCACATATTATTGGATATAGACTATGTATCTCTATAGGTGGAAGAAAAGGCTAATAGGACTGATGACTCTCAAGTGGTTGTTGAATTTGTGAGGTCTCATATTTTTAGTAGGTTTGGCTTTCCAAGATTAATAATTAGTGACTAGGGTTCACATTTTTGCAATCGTAACATGAACAAATTACTCTATAATTATGGGGTTTTTTATAAAGTCTCCACTACATATCACCCCAAACTAACATACAAGAAAAAATCTCAAACCAGTAAGTTAAGTGAATCTTGGAAAAAATGGTACAAACCAATAAGAAATATTGGAGTTTGCGCTTGGATGATGCACTTTGGGTGTACCATGAATCTTTTAAAACCTCGATTATAATTTTACAAAACAAGATTGTGTTTGTAAAGGATTTTCAACTCCTACTGTAGGTAGAGAACTATGCATATTGGGCTATTAAAAAATTTAATATAAATCACTCAAATGCATGTGAGTATAAGAAGTTACAGATTTAGGAGTTAGAATAAATTCAATGTGATGCATATGATAACTCTTTAATCAATAAAGATAATAGAAAGTCTATCCATGATGACATGATTCATCTGTAGAAGTTTCATTTTGGTGAGAAGGTCCTCATGTAAAAATCTGACCTAAAGCTTCTCCTAGGTAAGCTTTATTCCCAATGGATTGGTACTTATACTATTACTAATGTTTACCCTTTTGGTTCAATAGAAGTTTTTCATGATCATAGTGGTCAAAGTGTTACCGTCAATAGGAATAGACTTAAACACTTGTATACAGATTTTACAAAGCATTCGATAGAGGAAATCCACCTTCAAGAAGAAACATACCAGTAAATCCCACAAGGGTTTATCCTTACTTCCCACATTTTATTTTATTATAGTGAGGGAACTACACAATTTAGGTGTGTGTGTGTGGGGGGGATGGGTATATTCATGGGTTACTAAGCAATTTTCATTGTCTTTTTTTTTCTATTTTTTTCTTGCTGAATAGTATTTTCACTTTTCCCTTTCCCCCTCACTTTTATATTCCATAATGTTAATTTTTGATGCCACTTTATCATGGAAGATGATACCCTCTTAATCATGAAAGTTATTTAAAATCCATGAATAATTTCCCTATTTCATGTTTTTTAACATTATTTATTTTCAAGGATGAAATGTGTGTTTTAGCATGAATTTAACACTGAGGTGTAAATTTATTTAAAATTGGTTTCTTTCCGATGATATAAATGGTTGTATAACTTTGAAACCCTTGAGAATAATAATACCCTTTTTTTGAGTAGTTTATGGGAAAATTGTGTCACTTAATATCTCCACAAAATTTTGTACCAAACCATGAAGTGTGAATATTTATTACTTAATAAAAGGTAAATATAAGTTATTTTAATATCTATCAGCATTATAAAATGAGTTTTCCATACATTTTATTTTTATTAAATTTGTTTAATTACTGTACTGGATTGATCTATGTGTGTGAACCTTTTATCTGATAGTTTTACACCTTAAAAAACTATAAATAGAAAAATTTATATTAAAAACAAAAAAAAACAAAAAAATACAGGTTGTGCCTTGGGAAGGTCAAAACCCACTCTTCCTTAACCTTTTATCTTGTTATAACTATTACAACTAGTTTTGTGATAAGATCAAACAAGGTTTGAGTGATTAGTGTGAGATTTGTTCCAAGTTCAAATTTTAAAAATAATAGTAATAAATGAGGGGAGTGATGAAATGTGAAACATATGGGGACATATAGGTTAGGATCTTAAGGTTTTACTTCCTGGAATGTTTAAGTGAGTGGGTCTTGAAATTTGATTATAAAGGATGTAGGGTAGGTTCAGTGGACAAAATCATTTAATCAGAAAAATGTTAAAATAACATATATTTACAGGATTACAAGTGGAAATAATAGAATGGAATGTTTTTCACACACAAACATGAATATTTATTAGATTGATTGAATTTTTAATTACTTTATCATATTTTTATCATGTATCTCTTTAAATTTATTTATGATAAAATTTATGAGACATATTTTTCCATGATCAATGGGAATAACTCTTTATTGTGATTTTTTCTATGATCACATTTATATTTGCGATTGAATTTTCATTTAATGTTAAATCTTTAAGAAATTTTGAATATATACATTCATTATTTTTTGAAATGATACTTTTCCCAAGGGTTCAAATGTTTAGGTGTGGGGGTGTGATCGCACCATGATTCACTATTCATTTTCACCCTTATACCATTGTGTTAAAATGATTTTGTATAATAGATTAAAAATTTAATAACAAATTTAACTTTATGTTTGATTAAATTATTTTATTTTTTTAACTGTTAAAAGAGTCAATTTAACTTGTTTTTATGATTTCATTGAAGATAGAGGCGATTTGGAGAGCCCATGATGATGCAGAAGGAAAATGGGCCAAACTACATGGAATCCCATGAAACCATGTACACTGTTTTTCATGTTACAAAAAATAAGTGCGTCCAATTGGGATGAAATTTTGTGAGAATATCCAAACATTAGTTTTATACAAATCTTGTGAAGGAATTGAATCCTAATTCATCCATCTAGGGGCCCATCCAAACTGATCTATCCAGGGAGTCAAATCCACAGAAAGTCAAAAGATGTGTTTTTTATTTTGGATATATCTAGATCATTGGGTATCATAATGATGAAAAATTTTCATTAGAGACATAAATTATGTGGGATTGTTTTTTAAAAAGTCATATAATATAGTCTAGTGGCTTAAAACCATGTTCCATGTAGTTTTACATAATATGGGTGTCAAAAACCACCATAAACTTTTCCAATAAAAGAGTACCTTGGGAACCCCATTTGGAAGTTCAACCAGGAGGCAAGGTGATTCCATTTTGGTGACCCAAAGTTGTATTACACTCATTGCTAGAATTTTTTGAGGCCATGGGAAGTGATACTTCATCATCATTGTCTTTCTTCCCTCCCATGGAGTTCTAAACATCTTGTGATCACTGGGGGGGTGATATAAATACCAAGATTTGTTTTTGTAATATTTGAATGGTATTTTAAATTCCAGGTTTGTGTGTTGTTTTTCATAATACTATTTTATTATTTAATATAGTTATATATTGGTATGTCATTCTCAACTCATATGTTCATGTTTGGGGGTACCATTTCCTGTGATGTTTCAAACACCGTTCACTATTTATTCTTCCCTATTTTAATTCAAGTGTTTGTGTGGTTCATATCGGTCAATTGAAATATCATAAACACTATAAATTCAATGTAAATTTATTTAATGGTATCATAAATAATTAATATACAAACTTAGATAGTGCATCTAGTTCTTAACTTGTTTCCTTGGAGAGTTTCAGTTATGAAGTCGAACAAAAGTCACCCAATCACCGATAGTTTCTGGTGAAACATTTTGTGATTTCGAATGAACCCTAAGAGGTATCATAGTATAAAATATTTAATATCCTAGTTATAGGTGTTAAAAAATAGGTATTAAATGATCATGACCCTATATCTTGAAGCAAATAAAGATGAGCATCATGATATTTCCTCAGGTTGATCACAAATAATTAATTCTAATCAATTTCTTCTTTATATTATCTCTTACCATTTTTTTTGGATTCTTAAATCGCCAAACCCAATGTTTTCCAAAACCTCATTCCATTTTTCTTAATCAAAACTTTATTTTTAAATTAATGATCTAATGCTCCATCGAGAGATGACCTAGGGTTCCTGCTATACTATAGAGATTCTAGTAAAAACTAAAAAACTAATTTGACATGCTCAACAATGTGATTAAGTATCCAGGAAGAGGAATGATCTTACCAGGATGTGGTCTGAAGAAAACCAGGATAGATGTGGATGTTGGGTTTGTACCTTAGGGAGGCTTTATATATATCCCAGTTAATTGGGAATCAAATCCCTTGTAGTTCGGAATAGGTAAGGGATTATACCTAAGGATGAGGCCCATATGGATAAAGGTTGGGGCTTATATCTTGGTAGAAGGCATGTATGATGCGTATGGATGGATTTAATGGTTACTACTAACTTTTAAACCCACATGATTTATATTCGGTGTAATAAATAAGAGGAATTAGTATAACAGATGCTCATGTCGCAAAAGAAGTGCCAATGAGAGATGGTGTGGGTATTACACATGAAACCAACCCAAGGATGATTTCATTCCATGTGGGGAGGACCTCATTCCATGTGAGTATGATATCATTTTTTGTTAGTTAAGGTAGTGTGGATACCATCCCATGCCACTCACACATAGATCATCATGTGATTATTGCATAGGGAATGGCCACAATTCAACGTCATGTGTTGAGGATGTTGGTGCTAGGCAGTTTTAAGTCATGTAGCTCGAACGTGGGGGACTCACTTATTAGACCTTAGAATTACATAACCACTACTCATGCACATTTGGGAGGGGTATATCATTAGAATTTCTAGGGTGTAATGGTGTTGAGGAATGGTCAATCATGAGGTCCACATTAGCATGCCTATTATGAGAAGTAAGAGGCATTAGAGTACCTATTTTGAGAAGTAAGAGGTATGAAAACACATGATCCATAGGCATAAGAGACATCTCTTAAGGGACTATAAAATTGATTTTCACATGTTTATAGGTTTTCAAACAAGAGGTTCACACATGTTTGTATTTTTTGTGTGCAAAGTGTGTTAAAAATGGTGATGTAACACAAGGGAAAGCCATGGAGATTCAAAAAACGTGGGCACACAAGTTTGGAGGTTCACGTGCAATGTCAAGGTTGAACACAAGAGGATCCTTTGCACACACCTAACTTGGTCTGAAAAAGGCTGGGTGATGATTACACAACTGTGGTCCCAATTAAGGGTGAACAAATAAGGAATCTATCACACAAAATTTTATACCTTAAGGGATCAATGATTCATAATTTCATGGAATATGGGTCTTATATGAAGTAAAGAATCATTTCAACTTCTAGGGAGTCACCCCAAATAAGGATGTGGGTGAACTTCTATTTATAGTTGAAATCTTCAATGATGGAAACACCAGATTACGGTCTCATAAGAGGTCTTTAGCGCATCTTCATACTTTTCCATAGCAGTGGTCTGCTGAAGGTAGCAATTAACATCACCTTTGGAATGCAATAGGTTTGTACATGGAATGAATTTACTTTCATGTAGTACCAATATCTTATGCATGACTACCTTGGTCATTCGAGTGGCCTTTGTTAAAGGGATGAATTATTTCATCGTATTTGGTGCACAAGAATCTTGTACATAGATTCCGATATTTCACGCACATGGAGAAACTTGAGCATACCTTCCTTTATCTTCTCAGGATGTTTCATCGAGTCAGATGATGGATTTGGTTTTCCCAAAGTTTTCCATAGGCACTTTTAGATGGATTTTGGTGCCAAGAAATTCCCACTCTTAGATTCTGAGCTCAAAGGGGACTAGAAGTTTGGGTTCTAAGGGAAACACGAAAGAAAGGGGATGATTCCCATGGGTTCTTGTAAAATTAGACATTTGGTGCGTAAGGCCCTTCCATGCATGTTCAAGACTAGGCCCTTGTCTATAAATAAGTGGAGGGGGACCTTGAATAGTACCTTTGACTTAACACATGATAAGTCATTTTCTCTTAGGTGTGTAAGTTCATAATTTCTTCACAAAAAATGATCCTCAACCACTTCGTTTATGTAGAATCACATATTTCACACATCTTAAATTGCAATTATAATAGAATTTTGTGTGCCTTCATGTAAACTTTCATGAAATGTTTCCCCTTGCATGCCAATCCTTCAATCTTACATGAACCTTCATTAGACCTTTCATACTCATCTGAAATGGATGACCAATAGAACCATGCTGAGATGGAAGCTACCACTACTGATCAGAGAGCCAATATGACTGGAAATCCTCAAATCCCTTAATATAGGAAGGTTGCGTTAGAAAATCAGATGCTCATGGATATGATATCTGAGGCACAAAAAGGATATCCACTAAGTGACTACCTACCAATGTGGAATTCCATATTGCTGGATGAAGTTACCATCCCAGCCTTTGGGGTTGATGCACTGCGATCATGGTTCACATGTGAAGATGATCTATATCACTAGAAAATCATCATTCATGGCCATTCTTCTAGGGATCATGGGAATATTATTGTCTATGTGATGAACGAGCAGACTATGATGGTCATAGGGGAACCATTGGAGGAAGAATAATTCCCCGTCCATTACACCACTATTTTGCAGAATAGTACGAGGGAAAATATCTTAGGCTGGAACAAGGATTGGGACCTGAGGTCTAGTGGACATTTTATTAGTGAATGGGCATGGGTGTATTGGTCACGCTACATGTTCCAAGAGTATGAGGCGTAGCTACACCATATCAGGCTATGTGAGGTGGTATGGACATCAAAATTCCACTTTAGCCATTAACAAGAGTCATTGCCAGAGCTCTTTAGCCGATAGTCCTCAGATACTAACATGTTATATCTCCATCATGGAGAAGTCAACATCAATTTTTGTGTCATACATTTCATCAGTTGAATTCCACTTGAAGGATTCTATTATGACAAGTTCCTTCCATCAGAGAATGTCTTGAACGATATGCAGTAGAATCCTCTCCCTAAGAAACACCTTCTAGAGGCATTGAAGCCAAAACTATGTCATGATCCTATCTTTCACATGGACTTTATTTTCATGACATGGTTTGAAATGTTTCTCAAGAAGGACTTGAAAGTGAGAATTTTGGATTGGGGAAAACAATGCACAATGGTGTCATAAGCGAGGAAGTCAGTATCATACTGGTTGATCCTAGAGAAATGGCTATATCATAAATGGGGGTACAACATGGTGGGAGGTTGGGATCCATTGGTCTACTATACCACTTTCCTTACTATATTTATGATTGGCTGACTAATTTTGGTTGTGGATATGTGGATGGGTATACGTCTAGGGATATTGGTGATGGCAGAGATCCTAGCATCCAATAATAGAGTCAATTTGGGGGTACCTATTCTAGCCAGTCTCTATAGAATACTGGGCCACATTACGAGGGGAAACACACCCATAAGAATATACGGTCAGGTCAAGTTTTTACATGGATGGATCACATTGAACCTTGGGGGTTATGAATTATTTAATGCTATCATACCTCCAAATTTAGTTCTACGTCCGTCTCTACTAAACATTTCTAGGGTCTGGCCAGTGATGCTTCATGATGCTGATATTGTATTTCATATCAGCAACCATGAAAAATTCAAATTCGACCCCTTCTCAACTCGGGTTGGTCCAATAGTGTACAACCTACAAGGATCATGGGAGAAAAGGGATTATCTTTAAAGTTTCATAGGTGGAGTGATGGTAGCCCAGATCTATGAACATGTTTAAAATGAACCATACATGCCTCCCCTCTTTTCTAGTTAGTTTGGATGCCTTAAAAAATCAATTTAGAGAGTTTACATGGGGTTCTGTGAGGATTGGAACCCCTGTATCCTTTATTATATATGGTACATGCTGGCGAATGTGGAATTTGGGGAAACCATTATGCAACCACCAACCAAAGTTGATGATGACCTGTCGATAGACTATGATAACAACTAGGTGGAAGCATATCCAAAGGAAATCCCATAGAAGTTCATTCAGGTGGTTAAACAGGTGAGCGAGGTGCCCGAGAAACAAGGAAGCATGAGATCTTCTCCTTAAGGGATGAGCCAGACATCTAGTATGGATCAAGCTAGAATTGTGGTGGGAATGTTTCAAGGTGTGGTCTTTCCCCCACCTCTCAAAGGGGAATGGTCTTGGAAGAAACCTAGTGGGATATCAAGGGAGGCTCTTGAGAAGATGTTGTGTCACTTTCTACAGTTGGATGCTGATTCCATATTTACCTCTCTCTAGATAGCTCATCGGATGACTCGATCATCACTGTTAATAGAGGACGTGTGGTGGAAGCTGAAACGATATTGGATCGAGATACCAGAAGTCAGGTCTATTCATATCATGGAAAAAGCAATCTTCTACAAGATACATGTGTATCTAATGTCCATGGACACCAATTCATGTTAGCGAAGGGAGTATGGACCTTCTTCCACCCCGGTGCGGGTGATGTTTGGTGGCAAGGAGGATTGAGAGGAGGTGACAACTATTGATGTTCTATAATATGAAGAAGAAAAAATTGAAAAGGAAAGAATAATAATCTCATGATGGATAATCCTTAAGAATGGATACTCATCAAGGGATTCCCCTAAAAGGTAGGGAGATAATTGAATCTAAATAATAATTGGATGAGTACCTTAAGGTAATCCTTAACTCACTCACATAATTTTTTTGATCCTTCCCTTTCACTATCCAGATTATCTAACTGAATATTGTCCTATATAGGATCATCTTGATAATGGGAAAGGGTCCTTTACTGAAGGGGGTGAAGGTGCACTGATGAGTAGAAAAGAGCATGTTCCAGGGACCATGCCCATAGAGAAAGTAGATGGTGGTCCAGTCAAGGTAGAGGAGGTTAGGGTGACATGTTCATATCTTCAAGTACTCCATGTCATCTAGGGGGGAGGTGGGAATCCTAACATCCCAATAGTGGAACCCACTGATGGAGAGGAGGCACACTCAATATGGATCTTCATCGAAATTACTCTTCTTAAAGGTAAGATCATATCTCAAATCATTAATCTATAATCATATTTCCACGAAGCCTTTGCATCAATGTATTTTTATATTCCATGAATCTCCTACTTTTCTGATGTAGGAAGAACCAATACTATTCATTGAAATACCGAGTACTGAAGGGACACCTATGGTGGAAGTCCCTACTCTGACTCAGAAGCTCAACTTTCCAATGCTCAACTCCCATAAGTCCTTTTCTTTCACAAATTCATACTTGTCATTTGTTGATCAGATTGAATGATGTGTTCCATTCCAAGAAGTTATTGAAATATTGCACACCCAATGAGGGAAAGTGGTTAGTCAATCTAATATACCTTCTCTGATATCCATTGTAGTTCATGAGGATATGGTCATCCAAGCTGACTGGCCATGGTCCAAGATGAACAATCAGCTACAGTTGTGAGTGATACCAATAGTGGGGTGGAACACGAGGCTGGTGGGGGAGAGGATACTAAGGAATAGTCAATTAAGGATGACCTAAAACATGATATATATCCCAGACCATCTTAGATTATTATAGAGGAGGATCTTTCTACCGGACTTCTTATGGATTTTCTTAAGTACGAGCCTGCGCCGCCTGAAGAGTTAGAGGATTCTGATCCTGGTGTACATGGATAGAATCTCATAATCCAACACAGGGGTGAATGTGCATAAAAATGATCATATAATAGACTTTTGAACTATATCTAGTGGGTCATATGGGGTCTCTTTACCATTTGATACCGAATTTGTGCACCGAAGGGGTGGATGCTCTTTCTCTTCACACGCTGGTATGCGACTTTCTCATTGAATGAGTGCTTGAAGGAAGCCAATATATAGACATTTCTAGGAATTAGGATAAGTATGATAAAATTTTCAAGTTATGATAAGTCAACCCAAAGATCCTGTGTCTAGAGGAATAAATGGATGAGGATAATAATTTTCTCAAAACTCAATCAGAGACCATCAACAGACTGAGGGTTCAGTTGGAGGGGGATGAGAATCAATTGAAGCAGGTAACTGCTCAAATTACTGATCACTAGGATGACCAAGACTATGAATATACTAGAGATTATATGCTTCATTTAGTATCCAATGATGAGTAATCAGAGCTCAGAATGAGGCAATAGATCTTGGATGCCACACGTGAGAGGTTGGTGGAGATACATCGCTCAATCACCAATGTAGATACATAGGCAAATTTTTTCCAAGAATAATGAGAGGATCCAATCATGTGTATGACCCTTGATACTGCCAAAAATTTAATTTTTGTTTTTTTAACTTCTCTAGATGGATGTATGCATTTATTTTTCTACTTTAATTATCACACTTCGATCATATTTTCGAAACAAACATTGACCAATCCCCAAGATCACGTGAGTCATTTTTGGCATGAGAAATAGGGTATGGACACTTGATTGATCATTTGTATAAGAGTGTCACATAATCATCAAAAAATTGGTGTCTAATATTTTTGACTGACCACCAAGAGTGATCACGCTGAGAGTGGTTGTGGTTGGAGAGCAAGGCTCTCAGAACAACTGACTTTATTTTCTAATATGCGCTAGTGCATGAATAAGATAATGCCAGGGGAGTTGAATTCTATCTGAACAAAGGGTAATGAGAAGTATGAGTCATGACGCCCAAAACCTACAAAAAAAGGAGTGAAATGACAATATAGGATAACTGCTGAACTTTTTCAAAAATAGAACATCTGTACCATTAGCTAATAATGGGGAAAAAATGAGGTTCGACCACTAAACATGTTCAAAACATGGAACCTATCTCAGAATGTCATCCAAAGTCTTTCAAGGTGTTGGACTAGGATTTTATGTGATCTGAAATGGAATGAGACCAATCCATTAGGGGGTCCCTTTAGGCATGGAAGAGGATGAAGATCCAAATAAGGAGAATATGAAGTGTGTAAATGGAGTGATGGAATGTTAAAATGAACTATAACACTCTTGAAATTATGAAACTATGTATTTGTACATATTGCTATAAGCGTATTAGTTTGAACAAAGATCAAACCCATCTTATAGGGGATCAATATCTTTGATGCTGAGTGAGGGATGAAGGAACACGATTGATGTGCTAGATGACCGACACTAAAGGAAGGGTTCTTGAGGAAGAGCTCAAGATACCATGTAGTTTACATCATGAGAAAGTATAATAGATACACAATTTTAAATTGTATGGTGAAGACTTTGGACATGTAGTTTAACATCACACATTAATGATAAAAAATTGTATAATTTAATTTCACGTGATTAGGACACATATCATAGTTTAACATCATGGATCATGATGTTGCACACAGTTTAAGGTTTTATTGTCCAAACCATGGGTTTAATATGCCAAAATGACATGTATAGTGTGATATAGTGAAAAGCCTGCCAAGAATGAATCCATGGAGACCCAAACCCCACACAACATATCCCTCGGAAGACAACCTGCATATAGTTTATATTCATGGTGCTTGGACTTCAACCCTCAATTTAAGGTCATGGAGTTTGGACTAATGGATCCTTTGTAAAGCTTGAACACATTGATACACACCCTTCCAGAACTCCTAATCCCACGTGAGTCATGATCAATAGGGAAAACAAGGAACGATAATAGGATTTTCCTAACATGGGGACACACACATTATGGGCGACATCAAGGGTTTGGAATTCCAGTAAGATATAGGGAATTGGAAAGAAGTTAAATAAAGTTTTTTAACACCCAGATAAAAGGGAAATTTGTAATTAGGGATCAACTATTGACCATGTTTAAAACACAAGGACCACAACTATACTAGTTAAAAATGGGGTAGGCAAATGTAGGATCAACTATTGATAGGATATGATATTTTCTGCCTGAGATCTATTAGAGTATTGTCCATGAACAAGATGTGAGCCAAAACGACATGAGAACATCACCATTAGCGGGTCTTCTGGATTTTAAAGATGATGGAAATCCAAATTGAGAAAGGCTTGAAATGCGGAATGGGGTGTATCAAAATGTGGTATTCGAACTTGGGTTTTCCGAATAGTTTAATGTCATATTTCATAGACCATTGATACTAGTTTCAAGTCTTATATCTAAGACCACAAGCCCTTAGTTTAAGGTTATATGGTTAGTACCATAAGTAAAATATTTCATCCAAATATATATACATGGTACATAAGAGGTAAAACCCAATGTGAATGAGGACGGGAGGCTCATGCACCACATATATATCTTAAGGTGAACTATATATAGTTTAAGATCATAATTCATGGATTATAACTGAGGCCAAAAGGCCGAAAGGTTAATGGAACATTGTATAGGCCCAGATATGAGAAGTCTGAGTGTCGCTACATATCCCATGAGTATGGGAATCAAGCCACACATAGTTCTAGAACACAACATGGTGAAAGACGGACACTGGTAGGTGTGATCCTCTCTGATGAGGGAATTGAATCATTCAATGGTTATCATGAGGCATACCATATTTTGAGTATGGGGTAGACATTAGGATCATAGTTTAAGGTCATAGTTGTTGAACTAATGAGGATGGGTAACCCAAATGGACATGTTTCATGTGGTGAAATGGAAAACATGACACAAATGAGAGATAATGAGACCCACCACTGCACAACACAATCTAGATAGAAATTCGCATGCAGTTTAAAGTTGTGATGCTTGTACTTGTCTTGAATAGTTTAAGGTCATGTTTCATGAACCTTAGGATAACTATTAGTTTAAGGTCTTAAAGCTTAGATCTAAAAAAAGGGAAGTACCTAAAGTGGATATGTGTAGTGTGGTGTAGTAAAAATAAGATGTGAATGATGACCAAGGAGGCCCACGATGCACCACCTAATAATAAAGAGAGTTTCGCTGATAGCCCTGTAGGTGACATTAATTCCCATCGGGTTACCGAATTTATAAATTTATAAACATGAAAAAACCCTCTAAACTATAGGGTATTATAGGATATTCAAGTACAAGGTAAAAACCTCATAGATATGGTTGGAGAAAATATTAATTAAATAATAAAGACCTAAAATAATTTCATTTTGAAGAAAATAAATCTAAACTACTATGAATTGGTTTATGGAAAATTTGGGAGAATAAAATAAAAATCGGGTGACACAAAACAATTAATCAAAGTTCATGAGATGATAAGGTATGAAATAATCAATTAAAAATCATGTAGTCATTATAATTAGGTCCTAGCGAGTTCAATGGTCATGATAAACACTCTCCATTTAAATATCTCATTTTCTCATGATTAGTTACTTCATATTGCAATGAATGGTTAACCCAAAACCTAATTTAAATATAGAGCATAGAAAAACCAAATGGGCATAGAGAAAATCTAAACCCCAGACCTCACATTAAACAAAGGTATTCATTCTACTCAGGTAATGGTCATGCTTAATGAAATAATGAAATTATACCCATTCCTTAACCTTGCTCATAGTGATAATGCAAGAAGAATTAGGGAAGAGATCGAATTGATGAACGAACATAAAATCCCAACATGAATTGAATTAAAATATAAAATACCCCATGCAATCAATCCATCCTCATCATGAATGACACAAAACAAAGAAATCACCCACCCTTTCTAACCACAAGAGGGTGTAGAAAAATAATGAATAAAAATCCTACATAAGTGGTGAAGAAGGTGTGAGGATCTCCTAGTAGGTGTCCCTTGTCAAGATATGTCTAGAATACTCCAAAGGGGCAACCAAGGGGATCAATTTATAGATGTTTCCATCAAAAACCGTGTAATTGATTTTGACATCATGTAATCCCTCTGAGATTTCCTCCACATATTTTGAATCTATGAAAATATCACATGAATAGATTTGAATATTTGATTCACTTCATGACGTGAAATCAGGACTCACGACATGTAACTTTCTTTCAAGATGTGTACAATATTCATGAAATGTCTTGGTAGATCTGCTTCACTTGATAATGTCATGATGTGTGTCATCATTACACGACGTGTAATCGTTATACTTTGGTTTCCATATCCTCTTCATCTTAAAAAATCCAGTATCAAGACGCAAGAAAAGAGAAGTTGAACCAAGTGTCTTGAAGCTCATATTTTATCCCCTTTTCATCCCCTTTTCACAAATCTGTTGTTTCTTGAAATTAATCATAAAACAAGTCAAAACATCCACAAATTGGCAAGATTATCATTTAAAATACAAGAATTAATTTATTAAAATACCTTACAATATATGCATGAAATATAGATATCAACCACATATAGTGTAAATTCACAATTCATGGACTTTCTATAAATATTTTAAGGTCATGTTTCCTAGACCACAATATCTCATTTTATGGTCATAGAGTTTGGACCATAAGGGTGCTTAGTTTAAATTCATAGAGTTTAGACCATAAGAGATATTAGTCTAAATTCATGATGTATATACTAGAAAAGGATAATTTATAGGGAATATATGTAGTACAAGAGAAGCATAACTTGATTTGAATGAATCCAAAGAGGCTCATGTACAACACATACACCTTGAAATGGTCCGTGTATAGTTTAACGTCATAATTCCTAGACCGTGACTGAGGATAAGAGGCCAGCAGGTTGATGAATTTTTAGGTGTCTTAAAGATAATATGCTTAGGAATAACTACGTATCCCATAAGGTTGGGAATAAATCCACAGATAGTTTTGGAACACATCATGGGGATGGACCAACACTTGTATGGAATATCCTCTTCGATGAGAGAACTAAGGAATCTCATAATTATTGCAGGGCATCTTGAACTTGTTCAGGGTAGGATTATATTTTAATGTTGTGCATTGAAGACATTAAATTCTAGTATAAGGTCATAATGTTTGGACCATAATGGGGTGAAAATGTTTCTAATGGGTATGTGTAGTGTGGTGTTATGATGAAACCAACATGAATGAGGAACAAGGGGAGGGGGGGATTCCACATTACACATTCCCAGGGAGATTTTTGTATACAGTTTAATGTTGTGATTCTTAGACTAGATTCCTAGTTTAAGGTCATGGATCCTGAACCCTTGAGAATAGTTTAAAGTCACATGACATGGACCACATGGTGGCTATTAGTTTAAGGTCAGGAAGCTTGAACCATGGTATAAGAACTCAAAAAGGTATATGTGTAATGTATTTGTATGAAAAACTTGACATGAATGAGGACTAAGGAGGCCCACACACCACTTACACATTCTTGAGGAGGCTTGCATACAATTTTAAATCATGATGTATGGGATAAATGAATAGTTTAATGTTTTATTCCTATGATGTGGGAGCTATTTAGTTTATTTTAATTCTTATAGGATGAGGGTCACTTGATATGAAAGAATCATCATCATGACTGGGCCCATGAATAGAGATTCAGGTGTCGCTACATATCCCAGAAGGATAGGAATGAAACCACACATAGTTTATGAAAGAAAATTTACCTGTGTAGGTCCAACTTGTAAATTAGGAGGGGGAATTGTTTTGTTTATTTTTGAGGTGGATGGACTAGGATGTAAAATCCGGACATCTATACTTATCCTATGTGGATAGGATTCAAGCGGTACTTAGTTCTCCAATATGGAATAGTAGATGACCGATGTCGAGGGTGATGTCCTCTCAGGCGATAAAATTATGGAGTTGTTCAGTTTTTCATCATGCGGCTAGGACAATAATTGGTATGCAGTTTAATGTCATGAAACTAAGATTCTGGTTTTTACACATTTTGACATCATGAAACTAGGACGTTGGAATTATGTAGTTTGTCACCGTGAGACTAGGATGACAATGTTTTAGTTTAAAGCTGTGTGACAAGATTGGTTCTTGATGTTTAATGTCATGAGGAAAATACATTGGGGTCTCCCCATATGAAGCATTTCTTAAGAAACTTGGTACTGGTGGGAGTAGTAATTATCTCTCTATTTATGGTGATCAAAGAGTATATGCCATTGGGATAGATGTTTGAATGATATAAGGTCCCTCCCACTTGGGATCCAACTTTGGTGGCTTCCTTCTGGGTATCAATAGCATTTTGAGACATGTAATGTGTCACCTTGGAGGAAGGAGTGAAGTAAAAACTTCTTGTTGAATGCTCTGGATATCTAATTATGGAACCCCTCTAGATTATACATGGCCTAGAGCCTATTATATTTGATGGATTCCATCCTAGATATATGGAATTATTCCATTCTATCTAGAATCTACTAATCATAGAGAGATATTCAGAATGATGGTAACTAAATATCTATCAGGTTTACTGCATCTGTTTCATACACCAGGGAATATGGAGTCACCTAGGAGGATTTTGAGTTGTTTTCTGATAGGCCCATAAAGCATTGGGGATATTTTTCGAACAAATATTCTTAATATGGACCAATATATTTTGTAGAATTTTGGAGAGGGTTTTTAAGAACACTTTGATCTGTCCATTTTCTTTCACATGATATTAGGAAGTATGGTTGGACCAGATGTTGTACTTAGCATAAAACTTCTTCATCTTAGCCACCTCAAAGATTATGCTATTGTGAATGGCTTCAACAACTCTGAATTGAGGTATGATGTGGGAGCTCATGAATTCAACCACTGATCAAGCCTTTAATTAAATAATAGGAATTTCTTCTACCCACTTGGAAAAGAAATTCATCGTGGTCATAATGAACCTTTACTAGTGAGTTTTCACTGGAAGATATGGTCCCATGACATCGAGTCCGCAAACTGAAAAGGGCCAAGAATACTTGGTATTATGGCAAGGCTTGGACGATCGATTCAAAAAATTTGCATGGATCTAACATGCATGAAACCTCTTGGTGAACTTGATACAGTCATGTACCATGGTGGTCCAAAATTATCCCAGCCTCTAAATCTGGTGGGAGAGCTTCAAACATTCTAATGAGAACCACAAGACCCAACATGAACTTCTTATATGACATGGGGAATATCTTCTACTTATTTTCAATAGAGGATAATTCCTTTAAGCCACATTTTTAGATAATCTGTTTAAGGTTAGGCTCACTGTAGAGGGTGAAATATGCTACGCGTTGGAGGATTATCTCACGTTTGGCTCGATCTAGCGGGAGAGTTCCATGCTAGAGGTACTCAATGAAAGGATTTCTCTAATCAGAGGTTTTCTATACTATGGGGGATCTAGAGGTCCTGATGTAGAATAAATGGTGGTCATCTGGTTTACCTATTGGCGTTCATCATCATCTGGGATGATGGGAGTGATAACCCTCTAATGTGCCACATGAATTAATAGGTCATCCTGGTCAAGATCTAAAAGAGAGAAGACTAGATCGACGTAGGTTTCAACTAGACCATTCTATGATTGGGGAACATGCGTTACCTCTAGCTAAGAAGGGAACTTTCTCATTAGCGGGTGATTTTTCTCCAACAAGGGCATGAGTTTTGGCTTCCTAGCATTATAATCACTATTTATTTCCTTGATGACTAACTCAGAGTATCCATTTACATGCAAGTGGGGGAAATCAATCTTGGGGGTCAGATCGAGACCATTAATGAGAGCCTGATACTCTACCTCATTGTAGGTGCAGCCTTATGACAACAAAAATGAGTAGGGAAGAACAACCTCTGTAGGGGTGATGAGAATGTTCCCCAGACCTACTCTATTGAGATTGGAATCCTTGATCCCTTTACCATTTGGGATTATGGAGGCAAAATTGAAATGCATCAGAAAATAATGTATAACCTAATCTATAGAGAGTATTTATTCATTTTCAAAGTCAACATCCTAGGGAAATTCTTTAGGAGCTAGATTCATGTCTAGAAAGTCTTCCAATTCCTTACCCTTGATGAGTTTCTACAGAATGAACCTGATGTCGTACTGTTGAAGGATCACCACCTACAACACTAGCCATCTTGTCAATATGGTGTAGTATAGGATATAATTTAGTGTATCCACCTGGTATAATAGCTGTATCTCATGATGCTATAGATAATGTCATAACTTTTTCATTGTGAAAACTAGATCGCAATAGAGCTTCTCTATAGGAGAGTATATGGACTCCATATCAAGGAGAATGAAACTAAGATAATATAAGCTCTTCTCTCTTCCTTAATTGTTCTTATTAATGATAAGGGTGATGATGGATCATTTTAGGGAAGTATTGTATAGGACAAGAGTCTTCCTAGAGATAGAAAATCATCAGAGATGGAGGTTGTAGTAGATATTGCTTGATTTCCTAAAATACTAGCTATTACTCTTCATTCCACTGGTAGACGATACCTTTGTTTATAATTTTGGAAAAGGACATAGAATTTTATCTAGATTTGTGATGAATTGGTGTATATAGGCTAATTGGATTTAGAGACCTCAAATCTCCTAAAGGTTTCTTAGAGGATGCATCTAGATGATAACCTTGATCTTACCTAGGTCAATCTCGAGGCCTCTATATCTAACAATGAAAATGAGAAACTTCACAGAGGTAACCCTGAATTCACACATTAAGGGGTTCATATTAAAATTCTAAGAGTGGAGGAATCTGAACACTTTCTCAAGATCTCTGAGGTGGTCCTGATACTCGGATTATTTGACCACCAAATCATCTAAGTAGAATTCCAATAACATCCCAAGGATTAGTTTAATGATTTTGTGCATAACTCACTAATAAGTGGAACCTTTATTATTCACATAGAAAGGCATTACCTGATAACAAAATCTTCCTTGAGGAACTCTAAAGTAATTAGACTCCTGTTGGCGCCAAAATGTGGCCCGAGAGAAAGGAGCAAAAAAGGCAGGCAGGCAGGCTGCCTCGCGAAGCCCCGACGCGAAGCATCCATGCTAAGCCCCGCCGCGAAGCGCCCCGACCATCGCGGCCTCGCGAAGCTCCAGAGGCGGTGATGCTCCACGAACGCATTTGACATTCGCGAGCTTCCGCGAAGCTCTAGAGGCGGTGATGCTCTGCGAACGCATTTGACGTTCGCGAGCCGTCGCGAAGCAACAGAGGCGGCGCACGAGTTCTGCTTCGCGGCGCCCCTTCCCTATAAATACCGAACTCCCCCTGAGTCCTGAGGATGGACAATCCGACCTTTCGGATTCACCTCTCCCGAATCACAAAGCACTCTTTGCCCCGAGAATCATGAGCTCCGCGAGGTATTCCTACTTCGCGAGACGCCTCTGCTTTGTCTCGTTTTGAGCCCCTCTTCCGAGATGGATGCCCTTCGCGAAGCTCAAGGGCATTCGCGAAGGAAGTTGATTCCCAAGGGAATCCGGGCAGCCGCGAAGCACTTGTACTTCGCGAAACACCCAACCCATACTAGTGATCCCTATGCTAAGGCAGGATCGCTACACATCATGAAGCACACTGCTTCGTAGGACCCTGCTTCGTGAGGCACACCTTCTTCGCGAGGCAGTGCTCCGCGAACACTGATCCACTTCGTGAAGCACCTAACACCCACACCTATGCCCCATGCCAAGTCCAAGGCACTCCACTTCACAAAGCACACTCCTTTGCTTAACAATTCCTCTTCCCGTGCGACCCTCTAGGTTTGCACGATGTGATTTCAAAGTTCCATGGACAATACCACTCGTAGCGTTGCTTCGCCTAATGCTTCTTTACATAGGCACGCTAACGGCTATTGCTTCTTCGCATAGCCACGCTAACGTGGACCCCTTGATGGTTCGTCCCACAACCCCCCTTGACCATGGCCTTACTAATACCTTCCCTTCCCCAAGGACCAGAGGGCACCAGTTATGTAAGTCCTAGGGGTGCGGAGTAAACCCACCTCGTCCGAGCTACAGGACGTTAAACTGCCAAGCACCATGTCCTCAACACATGACGCTAAACTGTGACCTTGGGCCTCCATCCTGAAGTAAGTCCCAGCACCACGGGCCGCCTAACGCGTAAGCCCCTCTTCGCTTCTCACGGACGCACCCTTTGCGACGTGATCGTCAGGTCCTTGCAACCTCTTGTTTATCACACCGAGCATGACTCACGTGGGCTTAGAGCGAGCACCGACCCTGACCCATCCCATATGAACTACGAGGACTTTGATCTATGTCAAGGCATGGTACGTAGGAAGCCTCCATGAGGTTCAAGCCACAATCCACATTACCCGGTCGTTCATTCACGTCGAGTTTCGCCCCCCGTCCAGCATGACGTTAAACTGCACACCCCCCTTGTCCCGCATGACATTAAACTGCACACCCATATGAACTACGAAGACTTTGATCCATGTCAAGGCATGGTACGTAGGAAGCCTTCACGAGCTTCAAGCCCACCAATAGTGGACCCCCGGGTCTACTTTCACGTCGGTTCACCGACGAACCCATTGCGATCTATGGAGATTTTGATCCATGTAAAGGCATGGTACGTAGGAAGCCTCCATGAGGTTCAAGCCCACCCGTCATTTCATGTCGGGTCCCATTCCCTTCCAGCATGACGTTAAACTGCACATTCCACCCGAACTACGAGGACTTTGATCCATGTCAAGGCATGGTACGTAGGAAGCCTCCACGAGGTTCAAGCCCACCACTAGTGGACTCACGTGTCTACTTTCACGTCGGGTCACACCCGCGTCCTGCATGACATTAAACTGCACACTCCCGTCCAGCATGACGTTAAACTGTATGTCTCCTTGTCCTGCATGACATTAAACTGAACACCCATTCCCTAGTGAACTACGAGGACTTTGATCCATGTCAAGGCATGGTACGTAGGAAACCTTCCCAAGGTTCAAGCCCACCACAAGCGGGCCAAGGTCCACCTTTATGTCGGTTCGCCGACAAAGCCCCATTTGAACTACGAGGTCTTTGATCCATGTCAAGGCGTGGTACGTAGGAAGCCTCCACGAGGTTCAAGCCCACCCATCATCCAACCCACGTCAGGGTTCTCTATCGCCCCGCATGACATTAAACTGTATTCCATCAATTCTTTGAACTATGAGGACTTTGATCCATGTCAAGGCATGGTATGTAGGAAGCCCCCCCCCCCCCCCCCCCCGAGGTTCAAGCCCATCTCTCATCGGACCAAGGCCCACCTTCACGTCGGTTCGCTGACGATGCCCATCGGACCAAGGTCCACCCCCATGCCGGTTTATCGGCACTGTCCCGAACTACGCGGACTTTGATTCCCTGCCACGGGGATACGTAGGAAGCCTCTCCAAGGCTCAAGACCAACCTCACCGTCGCCCCTGCGATGGTACCGTTTCACTCCCCCTTCACGCTTATCACCCATCCCGATTCTCACCCGGATCATCATATCTCAGTGCGACCATGTCGGTACGCTCCTCTTCACAACCGCCCATGGGTTGGCCTCGGTATCGCCATCCCTTCGAGGGATATCCCTCAATCTGATCTATCCTAGCTAATGCTCTGATCGGGCTGATCCGTCTCCACTGGATGTTAAACTCGCGACATACCCTGTGTTAAACCCAAGAAGCTGAGGAAAACCTCAGATATGTGCCTATGGCATATAATTCCCCGCGCTCGATGTGGGATGCCTCGGGCTTCCACGCCCTCGAGAAGCCCTATGACCAGGGACAACAGATAGACATGCCAGGCGCCCCAGCATCCAGACACGCTACTGATGCCTCAATGTGACTACTCCCCTGACTGAAGGTTGCAGCCCTAACCGGACCCTTTGGAATGTCCCGACAGAAGCAGTGTAATTAACCGGCGTCCATGGAAACATGGCACTGGGAAGAGTTTCACGAACTACGTATTAAATCTATGAGGGAGACCCGAACTAGGTAGTGAGCTCCAAGGAGGAATCCAAAGAGGGAAGAACCGACATCCCATCATCCTGTTTCGATCAAGGAGCAGACGTACCTGAACAAGGAACGAATGCCGCCCGCCTTTGGAAAGAGGGAATGCAGGGAAACAGAGTCGCGCGTCCTCCTCCGCGTGACGGACGGATGCGCGCGCGCCCCGGCGAAAGCGTCAGAAACAGAAATGGTGAACCCGACGTGAAGGTCTTATCCGCAATATGGAGATTAGTAGCATTCGAGGCACCAGTAGATTGATGTGTCACCGGATCCAGATATCCGGCGCCTGGTCCCGCAAAGCAAATAGAGGGCCTATCGTGAAACTCACCGAAAGTCGGGGCAGTAGAACGTAAGGCACTCCGTTCTGCAGTGTGTTGGTGTGGATCCCTCTTACAGACGTGGAGAATGGAAGGACGCTGGGGCACTGGTTGTCAATCCTTTTCCCTCTCAATGCTGATGAGTTGATCCCTTCGTTTCTCAGGAACCAGGTTGCTGTTACAGAGATGTGATCACCACCCGATAGCCTACGCAGGGGCAACATTACCACAACCACCCCACTTGGCGCCGCTCCTGCTACGACGGCTGCCGCATCGTGGAATACGGGGCTCCCACGCCCCCTCTCCCCATCAGAGGTCATCCAGTGAAGGGTGATCAACAACCTCGTGCGTAGGTACGAGGAGGAAGGGGTCATCCCAACTAGGGATATGGCCCGCCTGGACCTGGAGGCATCCAGGCCTCGCCGTCAACGCCGCCCTAACAGGCCGTGTAGGGATCCCCTGCTCCCCACCCCAACATTCAACCGTTTCGGGAGCCTGTCCCCGGAACGCCTTGACGACTCCTCGCCTTACGCCGAAGAGGCGGGTGCCGTCCGGCTCAGCCCGCTCAGGGTCCCGACCCAAGGGCTCCAGGCGAGAGCTCCCGCCCGGCCGCGCCAGCACTGCCGTCTGACTTTGTAGGAAGAGCAGGCAGGCCATGCCCCTGCACCACCTGCACCGGCCCGCCTGACCCGACGTCAGCGCCGGGCCCGGGCTGAGGACGCTCGCACAAGCGCGTCGACGTTGACAGCTACAGTGGCCCGAGCCACCGCCGACGTGCATTATAAAGCCCCGCATACACTGAGCAGGGGTACTCTTTTACCCAACCAGGATCGAGACCCCGACCGCCCCACGGGCAGGATGGGTTGACTCTCCGGGTTGCAGGTCCAAGTGGTGATCGCCGCGAACTAACCCGCGGTGATGTCACCCCGTACGGAGGTCCTCCCCGTACGACGACTCCACAGAGCGTGGGTATTCCCCGCCCTGAAGTCCGTCATGGGGGCATGCCTCGTGCTACACCCATCCCAAAGGAAGACCTGCCCCGCGGCAGTGATGCTCGGCGCGGTGACCTTTCCCGCATCCACTCTAAAGGGTATGGAGTCCATCCTCCTGCCCCTGATCGCCGATCTGAAGGAGCCGTCCCTCCGGTCCTTCTCCAACGTGGGGGGCCTCCCTACGTCCTCTCTACTACCGGCGAAGGTCCTCCTCGCCCCAGCAACTCGAGGAGTGAAGGTCAGCCTCGCTCCGCCCGCAGTGACCATGGAGGTCCTCCCCGTGCTCCTGCCAATTCCAACAGACGCCCCGCCCACACGGGTGCTATTCGTGGAGGCCCTCCCCTCGTACCCTTCGACATTTTCCCTGGTGCCCCTCGCACCTCGGCCATCTTGAGTGGGGTCCCTCTCCGCCACGGTGCCAGCGCCGCCTCGAGACTCCATGATGGGGATCAACCCTCTCCTGAAGAGCCACCCCGGGGCAGGAGATCAGGTCGTCGCCGCCACAAGAAGAGTCCTGGGAAAGCCCGGTTGGAGATCAAACCCGCCCGCTTCTCCGACTCTGAGGCAGAATGCGACTCAGCCATGGAGGATTCTCCCCGCTCCTCCGTATCAAGGACTGGGGCAGGAACCAGATGCGTTAGCCTCATTCTCCCTGAACATGAGGTCCACCGGATCCCCATCTCCCTCCGCAGGTATATCCAGGAGGAAGAGATTTTGGGAATTCCACAGGTCTCGGCCGCGCAATCGCCACCATCGTCACCAAAAGCACCCTCTACCTCTACCCGAGACTATGGAGAGCTATTTTGGGGCCAGCAACGGTAGAACGACGACGTGACCAGGCGCCGATAGAAGCGATTCCTGTGTCGGAAGCTGTGGTCATCAGCCCATCATATCGTGACATCGTGGCCAGGTCACCTTTCTCTTCGGAGGATGGTCCGGAGTTTGGCGGCCAGTCAGCTCATTCGCCGTATTCTCCGCCGCCGAGCTTACTATCCCAGAGGTCCACCTCGGTACCACTACCGGTCCCTCATCCGCCCCCGGTTGACGAGTGGGGCAACATAGAGCCAGACCCTAAGTCCGAGCCCAGAAGCTTCTGGATTATTCTTGCAGCAGCTTACTTCCCGGAAAAATTCTGGCCGACGACAGCGCTGAATTTTCGCGTACCAGAGTCTCTTACCCCTGAATATGTGGGGTACTTTTGTCGAACCCTATGGGCAACGCACTTCCACCTCCATTACGAATGGGTGGTGTACCCCAGAAGTCGAGAGAACTTCGAAGAAATTGGCGAGCAGTGCCGCCTGATCGATGCGGCCACACTCCTTGTGGCCCAGCACCCTGAGTCGTCAGGCTGCCAGAGTTCCCTTCAACGAAAATGCGTTCAGAGTTTCAAAGAACTCCGCAAGATCGTCAGGTAAGCCACCCCCCATGTGCAAGTCCGTGGTTGGGGACACTATGCCGCTCTCCTCTTTGACCCTATCCGACGGTAGCCCGATTCGCTATGCGACATCGAGGACATGCCCTCGAGAGGCATTGCAATCCACATGGCCGACATCGTGGACAAGGAAGACGAGCTCGAACTCCTTGATGGAGACTTACCCCTCGAGGGCGTACCGCCACTGCTGGACCCATCAGGAAGGGTTACCCATTAGTAGAGGAACCTTCTAGGCCTCCCTGTACCCACCGAGTCGCTGATACTCAGTCGAAACACTGGCAAGGGTAAGGAGCATGTCGGAACTGTCAAGCACTCCGACCCGTCCGCCTCTTTGCAGAAAACGGACGAAGATTCTGAAAAGGCCGCGTTACGCCAGCAGCTTGACGAGAAGAAGAGGCTGGTTGACGAACTTTTGGCTGAGCGCGCCGCAGAGCGGTGACCCGACTATGGTGATCCCAGGCCGGGGAAGCATGGGCAAGAACAATTCCCCCCCGGTGAGATGCCTTCGGGCATCCCTGATCATGCTACTGCCCCAGACAGGGCAGAAGCCGGGACGTATGGCAAGAGGGTGCGATACGTTTCTCCAACCCCCCCTAAGCGACTGGGCAACCCGAAGAATCCAGTCCGGGTTCCCCCAGCCGCCCTGCAGGTCGTCCAGCCAGTTGACCCATGAGCGGCCGAAGTCGTCTACCGTGTTGAAGAACCTGGCAATGCACTTGTGGTTAGGGATCCCCATCAAGACAGGGACCCCCGCCCGGATGATCTTATTGCGGCACTCACAGCCCGCCTTGAAGCGTTAGAAACGTGGAAGGTGGCGGTCCCACCGGATGGCAAGCCTTATCCCGTGTGGGTGGATGATATGCCCGCACCTCCAGGTGTGGCCCCATGCTGGGGACCCCGGCTCAGCAAGAAGCTGCCAAACTCCAATGTTTCGTACAGACATTGGAAGGTACGATATTCGTTTGGTACAACCAGCTCCCTATCGGATCGGTGACCGGTTGGGAGGATCTCCGCCGACAGTTCCTGTACCAGTTCAGCTCCACCACGCGGAAGACCAGCATTGCAGACCTCTTCAAGTGCAAGCAGAGGCTAGATGAGCGGGTTGTCGATTTCATCGCCCGGTGGAAGGGACTTACGTATTTCCTCGATATGCCACTGACTCAGGAGAAATTACTGATGATATGTGTGGGGAACGTCAAGACAGAGCTGGTACCCTCTCTGATCACCCAGAACTACCCTGGAGGGTTCATGGATTTCTCAGATAAGGCTCAGCGCCTCGAGGAAGCCCTGCAACAGGCTAGTCAGGCACGTTTGCTGCCCCCCGTGATCCCATCCAGGAGGGCCACCAGGGTTGAACCCGCCGCGGTGGCCCAAATAGAAGCCCCGAGGCAGCTGGAGTTACTGCCGGCGGCACCACCCCTGCAACCCCGCAGAGGTCCTCCACCCCAAGCACAGGCTCCTGCCCAGCAGCGACCGCCTCAGAATCGACAGGTTCCCCCGCGCAATGCGCCGCTGCCACCTAGGCGGGACAATCAGGCGCCGCCTCCTCGGCAGGCCCCTCCGACCCCTCATCCGGGCCAGGCCCCCAGGGCCCCCTATCCGGAAAGAAGGCACCAGACTTATTCGTTTAACGAAAATCAGGTCCCTGGCTATTTCTGAAGTGCTCTAGAGCAAGGGATTGTGCGCTTGCCCGAGTGTAGAAGGCCGACAGAGGCAAATCTCACCGATCACCCCAACTACTGCCCTTATCATCGGATTCTGGGGCACACCCTCAAGCAATGCTAAGTGTTCAAAGACTGGCTTCAAGACCAGGTTAACAACAACATAGTCAAGTTGGGCCCGGCACCAGCACAAGTGGCGGGTGTCTTTACAGGATCAGAGATCGGTAGCGACAGCGAAGGCGAGTGGCAGCAGGTCCCCAGCCACGGATCCCGGAAATACGACGACTGGATGGCTCAAAAAACCTTCGTCCATTCCCAAGGTATCATTCGGGCGCGCCTGAAGCAGCCGGAACCTTCAGAAGAAGCAGTCGGTGCCTCCGCATCATCTTCACAGTCGACCTCTTCCCAAAAGGTAAAGCAGCGGCGACGCAAGAAGAAGCAACGCACACCCCCGGTGTCGTCGTCATCCCGCACTCTCGGCGATTTTATACCCCCTGAAATGGGGATTCCTCCCAGAATCCGCCCAGTGGAGGATGACTCCTCAAGCGACAGTCAGGGGTACGCTTCGGTTAACACCGTGGAGCTGGTAAAGCCCTATATGACCCCCGACGAGGGGGAACGTCAGGCAGACCTCCCCAACATTCCCATCCGACGTCAACGTCAGCGGAATCGCAACCGCGCCGGCCATCGAGGTACGTCAGCGGGCACCTCTAGTCAAGCCGTGCACGCCACTGAGACCAGACAGCAGGCTCAGTGCATAGCTCAGCATGTGCAACCCCATCTAACGCCCTCGGCTCTACCTCCACCGCCGTTCGTGCTACTGGATCAGGGAGAGCTGCCTTTTTCGCATCACGGTCAGTCTTTCCCGGCTATAGGCCAGCCTCCGCTATCCAATCCTAGTCTGGAGACTACTCTCTAGGATTCTACTAGTAGGCAGCAAGATGTGCCCAGTACTAGCCGATCGTTAGTTCAACCGGCTGGACCCGCTATGCCTCTAAATGCCGACCGACCTCCTGTAAGCAGAGGTTCGCATTTGGCACGAAAGTATGATGTTATGAAGCACCTGGCCGGCATTCCAGTGATGCTCTCCATCCTTGAGGCCCTTCACCTGTCATCCGAAATGTGCGAAGCACTTGCCGAGGCCCTAAGGAGCCCCCTCCAGTTTGAGACGGAGGTGGCAGCTGCAGAAGCCTTCCATACCGAGGTGATTGAAAACGCCGAATGTCAGGCCGTTATCTCGTTCTCTGGTGAAGATGAGGACCCTCCTATACAGAGGCACATTCGCCCGCTGTACATCACTGGCCACTTTAATGGCATGGAAATCTGCCGCTGTCTCGTTGACACGGGTTCTGGAATCAATCTAATTCTGACCCGGACGTTGCGGAAGCTGGGTCTGTCTGAAGGTGATTTGACTCCCTCTGACCTTAGGATCCAGGGGTATGACAGGACTGAGCAAACCCCAGTCGGCAAGATCCGCCTGAAGACTCAGTTCGGTGGCTTAGTTGCCAGCACCGAGTTCATGGTCATCTCTCAGGACACCGCCTACAACGCGTTGATGGGTAGGCCATGGCTCCATCTGCATGCAGAGGTCCCTTCGTCGTATCACAAGTGCCTCAAGTACTCCCTCAACGGTCGATTAAGCGTTCTCCAAGGAGATGCGTCCTCTTTCGCTTCTTGTGAGGCCCGCTATCTGGATGCAGGTTATTACAAAAGTAAGGGTAAACAAATCCTGGTAAGTGAGGATGACCCGCCCCGGTCACAGGTGATCCTTGGGCAAGAATGGATGACGCCTACATCCTTCTGATCCACCAGTTGGAGGCCATGACCCCCGACATGGGGCAATGTTTTGTTGTTTCGGGTACGCAAGGAAGGCATGTTCCCGTGTCCAAGCGACGGCAGAAAATCACCTCGTACTCCTACACCAACCAGGCTCAGGTCATCCAGGAACCTCCTACACCTGTACGTGTTACATAAATAACTTATTTTAAAGTTATTTTTAATTTATTTTCCATTCATGCTTTGTTTTGGGGGTTTCCAAAGGTTTTATGGAGAATATGTGAGTTTTCAAGAATTGGGCCAAACCGTCAGCCCAATTCCAGATTTAAAAATAAATTTTTGTTTCTTTTATAACTCTTTAATTTTTTTATATTTTTCAGTAATTACAACTCCTAAATGTCCTCCCCTGATATATTAACACCAAATTTAAATTTGGAGCCTTTATAAATCCATAATCATGGGGGATTTGGGTTTTTATTTGAGAATTGGGCCAACCCGAAAGCCCATTTTCCAGTTTTAAATTATTTTTTTAAATTTTTAATAGCTTATTTATTATAATGAATTTTTTCGGTGATTCCACCTCCCCCTCCACCCTAAGAAGCCCATACATGCTCCCATTCATTTTCCCCCTCTTTGGAGCTTGTTTGCATTGCGATGGAGTGCTGATATGCTTAGGGTTTTAAAAATAGGGAAGATTTGAAGAGGTAAGTTATTTACATCATAACTCTCTCCATTCTTACTATTTTTCCCCCATTCCAGCTCTTATATGATCTCATAATCCCTATTCTAACATCCCATGAATTGTTGGATGTTTTCAAATTCAGATTCTGGTGGATTTTGAGTCGTTTTCTTCAAGATTATTTTGGGTATGTGTTTCTCTCTTTAATTCCTTCCTTCTCTTTAGGGTTTCCTCCCACTTTCATAAATTTATAGAGTGTCCAGATACTAGTGTTCATACCTAGGGATTGATTTGGGGTATTTTTGTTGAAATATTAGGGTTTAGGGTTTGTTTTCACATCCTTGTGGTGCGGCGGAGGTGCGGTTGAGGTTTCTCACCAAGATTCAAGGGTTTTGACTCAAAAGGTAGGTGGTTCCATGTGTAAACAATTAGTGATGAGTTAGCTTGATGTATTTAACCATTTTTTATATTCCTCATATGTTGGGTGGGGTGCGAAAACTGTTTATGATTGATTTGGTTATGTGTTAAATTTTATAGTCGCTTTTTAACATGAAATTGGGTGTTTTCATGTGTAACTCATGGGGTTTTATTTGGGTGTGGTTTATAACTTATGAAATTGGTTCATTAAATATTTTTTGGCCTGCCAATTAGGGTTTGGTAATTTAATAGTTTCATGTGGTCCTAAAAAGAAGGGGTTTGAATAGGTTTGATGTGTAAAACATTGTTATACTTCTTGAGGTCATTTTAGGAAAATGTGTGTTTTCATTTGTATCTTTTGTGGTATTATTCAAGGTTATTTTATAACACTTGAATGTGTTTTTATAAATGTATCTAGGACTTCCAATTCTACTTTTTATAGGAATTGGTATGGTTTTGGTCTTAAATGGGGGTTTTTAAATGGGTTTTGTGTGCAAGACATAGTTACACCCCTTGAGTTGTTTTTTTTTAAATTGTGAATATTTTTTTTTGTTAAACAAAGTGGATAAAAGATTGTATATGTACTGTTTTGGGGGTGTGATCACCTAATATGAGTTTTTTAAAGGTATGGTGGTTATTTAAGATTTCAAATATTTTTATTAGAATGTTTTATAAAGTGAAGAAATGTTTTAGAAAATGGGAAGAGAGCTGCAAAACATGGTTGTGGGCTGTTTTGTGTGAGTGTGTTGTGAAAATTGAATTTTGTTGATGAAAGTGATATTATATGTTATTTGAGTGGGTTGTTATGTGAGTTATAATGTCTTGTTATGGTTTATAAAAATGTTTTAAAGGATTTGTGGAAGTGTCCATGTAATGTGAAGAGTGTTGTGGGCTATTTTTGTATGAGTTGGATTTTAAAATCAATTTGAATGAAAAGTGTACTTTTGTGACTTGTGTGGTATACATGTGGGATGTTTGGTGAATTTTTGATATGGAAATGATATTTTCATATGCAAAGTATATATCTTGACTAGTTGAACTTGTTTGAGCACAAAGGAAAAACCCGGGTATCTAGGTGGGTGGACGTGTACTAGTATGCTAGTGAATCTGTGAGGTTTGACCTCAGTTTCACTTAGCAAGATTGACGCTTACAACTCTAACTAAACTGTGATGATGATTATTGGGGACCACTAGGTTATGGGTATGTTCCCTACTAGTGGCTCGTGCACGAGAATGGATATTTGTGATGGTTACTGTCACCGAGATACGAGGTACCTGGGACCCACAGCTAGCTAGTGCCTAGGGGTTATTTCCCATTGCTTGTGCTCACTGGATAATTTGTTATTACCGTCGGTATACGGTATGAGAGGCTGGAAAATTCAGTAGCTTTGGTATTTATTTTAAATGTTTTTATTCTTTAAATTATCCCACCTAAAAACTGTTTTTATTTAATGTTGCATCTTTTAGAAATTTTAACTAGCATCTCATGTCTTTGAAAACTTGCATGATTTTCGTCATTAAATGTTTATCACATGGAATCTATTAGTGGTGGTATCCTATTGGGATTTGTCTCACACCCTACTTACACCCTTGGGTGTAAGTAGACTTGGTTATTTTTGTTGTCGCAGGTTGGGTACAGTTTTTTTGTTCCAGTGGTTCGGGTTTCTAGCAGGTCCTTGGTAGTGAAGTCTTGTGGAGATAGCATAAGGGTGGTGCCCCTTGACAAAAGGGTTCTTGGGCTGTCCTTATTTGTTTTTTTACCTTTGTAATGGACTTTAAATGTAGTTTTAACTTATGTAATTCAGTTCTGAAATTTTGTAAAAGATGGTTTTAGTTGAAAAATCCAGATTTGTTTTATTGAGTTTTTTTATTGTTTAATGTTTATAAAATCAGGTAAATAGTTCCCAATTATCATTATATGATACCCGGGCACTTGTGCCAGCCCGTGGGGATCGGGAACGCCCTTCGGGCCTTGTCACGGGCTGGGTTTGGTGTCGATTTTGGCGGCGACCAGATTTGGTTCGTGACAAAATGGAATCAAAGGAGGTTCGCTCCATTTGAGTCATATTATTTGGGAAATAGTCAGGATAGTCTAGAGTTATGATTGTTGGGACATGGAATTCTGGTTATGGGTAGTGTGCTTGATCACCACACCTCATTTCAGGATTCAAGTCGCCAGGGGAAGTTGGGATTTGTCTATGTCTTTGGGTTTTTTGGTTTGATGATGATTAGGGGAAATGAAAAGAGAGTTGGGTTAATGGTCTCAATGAGCTCGCAGGGTCTGGAAAGCCATGTGGAGCCGGGGATATTCCCTAGAACACTCTCTGTGATAGTGAAGTGATTGGAATATGGCCGCCAACCATATCTCCAAGTCACCCACTGAAACTAGTTTCCTCTTTCATTGTCTGGTGTTCTTTAGTTTTGAAATCTTGGCATTTTGGTTTTAAGGTGACTTGGTTTTAAGAAGCGTAAAGTTTTTATGAAATGATTTTCAAATAAAGAGGGAATGGGTGGGTTTATGAAATGGCAGAACTGAATTTTCAGAGTTGTTTTGAAATATAAAATGGTGTGCTTACACCTCTTTGAAAGCAGGAACTATATTGAAGTTGGTTTTGAAAAGTGTTTCCAATAGAGTTTTCTAAACAATCAGAGTGTGATTTAATGGGATGAGATGTTTTGAAATTGATGTGAATATCTTGAAAGTGAGTTATTTTCTAAATGGTTGTGACTTTCTGAAATTTTTTTAAGATGTGAGTTGGGATTTTGATCTCGTGGTTAGCGGTTTTGAGGAAAAAGGATGTGTTGGTTGACCGTTTTGGTTTTGAAAAGTGGAACAAATTTTTGTTTTAACCTTTGGTATTTTCATGAGCAACCAAATGCATGGGGTTATATGGGAAGATGGATGGTTTATGACATGACTCGATGAGTGTCGAGATGGATATGAGGAGGGTGCCTGGTGTGGCACTGAAACATGCATGTGTAAGGCACATGGGGTACCATTGGTGGATGCGCTAACCGCTGAACCATTTGTTTTCAAATAAATGTTTTTAAAGAGAAACATGAAGACTTGATGAATTGTTTGTAATGGTTTATATTATGTATTTTTGGAAAATGTTGATGTTGTGGTATGTTTTGAGTCTAAGAACCCCTCTTGTTTGAATTGTGTTTTGGGTTTGGGTTTGGTCAGTAAGTTGTGTTATAGAGACAGTTAGTGGTATCTTTTGAAAAATGTTTTGGGACGCATTTATGATGGTTCCCTTCATGTGTTTAGATCTGGTTTGTGGTATATCTTGACTAATGGACCATCTTGGTTGGGTCCTTGGGTTCAATCGTTGGATAAGGTACACCCCCATTAAAGGTTAGTGCACAACTGAAGTGCAACCCGGATTGTTTCTCCGTTTGAAGACCCTCTAGTTGATCAATATAAGGAATATTTTTTTCTTGAGATTTTTAGATTGAGTCTGCACCCATTCCTTTCTTTGATTTTTAGATCCTCTTGTAATGGGAGAGTGCTTGTGGATGGGTGAAAGAGACCATAGTTTCTTATGTTTCCTAATTCGTCGAAGGTGGATGTGGTCTAGGGTTGTTATTTTGGATGAGTGTCTTGATGGTGTCTAAGTCGGCCTTTGGGGTTATACAAAGTTTCTTTGAAGCATGAGTTCATGTTAAACCACCAGTGTGAGAAATATGGTCATGATAGGATATTGTGGCCACTTTCTAGAATTGTGTGTTGTTTGGGGATGTTGTATAAGGTCCCTCTCCATGCATTGTTTATATCAGTCACAATGGCCATGTTCGGTGATGCCTTATGATGTCATGTGCTCGATTGACCATATAGGTGAAAGTCGTGAAATCCTCCGAGAGTCCCTGTTGTGTTGGGTGAATGTCTCCCTTGGAAAAAACATCAAAATATTCCATTTTAGAGGAAGTTGAGTGTAGGTGTTATTTACTTCTGTTGTTTCTCACCTGAAGAAACAAGGTGTGATGTGTGTGCATCTTCTTAGCCCTTGTTTCAGTGAAATATTGGGATAGGGTAAAGTGAGTATGGAATTTGTTATGTATGGAAAACATATATTGGGTTGTGGTGTAGTTGTTGGCGACACCGAATGAATAATTCTCATTTAGTGGGTTTCCGAAGACTAACTGCGAGGCCGAAGATGCTTCAATAATTTGAGCTCCAACCATAGGTCTCAGAGAGAAGCTGGCTCGTAGTCAGGGGAAATCACAGGGTCATTTAAACCCTTGTAAAATTTCATATCCTTGGTGTGAAAGATAGGAAGTGTTTAAACCTATGGTGTCATCATATTCCCTCTGTTGTTCTCATTCGGTGGAAATAGGTGGTGGGCCTTATACCCATGTCATTGCCTAATGTCATTCCCCCCCCCCTTTGGTTTCCATTGAGTCTTTGGAGAATGGTTGGAAATTTGGCTAGACATGCTGAGCACATGGTTCGTGAAAGATTAAGAGAGACTGTGTCCCTGGAAGCCATGCAGGAAGATTGATCAGCACAGTTAGTTCATGGTTTCAAAAACTGTGCAGACTAACCGTGCGACCTTCCCAAATCTTGAAATTTTTTGGGTTTTTCTGTGCCGACATGTGCTGGTCGATTAAGATGGTTGGTTCATATGGTGGGGAGAACCACTATGATTATCATATATGTTCCTTAGGAAATTTCGAATGGAAGTCTACCCTTGGTACCAGGGATTCCGTTCAGGACTCCCCCAATTAGTGTCCTGATTCTGTCTCGAAAAAAATATTGGTTGTCTCTTATAGTGGGGAGCATATTAGTGTCCCCCCGTACCAGTAACATAGATTTATCTATGGTTTTGGCTTGGTGTAGATAGTATCGTTCGAAGATATCTAGCTACTAACATCTTCCTTGACTAAACGTTGGGACTAGATAGTGCCCAATGGTTTAGTTAAAGTAAGGTAAGTGTAACCTTGTTCAAAGTTGTTGTTCGTTTGGGTGAATTGCTTGAATCTTGTTCAGATAGTGTTTGAAGAGTTTTATTTTGGGATAAAGTATGAATGTTATTGATACTTTCAGGAAAGTAGTGTAAGTTATAGTTGTGAGATTAATCTTTCCTTAATTGATCACTGGAGGTATTTTGGCCTTTGGGGGTGAAACCTTGCAAGAGAGTACCTATTGGTTTCTCAGTGGGGTTTGGTTGTTGCTTTAACCTTGCTGTGACTTTCTGGGGCGGAAAATTTTCAAGGTGGGGAGAATTGTTACATACATAACTTATTTTAAAGTTATTTTTAATTTATTTTCCATTCATGCTTTGTTTTGGGGGTTTCCAAAGGTTTTATGGAGAATATGTGAGTTTTCAAGAATTGGGCCAAACCGTCAGCCCAATTACAGATTTAAAAATAAATTTTTGTTTCTTTTAAAACTTTTTCATTTTTTTATATTTTTCAGTACTTCCAACTCCTAAATGTCCTCCCCTGATATATTAACACCAAATTTAAATTTGGAGCCTTTATAAATCCATAATCATGGGGGATTTGGGTTTTTATTTGAGAATTGGGCCAACCCGAAAGCCCATTTTCCAGTTTTAAATTATTTTTTTAAATTTTTAATAGATTATTCATTATAATGAATTTTTTCGTTGATTCCACCTCCCCCTAGACCCTAAGGATCCCAGCCACGCTCCCATTCATTTTCCCCCTCTTTGGAGCTCGTTTGCATCGCGATGAAGTGCTGATATGCTTAGGGTTTCAAAAATCGGGCAGATTTGAGGAGGTAAGTTATTTACATCATAACTCTCTCAATGCTTACTATTTTCCCCCATTCCAGTTCTTATATGATCTCATAATCCCTATTAGAACATCCCATGAATTGTTGGATGTTTTCAAATTCAGATTCTGGTGGATTTTGAGTCGTTTTCTTCAAGATTATTTTGGGTATGTGTTTCTCTCTTTAATTCCTTCCTTCTCTTTAGGGTTTCCTCCCACTTTCATAAATTTATAGAGTTTCCAGATATTAGGGTTCATACCTAGGGTTTTATTTGGGGTATTTTTGTTGAAATATTAGGGTTTAGGGTTTGTTTTCACATCCTTGTGGTGCGGCGGAGGTGCGGTTGAGGTTTCTCACCAAGATTCAAGGGTTTTGACTCAAAAGGTAGGTGGTTCCATGTGTAAACAATTAGTGATGAGTTATCTTGCTGTATTTAACCATTTTTCATATTCCTCATATGTTGGGTGGGGTGCGAAAACTGTTTATGATTGATTTGGTTATGTGTTAAATTTTATAGTCGCTTTTTAACATGAAATTGGGTGTTTTCATGTGTAACTCATGGGGTTTTATTTGGGTGTGGTTTATAACTTATGAAATTGGTTCATTAAATCTTGTTTGGCCTGACAATTATGGTTTGGTAATTTAATAGTGTCATGTGGTCGTAAAAAGAAGGGTTTTGAATAGGTTTGATGTGTAAAACATTGTTATACTTCTTGAGGTCATTTTAGGAAAATGTGCGTTTTCATTTGTATCTTTTGTGGTATTATTCAAGGTTATTTTATAACACTTGAATGTGTTTTTATAAATGTATCTAGGACTTCCAATTCTACTTTTTATAGGAATTGGTATGGTTTTGGTCTTAAATGGGGGTTTTAAATGGGTTTTGTGTGCAAGACATAGTTACACCCCTTGAGTTGTTTTTTTTTTGAAAATTGTGAATATATTTTTTGGTTAAACAAAGTGGATAAAAGATTGTATGTGTACTGTTTGGGGGGTGTGATCACCTAATATGAGTTTTTTAAAGGTATGGTGGTCATTTAAGATTTCAAATATTTTTATTAGAATGTTTTATAAAGTGCAGAAATGTTTTAGAAAATGGGAAGAGAGCTGCAAAACATGGTTGTGGGCTGTTTTGTGTGAGTGTGTTGTGAAAATTGAATTTTCTTGATGAAAGTGATATTATATGTTATTTGAGTGGGTTTTTATGTGAGTTATAATGTCTTGGTATGGTTTATAAAAATGGTTTAAAGGATTTGTGGAAGTGTCCATGTAATGTGAAGAGTGTTGTGGGCTATTTTTGTATGAGTTGGATTTTAAAATCAATTTGAATGAAAAGTGTACTTTTGTGACTTGTGTGGTATACATGTGAGCTGTTTGGTGAATTTTTGATATGGAAATGATATTTTCATGTGCAAAGTATATATCTTGACTTGTTGAACTTGTTTGAGCACAAAGGGAAAACCCGGGTATCTAGGTGGGTGGACGTGTACTAGTATGCTAGTGAATCTGTGAGGTTTGGCCTCAGTTTCACTTAGCAAGATTGATGCTTACAACTCTAAATAAACTATGATGATGATTATTGGGGACCACTAGGTTATGGGTATGTTCCCTACTAGTGGCTCGTGCACGAGAATGGATATTTGTGATGGTTACTGTCACCGAGATACGAGGTACCTGGGACCCACAGCTAGCTAGTGCCTAGGGGTTATTTCCCATTGCTTGTGCTCACTGGATACTTTGTTATTACCGTCGGTATACGGTATGAGAGGCTGGAAAATTCAGTAGCTATGGTATTTATTTTAAATGTTTTTATTCTTTAAATTATCCCACCTAAAAACTGTTTTTATTTAATGTTGCATCTTTTAGAAATTTTAACTAGCATCTCATGTCTTTGAAAACTTGCATGCTTTTCGTCATTAAATGTTTATCACATGGAATCTATTAGTGGTGGTATCCTATTGGGCTTTGTCTCACACCCTACTTACACCCTTGGGTGTAAGTAGACTTGGTTATTTTTGTTGTCGCAGGTTGGGTACAGTTTTTTTGTTCCAGTGGTTCGGGTTTCTAGCAGGTCCTTGGTAGTGAAGTCTTGTGGAGATAGCATAAGGGTGGTGCCCCTTGACAAAAGGGTTCTTGGGCTGTCCTTATTTGTTTTTTTACCTTTGTAATGGACTTTAAATGTAGTTTTAACTTATGTAATTCAGTTCTGAAATTTTGTAAAAGATGGTTTTAGTTGAAAAATCCAGATTTGTTTTATTGAGTTTTTTTGTTGTTTAATGTTTATAAAATCGGGTAAATCGTTCCCAATTATCATTATATGATACCCGGGCACTTGTTCCAGCTCGTGGGGATCGGGAACGCCCTTCGGGCCTTGTCACGGGCTAGGTTTGGTGTCGATTTTGGCGGCGACCAGATTTGGTTCGTGATAGTACGGTACCGGGACGTCAAGATTATGACGACAGCGGTACGCCATACGTGTCTCTTCCATCGGGATGGAATCCACCGACTCAGGCCGACACGCCACCACTGCTTTGATATTATCAAACGTGGCCCCTTAGGCTGAAGGCCAGATGGGATAGGATCGAATGCCTTCATTGCTACGGTCTCAATGGAAAGTGGGTCTCCCGATGTGATGACCGCTCCTGCCCAAGCCGGCACCAGCTGCCCCTCAGATCTTGATAACCCAGAAGTACCTCCAGTCGCGGGAAGCCCCCCCACGGGTGGGGAGGAAGACCTGGAGGATGCTCCCCCTGCCTTTGAAGAAGGCGTCTCCACCACGGTTGATGAACTGGTACAGGTGAACCTTGGCAGCGAGGCAGATCCGAGACCCACATTGATCAGTGCAACCATGTCCCTCGAAGAGCGGCAGCAGTACGTAGACTTCCTCAAACAGCACCGTGATGTGTTTGCCTGGAGTTACAACGAGGTGCTAGGGCTAGATCCCCAGGTAGTCATTCACCGTCTGGGCCTCCCGGCAAAACATCGTGGGTTTAAGCAGCCTCCCAGGAAAATGCACCCTTATCATGGTGCCATGGTTGAGGTCGAAGTTGATAAGTTTATCAAAGCCAACTTCATTAAGGAGGTCCAGTACCCCAAATGGCTTTCCAACGTTGTGCCAGTCAGGAAGAAGAATGGGCAGATCAGAGTCTGAATCAACTTCCGTGATCTTAATCGCCACTGCCCAAAGGATGACTTCCCACTCCCGGTGACAGAGTTATTGATTGACGCCACAGCCGGGTTCCAAGCCCTCTCTTTCATGGATGGATACTCCAGGTACAACCAGATCCAGATGGGCCCCGAAGACGAGGAGTACACTGCCTTCAGGGCTCCCCAAGGTACCTTTTGTTACCAGGTTATGCCATTCGGTTTGAAGAATGCAGGTGCCACTTATCAGAGGGCCATGCATCACATATTCAAACCGATCCTCAGGACATTGGTGGAATGCTACGTGGATGACCTCGTAATCAAATCATATCAGCTCCAGGACCATCTCAAAGACCTAGAGAAAGTGTCCGGTTTCCTCCGTTCCCGTCACCTGAAAATGAACCCGCTGAAGTGTGCCTTCGGGGTCACCTCTGGGAAGTTTTTGGGCTTTGTTGTCAGATACCGAGGTATCGAGATCGACCCGGAGAAGATCAAGGCCATCAGACAAATGCCTCCCCCGAGAAACATTTGGGAGATTCAAGGCCTTCAAGGAAACTTATCCTATATACGCCGATTCATCATGAATCTGGCCGGCAAGTGTAAGCCCTTTTCCCGACTCATGAAGAAAGGCGCCGCCTACGAATGGGATGAGGAGTGTCAGACCGCCTTTGAGGAAATCAAGAAGTATCTGCTCCAACCTCCGGTCTTGATGCCACTAGTCTCTAGAAAGCCGCTGGTCCTTTATGTGACCGCCCTGGAGAGATCCCTTGGTGCGCTGCTCGCCCAAAAGAATAACGAGGGTACTGAGAACAGTCTCTACTATCTCAGCCGCATGCTTCTCGATACGGAGGTCAGATAATCCCCTATCGAAAAGAGCTACCTTGCGCTCGTATTCGCCGTGCAGAAGTTGCGACATTACATGCAGCACCATGAGGTGCAATTGGTCTCCTGGGTGGACCCACTGAAGTACATCCTGAACCGCCCCATGCTAACTGGCTGATTAGCACGGTGGGCGGTGATTCTACAGCAGTTCGATATCAGGTTTGTACCTCAGAGGGATATTAAGGGACAGGCATTGGCATACTTTTTAGTTGCCCATCCAACCTCCGCGGATCAATCCCTAGACCTAGATTTCCCTGATGAGATGATCCTCTCAGTCAATCATGCTGTCCCGTGTTGGCAAATGCATTTCGATGGCGCCTCCCGGAGCCCCACCGGTAGGAGGCTCAACGATCCCAAGATCAACAGAGTGGGCCTGGGTATTGTCTTCATTACCCCGGCGCAGGCCGTCCTGCCATACTCGTTCCTGTTGTCAGAAGGTTGTACGAACAACAAGGCAGAGTACCAGGATCTCATCACCAGCCTCAAGTTGGCCCTCGAGATCCATGTTCCCCATCTACATGTGAAGGGAGATTCCAAGATGGTAATCAAACAGGTTAATGGCGACTACGTCGTCAGGAATCCAGAGCTTGAACCATTGCTGGAGTAAACCCTCCTCCTAATGGCCCAATTCTCTTCTCGGCCAGAGGTTACCCATGTCCCACAGTCACAGAACGGCCAAGCAGACGCCCTGGCTGGTTTAGCCGCGTCGCTCGCAGAACCTGAGCAAGATGATTTGATCATACATGTGGCACATCGGAGAGTCGTTTCCCCTGTCACCCAAGAGGACAATGACGGCCTCCGGGTGAGTCATCTCACTTCCGAACCCTCTACGTCAGGGGTCCCGGGTTTGTCAGGCGTAGTGATTGAATCCACTCCCGACTGGAGGGCACCTTTTGTCGAGTATCTCCAAAATGGTCGCCTCCTGGATGACCGGGATGAGCGCTAGCAAATTCGACGCCGCGCGCTGCAATTTACCCTCCAGAGCGGCCCCAGTCTTGAACAGATCCTTTATAAGCGGAGTTTTGATGGTGTCCTCCTCCGTTGCATCCAAGGATTAGAGATACCTCAATTCATGAAAGAGGTTCACGCCGGTTCCTGTGGCGTCCATCAAGCTGGGCCGAAGCTGTCCCATAAAATCCGGAGGTTAGGGTACTTTTGGCCCTCTATGATCCACGATTGCATTGGGTATGCCAAGAGATGCCACGCGTGCCAAGTTCATGCCAACTTCCTGCATCGGCCGCCGGAGCCCCTCCACCCCACCAAGTACTCTTGTCCATTTGCGGTATGGGGGATTGTTGTAGTGGGACTGTATCCACAGGCAACTGCCCGCCATTGTAGGTTCATCCTGACTGCTACAGATTTCTTCTCCAAGTGGGCAGAGGCGGTTCCGCTTAAAGAGGTCAAGGCCCGTTCCATCGTTGATTTTGTGAGCTCCAACATTATCCACCGGTTTGGGGTCCCTCACGTCGTTCTCACCAATAACGACACCAACTTCCGAGCGGCTGAATTAAAGAAATTGTACGCCAAGTACAACATCCATTCGAACCATACCTCCCGCTACCACGCGCAGGCGAATGGACAGATCGATGCGTTCAACAAGACCCTCTCTAACATTATGCAGAAGATGGTTGGTCAGAATAAGAAAAGTTGGCCGGACAAGCTCCCCAACGCCCTCTGGGCATACCGGACGACGAATCGCAACTCTACCCAGGTGAACCCATATTACCTAGTGTATGGAGCTGAGGCCGTCCTACCCATTGAGATCCAGCTGTCGTCGCTACGTGCTGCAGTTTATGATCACCAAACATCAGATGAGGTAGCCGAGATCCGTCTAGCTAAACTAGAAGCACTGGACGAGAACCGGCTCCGTGCCCTGCACAATCTGGAAAGGCATCAGGACAAGATAGCGAGGGCCTTCGACAAAAAGGTTCATCTCCGCTCTTTTCTACAGGGCGACCTGGTACTGGCTCTTCGAGTGCCAATGATTCCCGGTAGGAAACCGCCCAAATTAGAACCCAAATGGGAAGGGCCTTATATCATCCATAAGGTTTACCCCAATGGAGCATACTCCTTGGCGACCACAGATGGAGAGCGTATAACCCCTCCCACCAATGCCAAATTCCTCAAGCGATACTTTTCCTAGGGCAAAAGTGGTCCTGCACGACCCTAAACTGCGAAAGGGTCCTGCACGACCCTAAACTGCAACATGGTCCCGCACGACCTTAAAATGTATCCCCGTCCTTACTGCAAGACGTTAAACTGCAAGCCAGTCAGGCCTTCCTGACCGAGGCTCATCCTTAGGCCCCTTGGCCTCCTTGGGCCCCTGGCCCCCGTCTTCACTGCGAGACGTTAAACCGCAAGCCGGTCAGGTCTCCCTGACCGCGGTCTGGCCCCGGGCCCCCTTGGTTCTTTCCCCGACTTACCCTCTCGCGGGGTCGTACGGTGTGGTGTAGGACTACGTCCTCATTCACGTCAGATTACTTGTCGCACCGTACACATCCCCGAATGAGATGCCCCTCATCCCGCATGACGTTAAACTGCATGTCAAGAACTACGTGTGGCTTGATTCCCATCTTCATGGTATACATAGGAATGCTCGGACGCCTCGTCTTGAGCCCATCCCCAAGCATTTCTCTTCCACTATCCCCCTTGGGGGTAGTTTCCTTAGAGGATCTTTGTGCAGCAGGGAGTAGGCTTTCTTAGCCCCCACTCATACAACCCCGCTTGCACAAGGATTGTAAGGGTCGCACCATGTGACCACTCCCGTTCTTCTATCCTCCCACGTCCTCACCGCACGACGCTAAACTGCATGGCCTTCAAGAACTACGTACGGCTTGATTCTCATCCTCATGAGATACGTAGGAACGCCCGGACATTTCCTCCGTTGGCCCAGCCTAAAGCCAAAATCTTCCCCTCCGGTCAAGACATGGCAGGGTGCGCACCTTTGCCCCAATTTACATCGAGCAAGCCTCGACCCGATTGCACATCCCCCCTGGAGATGTTCGCCTCTTCCGTGGATGGATATAGCTATGCTTCACCCACTCCATGACTGGGATTCCATCATCTTTCACACCCATAGGGACCCCCAAGAACGGCCTGGATACAACGCCCAAGGGATCTCCTACCGATACGGGTCAATGCCCCCGAGGGTTTTCAAGCAACAAGCCGATACAAGTCCCGCGTTGCGAATTTGGTCAGCGGTCGACGCTCACTTGTTGCTCCCATATCGGGTCACCATAGGAACACTGTGTTTCGAACATGGTCAACAGTGTCCTGAATCTTCAGGTCCAACCCCAGATGTCCCAGACATCGAGTGCAGTGATTCATTCTGCCCCATCCCGAGGTGATGAACTTCCCTCCGGTTGGTGCTAGCGATCCGTCCCACGGCCCCGATTCCCCGTAGGGGTGTACGGTGTGGTGTAGGACAACGTCCTCATTCACGTCGGGATCATGTACCATGCCGTATGCTTCCTCTTCCGAGGCCCAGCCTCAGGCCCCTTGGCCTCCTCGGGTCCCCGACCCTTGTCCTATTTGCAAGACTTTAAACTGCAAACTAGTCAGGCCTTCCTGACTGATGCTTGACCTTAGGCCCCAATGCCTTTTCGGGCCCCCTAGCCTAGGTCCCCGATTCCCCAGGGTGTACGGTGTGGTGTGGGACTATGTCCTCATTCACGTCAGGATCATGTACTATGCCGAACACCCTCCCTTACATGGCCCAGCCTCAGGCCCCTTGGCCTTCTCGGGTCCCCGACCCTCGTCCTCATGTAAGACGTTAAACTGCAAACCAGTCAGGCCTTCCTGACTAATGCCTGACCTTAGGCCCCTTGGCCTCCTAGGGTCCCCGACCCTCGTCCTTATGTAAGACGTTAAACTGCAGACCCGTCAGGCCTTCCTGATTGATGCCTGGTCTTGGGCCCCTTGGCCTTCTCGGGCCTCTCCGCCCAATCTCTTACCCGGAGTGTACGGTGTGGTGTAGGAATATGTCCTCATTCACATCGGGATCATGTACCATGCCGTACACCTCCTCTTACGAGACCCATCTTCAGGCCCCTTGGCCTCCTCGGGCCCATGGCCCTCCGTCCTTACTACAAGACATTAAACTGCAACCCAGTCAGGCCTTCCTGACTGACGCCTGACCATAGGCCCCTCGGCCTTATCGGGCCCCTCCGCCCAATCTTTCACCCGGGGTGTACGGTGTGGTGTGGGACTATGTCCTCATTCACGTCGGGATCACGTACTATGCCGAACGCCCTCCTTTACAAGGCCCAGCCTCAGGCCCCTTGGCTTTCTCGGGTCCCCGACCCTCATCCTCATTGCAAGATGTTAAAATGCAAGCAGGTCAGGCCTTCCTGACCAGTGCCTAACCATTAGGCCCCTTGGCCTTTTCGGGCCACGACCCAGGTCCTCCCTTATAGGATTGTATAGTGTGGTGTAGGACTATGTCCTCATTCACGACGGCTTCTTCGCCATACCGTACACCTCCCTTGTTTAGGGGTATATTAATCCTCTTCACGTCCCGTATGACGTTAAAATACATTTAGAGAACTACGTGTGGCTTGATTTCCATCCATATGGGATACGTAGGACCACCTGAATGTCTAGGCTTTGGGTCCAGCCCCATCCCTCGGGAATCTTCATCCCATCTTGGCCCCTCGTCCTACCCTTCATTCATGAGAGGATTATATGGTGTGGTGTGGGATTATGTCCTCATTCACGTCGATCTCATAATGACCAAGCCATGTACCTCTCCCTACTGATCTGTTTCGTCGATCCCTTTTCGGCGGTTCACCAATGTGCCTAAGAGTACTCTGGTTTATTACCTGGAATGCCAAGCTTTACTCGGACACATCCGCACCCGCTTTACAGGCTTTGTGCATCCCTGCATCAGGGCCTCCGTCATCTTCCACACCCGGAGGGACCCCCATGAACGGCCTGGATACTACGCCCAAGGGATCTCCTACCGTTACGGGCCAACGCCCCCGAGGGTTTCGGACAACAAATCGATAAAATCCCGCGTTGCGAATATGGTCAGAGGTCGATGCTCGTTTGTTGTTCCCACCTCAGGCTAATGCGATGGATGCTACGTTTACACCATGGTTAACAGTTTTCCTTTCTCGCCACACCAACCCATTAGGCCCAAAATGTCAGGTGCACAATTCACACCCTTCATCACTTCACTGTGTCCAAGTAGAGTCTCAGAACCCTTGGTACTTTTCCTCCATGCACGTCTGCACGTTGGGGGAACAAGCCGTGTAGAAGGTGTCCTTCAGGACTCTCTACCAACTCCCGTTCGACTCACCCCAAGTATTGTGATGAGGATTCCCCCCTTGTTTCCCACACCGAGTTTAGCTCACGTGGGCTTAGGGATCGGGTTGACATCTATGCTTACTTGGGAAGTTGTCACCATTAATGGTCCAAGCTCTAAGACCAGAAACTAAGATTCTCATCTGGAACTACGTTCAGCATGATTCCCATCCTAATGGGATACGTAGGAATGCCTAGGCCTCCTGTCTCTGGGCCCAGCTTGAGTTTAGCAAATTCACCTCTCTGGTCCTGCCTTCAGGACCCCAATTACGGGACCGCGTGGCGTGGTGCGGGATTATGTCCTCATTCACGTCGGGTTTGCAATAGTTGCACCACGCACGCCCCCATTCTGAGGTTCAGTCCTCATATTCCTTGTCCCTCATGACATTAAAAGGCACCCTTCAGAACTACGTGTGGCTTGATTACCATCCTCATGGGATACGTAGGACCACCTAAATGTCTAGGCTTTGGGTACAGCCCCCATCTCTTGGTTACCCTCAAGTTGAGTCTCTTGACCCCTTGTAGTGGTTCACCCATGTGTTAAGAGTACTCTGGTCTAGGGCCAAGAGCATCGGATTCAACTTGATCAAGTTCTTTCCACTTGTCAAGCTTCGTGTTCCCCTCCATTCGGGCTTCCATCATCTTTCACACCCGAAGGGACCCCCAAGAACGGCCTGGATACAATGCCGCATCGGCTCTCCTACCATTACGGGCCAATGCCCCCGAGGGTTTTGGACAACAAATCGATAGAATTCCGCGTTGCGAATATGGTCAGCGGTCAATGCTCATTTGTTTGTCCCCATTTCAGGCGAACGCGATAGGATGCGGTGTTGTAAACATGGTCAGCAGTAATCTTCTGTCGTCACGCCAGCCCCTTCGGTCCTCGAATGTTGGTTGCATGATTCACATCATCTTCCACCTCATCATGTCCAGGTAGAATCTCGACACTTTTGGCGCTATACCTCAGTGTACCTTTTCATGTCAGGGAGATAAAGCTGCAATATGGCGTCCTTCAGGGCTCCCATGGTTCGTGGTCCTATCATACGACCCTAAACTGTGACATTATCGTCCTGGCATAACGACAAAAAATGGCACTGCATTGTGATGACCTCGTTGTAGAGGGCATCACGTTGGGTATTGGTCACGTGCCATGACATTTGTCAACGCCCATCATGGCTTGATCCTTGTAGCGAAATTACGACCTACTACTTTAGGCCCGTCGCTTCACAAAAAAAAACCTACCCACCTTAAATAACAAACAATATTTATCAAATTCCGCTTCTTTTTGTGCAAGGGGCCACGCCCGCACTCCCCCCTTTTCCCCTGGCACTGGTACTTTACCGTGCCACCTTTCAGAACTACGTATGGCTTGATTCTCATCCTTATGAGATACGTACGAGCGCCCAGAAACTTTCCTGCGGGCCCAGCCTAACCTTCGTGTTCGGTCCCTCGACTCGATCATTTCCCCAGAGAATGCATGGTAAGTAGGGCTTAGGTCCTCATTCACATCGGGTTTTGTAACCGCCTTTCCATGTACTCTCTTCTCCCCTTACCCATCCATGGTCCAAATTCTACGACCCTAAACTAAGATCTCCCCATGGGAAAGTAATCTTCTCCCCCTATCTAATACGTCTCGTTGTCGTATTCAGATGTGTTTCGACAAAGAGTCCAAAGTATGGGATTTTCATGGGGACATTCCCCTCATCCCAGGACCAAGCTTCGTGAACTCGCTATTTGGATCCTCATCCTCTTCCACATCCAAAGGACCCTCGGACGACATGGATACTAGGATTAAGGGCTCTCCATGAATGTTGGACCTAAGGGCCCTCTAATCGTTTCGGGCCAATGTCCCTACAGATATCTGACAACATTTGTCACATGGTCCCGTGTTTCGAACATGGTCAACGGTCAACCCTCATTTGTCTGTCCCCATTCTAGGCTAATGCGACAGGATGCTGTGTTGCGAACACGGTCAGCAGTTATCCTCCATCGTCATGCCGCCATCATCGTGGTCTAGATCGCAAGCGCTATGATTCACACACTTCCACTTCCTCATGTTCAAGTGGAATTCCATCATACCCGGATCTTTCTCTTCGCGCATCTAGGTGTGCCAAATGATCGTGCTAGTGTCATTGGGCCGGTATTCACCGATAATCCCTTTGCCCTAACCTACCCCTTTTTGTGTCGGGAAATTCCCACCACTACTGCTTGTTTCCCACACCGAGCACGACTCACGTGGGCTTAGTAGTTTTGGGCAGGATGTGTACCAACATGGCTAGGCTTCTCATCGTCCCACATGACGTTAAACTGTGCTTCAAGAACTACGTGTGGCTTGATTCCCATCCTCATGGGGTACGTAGGAACACCCGACCACTCTGCTTCAGGCCCAGCCTAATCCTCACTCTTGGTCCCTCGATCTGAAGAGTTTCCTCCAGGGGTATGTGGTATGATTTGGACTCCAAGTCCTCATTCACGTCAGTTTCATATCTACCGCGCCACATGCTCCCTGGGATCTTCACTTTTATTCCACGTCCTATCATATGACGTTAAACTACAGGAGTCCGTATGTCCTCAACGCATGACACTAAACCGCGGTTCTACCCGGAACAAGTTCAGGATGCCCCAAGATCCCATTGGGAAGTGACAGATCCCCTCGCCAGAGAGGCCCTGTCCCAAAGAAGGACTGATCCATGATCAGACCGATGCACCCATCTGGTGTGCTCCCACCACGGTGGTGTAACTACCTAAGTGTTGGATTCTGTTCGGACAAACCATCACTCCATATTCCACGCTTTGCATACCCCTTATTCGGACCCTCGTCCCCTTTCATGTCTGAAGGAACCCCCTAACGGCCTGGTCTTATGCCGCATCGGCTCACCTACCGTCCTGGGCCAACGTTCCGAAAGACGGGTCATGTCTGGAAGGACCCCCTAATAGTATGGATGTCTGACCTATGGTCCGCCAACTGTCCTGGGCCAACGTCCCGAAGGATTGATCGACTACATTTGTGACATGGCCCCGTGTTTCGAACATGGTCAACGGTCGACCCTCGTTTGTTGTCCCCATTACAGGCTAACGCGGTAAGGATACCGATTCTCCTCCAAGGTTAACGGTTGTCCCGTATTGTCACGCCACCCCCACAGTGTTCCGGATTTTGGGTATCGTGATTCACATTCCCATTTTCACATGTTTGGACCGATTTCAGCGCCCCTGGCGTTGCCCCGTTCGTGCATAAGAGCACGCTGGATAAACGGTAAATCGGCTATCCTGGAAGCTCCTCCCCCGATCAAGCCTCCCCCATCTTTCGGGAATCTGGACTGGCTTGGGGAATTGTCACCGAACATCCCGCAAACATTGCAGGGATGTAACAAGGCAATTCAAACAGTGGAAATCGTGCACGCTACGGCTTTCAAAACAAAGAAAAAAATTTGAAGCACGAAAGTACCAATAAAAGGGTTTTGGGTTTGTTACAATACTCGTGGGTTGACTCCCCCCATGGACGGGTTGACCCCGTCAAAAGAGCGTTGAAGCTCCGCCACCCGTTGACTTGCGACATCCAAGGCTTGCTGTCGCTGAATTAGCTCCCTCTCCTCCTCAGCAGCGGTGGGGCGCAATTCATCAGCCTTGGCCCTCTCTACCTCAGCCTGAACAACAGCCATCTTTCTAGAGGTTTTCCCCATATGCTCTTCCTCCTCTGCCAGCTGGGCATTCAGTCGCGAGACCAGCTCAGATTGTGCATCAAGAGAGGCTGAAAGCTCGTCTACCCGAGTCTGCATTTGTTGGACCTTGCCTTCAGCGTCCTGAAGCTTCTTGATGCTGGTCGCCTTCCTCCGCTGCCAAACCACGCCGAGCCCCCGATCATGCTCCCGGATCTTCTCAGCCATAAGATCTCGGATGAGTGCATGAGGACGTTGGGCATCCACTCCCCTAGCACACAGTTCGCGCAACCGCGAACGGAGTCTACCGATTTCGGCCAGCCATTGCGCTTGGGGAGTGTCCTTGATAAAGTGCGTGATCAGCTTCCATGACCGGCGGCGGACTATACTACTGTCTTCCTCGTCGGAGGCCGTTTCGTCCCAGTCCGCGCGATCGGCAGGTTCGTACACATGGTACGCCTGTAAGAATTCCTCGGCGGGATCTGCATCTGGTGTTGAATCCGGTACGACACCTAATGCCGAAGCAGGCGCGACAGGACTGGGACCGACCGGTTGATCCTCTTCCTCAGAGTCCACCTCGATGACTTTGGGTACGGACCTGCTGGCGGTCCCGCTAGTGATTGTGCGCGTCGCAGCTTGAGGAGGTGGGGAGACTATCGCCACCATCACCGGCATGCCCCTAGGAGGGATGCCACCAGACATCCCGACCAGTCTTGCTGCAACAGCCCATGCCAGTAGGAGAATTGTACGACAGAGAGGGGCATAAACGTTAGTTGGCAAGCATAGTCTACATACGACGACAAGGGAACCGGTGGGGGAGACTTATAGAGATCGACCTCCTGGCGCTTCTCTTGAGCCGGTACTAAGGGGAACCCGAGGCGAGGCCCTCCGTATATTATTGGGAGGTCTGGAGATTCCGAGAGAGCCTCCACGGGTGCTCTGGTCCCACCAGACGCAGAACTGGACGCAGCCATGGGCGCGGGTTCTGAAGGTCCCACATCCTCACCCGCCAAGTGGCGAGAACGAGGCCTGCGAATAAGTTCCTCCTGCATGGTCCAAACATTGGTGGGAAGTCCATAGTAACCCAAGAAAGGATCGTAAGAAGAGAAGTTCAGAATGCTACCTCGAGAGCCTCCGCGAAGTCGTTGGATTCTGAGCCTCGGTCTCCGACCTCGCCCTCCTCCAACGGGCTCCCTCCTCCAGCCTCATCCTCCTGAGAGGAGTCTTCTGATTCCTCCGGTAAGGGGAAGCGCTCCCTCAGATCGGCAGCCGATAACTACGGGGGGACCGTCTGATTCAACAGTACCCTCACCCGGTCTGTCATTGGGCGAGGGACACCTCTGGAGTGGACGTAATCCTCCATCTCGTCCAGGTACTGTTCTGCCTCCACCGGAGACGCCATGAATCCAGCCCGAACTGGGCCTATGCCCGGTAATTCCATCCCGAGGCGGTTCAGGTGGGCCCACATCTCGGGTGGGCTGAGGAATTGCCGGTTGACATCCCAAATGTCCCAAGCTTCTGGTAAGATGGCGTCCTCTGCCATGTCAACATGATGCAGACACTTCCCCGGAGCCTGAGTGGATATCCTACGAAATCCCCTCGGTGACCGCCCCTCCGAATGGCCCTGCTCTTCTGGAATCACTGGATCCACCGCTGCTGCCATATCCTCGGCCGGTGCGGGTCTCGCCGCCATGACAGCCCCGCTACCGCGAGCAGCCTTGGCTACCCTCCGACCCCGACCTCGAGATAGAGGAGGCCCACCGTCACCGACCCAGATAGTTGGTTTCTTCAGCATCTCCCCTGGGTAAGTAGCCTCCCAACTGATGGCGTACTCCTTCCCCAATCTGAAAGCAGCGATGGATGGAGGCAAGGCAATCCGCATCTTCCCGTCTTCCCGTGTGAACATGAGCCACAGCTGCCTCATCACACACGGGTGCTCCTCGTGACACACCTCCCAGTAAACCTGCGGGGTCAGCCGCTGGAGGCATCGAAACTTCCTCGCAAACCGATGCGGGGTGTATGGTTTGCAGAGTGGCTCACGATCTATCCGTGCCACCAAAACTCCACCTCGAAAGGCCAGGAGGTAAGCCCGATGTTCTTCCGTTCCCCGCCCGTCATCAGTAAGTATCCCCGTCAGCAAGGGGAAGGGGTGGAAGTTAAACTCGTCCGCCCTCCACACCCGATTCAGTACCATCGGAACGACCAGTTTGAACAGGAAGCTCCAGACTGCATTCAGGATGGAGGGGCGGAAGTTCGATCCCGGTGGCGAAATGGGGTTTGGATACTCGTAAATCCCCCTGATATGTGCTGCGGCTGACCCATACAGGAGGTGGAAGGGCCCGCATATCCTTGCCAACTTCTTGCCCTCGCTAATGTGCCACAACATTCTGTACAGTTTGGTGAGCATCAGAATCCCTAGATCGATCTGCTGCCCCATGGCCAACATCGAAGCCATGATAAACGAGCTGGGCCGCACCCCCATGCTTGTATCCCTCACCAGTAGGATCCAACCATAGATGAGAGCCGCGATGAACGCCGCTAGCCTGACTATCGGCTGTTGTTCAGTGCTGACACTGAAACCCCAAGTCTTCCATTGGCTGTCCTCCAAGACCCACCAGTACGAGTGCCCCTTGCACCGTTGGGCCGCTCTTGGACATGTTCGAGGCCTCGGAGGGAACTCCCGATTCTCTGGGAAATTCAGGAATCACTTGAACCATCTCCTAAAATGGACATCCCTCACAGCCTCCTTGTCCTCTCCAGGGACAAGTGACATCAGCACCGACGCCAGTCGCGGCATTTGCTCCGTATCCTCCCACGCAATAACGACGGGGAGGAATTCTTCATACATGGCCCCCAAGATTGGGACCCCGGAAATATGGTGGACATCCCACAGGCTGATGCCCACCTCCCCGTGATGCAAGTGGAAAGTGTTGGTTCTAGATGACCATCTGCTCAGCAGTTCTGGCATCAGTTGCTTGGGTTGGTAAATGTGGAATTGGGAGGCCCATGCTGCCTCGTACAACCCCACTCTCCTCAGCTCGGCCCCGAACTCCTCGCATGAGGCGCCTACCCAGTAGGCCCAGGCCTAGTCATCGGTAAAGTTGCCGCCCTGGCGTAGGTCCCACTCATCGGACCATCCTTTCTTCAAATCCTGCAAAGCCTCCTTTAGCATGGTTCGGTAGAGGGGAGGGGAAGTCTCCGGTTGCAGTGGTCTCCCGTCAATGTCGTTCACATGGTTATAGAGACAGTCAGCAGTGATGGGTGTGAAGTTCTCTTGTGCGTGACCATCGGCCGCCCTGAACCATTGGTGATGACATGGTATGCTCCTGAACCAGCAAGCTGGCTCATCCCTACTCACCTCAGGGATAAAGACGTCATCCCTCAGCCCGAAGCCGTACAGTGGCAGTTTCTTTCATTGCGGATAGTCCTTATGACCCTCTGATAGCAGCTCTGTCAAAGAAGTATGGTCCGAGTGGCTTCAGACCATCTCCCCCAGGCCTGGACGGTTGGCCATCTCATCCCGACGAGTAGCATCCGCCAATACCCCCAATACAACCTCTTGATAGGCCAATTTATCTCTGGCCCTCAGAAAAGAATTTTTTCAGCTGGATCGCGAAGCTTGACCGTGAAGCTGAATCGCAAAGATGGATCATGAAGATCGGTTGTGAGACCAGGCCGCGAAGTCTGGCCAAGGCCAATAAGAAGTTCGCTTGGCGCGGACGCGGAGTCGGAGACCCGCGGTTCACCGCGAAGCTCGATTCGCGGAGGGCTGTCGCGGAGTACGCGGAGTTTCGCAAAGTTGAGAGCGCAAAAGGACAAGGAAATAACGTGAAGACAAAAGAGGTTGACCCCCCTATTTATAGGCGACGACCCCGGACCATCGCGGCGCATCTCCCCCGCGCGGAGCATCGCGGCGCGTCCGGATCCGCGACCCTAGTCAGCATCGCGGGCCCCCTTTGCGGAGTGGCATCGCGGACTTCCGACAATTTTGGTGATTTTCCATCAGACTTTGACCCTTCTCCCTCCACGGATCCAAGTATGAGGGGGGGCATTTGCTGGCACCAAAATGTGAGAGAAAGGAGAAAAAAAGGCAGGCAGGCAGGCTGCCTCGCGAAGCCCCGATGCGAAGCATCCACGCGAAGCCCCACCGCGAAGCGCCCCAACCCTCGCGGCCTCGCGACGCTCCAGAGGCGGTGATGCTCCACGAACGCATTTGACATTCGTGAGCCGCCACGAAGCTCTAGAGGCGGTGATGCTCCGCGAACGCATTTGACGTTCGCGAGCCGCCACGAAGCAACAGAGGCGGCGTGCGAGTTCTGCTTCGCGGCGCCCCTTCCCTATAAATACCGAACTCCCCCTGAGTCCCGAGGACGGACAATCCCACCTTTCGGCTTCTCCTATCCCGAATCGCGAAGCACTCTTTGACCCGGGAATCATGAGCTCCGCGAGGTATTCCTACTTCGCGAGACGCCTCTGCTTTGTCTCGTTTTGAGCCACTCTTCCGAGAGGGATGCCCTTCGCGAAGCTCAAGGGCATTCGCGAAGGAAGGGGATTCCCAAGGGAACCCGGGCAGCCGTGGAGCACTTATGCTTCGGGAAACACCAAACCCATACTAGTGATCCCTATGCTAAGGCAGGATCGCTACACATCGCAAAGCACACTGCTTCGCAGGACCCTGCTTCGCGAGGCATACCTTCTTCGGGAGGCAGTGCTCCGTGAACACTGTTCCACTTCGCAAAGCACCTACCACCCACACCTATGCCCCATGCCAAGGCCAAGGCACTCCAATTCGCAAAGCACACTCCTTTTCTTAGCAATTACTCATCCCGTGTGACCCTCCAGGTTTTCACGATGTGATTTCAAAGTCCCATGGACAATACCACTCGTAGCGTTGCTTCGCCTAATGCTTCTTCGCATAGGCACGCTAACGGCTATTTCTTCTTCGCATAGCCACGCTAACGTGGACCCCTTGATGGTTCATCCCACTACCCCCCTTGACCATGGCCTTACTGATACCTTCCCTTCCCCAAGGACCAGAGGGTACCAGTTATGTAAGTCCTAGGGGTGCGGAGTAAACCCACCTCATCCGAGCTGCAGGACGTTAAACTGCCAAGCACCACGTCCTCAACACATGACGCTAAACTGTGACATTGGGCCTCCATCCTGGAGTAAGTCCCAACACCACGGGCCGCCTAATGCGTAAGCCCCTCTTCGCTTCTCACGGACGCACCCTTCGCGACGTGATCGTCAGGTCCTTGTAACCTCTTGTTTCTCACACCGAGCATGACTCACGTGGGCTTAGAGCGAGCACCGACCCTGACCCATCCCATATGAACTATGAGGACTTTGATCCATGTCAAGGCATGGTACGTAGGAAGCCTCCATGAGGTTCAAGCCACAAGCCACATTACTCGGTCGTTCATTCACGTCGAGTTTTGCCCCCCGTCCAGCGTGACGTTAAACTGCACACCCCCCTTGTCCCGCATGATATTAAACTGCACACCCATATGAACTACGAGGACTTTGATCCATGTCAAGGCATGGTACATAGGAAGCCTTCACGAGGTTCAAGCCCACCAATAGTGGACCCCGGGTCTACTTTCACGTCGGTTCACCGACGAACCCATAGCGAACTACTGGGATTTTGATCCATGTCAAGGCATGGTACGTAGGAAGCCTCCATGAGGTTCAAGACCACCCATCATTTCATGTCGGGTCCCATTCCTGTCCAGCATGACGTTAAACTGCACATTCCACCCGAACTACGAGGACTTTGATCCATGTCAAGGCATGGTACGTAGGAAGCCTCCATGAGGTTCAAGCCCACCACTAGTGGACTCACGGGTCTACTTTCACGTCGGGTCACACCCGCATCCTGCATGACATTAAACTGCACACTCCCGTCCAGCATGACGTTAAACTGTATGTCTCCTTGTCCGGCATGACATTAAACTGCACACCCATTCCCTAGTGAACTACGAGGACTTTGATCCATGTCAAGGCATGGTACGTAGGAAACCTTCCCAAGGTTCAAGCCCACCACAAGCGGACCAAGGTCCACCTTTACGTCGGTTCGCTGACAAAGCCCCATTTGAACTACGAGGTCTTTGATCCATGTAAAGGCATGGTACGTAGGAATCCTCCATGAGGTTCAAGCCCACCCATCATCCAACTCACATCAGGGTTTGCTATCGTCCCACATGACGTTAAACTGTATTCCATCAATTCTTTGAACTACGAGGACTTTGATCCATGTCAAGGCATGGTATGTACGAAGCCTCCCCGAGGTTCAAGCCCATCTCTCATCGGACCAAGGCCCACCTTCACGTCGGTTCGCTGAAGATGCCCATCGGACCAAGGTCCACCCCTATGCCGGTTTACCGGCACTGTCCCGAACTACATGGACTTTGATTCCCTGCCACGGGGATACGTAGGAAGCCTCTTCAAGGCTCAAGCCCAACCTCACCGTCACCCCTGCGATGGTCCCGTTTCACTCCCCCTCCACGCTTATCACCCATCCCGATTCTCACCCGGATCGTCATATCTCGGTGCGACCATGTCGGTACGGTCCTCTTCACAGCCACCCATGGGTTGGCCTCGGTATCACCATCCCTTCGAGGGAAATCCCTCAGTCCGATCTATCCTAGCTAATGCTCTGATCGGGCTGATCTGTCTCCGCTGGACGTTAAACTCGCGGCATACCCTGTGTTAAACCCAGGAAGCTGAGGAAAACCTTAGATATGTGTCTATGGCATATAATTCCCCGCGCTCGATGTAGGATGCCTCGGGCTTCCATGCCCTCGAGAAGCCTTGTGACCAGGGACAACAGATAGACATGCCAGGCGCCCCAGCATCCAGACACGCTACTGATGCCTCAACGTGACTAATCCCCTGACTGAAGGTTGCTGCCTTGACCGGACCCTTTGGAATGTCCCGATAGAAGCAGTGTAATTAACCAGTGTCCATGGAAACATGGCACTGGGAAGAGTTTCACGAACTACATATTAAATCTATGAGGGAGACCCGGACTAGGTAATGAGCACCAAGGAGGAATCCACAGAGGGAAGAACCGACATCCCATCATCCTGTTTCGATCAAGGAGCAGACGTACCTGAACAAGGAACGAATGTCGCCCGCCTTTGGAAAGCGGGAATGCGGGGCAACAGAGTCATGCGTCCTCCTCCGCGTGACGGACGGATGCGCGCGCGCCCCGACGAAAGCGTCGGAAACAACTCCTCATATCTAGGGTCCATCTGGATTTAATTATTTCTGGAATATCCATCCATGAAGGTTAGATCCTAGAACCTAGTCGTGGCATCGTTTAATAGCTCTATCACTAAAAGGGGAAAATAATCCTTTAGAAAATGGAGGTTGATGTCCTAGAAGTTGATAAAAACACTAATTTTCATGTTATTCTTCTTAACTAAGATGATGTTGGATAGCCACTTGGGGTACTAAAATAACTTGATGAAGTTGGATTTAATAATATTATAAAATTTGGCCTTGACCATGCCACCATGAGTAGGGTGAATTTTCCTAAAAGGATTCTTGAACTAGAGATGAATCACTGGAAGGCCTAGATGGTGGAAATTGACATGATTATCTATTCCTAACATCTCATAATAACTCCAGACAAATACATCATGATTTTTCTTCAAGAAATCCATATATTGTTGTTGTTACTATGGAGGCACAAATGCACTAATTATCATTGGCCTTGGATCATCCTCAGTACCATGACTCACTTGAACCAAATAATCTACAATGGTGGAGATACCCTCTTCAAATATAGGAAGAGTGTCCTACAAATACTATTCATCATCTGAGGAAGGGGAAACTGTGGGAGGAGATGGTTCTTCCAGGTTGAATGATTCTGGGGAAACACTAGTTCTTTATTGGGTGGATATGGAATCCACATTAGGGGGATCCCACTTTTATGAAACCACGGTGATAGAGGCTATTGAGTAGATCCCATCAGGTCTTTGTCTACAGGGTCCATGCTTGATATCAAAGTAATGGTGGCGGGTCGGCTTCTGCCGGTTCAACCCAACTTCGCAGAACATGCGGAAAATATATACAATGGTATCCATGGGGCGAACATATCAGTAAATTATAGGGGTAGGGATTTTTGGTATCACATGTGGATAACCTATGTATAAGTACAAGTTAATGATCTAATGTTCCTTGTATATAGAGACACAACACCCCTTCCTCCCAAAAATGGAAAAGAAACCTCCCAAGTCTGATGTCATAGCATCCAACTAGAAAATCGGGAGGAAAAAATCATTATCTAAATCCATCCATAGGCTAGCTATAATGGTTGTGTTATCATCCTCATTGGTATGAAACTGCTTATCCGTTATCTTGTAATATCTATAATCTGGATACTGGTCTTCATTCGTGTCTAAGGGGGACGTATCACCTTGAATCACACTTAATCAACCATTGAGGGAGTACATGAGGCATTGGTGATATGATGAGGGAACTGCTGTATGAATATGAAGATAGGGTCTACCAATCAATGTGTTGTAGGAGGTATCCTACAAGACAACCATGAATTCATCATTTTATATCAAACCACCAAACCGGGTCTTCAAACGAATTCTACCATATAGTCTTTGCTCAATCCTACCATAACCCTAAATCTTCAGTTCATAGGGGCTCAAGTCTGCTTTAGTGAGTCAAAACTTTTGGAGCATCAAGGTCAAGATGAGATTGATCCAAGAATCTATATTGACTAGATAGTGATAGATCTCTATTCCATTTAATTTTCCAGTGATGTACAGTGGTTGAATGTGCCCCTATACAAGGGAGTCATAACCTTATTTAGAGAAAGAAATTAAGGCTAGAAATCATACTTGATCAGCCTACTTAGCATAAAAGGTCTCTTCAGCTGCTACATCTTCTTGAAATTGAAGGGGGATTATCAAGGCCTATGTGAGAGGATCTCACATATCTTCTGATAGGAATAGGTCCTTGAGGATCGAGATATTTGTAGGTGTGATGGCGAGGTGATTTATCACATTGTATATACATGATAGATTCACATTTCTACCCATAGGGGGTGTCTCTTTGGTAGTAGGAATGGAGGGTATTGCTAGTTGAACCACTGAATTCTAGATGGTACTATAAATTTCCTAATACGCATCAGATAACTTGGCCAAAATCACTACTAGATGACTATCAGCTGGCTAACGCCTAGCTTTAGCTGGATGCAGCCGATCACTAAATCGACCTATGTTTTTGAACCAGATAAAAATAAATTTTTTTTTTCATTTACTAGATGATAAATTTTTAAAACAAATTTTCAGAACATAATTCCATGAGTTTTAACATTTTAAAGTGTTTCTTTTAGACCTGGATAAAGGCTCGAGAGATCCCTCATAGGTCTTGTTGAGTTTCGAGAGCATTGGGATTTGAAACCTTAAGGTTTGGGTGGTCTGAAAGGGGCATATGATTTGTATAAAACTGTTTGCCCTCTTTAGAAAACTATGTGACCCTTTTTAGGGGAACATAAGGTGTTACACGGGCTATGAATGGTTTACCAAACTATGAACCTCTCCTACGTGGTTAGTGGAAATTGGGAAGTACCTCAATAATATTCACTAAATGGTTAGAAAACGGTTTTCCAAAATGTGCGGCCAGCCCATGTCGGGTGCCTAATGTGCCCAGTTGAGGGCACATAGTTGGCACATGGTTTTCCAAACCATGTAGCCCAAACCATGTGTCTTTCGAATGTTTTAAAAATAAAAATGAAATTAATTTGAATTAAAATAAAATAAAAAGAAACCTAACTATACCTCTTCCCAACCAAAGTTGTGAAATGAACCCCTCCCCCTGGGCCTCCTTGGCCAAATGCGACACCTCCTCTCGGCCTCCTCTCTACATGATGATTTTTTTAGGATCTCTTCCCAATTTCTATTTGATCCTTTGAGGTAAGACACCTAGATCTCTCCTATCCTCTTCCATTTGGTTGGCATTTTCCACTCTTACTTCACCCAATTCCATCACTTCCAAACCTTAGGGTTAGGGATAAAAAGATTTATGGTTTTTTCTTCTGGTTCTAGGGTATGCGGTGCATCTCTCAGGACCTCTTGTTGCGGGTTTTTGTGTTCGCTGTTGAAGGTGACACGATTTGGTTCTTTTCGGCATGCTTTCATCACTTGAGGAATAGTTTCCTTCTGTAGTTTTGTTTTGTACTTATTCTTTTTGGGTCCTTTGGTGATTTAGAGTCGCTTGTAATTATTTGGAGTGCATTGGTCATCCTTGAGGTGGGTTTGAGTTTCCAGATTCAAAGGCACTTACTGCATATACATAGGTAGGCACACACACACACACATGTTCCCCCATTATATGTATATTCTCCCATGGAAGTGTGAATATATATATGAGGTTAGGTGTGCTTGTGTATATATATATGAAAACATCATACGTTTCTGAGTGTAAATGGTCATATGCATATATAAGATACATGTAAGGATACCCTTGTACATGTTCATGGCCATGAAAATATGCACATAGGGGATATGTTTCCTTATGTATATGATAAGGTGCATATGCTCACAGGTGGGTAGAAACAACTCCATATAGTCACCAATGAAAATGTAAATTGTTGAGTGTTCAACTTGGTTCTCTTATATTAAGGTAGGATTCCTTTCTTATGCCCTTGGGTTTTGCCTTTTTAAAAAATATGCTCAATATCTTGTTCCATCCATCTTTTTCAAGTTGTTAAATTATTAACTGCATGCCACCTTGCTTTGTGTCTTTCCTTTCATCCTTACCTTGTTCCATATGTTATATCCATTATGCCTTGAGATGAATTGAACTCTTAAAAGTGTGTTCCACCTTTCTTTGATGAGGTGGATTATAGTTAGTTTAGGCAATGATGTGGAGACAGTGTGACAAGGATCGGTGGTGGAAGATGGATAATGGTGGGACTACCCTCAGGTGGTGAGAAAAATGAATATTCCACTGGTGAAATATTTAGATGAGGGTAATACTTCTTTCTCCACAAGGATTCTAGATTATAAAAAATGAGTGGGTATAACACCTTCCATTGGGACCAAGCACCGTTCACTCTGCACGGGGTAATGCCAGCTGCACAACCTTACAATGTTTGGGAGAGAAAAAAATATATATCCTGGGTGGATATACTCTTGTGGTGTAAGTTATTTGGGCCCCTAAAATTCATATAAGAGGCCATATATTCCTCATGGGCCTATGGGACATGTAAGGATCCCCCTCAACCATTAAAAATGGGATTATCAAAAAAATAATAAAAGAGAAAATCATTTCAAGAAATATCACGTTTTCTAATAAAACTTCTCAATGAGGTGCCATGTCTTCAATTGAAAAAGACCATATGTGCATACCTGATTCATAATGATTTTCTTATGACTATTTGAGTGGCTTGAATTATATGATATGTCATGTTCCTTGTGTAATATGCCTTATTTTATGCTTGTTGCTTCGTGTCATAAAAAATGGATCAAACTGAATGTTATGCATGATCAAGCATGATGGCTTGAGTTTTTGGAATGTCATTGCTGACTTGTCATTAGAGGAATGATAATTCCATGTGATTAAAATTTCTTTACCTTGTATATTGTTAAGGCATGTTTCTTAGTGGTCATACCTTGTAGCTTTGAGCTTATGAATGAGCTTAATGCCTCATGAAATTTTATTTGACTTATAAAGCATGGACATCTTGAATAGATTGTGGGTTTATGATGATTATTTGATAGCATGAATTTATATACATGCCTTGAATTGTGATATATTACCTTGGTTGTGATGTGCTTGGCTACTTGGTTCACCTGATATGGGACCAAAGAGAATGTGGGTATCGTATTAAGGGCTCATGGATGGAATCACTGTGTTTTTTTGGGTTACGACCCAACATTCCAATGGAGATGTATTGAATTTACATGAAAGGTATTCTAGGGTGGTTTATTATACTCCCGAGTGATACCGGTTCCTTATAGGAGAAACTGTTAATGGACTCATTGTAAAGATGGATAAACCATTCCTTGGGCGATACAGGGTCCCCTATGCAGGATACCTAGGATAGACTTAGAGTATACCATGCCTCAAGTTATACCAGGGAAACCGAAAGGGTCACCTAGGATAGGGTTAGTGGTATTGGATTATCAGATGTTATTATTGTGATACTTGGGATTCTTTTTATATCTCCTTGGACGAGCACAAGACTCAACCACTAGATTTAAAATATTGATTGATTTGTTGGGTTTTAACATAATACACATTCATTATTATTATTATGAGATTGATTACGCATATGGGATGATTCTCCTCGGTTTACTAGAACACTTGAATGATGACTTTTGAATTAGACCCCAAGACGAAGCACAAGATTGGGGGTGTACCTATTATTGGTTTTCCATGTTTACTTTGGACCTTGTATACACATTATGGATTGCACATGCACCCTATTCAGATTTTAAACTTAGGATGAAGCAGGTAAAAAGTGATGGGTGTCTATTTGAGAAACCAGACCAAGTTATTATTATTTAATTTATTTACTACTCTGCATTGATACATATTGGCACACTGGTTATTTTTTATTTCATTAGATGAATTTTACTATACCGCATAGGTTCCAAAATATTGATATTTTTGTCTCACACCCTACTTAGGTTCCATTTTCCAACCAAGTAGATCTTCTTTATCTCAGGTATTTTGATTCATTGCTTGTGCTATGCTTTGTACATGGGAGCTTGGGAGCATTGGACTGGGATCATGCTCAGTATTCTCATAGAGTTGATCATTGGGTCTTTATTTTTTGTTTATATTTTAGTAACACAAAAAATTTTATGCATCATTATATGGAATTGGCATTGGCCATTTTCCTTTTATTTAGTTAATATATTATATTTTTTTCCTCTTTCTTTATTTACTACTTCTACTATCGTTTTTTATTTAGTTCTAATTACATTGTTGTGCTACTATGATATGATGGTATAGTCTCCCCACCATCACGTCCTCAAACCCTCACAGCTAGTCAGTATCCTCTGGCATACATGGAGATGAACATGAGGATGTGTGACCCACCGGTTCAGCTACCATATTAGTGGTTAGTTGGGCTATGACATTACAAAGTGGTATCAAAGGTTTCTTTTTTTTCTCTTTGTATTACTCTTTTGGGCTGGTAGACTAAAGACTAAGAATGTGTTGGCACTTGTTAAATATCTGTATTTAGGATTGATCACCCTACCCATGGTAAAATAACCAAGTGATTAGTGTTGGTATTATTGTTCTTGTTGTTTGATGTTATAGTTGATTTGATTTCACCTCAAGTGATTGGTGTACTTTCCACTACTTATTGATTTATGATATTTATGGGATTTTTCCCTTAGCCTGGCATAGAAAGGAAGTATCATTACATGAATTATAATAGGCAAATAGAAATTCACATGCCATGCATATTCCATGCCATGTAGTTCACATTGTTAGGTTGTTTGAAATTGTTTATGTTCCTTTTCTCCCAATCACCAACCAGTTTTATGCCATAATTACTTGTTATGACTTCCAATTCTTCTGTAATGTTTTATTTATTACCATGTTTATGTAACTTATTATTGTGCTTACTTAAATGATTCATGCTTCTATGATTGTTTATCATGGGATGAAATTTTATGGTTGCGATTAAATGGGTGTCAACTTCCAATTCATAAGGTGTATGGGCGCCTTATAAGGGGGAAAGTGACCACCCATATAATTTCACCATTATTAATTCATTAAATAAACTTAAATACCATTATATAAATGTTTAATCTGTCAAAAATTTCTCTTTTATTATAACCAAAATGGTTACGGTTAGATGGGAGCCACCTTTAACTTGTAAGGTGTTTGGGAAATTTATAAATTGAGATGGTAACCCATAAAAACATAAACACCAATTGTGAGACCTTATACTTAGAAGCTTTTTTACTTATAAGTGTTGTTAAATCTTAACCTTAAATGTTGGGTTACCTTTATAAGGGCTGTACCTTCTTTTATTTGGTATTAATGACCCATATGGATAATTCCTAAATGTGAAACTAGACATAAATAGGTCTATTTAGGGAATTGATGTTAATAAAATGAAACCACTAAAGATGTTTTAAAAATATAAATGTTTACAAATGTTTGGGTTTCTTTTTATTGGACCCAAAATGGATAACATCACCCTAGTAGGTCACCGTTTTTTAAAATTAATAGTTCAAAACCCCATGGGGGTGAGTTATTCTCAATGTAGGCGTTTAATTAAAGTTCCCACTTTTTAGTGGCTTCTTTCTTGACTTGAACCCATTTAAAAAGACCTCATAATTTTGTCGATATACTCTTGTGTGAGGATTTTTAAATAAATAAATTGGTTTCAAATGCAGTTATGTGATAAAATGGCCTAATTTTAATGAAATTTCACTGAGTAATAATGCTTAAAAGGTAATTTAAAATGGTTAAAAAGGTGGTTTAAGATACCATGCCCGTTTTGAATTGTGACTGGTAGTGGTTTCTCATTAAAACTAAAATTAAAAAGTTTAAAGGGTTAAATGAGTTCTAGTTTGAATCATTTAAAATGAAACCTTATGTGGTGCTCTTAGCCTTAGCCCTCATGTAAGGGTAGTTTGAGTTCTTCCTTGAAATGGTGCATGATCATTACCATAGGCCTCTTTTCCTATAGATTGATCTTAAGAGTTGTTTCCTCTTAAGATTAGTGACCTTATCTAGCATGATCCCCTGGTAGGTTTGAAGCTTTATGTTTTGATTAGTGGATAGTCATTTAGGCATAACCCTTAGACTCTTCAAATCTCTTTTTGGTTTCTTGTGAACAATCCATATTGTATGGTACTGTTCGAGTGTGGTTGTCCCTAGTAGGAATCCAATTTTCTAAAAATGACACCTTGTTTTGATGGGTGATCATGTGTTTTTAACCCTTGATATGAGCGTGAGTATCCTAAAATTCTCAGTTGAAGTGTTCTCAACATGCCAAGGGCATGGTCAGCCACTTAGTAGGTTAGTAAACCCTTCCATCTTTCCTTTTTAGTGTTGGTAGACTTGGGAGGTCATCATATTGTTCTATAGTTATATGAGTAATTCATATCTTGGGTTAAGTCTCTTGTTTAAGCCATCAGATACTTGAATTCATAGGGAGGAAAGCCTATGGATAACATCCAATATTTTTCGTTTGGTTTTGAAACCTTGGGGGTAGTATGCATTTATATATTTTGTTCCTGTCAAGTGCTAAGTGTTGTAATGAACTAGTTGAGTTTGGTATAATCATTGATCCTTGGGATGTTGAGTACATTATTGGGTCATCTACGTAGTAGAGTGACCTATGAGTTAAGGAATCAATTCATCCCAATGATCAGGACGAATTTCTAAGATCATTGGGAGTTTTGACATGATGGTCAGGTTGGTTTTGGCTTTCTTAACCAAGTGTTATGACATACGTGAGTGTGGATCAGAGGAGCGTCACATGTGTGCCTGAGCTGAATCTGATCTAGCACACTTATGAGTGTATGGTATGTCTCCCCTTTTGATGAATAGGACACTCCTATAGTGTGGAACATCATGTCAAATCTGGTTAATGTGTCCTTATAAGTAGAATGAGCACAACCAAGGAGGACCATTTGGGAATGGTTAGCTCTAGTTTGAATTCCCTTGAGGCTTGCAGGTCTTGAATCATGTTGGGAATTTCTCGAAAACACAACTATGATGTATGTGGCTGTGCAGTGACCCTTGAGAAATACCATTGGTCTCAGATAGACTTTAGTGGTAAACCTTGAACAATCAGGATATTCCACAGTTAGTAAAGGAACCATGGTTCGATGAATGGTGGTGCATCGGTAAGTGAAGTCGAACTTCTTTCAAAGGAAGTTGACCAGTAGTTGTTCAGATGTTCTTCTTCTTGGCAATATTATAAATCTATTTGTGTACTCTATAATAGAGATGATCATGTACCATATCTTGACATACTCTTTGATGCACTAATAGAGCATCAATCTTATTCTGTAACACCCCAATGATTTACAAATAAATTTAATAAAAAATGTGATGCACACAACCCTGAGTCCCTGCGAAACAAAACTTTGTTATTATAATTATCTAATCAAGATAGTTATGACCTAGCCATGAAACTTAATTTTTCCACCATTGTAAATTGAATTTTGAAAAACAGATATACACAGTTGCGTTCAGTAAGATATTTAGAGTTTGATAGGATCAACTTAATTTTTGGTGAATAGTAACTTAATCTTATGAATATTAATGTTACCCTTATGTATATTAATATAACCTTATGAATAATAAACTCACCCATGAAAGTATAAATAAAATTTAGGCACCTTATATATGAAATAGAATATTTTAAAAATTAATAATTTAGTGTTGGTATTTTTTTGAGTATGAAATATTAATTTACAATTTTATAATTAATAAATTTATTTAAAAGAAAATTCAATTTCATAAAATTTATTCCTAAATCAATATTTTATTCCTAGTATTTTAGTATAATTTAATAAGACCATTGTTAATTTTCAGGGTGTTATAAAATGAGTTTTAATTTTAAAGAATATATTTTTCAAGTAAATGATGATTTTAATTAAAAATTAAATTTCTCATATTTAGAAAATTATTTTGATAAAATGGATTCAATTTTTTAATTCTACACATTGAAAAATATTTGTGGTGAATTTTTGGGATTTTTCTAAAATACTTGAAATTTTTATGAATTGTAAAATACGATAATTTACGATAAATGAAAAATACATGATTTATTGAGTCATAGGTGATGCGTGGATGATGTAATAATACTTTGTTATAAATAACATGCTATTATTACTATTTTTGGTCACAATAATCATACACTATTTCTTGTATTTATCATATTAATAAAATAATGAATAAGATATTCAAAAATTACCTCTCTCTTCCACTGTAAAAACCACCACTCACCCCCTCTTCTCATCACTTCTATAAGACTTTAATATTATCAATTTTCTATCCAAATACTCCACCTAGACTCTCCCCACGTCAAAGAGCTCTTGGTCTTTCCAAAGGACCAAAATCAACCCCCTTAAAGAGATTCTTAAGGAGAAGTATCCTAGCGGTAAAATCTCGTTCCTTTTCCTTTTATTTTCTTTTCAAGTTTTTATTTATTATTATCTCCTCACCTCATATATTCAAAAGATCATGATAACTCTAGTATAATCTATATACTATAATTGTATCATTTTAATAGAATATAAATCATCAATATTCTTAATATCTCTCTCTTTTATTTTAAAAACGAAATCATCGTCTAGGAGGTGCTGATTTACAACCTTCATGGACGACAAACTTTAATTCTTCAATTTACTCTTCAAGGATAGTCATGAAACCATTTTTATGGTTTCCAAAGATTCTAAAATATGTATTATATATAATATAATTATTCTAGAACCATAATTTTTACAATATGATATATAATACAACAAAACTAGTTCGTTGTGATCGAAAAACCACCCAAATAATCTAAATGATTATCACTAAAGTTTTATCTAATAATTCATCCTCATAAAATGTAACCAAATGATATATATAAACATTTAAAAATATTTATGTTTATTAATAATATATAAATTCAATTCTGGAGAATTATATTCATTTCACCTGAACTTCCACACTCATATACAAGTATATCGATCGTGAAAACCAAGGAAACGAAGGCACCCGAGTGATAAATTTGTATCTTATGACACACACAAAAGGCCATAAATGAACTTAATAAAATTATAATAAATCAAATAAATTTAGATAAGGTTATTAATTAATTAATTAATTAACTTTATTTGATTATCTAGGATGTTAAGTTCAAGTGCAGAACATGTTGAGACATAACGTAAGGGTTTCCTCATCTCACTTACATTTTTGTGAGATATTCCTTATTAACCACTATTTCCTGTGCATAGTGTATATAAAATTCACATTTATGTATCATATCTTGAATCTATTTATTTTCATGGTATTAGATCTATCATTTTATGATTATTAATTTTGGGGCATATGATTTGATTGATTACAAACAAGTAAGAGATTTGACCTGAACCCCTGTTTTTCCTTCGAGGTACTCTTTAACTATCTTTACTCAAATGAAATACTACTTTATTTTTGAATATTTATTATAAAAAATATTTATATGTTCAAAAATCATATATCCAGATCATATAATCTTTATTTTACTAGGATATATATGTTTTAAAAATGTTCCCTTCTAAATTCTTCTCGATAAATAATCCTGATTAATGGGAACTTCCCGAATTCTTACCCATTTTCAAATGCACTATATAATATGTTATAAGACATAATTATTTTCCTAAAATAACAAATTTTATCATGAACCTAATATTTTGGTTAACTTATGTTTTTATGAAAATAAACATGCCTTTTATCTTTAAAATCTCTTTAATATTTTCCGTAAATTGCACCAAAATATTATGTTTTTAAAGTTTCTTAAAAACTCTTTTTACATGATTTAATTTTAGTGTGACATCATTTATGCCTCAAATATAATTTCAATTCCCTTCCATTTTCTTTTATGTAATATACATATTTACAATATTATTTTATGACAAATACAAATAATTTTCTAATCAACCTCTTCATTCCAATGTAAAAAGGGTTTTTTCTCGTTTCAATATTACTTATATGAGATATATGCCTTGTGTACCACTTATTCTTTGTGTGTGTGGTTTATGTACTTTCATTTTATATATCATAAAAATATTCTCATTATTCTCATGATATTCTACGGTATTATGATTTTAATGTTTTGAAGTGGTATGTGACACTTTGGGATGTTTAAAGATTAATTTCCTCAAAAATATTTCAATGGTATCTCCATCTATGTTGGATTACTTTTTTGAATCTTGTAATTAATTGAGATTTATATCTTATGATACCATTTACCATATGTTTTTGAAGGGTTTATGATTAGTTTGACTATAAATGTGCTATTTTATACCATTCATAGATTATGTTTGAAGTATTCACATTTTGTATGCCAGTTTGTCAATACAAATGATTATGTTTCCAATGTTTCACCTTTTTTATATGGGGAATGCATTGGACATAGAAAGTGATGGGTGAGGCCTATTATATCCCCTCTATGCATCAGTAGGTCTCTTGAGACAAACTAGATATGGTTTTGGCCAAGTACTTACCCATTTAATATATTCTTAGAATGAGGCCTTGATAATAATAGATTCTTAGCATGTAGCCATGAAAATAATAGATTCTGGAATAAAGCCTTGATATATTCTTGGCATGAAGCCTTGAAGGTATGATTTAGATATCCATATATATGAATTTACCCCTTTATGAAACGAGTAATTGATAGTCCATGTGATTATTCGACTAGTAGAATATCTATTGTTATGTTTTATTATGGAATTATTCCTTTAGATTTTATTCAAACCATATTATTCTCAAGTATATGTTTAATGTCATGTGTTTTTAGTTTCTCAACATGCCTAGTGATTATAATTATTATTACTTACATTATTTTACTTACCTTTACTGAGCATCTGATATCACCACTTTCTTGTGTTTTATTTTCCCCAAGATGCGAAGAAGTATGTTATGAATGACTTTCAGGGATAATCTAGGAGTTGTGGATCATTCCAGTGGAATTTATAGGTTGTATTTTATTTCAAGTTGTAATGTTGAACTTATGTATGTATCTTGTATCCTGAAACTACTAAAATATCTGTTCCTTTGGTATTTTATTCCTTGTAATCATACCAATGTAATAAAATAATGCACCAACTCTGGGATTCTAGGGTTGGGGCATTATAGTTGGTATCAAATGAATTTTAGTAGAAACCTTGGGAAATAGATTTAGAAAACATAGTTCAAGGAACATAACAATAACATAGACTTTGAGGATAAGCATAGAATAACATCCAAGAATTTTGTTAAGGTATAGATTATGTGGGTCTTACTTACAATACATCCCTATCTAGATAGTACAAGTGGATGTGGTTAGGGCACAAATGTACCTAGGAGTAACAAATCCAACAAGGTGTTATGATCCTGAATCGAGGTAACCAAGTATACAACAACATGCCTTACTGCGCACCTAGTTGGATAGTCCTGCGGAATATGCTTATGATAATTGAAACTTTATTTACAATCCATTATGAAAGATTTAAAATTAAATTTTACCTCAAAGAAACCATATTTATGATTATGAGATTAGGTATGATTAGTATTTAAATTTATGATAAGTATTTTGATATTTGAGATTATACATTATGATTCATAACCTAATCTACGGTATGATATTATTTAGAAATGGTGCCTAGTGGAAGGAATGGAAACTGAATGAACACATGTATACCATTTAGAAATTACCTCCTATGAAGAATAATGATGTTGGTTCTAGAGATGTGACAGGTGATGAGCAACTAATACCTATACTGGGATTGCTGACTCAGGTTATGAATAATAAAATTACCCATATGAAGCATCCTGATCCACAATGTGGAGGAGTAGTGTTATACCTCTTCATGAGACAACAAGATCCATGATTCAATGGGACTACAAACTCATTTATATAAGAACAATGGATAAGTTCCTTAGATAATATATTTCTAGGTTTGGGATGTAATGAATGAAATATGGTCATCATATAAGTATACCGTCTCTCGGGAGATACATATCAATGATGGTCATTAATTCAAAACACAAAGTAGGAGGATGAAATAGAAAATATGGAATGGATGGATTTTAAGGAAACTTTCTTGGATAAATACTTCACTCATGAACATAGATAAGATAGAGAGAGATAATTTTTAAGTTTGATATAGAAAGAGGATGAAAATGTAGATAAGTATGAAGCCAACATTATAATGTTATCAAGTCATACCATAAACTACATACATAATCCAAGGTGCAAGATTTATCATCTCTTTTATGGACTTAATCCAATTCTACGAAAGGGTATTAGTCTCCCAAACATTCTCATAATATGATGATATGGTATCTTTCACTATCAAGACAGAGTTAGAATTATCCAAGACTTATAGTTATAAAGGTAAAAAAGAGAAAAAGAGGACGAAAGAGAAAAATATGGATAAGGGGAAGAAGGGGAAGATGAATTTTCCAACATGTGATACTTGTGGAAGTAAAATCCTTGGAAGATGATTAAAAGGAAAAGAAGATTTCTTCAAGTGTGGAGAAAAGGCCATCATGCCCAGGATTTCAAGGGAAAGAAAGAATTTTCTAACATCCAATGCTTGAACTATACGTATATGGGGCACTATGAAAATAAATTCCCTAAACCCCAAGGTAATATACCCCAAAAGAAGCCAAGGGATCAATTCCAAGATTATTCTATTACTATAGTCGAAGAGGAATAATTAAAGTATTGATTTTTATATTCATGAATTATGTTGTACTACATTACTTATTTCAGGTATTGGAATCATGCATGTTTTATAAGGGTTTAAAGGTGATCAAGGTATTCAAATGTTTTGTATAAGAGATATATTATGTCGTTTTGGGGAAAAATTTGATGTTAGGTGGCCTTTCTTCTAAATATTTGGACTTTAAATTTTGGATAGACATAATATAGATCATTATTAAGGTTAAATACTTATGGAAAAGATTAAAAACAAATTATGATTTTGGATAAACTGTTCTAACCTTTTTGGTGTTAGTAAGAATTTAAAGGCTAATGGAATGACTTATGGATCGTTTGATCAAAGTTCTTCAAGTATAACAATTCATCTTGAATATCCATATTTTGTCTTAATAAGTGAAGTGGAGATAGATCGAAGAACAACCAAAGGATGAGATTATAACATCAAGTAAGTTTATTTTCTAAAGTGCTTATATGGATAGTAAAAGGAACCCTTAACTCTAGGAAAATTTTTTTGAAAAAAAACATCAGCCTTTTACTTTTATCATAAAGAAATCAAAGATATTTTAACCGATCATATATTTATGGCATTATTATTTTTAACTAATGACCATTTTTCTCAATCAAACTCTATTATAACTTGGTGGTTAGATTTATCTTCCATTTGTATGTTCTCACCTTATGCTAATGTAATCTTATTTGAAGGCCTAATGTTTTGGTGACCTTCACATTTTTACTTTCCCTCTTATTAAGGGAATGTTTTATTAACCCCATTTCTAATGTGGGTACATCAAAAAGTAATTTTCAAGTTTCAACCATTAAATTTTGATGTGAAAATTGCAAGGATGCAATTTATTGAAGGAGGGGAGAATGTAACACCCTAAGGATTTACAAATAAATTTAATAGAAAATGTGATGCACACAACACTGAGTCTTTAAGAAATAAAAATTTGTTATTATTACTATCTAATAAATATAGATATAACCTAGACATGAAACTTATTTTTTCAACCTATGTGAATTGAATTTCTAAAAACATACATACACAGTTGCATTAAATAAGATATTTAGAGTCTGATAGGATCAACTTAATTTTCAGTGAATAATAACTTACCCTTATGAATAGTAATGTAACCCTTATGAATAATAACATAAATTTATTAATAGTAATATGACCATTATTAATATTAACCTATAATATTAAAGTATAAATCAAATTTAGACACCATATAAATGAAATAGAATTTTTTAAAAATTAATAACTAGAATTGGTATTTTTTTGAGTAATAAATATTTAATTTCAATTTTATAATTAATAAGTTTATTTAAAAGAAAATTAATATTCATAAAATTTATTCCTAAATAAATATTTTTTCCTATTATTTCAAGATAATTTAATGAGACCTTAGTTAATTTTTAGGGTGTTATAAAATCAGTTTTAATTTTAAAGACTATATTTTTGAGTAAATGATGATTTTAATTAAAAATTAAATTTCTAATATTTAGAAAATTATTTTTATAAAATGGAGTCCTTTTTTTAATTCTACACATCTAGAAATCGTTACAGTGAATTTTTTTTATTTTTCTAAAATACTTTAATTTTCTGTGAATAGTAAAATACGATAATTTATGATAAATGATAAATACATGATTTATTGAGTCATAGGTGATGTGTGGATAATTTAAGAACAATTGGATCGACCTCACATAAAGTTATTACTATAATAGGTCATAATAATCAAATACTATTTCTTTTCTTGGGCAAATTATTAAAATAATGAATAAGATATTCAAAAATTACCCCTCTCATCCACTATAAAAACCACCCCTAACTCCCCCTTCTCCTCACTTATCTAAGACTTCAAGATTATCAATTTTTCCCCAAATACTCTACTCTATAATCTACCCACATCCAAGAGCTAATAGTATTTACAAAATACCAAAATCAACCACCTTAAGGATATTCTCAAGGAGTATCAAAGAGGAAAAATCTTCTTGCTCTTCCTTTTATTTTCTTTTCAAGTCCATTCTTTATTTATTATTATCTATTCACCTAATCTGTATAAAAGATCATGATAACTATAATATAATATATATAATATAATTTTATCATTTTAATGGAATATACATCATAAATATCTTTACTCTCTCTCTCTCTCTTATTTTAAAAATGAAATCATCATCCGAGAGGTGTTGATTTACAATCTTCATAGATGACGAACTTTCATTCTTAAATTTATTCTTCAAAGATGGTCATGAAACAATTTTTATGGTTTAACCAGATTTTAAAATATCTATTACATATTATTTAATGATTCTTGAACCATAATTTGTATAAGATTCTAAATTATAGAACAAAACTAGTTTGTTGTGATCGAAAAACCACCGTAATAATCTAAACGATTATCACTAAAGTTTTATCTAATAATTCATCCTCATACTCTGTAAAAAAATGATATATATAACCATTTATACTTATTTATGTTAATTAATAATATATAAATTCAGTTTAGGATAATTATATCCATTCAACATGAACTTTCATACTCATATACAAGTATACTGATCGTGAAAACCAAGGAAACGAACGCTCCCAAACGAATAATATGTATCTTATAACTCACCCAAAAGGCAATAAATTAACTTAATAAAATTATAATAAGTAAAATTAATGTATATAAGGATATTAATTAATTAATTAATGGATTTAATTTGATTATCTATGACCTTAATATCAAGTGTAGAACATGTTCGGACATAATGAAAGGGTTTCCCCATCTCACTTCCATTTTTGTGAGATATTCCTTATTCAACACTATTTATTTTGTGAGGTGTATATATAATTTAAATTAATGTATAATATAATTAATATATTTATTTTTATTATATTAAATCTATCATTTTATTATTATTAATTTTTGGACATAGTATTCTATTGATTACAAACTAGTAAGAGATTATACCTAAACCCCCGTTTTTTCTTCATGATACTCTTAGACTATCCTTACTCAAATGTTATGCTTATTAATTTTTTTAAATTCATTATAAATTAAGTGAATATGTTCCAAAATCATATATCTAGATGGTATAATACTTCTTTTAAAGGGATATTCATGTTTTAAAAATGTTCCCTTCTCAATTATTCCTGATAAACAAGCCCGATTAAAGGGAAATTCCTGAATTCTTACCCATTTTCAAGAGCACTATATAATATATTTTATTCATTATTATTTTTATAAAATCACACATTTTATCCTGAAAAAATATCATGGTTCACTTCTGTTTTTTTGAAAAAAAATTCCTTTTCGCTTTAAAATATCTTTAATATTTTCCTTAAACCACATTAAAATGTTTTATTTATAAAGTTTCTTAAAAACTTTTTTTACATGATTTCACTTAATTGGTACATAATTTATGAATAAAATATAATTTCAATGTCCTTCAATTTTATTTTAGGTTATATACATTTTTACAATCTTATTTTATGACAAATAAAAATGATTTTCTAATAGAACTCTTCTTTCCAATGTAAAAAGGTGTTTTCTTATTTCACTTTTACTTGTATGAGATATATGTATTGTGAAACAATTATTAATTATGTGTGTGGTGTATGTATTTACCTTTAATATATCATAACAAGATTCTCCTTATTCTCAAGATATTCTAATGTATTATGATTTGAATGTTTCAAATTGGTATGAGACGCTTTGGGATGTTTTAAGATTAGCTTTCTTGAGAATTTCTCAATGGTATCTCCATCTATGTAAACTTAATTTGTTGAATCTTGTACTTCATTGAGATTTATATCTTATGATAAAATCTAACATATTTTTTGAAGGTTTTATGTTCATTTTGATAGTATATGTTCTATTTGATACCATTCATAGATTATGTTTGAAGTATTCACATTTTGTATGTCAATTTTTCAATATGAATGTTTATATTGTCTATGTTTTAGCCTTTTCATATGAGGAATGCATTGGACTTAGAAAGTGATGGGTGGGGACCACTATATCCTCTTGATTCTTCGGTAGGTCTCTTGAGATGAACTAGATATGGTTTTGGCTGAGGCCTTACCCATTTAATAGATTTTTATAATAAAGCATTGACAATAATAGATCTTTGGCATATAACCATGACAATAATAGATTCTGGAATGAATCCTTGAGAGATTATTGGAATGAATCATTTAAGGTATGATTTAAATATCCATAAATATGAATTTACCTCATTATGAAACTAGTAATTGATACTAGTCCATGTAATTATTCGACTATTAGAATATACCTGGTTATGTTTTATTATGGAATTATTCATTCAGCTTTTATTCCAAAAAATTATGCTCAAGTATATGTTTAAAGGCATGTGTTTTTAGTTTCTCAAAATTCCTATTGTTTATGATTATTATTACTTCCACTTTTTTACATACCCTTACAGAGAATCTAAGATCACCCCTTTCTTGTGTTTTATTTTCCCCCAGTATACAAAGAAGTATATTATGAATGACTTTCAGGGATAATCTAGGAGTTGTATTTGATCACAATGAAATTTCTATGTTGTATTTAATTTCAATTTTTAATTTTGAACTTATGTATGTATCTTGTTTCTCAAAACTACTAAACTATCCATTCCTTTGGGATTTGATTCCTTGTAATAATACCAATGTAATAAAATAATGCACCAGCTCTGGGCTTCTAGGGTTGGGGTGTTACATACGCTGTGCTAAATCTTTAAAAGACTATGTGCTTGTTTGGGTGGGATTATCAGTGTTTTATGTTGATGCATGGTTATTATAAAGGATAGGTTAGTCTAGAGTTATAATTAGGGTTTCAAGTAGGAATTCCATGGACAAACACTTGGACACCAACCATTTTCTTCCGACTTGACCACTCGGAAGATGCTGCTTTTGGCTTAGTCAATGTTTATATATAAACGTTTTGGATTTTATAGAAATCCATCTTATAAATTTGTATTATTAAATACTTGGTTTAGTTATTTTAACTCATGTATTTTCAAACCGAGTTTACCCTAGACTTGTGTCGGGCTCAGAGGTGAATCTCAAAAAGGGGTTGTGATTCTAGTGGGATGGATATGGATTTCACCTCAATTAATGTCTTAATAGGATAGTTTAAAATTTTCAGGTGATGTTTTGACCAAATAACATCATAGAAATTCAATAAGGGACTTCAGTGAGTGTGTTTTTTGTAAACACAAGATTCATTGGGAGAATTAATTTTAGTTCAGTTTATAAAACACTAGCCATCTAAGCCGAGCATCTTTTTGAATGGTTGGATGGAGTGTCTTGACTTGGTATCCTTATTGTTTGATGTTTCTGATCAAATGAAACCATTTTATACATGCCATAAGGTTCATGAGGGTGTAAGATAAAGGTCATTTGTGTCTTTCACGGAAATATGGCGTGATTGGTTTTTGGTTTTTTTGATCATTATTCAACCGTTTCTTTCTAACGAGGTTTCTATTATGGCATTAGATGTATCATGTTCTACCTATTAAAATAATCATTCAGAGAGTGTCACTAGAAAACTTTTAGGCATGATTTGTATGGGAATTATGATAGTGGGAAGTTCTGTGGACCAGAATTGTTCCTCTTTAATGTAAAATGCCTAAGGTGGGAAGCACCATTGGCCAAATTTTTTACGAGATGATGATGTGATCATGTATCTCTCTTAATCGGGCTTGTGTAAGTACTATCTCAGTGTTTTGGTTGTAAAAAAATAATTGGATATAGTTTTTATGGATTATGTTCCGTGTTCTAAAATAAATTCTATGAGGTTTTTTGGGAGTTTGGAAATGAAATACGACCATTTGAACTAGACGTCACGACCCAAGTAGGTCGGGTGATGCTTTTTTTATTCCCAAAGGCTTCTCTAGGGTGAGAAGTTCTATGGTGGTGAGGTTGTAACAACTCATTTTTTAGATAGGATGAAAATCCAGAAGAATTTTAATTTTTTTACTAGATGAGATATTTTTAAAACCGAGCTTCAGAACATAATTTCATGAGTTTCAACACTCAAAGTTTTGTTTTTGGCCTTGGATAAGGGCTTGAGAGATCCTTTGGAGATCACATTGAGTTATGGGAGTGATGGGATCTAAAAACTTAAGTTTTGGGTGGTTTGACAGAGGCACATGGGTTGTCTAAAACCATGCAACACTCTTCCACAAATCATGTGGCCATTTTCATGGGAGCAAAAGGTGTCACACAGAATATGCACGGTTTACCAAATCATGCACCAATCTCGCATGGTTAGTGAAAATTGAGAAGTACCTAAAAACTATTCACCACATGGTTAGAACACTGTTTTCTAAGCTATGTGGTTGGCCGATGTGGGGTTCCTTAGCTGCCTAGTAGAGGGTGCATGGTTGGATCATTGTTTTCCAAACCATGCGGCCCAAACCGTGCACTATGCCCCTGTTTAAAAAATAAAATTAATTAAAATTAAAATAAAAGAAAAAGAAACATAATTATACCTCTCCCTCAACTGAGTCTCACGACACACCCCTCCCCCTAGGTCTCCTTGGACACATGCGAAACCTCCTCTTAGCCTCCTCTCCATAGGCCGGTTTCATCCAAATCTCTTCCAAATTTTTCTTTGACCCTTCAAGGTAAGACCACTAGCTCCCTCCTATTCATATTCTTTGGTGTTTTTCCATCTTCCATCACCATATTTCATCTCAGCCAAACCCTAGGGTTAAAGATAACTAGATTTTTGGTTTTTATTCTAGTGTTCGTTCATGCGGTGCATCTCTTAGGACCTCTTCAAGAGAGTTTCGGTGTTCGCCACAAAAGGCAAAGTGGTTTGGTTCTTTTCGGCATTCCTTCGCCACTTGAGGTAGAGTTTTCTTCCACGGTTTCTTTTCACAGTTAATTTTTTGGGTCCTTTGGTGATTTAGAATAAAAAGTAATTATTTGTAGTGAATTAATCATCTTTGATGTGGGTTCGAGTCACCAGAGTCAAAGGTGACTTATCATGTATTCATAGGTATATATATATGTAAGTTACACCATTATATGTATATATTCCCATGTATGTGTGAGTATATATACATACGTGGACATGTTTTTTTATGTATATATATAAAAAATGCATACTTTTTTGAGTGTAAAGGGTCATATGCATATATAAGATATATGCAAGGATCCCCTTGTACATGTTCTTGGCCATGAGAATATGTACATATGAGCTAGGTTTCCTTATTTATACATGAAGGTGCATATGCTCCGAGGAAAGTATCAGAAACTTTGTGTGGTCACCAATGAAAACATAAAGTGTTGAGTGTTTGGCTTGGTTCTCTTCTCTTGAGGTAGGATTCCTTTATTATTCCCATTAGTTTATGAATTTTTAAAAAATGTTCCCTATATCTTGTTACATACATATTTTGAATGTTGTTAAATTATTAAGTGTGTTCTTCCTTGATTGGTGTATTTACTTACACCCTTACCTTGTGACATATGTTATATCAGTTATGCCTTGAGACTAATTGAACTCTTAAAATTTAATGGAAAGAATTGTTCAAATATAATTTCATGTTTTCTAATAAAAACCCTCAGTCAGTTGTACTATCTTAAATTGGAAAAGGCCATATGTGCATTCATGATGCTTAGTGATTTTTATGCCTATTTGAGTGGCTTTAATTATATGATATGTCATGTTCCTTGTGCAATATTCCTTATTTTATTCTTGTTTCTCTATTCCATAAATGAATGTCTCAAACATAATTTTATGCATGATCATGCTTGATGGATTGAGTTTTTTGAATTTCATTATTGACCATTTATTAGAGTCATGATAATTCCATTTGATTACACTTGCTTTCCCTTGTTTATGATTAAGTTACATTTCCTATTGGCCATACCTTATACCCTTGATCTTATGCATGATCTTAATGCCTCATGCCATTTTTTTTGACTTTTACAACATGGATATCTTGAATATCTTGTGGCTTTACGTTGCTTATTTGATATCATGAATTTATATATATGTCTTGCCCTGTGATATATTTCCTTGCTTGTGATGTTCTTGGCTACTTGGATCACTTGATACAGGTCAGGAGAGAATGTGGGTTCTATATTAAGGACTCTTGGATGGACTCACCAAGTTCATTTGAGTTTAGACTCGACACAATATGGGAGAAGCTTTGGATTTCCAAATGATGGATTACTAGGACATTTACTATAGTATCAAGTGATACTGGTTCCCTAGGAGAGAAATCTTGGATGGACTCATTGGGAAGATGGATACACCATGCCTTAGGTTATACTCAATCCCCTACATGAGATACCTGGGACAGACTCATAGTTTACCATGACTTGAGTGATACTAGGGACACCGTAAGGGTCACCTAGGGTGAGATCATTGGTATTGGATTAATGGATATTCCTATTATAATACTTTGGAATATTTTTAGAGAACCTTGGATGGGAACGAGACTCCACCCCTGGATTAGATGGATGGATGGATTGATTGTGTGTTTACATAAGATACATTCATTATTCTTATTATTATCTTGCTTATGAACATGGGACATTTCTCCTTGGTTTACTAGAACACTTTAATGATTAATAGTGAATTAGAGCCCAAGAAGAAGCATAATCTTGTTGTGTACCTCTTATTGGTTTGCCTTATTTAATTTATCCCTTCTATAAACATTATGGATTGCACATGTACCCTATTCAGACTTCTGACTTAGGCTGAAGTAGGTAAAAATGGATGGGTGTCTGTTTTGGAACCCGTACCAAGTTTTTATTATTTAATTTTTTTATTTCTCTACATTGCTACATATTGGAACACTTCTTATTTGATTATTAAATGATATGGATTGCCTTAGACAGTGTGGGTTCTAGTCTACTTAGATTTATATCTCATACCCTACTTAGGAACCATTAGGAACCCAATTAGATATTCTTGCTTATAGGTATTTGTATTCAATACTTATGATGTGCTGTGTACATGCGAGCTAAGGAGAATAAGGATATTATTATTCTCAGGATTCTCATGGAGTTGACCATTCAGTTTTTATAACATTTTACTATTTCTACCTTGTAGTAACACCTGACATTTCATGAATCATTATATGGAATTGGTATTGGCCATTTTGTTTTTATTTAGTTAATATATTATATTATTATATTTCTCTTTCTTTATTTACTACTTTCACTATGTTTCCAATTTAGTTTTAATTGTAGTGATGTTCTACTATGATATGAGGGTATAGTCTCCCCGCTATCACCTCCTCAAATCCTCACTGCTAGTTGGTAGCCTCTGGTGTATAGGGAGATGTGCTTGAGGCTATGTGACCCACTAGTTCGGCTACCATCTTAGTGGTTAGTTGGGATGGGTTTCTACACTCACGATGCAGTTGTGGCTATTATTCCTAGTCACTTATCATAGTCAGATATGGCGGAATGTCTCACATAGAGGTCTAGAATGATTGTTCTTATTGAGCTCTATGAAAAACCTATTTTTTGGTCTCAATATCATGCATGAATTCTCTTGAAGCACTGGCCAGAGTATTCATACAATTTTCATGACTTCGACTATTCCTTTGATGACATTTTCCGGAGGCACTCGGAGGGATTTCTTGTTATTCATCATCATCAGGAACCATGAAGGGATCCAACAACTTGATTCTATTCAGGGAGACATTCTTCTGGTAACCATCATAGGGTTCCTCCAATGTTGGGTGGACTCTAGGTGTGATACCCAACTCTAGAGGAATGAAATCACCAAGAGTATTGGATAGATTTGGCATCAGAAGGGGACATTTCTTTTATTTTCACCATAAACACCTACTCTTATGAGATATATAAGGTTGTGAGGTGGATGTAGAAGCATCTTCAAGAGAATGATCAAAGACTTCAAGAGGTTTGACCCAACCTAAATTGAAATGGATGATTCCATGGGAATGAGTGAATACTCTATGATCCAAACAGTCATCATACTTCTAAGTCCCATGGTCGGAAATTAGCTGCCATTCACCAAAACCTTCATTGTTGCTGTCATGATCAGTATAGATATGCATCCCCTATGCTAATAAATTTCCCCACTTGACCATACTGTTACCCACCTAATCTTGGATCCAATCCTTGAACACACAACATTCTTGTTTGGTATATCCAAGGATCATATGGTAAGGGAAATGGTTGTGGTGATCTATATGCTCAAATTGATGGGGATTATTTCACTATGGAAGCTTCAGAATCCCCTATTCTAGGACATTAGGGAAATAACCATGAACCTATTCATCCTTTAAAGAATATCCCCAATTACTCTTACCTGGAAAAGGAAGTATGAGAGATTGACCCTGACAAGGGGCTGGAGCCTAATGAGGGACATGAGACACATTTTCTAATCTTGGTGGCTGTGTTTCGTGAGGCAGTGCCTACCAATTTTACAATGTCTGAGGTTGAGCTTGGTAAGTATATTTCACTCGGTGAGACTATACTAGCATAGTAAACAACAACTATAATGGATATGGGGCCTCCACTTATACTTTATTGATATTCTCAGCCATAGTGGGTCTTCTTGTAGAGGCTGAGAGAGGAAATGGACATATCTTATTGGACTATTGTAAAGATTCCTCCAAGCATTGGGATTTATCAGAGAAATATTAGAACCCACCTGGGAAGTTATGAGTGGTAAGGTTTGGTACCATCACTATCTTGACATTCCCCACACACTTCGTCAGCAGTTTTTCTTGAGTTAGCGGCATATCGAGTGAATATGTGAGACCCTTCCATCAGGAGATTAAGTCTATGACAGGCTCGTTAGAAAGTTTCTTTCACTTGTAGAGGTTATAAATGCTTTTATTGCATGTGATAGAGATGAACTAGTATAAGAAATTCTTGTGAAGATCTTACCAAATAGCGATGGACCCAATGGGTAACTGAATGTAACATAAAACCCAATGTTAGGACAAAAAATCAAAGCTTGGAGACCTCCTGCTACTCTGGGGTTCCCGACATGGGCCCGCACCTAGAAATGAAGTGGGACAAGAGTTTCATGGGTCACCCATCCCATTTAATGTGGAAAAAATAGGGTTCTAAAAATATGTGGGGTGCTTTCAAATCATCCACCCACGCTGGATGTTACTTTCCATTATGTAGGATCACCACCAATCATGTCTCCGGAGCTTTGAGGAAAGTGGTGAGAGTGGCTATCAAATTGTCTTGGTGTGGGTTTCTATCTTGATGAGGATTCATGACCATCAGTGCTTTGGAAGGCTCATCAACATGGTAAGCAGGCTCAACGAGTTGTGTATCAGCTCGATCTAGGTCCCAAGGAAGATAGTCATGCTACTTAGGTTGATTCAGTGACTCATATTATGGTTTCTTTCTATGAATTCTTGCCTCTTCTCTTTTAATATGTGAATGATCATCAGGATTGACTGGGAGAAACAAGACAAGGATGACTCATGGCTTCCTCTTATTACCCAATGGATGAGGAATAGGGTCCTATTGAGGAGTGTCGTAATCTTGGTTCCACTCTACAAGGATCTCATCAATGATGCTCTTTTTGTCTTCTAACTACTGGGGAAAGGATAAAATAATGAGATCGACCTCTATTTTTTCATAATATCATAAATATTGGAGGGATCAATGGGTCCCTTTCCCTTGTTGTTATTCTGAATGGTGAGAAATGAAGTGGAGGGATCTTTAAGGCCAAGATAATACCTTTTCTAGTAGTTACAAATACCTATATGAGGGTCTACCTGATACTATGAAACCCTAGGGGGGATTTTCTCTATCAAATCCTGGGTCAACACTCCCATCCTTGGATATATCAGGTACGATAATATTTACCATAATGATACCCATAAGAAAATCCTAAATATCAATGGGTAGGTCTAGTTGTCGTAGGATATGGATGAAGTTGATAGAAGCCTACTTTCCCAGCCTTGGATCTTCATATGTGGAGTTTCCTCTTCCATGATTCTATAGAACACTATAAGTATCTTGATGAATCTTCATTGGAGGGTCTAGTGGTATCTGGGAAACATAGGGTGCTAAGACACTGGGAGTACCGCCAACTCAACCATGTGACACTTCTAATCATGATCATCTAAGTGCTCTTGGATTCCTAGGTAGATCAAATTATGGTTAGAGAGTCGATGTATAATCTCCAAGATAGTCCAATGGAAGCACACAACCTAGATTTTTGTGAGAGACTCCATAATATCGAATTTGAATGTTTCATTCAGCCAGAATACCACTGAAAAGTGATATGTGTCTATAGTATCCCATATACTTTATTTTTCATAAGTGGGGTCCTTCTCTCAATTGAAAAAATATTTTATTAGTGTTTGTCGAGATATTTTTGGTGTCACTAATGTAGATTGGTGTAGTGGTTGGTTGGTTGGTAGAGGAGTTGATGTGTGGGTTGACTATTTGCTGCATGCTAGTTCATCTCTCAAGGGTTGTACCAACCACATACTTAAAACCTTACAGGACTAGGTTTTCACCATTGCTTCGTGTGTGAGGGCATCAACACTCATTGGTGACTCAAGTAGATTCTCGTTATCTATCCTATTCCAGAATAGATCTCTGTGATCTTAGGTATAGGTAAATAGGGAAACTGGTGATGATAGATATAACTGCACTATGAGCCCTTGGAAGGGAGCTAAACCTTCCTACACCCACATGTTCCCATGGAGGGATTTGGGGATCCTGTGAATTTCACCTTCTGGGATGACAAAATTCTCCTTTGAGTCCCCCACCCTAGATTGTGATACTGGCGATTGGGGTGAATATTCCATCATTGTATTTCATTCTGCCATGGAAACTAAGTGGTGAATTATATTGATGATGACTTTAAACTTCGTGAAATTTTTCTTTCAGTGGTGGTGGTTCTCCCTTTTTCACCTGGATGGTTCTTCAAGGAAGGAAAGTTATTTGGCATATGGAGGAACTCCATGATGGTGGTTAATAGAATGGGGAGGACCGCCACATTGATTAGATGGGATACGGGGAGGGAATCTATATCTATTATAATCAGAGTGGGGAGGGCCTCTGTATTGACTGATGTTAGAGTGGGGATGACCTCCACTTTGTTGGGGTCGTCCTTTGATGTTGGACCTCTATGCTGATCTATAGTCAGTGTATGGCGAGGAACTCCAAACTGATGAGATGAAGTGAAATGGGTACCTTTACACTGATCAATGATGGAGTGAGGAGGATATACTCTTTGATAGGTGAGAACATGGGGAGTACCTATATGTTGACTGTTGAAGGAGTGGGGAGGGACTCCACTCTGGTTAGCTATGGCATGGGGAGGACCTCCGTGTTGGCTAATGGTGATAACATAGGGAAAACCTCCGTTTTGATTGGCTATGACACAGGGAGGTCCTCTGCATTGACAGGTGGTAGTGGTATGGGGAGGAACTCTGTACTGGTTGTTAAAGTAGGGATGGTCTCCTCTTGAATTGGGAATGACATGAGGATGACCTTCGAGCTGATTATGAAAGTGGAAATGACCTTTTCTTGGGTTGGTGATGGTCTAAGGAGGGCGTCCGCATTGAAACTCATCATCACAGTTTTTCCTATAAAAACTTTTGGTGGTGTTAGTGAATGAAAGATTCAACCCACCATGCCTGAAGGATGACTAAGGTCTTGATCCCAATCAGGTATGGATGGATCCTAGGTCTTATATCATAATAATCTTGTGGAATATACCGGCAGTGGAAGGGGAAACTGGATCTTTTGAAGATGATACACCTTGATGGGAATTCTCCCAAGTATATTCCTTTTAGTGAAATCATGTGGTCTAGGCTAGGGCTGACAGAGCAGGTGTGTAGTTTACTTGTTCTTCGGCCTGAAGGATGGGTCACTGCTAGCACTGGCGAGGCTTAGTGGGCTCCCTTCTTAGTAGGTCCTAGGTTGTAGTCATGACTGTGGTGACATGGGTGTCCCCCACCTCCTCAATATAGGGCAGTAAGTCATAGGATCACTCCAGGTAGAGGCTGAAAAATCATTTTTCTATTGCAGTGGGTAGAAGAGGCCCCATGCATAGACCTTGTGGAAGTAGTGTTAGTGAGGCGTTGAAGCCACCAGGTCCTGGAGGGCCATATCCCTTATGGGGATAACACCCTCTTTCTCATACCGACATATGAGGGTGACCATAAATCTCCTATAAATGATTTCAAAGGGTGAAATAGGGAATGGGTTGCCAAAAACTACAATCATAATGAAATTCATGGTGGAGGTAGTTTTGTGCGGGATTTCTGATTTAACATTTCTCCTGCACCTACATCTGCGGGCAATGGTTGGCCATTTTTCATGTAGCTTGGGTCATTCAAATTAAGAGGATTCAAATATTAGTACAGATATAAGGAAAGAAATTACCAATTACATAGTGTCATCCAAACATCCATGGTTGGAGGGAGAGATCCTCATTGACGATGTCACATAGTGGAATGCGCAATGTTTAACTGCCCCAAATTATGGTTAGTTCCATGTTGGTCCCACTATTTTCTTAGTGGTTCTTGGTACCAGATAGCTGGATTTGGTGAAATTCTAATCTTTTGATGTCTGAAATTCTACTAGTCCACTTGTTGAGGACAAGAGTTTCACATCGGGTTCACTATTTTTGTTTCTGACACTTTCTTTGAGACACGCCATTGTGCATGTTGACGTGAACTGACATCTTGTTGTTTCCCCACATTATCACTCTCCAAAAGTGGTAGGATTTCATAACTTTTAATAGTGATGTCTATTCCTTGATCAAAATAGGATGAATTGATGTTGGTTCCTCCCCTAGATTCCTCCTTGGAGATCGTCGCCTTGTCCAGGTCTTCCTCATAGAGTTAAGTCATGTTCATGGAACTCATTCCCAGTGACATCTCTTTGTGGATGATGATTAATTATAGTTCTTATGTATGGAAATTCCATTGGGTCTTGACATTAAAACAACCTTAAATTATAAGATTAGTCACATTGGGTATCACTGGCTTGTATGGATGCTAGGAAAATTGGTCAAATGTATTCTTCCTTATAAGAGGGAATATCATAGTAGAATATTAGGCATAAAACCCAAGAAATATCATGTCAATCATAAGGTATCTAACATAGGATGTGTGTATCTCCCAAGTCTTTAACCTCAATAATCCCATATTTATCATCAGGTATAAGACACCATAGGTGCATATCCTCCTTGATTTTCACCTCAAACATCCTATATTGAGCATGAGGTATGTATATGGGGTCACAGGTTTAATGTATTGTGGGGACGGATCAAGGTGTGATTTTAATGTTTTGTGGGAAAGTAAGATTAATTAGGATTCCTTATAGAGGTGGATTAAGGAATTTCATCCCTAGGAGAGAAGATTTTACACTTGTAAGTTTACCAATGGATGGATCAATACACCCTATAGAGACGCCACTAAGAGGTGTGTCCCATAAAGGAAAGATTCCACACCGTGAAGGTGGAAGGATCAAAATGCCCTATGGGAGCATATATAGGAGGTCTGTCCCATAAAGGGAAGGTGTCACACCATGATGGGCGATGGATTAGAACACCCTTTGGAGGTAGATCCGTGAGGTGTGTCCCATGAAGGGAAGATATAAAACCATGAAGGTTGATCTAAACACATCATGGTTTGACTCAGGGAGGTGCACCCCTAGGTGGGAGAACTTAGGTTTACCACGGGTTGAGATTTAACCTCAAAGAGGCATCCTAAATACCCCATTTAGAATATAAGGATAAAAAAACACGTAGTTTAATATCGTAGTTTAAGGTCATATGAAAGGATCAGTCCATTTAGTATAACATCATATGGTAAGGATTCTTGTGTCACAAAGGGAGCATCAACAATGGATGGTGTGGGGATTATGCATGAAATATTCCTTTTTAAAGAGGATTTATCTTGTTTGAAATAAGTATGGGGCTTAAACAATGAGTTAACTAAGGGATGCTAGGATCAGTGATGATGTGAATGGGGCTTACACATGAAAGCGGACCAAAAGGACCCAGAGGAGATATAGTCTTCGTGTAGGGTCATGATATTTTCAGGGATGTGGTCAGCAGAAAATCAAGATAGAAGTGGATGTTGGGTTTGGACCTTAGGGATGATTTTTATGTATCTCAGTTAATTGGTAATCAAATCTCACATAGTTCTGAATGGGTTGGGGATTATACCTAAGGAGGAGGCATATATGGATGAAGGTTGGGGCTTATATATAGGGATAAAGACAATATGGCGAGTATGTATGGATTTCATGGTCTCTACCAATCTCTAAGCCCATATGAGTCATACTCAGTGTGAGAAACAAGTGGAATCAATAGAAATAATTCTTATTTTTAAAAAAAAATACCGACGAGAGATGTTGTGGAGGTATGTGTGAAAGCTTCCCAAAGAGGATTTCATTCCATGTGGGGAGGATCTCATTCCATGTGAGGAGTATCTCATTCCCTGTGAGGGTAGGTGGTGTGGATACCATCCCATTCCACTCACACATGGATTATCCTATTCTGATTTCCTAGGGTAAGGCCACAATTTAATGTCTTGTGTTGAGGATTTTGGTGCTAGGTAATTTTACATTATGCATCTTGGATGTGGGAGACTCACTCCTTACCCATTGGGATTACATAACTGTTGCTCATGCACCTTTGGGAGGGGGATGGATTTAGAAATTCTAGGGTGTAATGGTGTGGAGAAGAGTTTAATAATGAGTTCTATTTTAGTGTGCCCATTCTAAGAAGCAAGAGGTATTAGCATACCTATGATGAGAAGAAAGATGTATGGAAACACATGCACTAGAAGCATAACAGATGTCTCTCGAGGGACCATAAAATTCATGTGCACAATTTTTGAGGTTCCTACACCAGAGGTGCACACAGGGATGGAGATTTTCACGCAAAGGGTGCTCAAACATGGTTCTCTGACACAAGGCTAATCCATAGAGCTACAAAAAGGTGGAATATTATGTTTGGAGGTTTTCACGCATGGTCAAGGGTGCGTGCAAGAGGATCCTTTGCATGAACTTGACTTGGTGTGAATAAGGATGGGTGAGGATTACAAAACTATGGACCTAGTCAATGGTGGACCCACAAGGAACCTATCCTAAAATATTTTCTACCTAGAGGGTTCCATGCTTCGTGATATAATGTAAGATGTGTCTTACTCGTATTAGATAAGAGTTTCAGCTTTTATGGAGTTATCCTGAAGATGTGGAATGAACTTCTATTTATATTCAAACTCTTTGGTGATGGGTGTGCAAGATTCCGGTTGTGTAAGAGGTTTTCTATGCATCTTAATACTTTTCTACAGCAGCAGTCCACGTAAGGTAGTGTTTAACACCACCTTTAGAGCACAAGAGGTTTGTATGTGGGATGGATTTCCTTGCATGAAAGACCAATATCTTACATGAACCTACCTTAGTCATTCTAGGGCCTCTTTATAAGGGAAAAATAATTTCATTGTATTTGGGACACAATACTCTTGTGCATAGATTCAGATCTTTTATGCACACCGAGAAACTTGCATTCACCTTCCTTTGTGTTATCAAGATGCTTCATCAAGTTAGATTATGGCTTCAGTTTTCCCAAAGTTGTCCATATGCACATTTAGGTGGATATAAAATCTAACATATATATACACCAAACCCATATAACATAAAATCCAATAAAATTATAGAGAATCCCATAATAAAATCCTTGAAATTATCTCCCTTTTCCACTAGGTAATTTTCAAGGGATACAATAATCCCAATAAAAAATTATTTTTTCCATCACATGTTTACAATCAAGACACTGGTATAAAATATAGCCACCAATTTCCCCATTTTAGATCAAAAAAATTACTTCTTCAAAGTATGATACGTTTTTTTGGTACTTGTATATACCACCAACAATTAACTATAAAAAGTATACAGAACTAATTCTAAAAAACTCTAATGAAAAAATTTATTTCAATGATACTATACCTGATGTTCCTCATAATATTCACATACATCAAGTACATCACCATTAACTGTAAAATATCTCAACACCTCTGCAACTGTATCTCCCAACTGAGACTACTCCACCTATCGTACTAATGATGATTTCACTATCATATAAAAAATACATGATTCTATATCAATGATCTCATAAATAACATGTAATGATGCTTAAAAATAAATCACCTTTCATTTCATAATATTTTTAAAATAAAAATCACTATATTAATTCTAAATCAAAGAATCAGGAGCCACATTAGCCTTCTAAGAGCTATATCTGATTCTAAATTTTTATATCTAAAAAAAATCAAGAATTACAAAATAAATGATGTTTTAGGTTACTGAACCCATCCAAAAAACAAAAATTTATTATGAATTTGTTTTTAGAATAATTAAAAATGATATATATATATATATATATATATATAAATATATTATCATAACTAATTGTTAAATTTAGAAACTTTTTGTTCATAAAAATTACCCATTATGAATTTTTTCATTGATAATGTGTAGAGGATAAATATATGAAATTATAAATTATAGTATCCATAAGAGTGGTCTATTAATGAAGTTTCTATAGGTGTGAAACACTAATATCATTTTCATAATAAGAATGAAAGTGATTTAAGAATGAGGACATGAGTATCCTCTAAACATAAATCTAAAAAATTATTTTAAAGAGTACATAGATGCCAAGAGATGGAGAAAAGAACAATAAATCAAGAGGTAAAAACCATTCCAGAATCTCAAGGATCAAAAAACACAAAATAATTGGAAACTCAAGTATGTTTCTCATATATAGAGGGAGGAAAATTTGAGAAAAATATATCTACCCTCTAATGAAGGCATGGTTACTCATAAACAAAGGATAAAGGACAAGGAATTTAAAGGGAAACTGAATAATGTTAAGGAGGTTGAGAAAATTCTTGAGTAATATAAATCAAAGTTTTTAGTTGTTAATGGGGTAAAGAGCACGAGTGGAACTAGAGTAGACAAAGTATGGTTCCAATATTTATTGATTTACTAAAAAAATTTCATGGATTTAGTTGTTGTTTTTTTGATTAGCTTCCTTAAAGATATCGTTTTTCCTTACTATATTTTTTGTTATAGTGGTGTGTTTGGGTTTGAGATAGTTTTTATATAATGGATGCATAAGATTTTTTATGGGGGTATAAATTGTTTATTTTAAATAAAAAATATTTACGATATAAAAATAAGTTTGTAATAATTTTATATGAAATTTTTTGAAGCCATATTTTTTAATTATTTTCATTGGTTTTAATGGTGTTAATATTTATAAAAAAATACCATTAAGAAAAACCAATTTTGAATTTTGAGGGAAAACATTGTTTTATTTTATGAAATTTTAACTCTGAATTTTGAAAATTTGTATCTATATTTTGTTTCATAATAAATTTATCATGTTTTTATTTGTTTGATAATCTTTTAATTCAATAAAAGAAACTAGTTTTACACTATAAAGAAACTCACCCTTAGAGGATGTTTTTTATGTATCTCATAGTGATATTAATTTCTATAGAATATTTTTATGGTGGTTAATTAAACTGCCATAGATATCAGTGTCACCATTCATTTTGTGGTGCATTGTATTTATTCAGATATGGATTAAGGAAGTGTCATTTTTACCAGTGGTTTAATTCCTTATTAGTGATGGTTTATATCATTAAATTTTTAAAAATAAAAAATGGGTAGAAATTAATATAACCCCCAATGAAATTTATAGTAGTGGTTAAGAAACCATTCCTTGATTCACCAAAACAATATAGTGGTAGGTTAAAAACATCGAATAAACATAAAATATAAAAAATAGAAAATATATAAAAAATATTTTAAAAATAATATATAAAAAACACATAAATAATATATTCATAACCATAATTTAAATAAATATTAATCAATTAAAAAAATATAAACAATATATTCATAACAACAAAATATTGAACACCCAAACCCATATATATACATAGAAACCACTAAAACATCAATCCTAAACTCAGTTACCATACAAATAATATATATATTACCATTATACATCCTTCCTCAACCTATCACATATAGTGAGCTGCCACCTCCACAACATTTGACCACCTCTATAGCTTTTTCTACCCTCATTATACAACAAACCGACCCCATAAATATCATATAAACTGAAATAAAAATGGGAAATAAATCATAAAAAATAAGAATAATAAAAATTATTTATAGTAGAATACATGATATTATTTGACCATACCACAAAAAATTTACAACATTATAGTTTCCTTCTAAAGAGTGTTAATAGACAAAATTTTCAACCCCTTCTCTACTAATGACGTCAAACTAAAAACATTTATGGAAATTAATAGTAAATAGAGTAAGTTGATAATATATTCATTATTATATACAATATTTCTACTATCTTGTTTATAAAACAGATCAAAATTCAATGATAAACAAATGATATTTCAGCTCACAAATCAAAAATTAAATAAAACACAAAATATAAAAAATATAACATACATAACATGTTAAACTAGTGTATAAAAAGTGTGGTATATTAAATTGGAATCTCACCAAAAATTCTACAATTGTAACACCAAAAAACCTCATATATTGGCACATGGTTGTCTCTACATGAAAAAAATGATTCAAATATTTTTTTGTAGAGTTTTATCACAACTTAAGCTCATTTGGTTGATTTTTAGTGTGTGAGGCATGTTTCATTGTAATGAAGTATTTTTAACCTCAAAGTGGAAATTAAATCATTTTGTTCAAACCAAGAGTCTAATTGTTAGGAATTTTATTTATAAAATTCACAAATCATTTGAAGATCATATACCTAATATGTCATAAGAATCTAATTTTTTTCTTTGTTTTAGATTTCACACATTTTTATGTAAAACCCTTTTCTAACTGAAAATTTACTTTTGGTCATGCTGACCAAACTATAACTCATATTGGTGTGAGTCTTATTCTTATAATTATCAAATGATTAAAAAATCATCTTCATATAGTTTCATGACAATCCAACCATGTTTCCTTTATTTTTAATTCATAACACAAGTTTTAAGTCTAAAAAAACACCTCAAATCATTTTGACCAAACCACACTTAAGATTGGTGTTTATTTAGATCCTGTAAATCAAAAATGATTTAAATAGTTTTTTTATATATTTTCATTACAATTAATCTCATTTGATTGATTTTTATTATTTGATGTGTGTTTTAAATTAAATAAATATTTTTAACCTTAAAGTATAAATTTCAGTCTTTTTATTCAATACACAAGTCTAACTAGAATTTGGTTAATTTTTAAATGTCCAAAAATCATTTAAATATCATATTCAAAAGGTTTCATGAGAATTAAAACTTTTTTTTAATTTCATGCTTTTTCAAGTTAAAACATTTTATAACTCAGAATTCAATTATGTTCATTCTGACCAAACTATAGGTTGGATTGGTGTGAGGTTTTATCCTCTAAGTCTAAAACGATTTAAAGATAATTATATTATAATTTCATAAGAATATAATAAATTTTATTTCATTTTTAATGTGTGATGTGCATTTTGAGTCTAAAAATTCACCTTATATTGGTGTGTGTTTGGATTATTTGAGTCATAAATGATTTTCATATTATCTTTGGGGAGTTTCTTTATAATATATGTTCATTTTTTTGGTATTTAGTGTATATCATTTTTTGGATTGTTATAAATTATTTTTAATATTAAATTTTCACTTTTTTCTATTTGTTCAAACCATAAATTTAATTTGTGTGAAGTTACTTTATATAAATTACAAAAAAATTATAGATTTTCTTCCTACGGTTTCATTATAATTCAAACGTTTTTACTTTTTTAGTGTGTAATGAATTTTTAAGTTAAATCTTTTTATAACTCAAAATGATGTTTTGGTCTCTCTAAAAAAACCATAGTTTTAATTTGTGTGATGTTTTTTGGACAAGTCTTAAATGATTCTATGATCATTTCCAAACAATTTGATGAGAAAATGAGCATGTTTCCTTCATTTTCAATTCATGATGAATGTTTTGAGTCTAAAAACACACCTTATATTATTCCTCACATACCACACTTTGGATTAGAATTTGGTTGGTTCCTAAGGTCACAAATGATTTGAATATTTTTTATATTTTTTTATTATATTCCTAGATCATTTGATTATTTTTAAATGTATGATATGTGTTTCTAAGTAACAAAGTATTCTTAAACTTAATGTAGCACTTTTAGTCATTTTGTTCAGACCAAGAGTCAAATTTTCATACAGTTCATTATTACAATTCAAAAATCATGATAAGATCACTTACCTATGGTTTCATGAGAATCAAATATTTTTTCTTAGTTTTTAGTGTGTTGTGAATTTTTAGGTTAAAATTTTCTCTAACTTAAATTTATATTTTGGTCATTTCAACCAAACTATAGATTATATTTCCATTACGTTTTCTTATTAAAAGTAATAAATAATTTGAAGATCATTGTAATACAATTTCAAAAAAATACAACTATGTTTCCTTTGTTTTTAGTGTATGATGCGTGTTTTGAGTTTAAAAATAAACCTTTGATCATTATCTTCAACCACACCTAAAATTGATGTTCATTTGGCTTATACATGTCTCAAATAATTTAAATATATTTTTATATAATCTCATTACAATCCAAGTTCATTTGGTTGTTTTTCAGTGTGCGGTGCATGTTTGAAAGTAAACAAAATGTAATCTTAAATTTTCACATTCAATCATTTTGTTAACAAAAAAGATATAATTAACATTTAATATTATCTACCAAAGATTCCTTGATAATATAAGTTTATTTCTTGTATTTTAGTATTTCATATATTTTAAGTTAAAAACCTTTCTAATAAAAATATTATTTTTAGTATTCAGATGAAAACATGGTTTGGATTAGTGTTAGGTTTTTACCTATAAATACCAATTGAGTCTAGGATATTTATTGTATAGTTTCATGAGAATCCAAGCATTTTTCATTATTTTTTATTGTGTGAAACTTGTTTTGATTTTCTAAAACATGTTGTATCATTTTAATAACGCCCCGACCCCAGTTACCTAGAGTCGGTGCATTATTTTAATACATTGGCATGATTACAAGGAATCAAGTACCAAAGGACCGATCATTTTAGCAGTCTTAGAAAAATAGATCACATACATGAATGTTATATTTGCACTTTAAGACGTAAAAAAACAACATAAATAATTTTTATGAATGCCATTATTCCCTTGTCTTAACCCTACATATCAATCACATTACAGTTCTTGGAATCCTGGGAAAAATAAAACATAGAAAGGGGTGAGCTCAAATGCTCAGTAAGGGTAAGAAATACAGTGGAAACTTTCAAAAATAAGCATAGACATTTAAGGAAATGTATAAAACTAGAACAAAATCCTTTTAAACTTGAACATCAGCATAATATGGCAGAAATAAAATGAAATAATTCCATTTACTTATTCACATGGATATTCTACTAATCGAATAATCACATGCAATATCACTAACCACTTTCATAATGATGGAATGTATAATGCCAGAATATCATAACCACATAGCCAAGGACACGTGGAAAGACTACAAATAATATTTTGTCAAGGCCTTGTGCCAAGACACTAGTTTGTCTCACGAGACCTACCGATGCATCAAAGAGCTATAGAGGGCTCCACCCGTCACTTATTAACTCCAATGCATTCCTCATATGAAAAGGTATAAACATAACATAAACATTCTTATTAAAACTAACATACAAAATGTCAATAATTTACCTATAAACCATGAATGGTATTAAAATAACACATCCATAGTCAAACATATCAAAAAAAACCTTCAAAAAAATATGGAAGATTTTTATCATGATAAATCAACTTCAAAACAAGTTTAAAATCCATTAAAGAATTTTGACATGGATGAAAATGATTTGTAAAACTCTTTGAGAGAAATACCCCTTTTTCATGAAAACATTAAAAAGTCACACAATTTATAAAAGAAGTCATTTAAAGACATTTTTGAATCAAAGTGTCCCATACCACTTTGAAACTTTTGAAAGGAATTATCATTTTAAAAAAACATTCATGTCCATATAAATAAATCCTTAAAAACCATTTTGAAGACATGGACATAAATGAGAAAGATTTAGAAGAATTAATATATATAAAACATTTGAAATGATTTTTTAGAAAAAATTAACATAAAATAATCCCTTTGAAAACTCTTTCATAAAACATGTACATTGATAATAAATATTTCCCAGTAGATACATATGTAAAAACAACCTCGGATAATAAAGAGATTGTGAAATTAACCCATACCAATTTGGTAACTTACGAAACATAAAACCCATGAAAGACGTATCATACAATGAATATGTAAATACACATAAATTAAAGTGTATTACACAAAGAATATAATTATGGGCAGTACATACACCACACAAAAGGTAATAGTGATAATATGGCATGAATCTCACGGGAATAAGGAGTGAGATGAAAACCCCTTACCTTGCACTTTCCTTTAGTCGAGGGTACGTTTAACCTCCTGTACGACGATCATAGTATGTTATTAAATTATACCAGAACCATATTAATATTTATGATATCATACCTGATTAATTTATGACTTTATATTACCCATTTAATAATAATTTCCCTGTTAAGTTAACATTTTGGGTAATAATCACTTTCTTTATTGTATGCGTTTTAACTTGTCACTCTTGGTTGTATCACTTAGATCATGATTTAAATACTTCACGAATATAAAACATGATAAATATATCATATATATTTAGAATATAAATATGTATAATAGACATATATATGAAATGGAAAACACCATTTATGGAGACGGTAGTCCGTCCGTACGCATAAACGTTGTTTCTGTTTTCATATAGTATTGAACGAAAGTAAATGAATAAGATATATGTAAGTACATAAATCCTTATATATATATATATATATCTCCAGTAGAATTATTATTTCATATATTACATAATTCTTAGTAATATATATTTTTATAATCGTCGATGAATGGTGAACTTGGAAATGAATCTCATCACGTCGTGGAGACGGTAAACCGTACGTACGCACAAGCGAAAATATCATTCTTTTGATATTAAAATAATATATAATTAGATGATGTATCATATATAAAGAATCATTATCATGTTATATTTATTATTTACATGAATTAAAAATCATTATTATACCCATCCAAATAATAATATATTGAATAACAATTACACCACGACGTGGAGACGGTAAGCTGTACGTACGCACGTATGGTGACATGTCATTCAAAGGATGGATAGAATACTGAATATGGTTGTACCATATTTATAATAATATTAAAGTATATAGGAGATACTGGATTCATTATTTTAGAATGGTAATAACAAATAAAGAAGAAGTGGAAGAAGAAAGGCACTTGAAAGAGGGTGGTGAAATCATTACCTATTCTTCAGGTTCTTCGTTTTGATTTGATGAAAAGGGATCTTTAAGTTGGCTTTCGGACTAAAGGAATGCCTCTAGGATGAAGTAAGGGAAGTTGATAGAGTATTTGGGTAGATTTTGGCCGAACCAAAAGGCTTTGAAGGTGTGAGTTAATGATAAGGGAGAGTGCCGTTTTATAAGAGGGGTGAGGGGAACCTTTGGAAAAGCTAGAAATATTATTTTATAATAAATTTATATTTGGTTTCTAATTGCTCCAAAGTGGATTATTTAAAGGTTAAGGTGGGTATGGGTCGAAAACAACTCAACCAATAGAATTTAGATAGGTTTGGGTCATTATATTAACCTTATCTTTAAGTATTAACTCTTAGTTAATTAGTTTCACTTTTACAATGCCTCTTTGTATTTCTATATTATATGGTTAATAAACTTACTATATACATCCAAGAGACCCCCAAGTGGTCCATTAATGACACACCTATCATGATATAAGTCTCTTGGCCTAACCTTATATTTTTAGGAATTTAATATCAATTAATAATATAATATTTGTTTTAAAAACTCATTTATGTCAATTTTGACACTATTTAATAATTGATTTTAAAAAAAAATCATAACAGACTGATTACTTCGGAAAAAGTTAATTAAGTCAATACTAACATGTCATATTATCCTTGAAAATTAGTGTAATTCATAAAAAGTCTCATATTATATTTATTTGGGTATTTATAATATTAATTATTTTAATTTTTTCACTATTATGGTAATTACTGCATCATCATTGTTTCATAAATAAATTAAATTATTTAATGTCTAAAAATTATAAATAAATTATAATTATGTAGGAAATAATTTTATATTTCTAATTAATATTTAAAATCAAATTTATCTTATGTATAACCCTATATTAAAAATGTTTTAGTAAATAAAAATTTATTTTAACTCTTTTAACTCTTCTTTGAATTAAATAATAATAAATGTCCTAATCTAATCCAAGTGGACCTAAATGATAATATTTTATTCCTAAGAATGTTTTTGGTCGAGATACACTTGTCCAATAGAATTAGGACATGTTTTAAGGTAATATTAATATCATTTTTACCTTTAATTGCCCTATTTACTTTTAACCGTGGTAAATTAAAGTAAAAAGTTACTATTCACCAAAAATTATTTTCATCCATTGAACCACATTTTACTCCTTGATATTAACCGTGTCTCTAGTATTTTCAAAATTTCAATCACAGAAACGGTAAAATTAAGTTTTATGAAAAATTCAGTTTTTTAACTACCACTTAGTAGTTTCACTATTCATAAAAAATTGAAGTTTTTCAGAACAATTCCAAAATTTCACCCTAAGTTATAATTGATATTCCGAATTCAAAAATTATGTCTATTTTAGAAAATTCCAAACATATAAGTTTCATTAATTAATTTTATAATTAATTCCTGCTGTCACAACAAATAGCGTGTTTTTAAGAAACAATATATATCAAAAGATTGACAATTGTATTTGTCCAATTTCAAAGTGAAATTAATTCTAATGAACACCATTGGATAAAATGGTAAAAATATATTCTAATTATACTTTAAAACCACTCAAATTAATAATTTATCACTATTAATTATTTTGATTAGAAATGTTGTTTTTAATTAAAATTTAGTAATTTTCACTATTCATCCAAATATTAAAGTTATCCGAAGAGTACCAAAATTTCATCTTAGGCTAAATTAGATAATAAGAATCCAAAAATGAAGTCCATTTTGAGAGATAAAATTTCTAAAATCTTAAAAAGTAGGTATTACTATTCGTAACGGCTACTTTGATTGGTCGTGGTGTGTGTTAGAACTCGAAGTTGCGTACAACACACGCTACTATATTATTCAAAGAGAAGCGTACCATGGAAGCTTGGGGTGTTACATTCTCCCCTCCTTAAATAAATTGCATCCTCGCAATTTGATGTTGTTCTTTGAAAATAAAGGTTGAAAATAGAAAATATATTTGTGGAAAAACCCACATCAGAAATTTGGTTAATAAAATTTAGTCTCAACAAGATGAAAAGAGAAATGAAAGGGTCACCACAAAATTATGATCTCGATTAGGAGGACATTGTTGGAAATTATAGACATATAATTGGAGGAAAAATGTAAATATTTATAGGTATTGATTGAGGTCATCAATCACAAACAAGTTTAAAATTGAGGTCCTTAAATTCATCAATCTATGATGATTTAAAATACCATCGGTTCAACAAAACATAAGGTATTAGGATAACACATTTTTGACATTTCAAAATATATTAGTTGAAATCCCACATCGAAAAATGAATTAATGAGGTCTCTATTTAAAATAAAGTGTGGAAAATATGAAGATTACCGAAAATAACACATACTAGGGTTCCATGTAGGAAAATATGGATATGGAAGAGAAATCTAACCATCAATTATCTAATGGAGAGTGGTAGAAAGCATGGCTATGAAAAGGACAACAATCCCAAAGCCATAAATTAGTGATGATCTAAGGTACCATCTAGGACAACATTTTTCTTCTAAGTTCCTTTTCTTAATGTTGAGGAATTTATTTATGAGACTGGCTAAGATCATAAGGAGATATACATACTTTATAATTAGAGTTTTATCCATTAATAAATTTCTACCACAAACTCATCCTTCACCCCAAAACATAATATAACTCAAAAATACTCTATTTATCCTAATCGTATAGGGTTCCAAATATAATGAATTTATAATTCACATATCAGACCCTTTATATAAGGAAACTACATTATACCATCCATGAAATTCATGTAGCACAATGGTAAGTGATAAATACCAATTGCACTATGGTTGTGGGTTCGATTTCCTACAGCTTTGTCCGACATGACGGGTCGTCACATGGTCTGCGTGTTGTCCATTTATAAAAATCAAAAAAAATAACCTTTCAAACTTAATCTATTCCAACCATTAGACTTATCCAAAATACTATTATCTAAACTCACTGTCCGAAATTTACAACGAATTTAAACATAATGAGGATCCTTTTTCCAGGTAATAACATGTGAACGCCTTGCTCATATATTCTTTTACAACACCGCAACATCCATAATTACCAAAATCAACCATCACTTATTCCAAAATCACTACCTCAATATTAGGACCATATTAAGGTTTATCTTTCCTTCAACCATGTAATTTCCAAAAAAAAAACTCGCTGTAGAGTCACTTTTATTAGTACCATAAAATCTCAAATCCTTAATTAAATAGTACTGCATTACAATCCTTATTTATTACCAGAACATCATTTATACCACACTTAAATGAAATAATTCTAAAATAATAACATAGGAACACTAGTCATTCCTCTTCATCTGTGGTAGTATCATAACATGATAATTATACAATAGCATCATTTGCGTCATAGTCTGATGACTGGGACATTGGTTCGCGTAGTGTCCAAACTCCTTGCAAATGAAGCATTATACATTTGAAACCATTTTCTTACCCTTGCAATCACATACTTTGTACCCTTTTCCTACACACTTATAAAAAAATCCCATTCCTTTCAGGCAAGTTCCAGTTTTCTTCTTCCCACAGTTATCACATATGGGGAAATTCTTCTTTTCCCTCTTCCCTTTATCCATCATTCTCTCTTCCATCCTTTTCTTCTCTTGCTTCCCTTCAAAGCCGTAGGACTCAGTAAACTCTTTAGTTATCTTATCCACACATGATACTATTTCTTCATATGATGATAATACATGGGAGATTATTTACCTTCTAAATGATGGCTTAATACCGTGAAAGATACGATCCTTCTTACTCTTTAGATCATACATATTACTGGAGTTCACATTCCTTATACTGGGTTCCATTTCTATACAATAGCATAAACTAGGTCAGTTTATGAATTGCAATGAATAATTCCAAACTTGTAAAATACCCAACACAAATTGAACAGTTTATGGATATAATCTATAATCATAAAAATGTTTTCTTTGAGTAAGTATATACTCATGAGCCCTTCATAATGGTTTGTAAAAAAAATGATAATTATCCTAAGCATATCCCCTGGGAGTGTCGTAACCAATAGTGCAGCAAGGCCCGTTGTTGTGCACCAGTTCCCGTTCGAGTCTAGCTCAAAGTGGTGTTTTCAGGTTTTACCCCTAGGTACATATGTGCCAGAGCCGCCTCTACCTACTTGTATCCAGACAGGGATGTATTGCTCAGAAAACTCACAAAATCTCTACAACACCAAAATTCTAGGAAGTTATTCTATACTAATCCTCAAAGTCTATCTTAGGGCTATGTTCTCTAATCAGAGTTTATCTAAATCTAGTTTCCAAGGTTATTGCTAAACTTCCTCTGATACCAACTATAACGCCCCGACCCCAGTTACCCAGAGTTGGTGTATTATTTTAATACATTGGCATGATTACAAGGAATCAAGTCCCGAAGGACCGATCAGTTTAGCAGTCTTGGAAAAACAGATCACATACATGAATGTTAGATTTGCATTTTAAGACGTAAAACAACAACATAAATAATCTTTATAAACACCATTATTCCCTTGGATTAACCCTGCATATCAATCACATTACACTTCTTGGAATCCTAGGAAAAATAAAACATATAAAGGGGTGAGCTCAAATGCTCAGTAAGGGTAAGCAATACATCGAGAACTTTCAAAAATAAGCATAAACATTTAAGGCGATGTATAAAACTAAAACAAAAGCCTTTTAAACTTAAACTTCAGAATAATATGGCAGAAATAAAATGAAATAATGCCATTTACTTATTCACATGGATATTCTACTAATCGAATAATCACATGCAATATCACTAACTACATTCATAATGATGGAATGCATAATGCCAGACTATCATAACCACATAGACAAGGCCTCATGCCAAGACTACAAATAAGATTTCGTCAAGGCCTTGTGCCAAGACAATAGTTTGTATTATGAGACCTACTGATGCATCGAGGAGCTATAGCGGGCTCCACCCGTCACTTATTAAGTCCAATGCATTCCTCATATGAAAAGGTATAAACATAACATAAAAATTCGTATTAAAACTAGCATAAGAAATGTCAATACTTTACCTATAAACCATGAATGGTATAAAAATAACACATCTATAGTCAAACATAAAAAAAAGAAAACCTTAAACAAAATATGGAAGATTTTTATCATGATAAATCAACTTCAAAACAAGTTTAAAATCCATTAAAGAATTTTGACATGGATGAAAATGATTTGTAAAACTCTTTGAGAGAAATACCCCTTTTTCATGAAAACATTAAAAAGTCACACAATTTATAAAAGAAGTAATTTAAAGACATTTTTGAATCAAAGTGTCCCATACCACTTTGAAACTTTTGAAAGGAATTATCATTTTAAAAAAACATTCATGTCCATATAAATAAATCCTTAAAAACCATTTTGAAGACATGGACATAAATGAGAAAGATTTAGAAGAATTAATATATATAAAACATTTGAAATGATGTTTTAGAAAAAATTCCCTTAAAATAATACCTTTGAAAACTCTTTCATAAAACATGTACATGGATAATAAATATTTCCCAGTAGATACATACATAAAAACAACCTCAGATAATAAAGAGATTGTGAAATTAACCCTTACCAATTTGGTAACTTACGAAACATACAACCCATGAAAGAGGTATCATACAATGAATATGTAAATACACATAAATTAAAGTTTATTATACAAAGAATATAATTATGTTCCGTACATACACTGCACAAAAGGTAATAGTGGCAATATGGCCTGAATCTCACGGGAATAAGGAGTGAGATGAAAACCCCTTACCTTGCACTTTCCTTTAGTCGAGGGTACGTTTAACCTCCTGTAAGAAAATCCTAGTATGTTATTAAATTATACCAGAACCATATTAATATTTATGATATCATACCTGATTCATTTATGACTTTATATTACCCATTTAATAATAATTTCCATGTTAAGTTAACATTTTGGGTAATAATCACTTTCTTTATCGTACATGTTTTAACTTGTCACTCTTGGTTGTATCACTTAGATAATGATTTAAATATTCCAAAAATATAAAACATGATAAATATATCATATATATTTAGAATATAAATATGTATAATAGACATATATATGAAATGGAAAATACCGTTTATGGAGACGGTAGTTCGTACGTACGCATAAACGCTGTTTTTTTTTCATATAGTATTGAACAGAAGTAAATGAATAAGATATATGTAAGTACATAAGTCCTTATATATATATCTACAGTAGCATTATTATGTCATATATTAGATACTTCTTAGTAATATATATTTTTATAATCGTTGATGAATGGTGAACTTGGAAATGAATCTCATCGCGTCGTGGAGACGGTAATCCGTACGTACGCACAAGCAAAAATATCATTCTTTTGATATTAAAATAATATATAATTGGATGGTATATCATATATGAAGAATCATTATAATTTTATATTTATTATTTACATGAATTACAAATCATTATTATACCCATCCAAATAATAATATATTGAATAATAATTACACCACAACGTGGAGACGATAGGCCATACGTACGCACATATGGTGACATGTCATTCAAAGGATGGATAGAATACTGAATATGGTTGTACCATATTTATAATAATATTAATGTATATAGGAGATATGAGATTAATTATTTTAGAATGGTAATAACAAAGAAAGAAGAAGTGGAAGAAGAAAGGAACTTGAAAGAGGGTGGTGAAATCATTACCTCTTCTTCGGGTTCTTCCTTTTGATTTGATCAAAAGGGCTCTTTAAGTTGGATTTATGACTAAAGAAATGCCTCTAGGATGAAGCGAGGGAAGTTGAGAGAGTATTTGGGTAGAGTTTGGCTGAACCAAAAGGCTTTGAAGGTGTGAGTTAATGAGAAGTTAGAGTGCCCTTTTATAAGAGGGGTGAGGGGCACCTTTGGAAAAGCTAGAAATATTATTTTATAATAAATTATTATTCTGTTTATAATGGCTCCAAAGTGGATTATTTAAAGGTTAAGGTGGGGATGGGTCGAAAACCACTCAACCAATAGAATTTAGACAGGTTTGGGTCATTATATTAACCTTATCATTAAGTATTAACTCTTAGTTAATTAGTTTCACTTTTACAATGTCTCTTTGTATTTCTATATTATATGGTTAATAAACTTACTATATATATCCAAGCTACCCCTAAGTGGTCCATTAATGATACACCTATCATGATATAATTATCTTGGCCGAAACTTAGATTTTTAGGAATTTAATATCAATTAATAATATAATATTTGTTTTAAAAACTCTTTTATGTCAATTCTGACACTATTCAATAATTGATTTTTGTAAAAATCATAACAGAATGATTACTTCAAAAAAAGTTAATTAAGTCAATTATAACATGTCATATTAACCTATAAAATTAGTGTAATTCATAAAAAGTCTCAAATTATATTTATTGGGGTATTTATAATATCAATTAATTTAATTTTTTGACTATTATGGTAATTACTGCACCATCATTGTGTCATAAATAAATTAACTTATTTAATGTCTAAAAATTATAAATAACATATCATTATGTAGGAAATCATTTTATATTTATAATTAATATTTAAAATCGAATTTATCTTATGTATAACTCTATATTAAAAATGTTTTAGTAAATAAACTTTGATTTTAACTCTTTTAACTCTTATTTGAATTAAATAATAATAAATGTCCTAATCTAATCCAAGTGGTCCTAAATGATAATTTTTTATTCCTAAGGTTGTTTTTGGTCTAGATACACTTGTCCAATAGAATTAAGACATGTGTTAAGGTAATATTAATATCATATTTACCCTTAATTACCCTATTTACTTTTAATCGTGGTAAATAAAAGTAAAAAGTTACTATTCAAAAAAATTATTTTCATCTCATTGAATCACATTTTACACCTTGATATTAACCGTGTCTCTCGGATTTTAAAAATTCCAATCACAGAAGCGGTAAAGTTAAGTTTTATGAAAAATTCATTTTTTTAACTACCACTTAGTAGTTTCACTATTCATCAAAAATTGAAGTTTTTCAGAACAATTCCAAAATTTCACCCAAAGCTATAATTGATATTCCGAATTCAAAAATGATGTCTATTTTACAAAATTTCAAACATATAAGTTGCATTAATTAATTTTATAATTAATTCCCGCTGGCACAACAAATAGCGTGTTTTTAAGAAACAATATATATCAAAAGATTGACAATTGTTTTTGTCCAATTTCAAAGTGAAATTAATTCGAATGAACACCATTGGATAAAATGGTAAATATATATTTTAATTATACTTTAAAACCACTAAAATTCATAATCTATCACTATTAATTATTTTGATTAAAAAATTTGTTTTTAATTAAAATTTAGTAATTTTCACTATTCATTAAAATATTAAAGTTATCCGAAAAGTACAAAAATTTCACCTTAGGCTAAATTCGATACTCCGAATCCAAAAATTAATTCCATTTTGAGAGATAAAATTTCTAAAATTTGAAAAAGTAGGTATTACTATTCATAACAGCTACTTTGATTGGTCGTAGTGTGTGTTAGAACTCGAAGTTGCGTACAACACACACTACTGTATTATTCAAAGAGAAGCGTACCGTGGAAGCTCAGAGTGTTAAAATTTTGACTGAATCACACCTCAAATATTATGTTTGTAGTTTTACATTACATTTTGTGTTCATTCGTTTTTTCAGCATCTGATTTGAATTTGAAAGTGAGAAAGTGTTTTTTAGTTTAAATTAGTAATTTTAGTATTTTTTTCAAACTAAAAATATATTTAGAATGAATATTATTCGTAAAAGGAAAAAACCATCAATATTTCATCTACCTAAGGTTTTAGGAGAGTTAAAACTTTTCAAGAGATATTTAAACAACTTTAAATTTTGTTTTAAACTACCATGTCAACATAGTCACATAATTCTAAAAGGTCACTCATCTCACACCACCCTAATTAACTGTCATAGAAATAAACCCAAAAAATAATATATCAACATAATAATAAAAAACTATCTATTTAAATATATAATCAATTTATTTTAGAATTTACCTCAACATAATTATCTATAAGGAAATAATTTTCTCAAGCACTGCACCTATTATCCCATATAATAAAGAAACTAAATCATTTTTAATTATCGACCCCAATGATCCTATGTTTTCCTATTGGAGTCTTGTTCTTTCACCAAGCCATGGAATTTTCTTCTACACTACCAGATCAATGAATATTCTTGAACCCCACTAGATAGTATAATAGTAAAGATTTTTGGTCGGAGTGGATAATCAAGAGGGGGGTGAATTGAGTTCCAATTAAAATTTTTGTTAAAAAGATTTCTATTGAAATCCACCAATTTATAAAAAAAGTTAAACTGTAGTGAATTTATAAAGATTGTAAGTTTTCAATTAGTTTCTCACGAGATTGATTATTTCTCAGTTAACTCAATCTGAAGATTAGTTATCTTTTGAAACTAAATTACTGAATAACAAAAGTTATAAACACTTTCTAGTTCAACTATCAGAGTTATATTAAAATTGATTTATATTTAAATTACTTAGCATAGGAATATTCAATATAGTTTAAAACAAAATAAATAAGAACAATAGATATGACCAAGAGGTTCAGTCTCAAGCAGAGACTTAGTCCTCTAAAATAGTTTATAAAAACTTGATCCACACCCTGGATCTGGGTTTCACAACAGTGCTCAGACTGTCCAGGTCCTCTGACCTCTACCATAGTTCTTTGTGGGAAAACAAAACAACAGAACACAGGCTGTCCAGGTCCTACTTTGAGCTCTACCACTATCCACAGTGGGATACAAGAGAGTTATATAAGTTTTGAGTGAGGATTTAGAAATCCTTAAATTTAGTGTAGGAGTCAGTGTGTGTTTGGAATATATATAGTACACACACTTCTCAAAAAGTAAGTAAAATATTTACTGAGAGAGAGTAGATATGAGTTTAGAATGCTTTAGTGATTTGAAGTGAATCTCTGGACTCCTTTGGATTAATCAGAAATGCTTCTGAGTCCTTCTATGATTTTTGTCTAAAAACAGAGTGTTGTTTTCTTCCCTGACTTTCAGATTCAGTTTGATCAGCTTGAGTGCATGAAGAGATCGTTGTAGTTATTCACTTCTTTACTAAAGTTCAGATTGTTTTCTCTTATTGTATGAATGGTCTCATGTATATATAGTGTTCTTCAAGTAATAGAGTTTAAGGATGTCACCTCTCTGTTGTGTATTCATCTATCTATCTCTGGTTTGTTTTGAGGTTCCCTTTTATATCTTCAGCTCCAGCAAGGGGAATTATTACTTTATGGTAGGTACGATGTACGGTTCCCTGACATCCCAACAACTATCATTAATTAATAGCAGTTTCATTAAATAAACCAAATATGACCGTTAGTATAATTTTAAATAAAGCATAAAAGTTCAAGAAGCAGAACACTTGTAACGGTCGACATGTATCATTATCTGTTTGTCTCTATAATGGTAGCTCCTTGTATCGGTAGACTTGAGTAGTAGTTACTTCCTTATATCGGTGGACTTCATAATGGTAGACGTATATAGCTGTAGCTATCACTCTTTATTTATAGCATTATTTTCTTACTGGTAGACTTACTTTAACGGTATCTCTGGTGTAACAGTGACCTTTCTGTAATGGTATACTTGCATACCGGTAGACTTACACATACCGGTAGCTCGGGTGTAACGGTAGATTTGTTCTGTACCTGGTATACTGGTAGAATTATTCATATCGGTAGCTTTGTTCTGTACCAGTGACTAAGTGTCTGTTTATTCATTCTATTTACAGAATGAGTAAAGTTAGAATACAGTGAAGCAAATACACATTTAATTAACCAAAAGACTTAAATATATCAAAAAATATTTATCATTTGGACATATGTGAATGTATTTAAATTTTGAGGTTTAAAGAACATAAAAATTAACTAAAATAATGAAGTGTTTAAATAATAAACATCATTTGGGATTATCAAAACATAATTAATCTTAATTGGGATTTATCAAAATAGGTGAGTCCAACAATATCCCCCTTTTTGATAATCACAACTTATGACATTGTAATCCAAAATGTATCAGACTCAAAATACAATAGTTATGATTTCCCAGTGTGTTTCAACACAGTTTCAAATATAATGATCTGTAAATGAATCAGAGATAATCTAATATATCAGAGATAAAATAAATTCAATGATTGTTCCTCCTTATTAAAGGTATCTCCCCATTTGTTTAGTTCTATTTTCTCTGGGAGTCAAGGATTTATCCCCCTTTGTTATTAATCAAGGGGTTCTCCCCCTTTTTGATTAGAAAAAAGAATGGTGAAAAGAAGCAATCAGAGAAAATGTGGACCAGTAAAGAAAGAAATAAAGGAATTAGACAAGAAAAGAGATTTCAAAAAGTGATATATAGAAATGAATCAAGAATAAAAGATAAAAAAATAGTATAAGAAATAAATAATATTCCTATCAAACATAGCTAGACCCACTCAATCCACTTATTGAATGTTCACATTGGATTTTCCTTTAGAATCTGAAGAGGAGTCAGGCTGGGTAGATACAGGTGGAGGCTTGGGGACACCAGTGATGGTCAATGGAGGCTGAGCTACTGATATAGTGTTTGGACTATACTGGGTAGCTCTCTGGGTGATCATGAGTTAAACTTTGAATATCTTGAGCTGGGGTCATTTGGAAAGTAGAAGAAGAATATAAAGATCCAGAATCAGATGCAGGTGGAGAAGAAGGCACTATTACAGGCTTAGCATCAATATGTAAGAAAGGTAACAACAAATTCCAGAAGTCCAGGATAATTTCTTCTCCCCTCTCCATAGCAGAAAAAAAGTCATCCTTGTTTTCTAAAAACTTATCCAAAGATGGAGTCGTCTCTCTAAGATTGCTTACTTGTTCTCGGAAGGCTTAATTTACGGGGGGTAATTTCATATTTTCCAAGAGAAGTTTGAAATGGTTGGTCAACTAATGCTTGGAATACACCTTCTGAAAATAAGAATCAACTTTATCCTTTACCTCTTTCTGAGAAGTATAAGCTTCTCTAATAAAATTCTAAACAATTTGACCTATATCCCTACTGGTAGACACCACATGAGTTAGGTTAGATGAGTCAATAGAGACACTTATTGATGTTGAACCAAGCTCCTCTTTCATCAAAGCTCGAATCTAATCCAACTCTATTGAAGGCCTAATAGAAGTCAGATGTGAAATAGTAAAGGCAATTGTTTCCTTAAAAGATTTAGTTAGACCACTTATGAGATTTTTCACAAGGGAGTCCTAGGTGCTGACATGATGTTCCACTGAAGTCTTGAACTTCTCCAAAACTGAAACCATCTGGATCACAACACTTTTCACAAAGGCCAAGTCTTTGTCTGCTTGAGACTTAGAGCTCATATAAGACTCTATAGATACAATTTACTTCTTTAGAGATTCAAAATTCTCTTCCAAGCTTGAAATCTGATTTTGGCAGGCGTTGACTCCATGCATCATCTCTTCCATAGTGGTTGACACAATAAAACCAAGAGAGAGTTCTACTGACTTTTACATTTTTCTCATCTCTTCAAAAAAATAGATCTTTAATTATTCAACTGATACAACCCAAGACTCCTTAAACTCATCCTTTATGGATTCAAGATCATCCCTTGTAACTTGGTTTTCAGGAACAACTGTAGGAGCTCTTTTAGACAAAATACTAGCCACTGAGTCATTCCGAACAGATTGAATGGAAGATATCAAAGAGTTTTCCATTCTTCTTACCTCTTTCACAAATGAGGCCTTAATATAAGTCTTCAATTGATCCGGATCACCTTTTTTGACCACATCCTCTGGTAATAACTCAGAAAGAATATTATAGTTAACTTTGGGTCTACTGATGGATACCTCATCTTCTGAGTCAGGGTAGTCCAAACCAAAAACTAAAAAACTTGGGTCTTCTTCCCAGTCCTCAATCTCATTGGCCACTGAAATAGTGACAGTCTGATAGGGTGCTCCCCCTCAAAATGCACATTCTCCCAAATAGCATTATCTGGCTGGTCTTCCTCATCAGAATCATCAACAACCATGTATAACTCTACAACAGGATGCTCAACAGGTTCAGGTATAGCTTCTGCTAGCTCAACTAGATCAGCTTCTACAGGAATAATAGAAAATCCAATCTCTGGACTCAAACTAAGGGAAAAGATCTCATCTGTGCTCTCGGATGTAGATCTCTCATCAACAAGTCTTTCTTACTCTTCAACATTATCATCAGAAAGGGGTGTCAGGAGTAGTATCCTCATGATCAGACACAAAATGGTCTTCCTCATCTTCTGATGTCTCCTCATCATCCTCAGCCAAAATAGGTTCCCTTCTGAGCAAAGTAGCTTGAGGACTAGCTTTACCATAAGAAATAATATGAGTTGTAGGGCTGGGAGGAAGATCAGGATCCCCTCCTTCTTCAATAGAGGTCCCATCTTCTTCAGAATCACTATAATATGGGATGGCCTCATCAGGTCTTAGACCTAGATCCCTCTCATCCTTTGGCCTTGAAGGATGGTCCACAGGACTATATTTGTCATATACCTTACCTTCATCAGTCACCCACTACTTCTTCCATGGATTCCAATTCACTTTAATACACTTTAATATTGTTTGAGTAATTCCAAAGTTATCCTTCACCACTACCGTCTCATCCTGATACTCAACCACTCTCTTTTCCGTTATCATGACAGATAGCAACTTTACAAAAAACAAAGCATTGGTCTTGGATTTTGGTCTGGTCATGTCCTCTATTTGAATCATCAACATTCTACATCGGTTGACCTTCACTCTATCCCTTAAAAGATGCAATAGGTATATGTATTGAAATCTCAGTGTGGAAAAATCCCCTCTCTTGGGATTAATCACATGTTGGATAAACTTGAACAACAATTTGTTCTCACCTTCCATCTCGGCTATAATCACTTTCCTTGGAGTTCCATTTCCAGTTATCTCAAGTAGTGAAACTTTATATTCAAAATGATCACTGAATGCAGGTATGAATTTAGAATAAAATCCATAATCTCCTTTATGAGGTACTCTATGGTTTTCATCCCATTCACTAGATGAGAAAGATATCACTTTACCATTCAAAAACGAAATAATCCTATTCTACTCTTCTGATATCTCAAAACGAACATGAAAATAAATTTTTTTCACCAAAACTGGAGAGTAAGGTCCATCTTTATTCATAAAACACTCGAGCCATCCCTGATCCTCTAATATCTTCAAGATTAACGATTTTATAGATAACATCCATTCAGCGCATAGTTCTTTTTCAATCACAATATCCCTCTTGGCCAGATGCGGATTCATGGGCTCTCTTCTTTCCTTAATAGTGCCACTGCCACTGGTTTCTGAATCAACTTTTTGCCACTTAGCACTTGGCGCATCTCCATCACTGAGCGTCAGTCTCTTCACACGATCCATTTCCACAACTAGAAACTTAGGGTTCATGAGAGTTCTGAAGGTTTAGGTTTTAAAGAAGGTGAGTATCTGAGTTGGTAGAGTTCATGGTGGATTGATAAAGGTTTATACTTGATTTTATATAATTTAGGAATAAAAAAACAAAACAATCCAGTTTTAAAAAATAAAAGAAAATAAAACAATGCGATATGTTATACTGGTGAGAATTTTAACGGTAAGCCCTACTAGTGAGAATGGTAACAGTGAGGTATTACTAACGGTGAGGTTTCTAATGGTGAGGTTTCTAACGGTGAGGTGTCTAATGGTGAGGTTTCTAATGGTGAGGTTTCTAACAGTGATATATCATTCCTAAATCATGTAGAATGTAACTTAACCTATCCGAACTTAAGGGCTTGGTGAATATGTCAGATAATTGATGTTCAGTACCTATAAATCCAAGAGTAATATCACCCTTTTGGTAATGATTCTCAAAAAGTGGTTCCTTACATCAATGTGTTTGGTCCTAGAGTGAGATACAAGGTTCTTTGAAATATTAATCGCACTAGTGTTATCACAGTTTATTGAAACATGTTTAAAATCATATCCGTAGTCCAACAGAGTGTGTTTCATCCACAAAATTTGTGCACAATGACTACCAGCAGCTATATACTCTGCTTCAGCAGTGGACAATGCAACTGAATTATGTTTCTTACTACACCAAGATACTAAGGATTTTTCCAATAAATGACATGTTCCAAATGTGCTCTTTCTATCTTACTTGCAACTAGCAAAGTCAGCATATGAATAACTTATTAAATTGAATGATTGTGCTTTTGGATAAAATAATCCTAAGTTAGTAGTATGTTTAAGATATTTGAAAATTCTTTTAACAAAAAGAAATTGTGACTCTTTCAGATTAGCTTGAAATATTGCACACTTACACACACTAAACATAATATCTGGTCAACTCGCAGTAAGGTGAAGTAGACTACCAATCATACCTCTGTAGTTTGTTTGATCCATTGGTTTTCCAGTTTCATTAGCATCCAACTTACAAATAGTTCTCATAGGTGTATCAATTTTTTTTAATAATATATAAACCAAAACGTTTTAAAAGATCCATTGTATATTTACTTTGATTTAAAATAATACAATTTTCATTTTTAAAAACTTCAAATCCAAGAAAGTATTTGAGTTATCCCATTAAACTCATTTCAAATTCATTTTTCATTCTCTTTAAAAAATAAATACAGAAAGCATTTTTGGAAGATCCAAAAATAATATCATCAACATAGATTTACACTATTAAAAATGCTTTGTAAATTATTTTAATAAAAAGAGTTGGATCCACGATCCCTTTAGAAAAACCTTTTGAAATAAGAAAATTACTAAGTCTATCATACCAAGCTCATGGGGCTTGTTTAAAACCATATAAAGCTTTAAAAAGCTTAAAAACTTGATTTGAAAAATGAGGATTAAAAAATCTAGGTGGGTTTTCAACAAAAACATCTTCAATTATAAATCCATTTAGAAAAGAACTTTTAACATCCATTTGATATAACTTGAAATTCAGATGAGCAGTATAGGCAAGTAGAATCCTAATTGCTTCTAATCTAGCTACAGGTGAAAAGGTTTCCTCATAGTCTATTCCTTACTCTTGACTATATCCTTGTGCAACTAGCCTTGCTTTGTTTATAACTATGTTTCTTGACTCATCAAATTTATTTCTAAAAACCTGTTTAGTACCTATGGTCAAAGTGTCCTTAGGTCTGTCAACTAATTTCCAGACTTTGTTTCTTTCAAATTGATTTAGTTCTTCTTGCATAGCCATAACCCAAAATTCATCATTTATTGCATCATTGATATTTTTAGGTTCTAACTGTGAAAGAAAGGCTTGATGTTCAACATGATTTCTAAGAGAAGCTCTAGTCTCTATCCCTCTATCAAGATTACCAACAAAAACATCTAAAGGATGATTCTTTAGAATCCTAGTTAATCTAGTAAAGGTAGGACTAGAAAATTCACGTTCTTCTCTAGGTTCGGGTTTAGCAGAAGCAGATTCTGGAATATGTCCAGAACTGTTTTTCATTACAATAGGTTCATTGATTTTATGATTAAGGTCCAAAACAGATAGATATTCTTCAAGATTTTCAAGAGAAGACTTATGTTCATGTGGATCAGTTTCATCAAATTTGATGTGAACAGATTCTTCCACACATTTGGTTCTTTTATTAAAGAATCTATAAGATTTACTAGTTACAAAGTATCCTAGAATGATTCCATCATCACTTTTAGAAGAAAACTTTTCATGATTATCCTTAGTATTATGAATAAAGATTTTACAACCAAAAAATCTGAAGTAATTGACTTTAGGCTTCCTATTATTCCACAGTACATAAGGGGTATTTTTAAGAATAGGTCTAATCAAGACTCTCTTTATAATATAACAAGCTATATTCACAGCTTCAACCCAAAAATAATCAGGTAAATAATACTCATTAATCATAGTTCTTGCAATTTCTTGAAGGGTTCTATTCCTTCTTTCTACTACACCATTATGTTGAGGTGTTCTAGGGGCAGAAAAGTTGTGACTATAGCCATTATGTGAGCAGTAAGATTCAAACTCATGATTTTCAAACTCACATCCATGATCACTTCTCAAGGTCTTAATCTTATTTCCACTAAGGTTATGTACAGACTTGGAGTATTTCATAAAATAAGAGCAGGCTTCACTTTTTTGAGCTAAAAATTATACCCAAGTGTATCTAGAGAAGTCATCTACTAAGACATAGAAATATTGATTCCCATTTTAACTAGAAACTCTAGAAGGTCCAAATAAATCCATGTGAACCAACTCAAGAGGTTGAGAAGTTGAAAATTATTTCTTTGATTTAAAAGAAACTTTATGTTGCTTTCCCTTTTGACAGAGATTACAGACTTTGTCAGTTGGGAATTCAAGTTTGGGTAGGTCTCTAACTAAGTTATTCTTAGTCAGTTTTATAAGTGAATGAACATTGAAATGTCCTAATCCTCTATGCCAGAACCAAGACTCTTTATGAAAATAATTTAAGCAAGTAATGTTTTTTTTAGATAAAGAATTCAGATCAACTGCATAAACATTTTCATTTCTCAAGGAAACAAATACTAAAATATGTTTAGAATTAAAAAAATTACAAGAATCATTTTCGAATTTAACATTGAAGCCATCATCACACAACTGAGAAATGGTTAACAGGTTGTATTTTAACCCATCAAAAATAATACTTTAGAAATTAAAACTGAATCAGTGTTACCAATCTGGGCTAAGCTAGTGATTTTTCCTTTTGAATTATCACCAAAGGTGACATTTCCTCCATCAACTTTGATTAAGATTTTAAAACATGAAAATTCTCCTATCATCTGCCTTGAACACCCACTATCCAAATACAATGCCTTCCTATAATAACTTTTTAAGCAGGTTTCCTACAAAACAAGTTTAAAAAAAAAATGATTTTGGTACCCATATTCTCTTGGGTCCAGATAGGTTAGAAAGCAAAGATTTAGGTAACCAGATTTGTCTTATGGGTCTCATATAATTTATAGAATCAATAGATTTTTAGATATAAAATTTATTTGATATATAACTATGTGAATATATAGTTGAAGAATATGAGCTTCCAGAACTAGCAGCATTCTATCCAGATTTAGGAATAAATCTAGTTTTAGTAATCTATCTCTGTCCAGGCTGATAGCCTATTCCAATGGTATATTTTGGTGCCACTTGTTGACCTAACATTTGTGTAAGTGTATCTTTTAAATTTGTAAATTTCTCTAAGTCCTTCCTTAATTTCTCATTAGACAATTCCAGGTCAGTATTTTCCATAAGTAATTGAGCATTCTTTTACTTTTTTATATCAAGTGCAGATTTAACAGAGATGGTCAAAGCATGCTATTTCTTCAAGGCTTTATACTTGTCCTTCAATTAATTACAGGTTTCTTCTAGCATATTTCAATATTCAAATAATTATTCACTAGACATATTTTTAGGTTCAGAACCAGAATCAACTCTAGAATAATAATAATTTAAAGCAGGAGTATCCAATGTTACCTCAGATGTGTTTGTCATGAAACACATGTTGGCATGATTCTTTTTAGCATCAAAAGCATCAGATTCACTTGTGCTATCTTCTGAAGCACTCCAAGTTTCTTTCATTTCTTTCTTATATTTATTTTCCTTGTAGTCTTTCTTCTTGAATTTTAATTTTCGACAGTCTGCTTTTACATGTCCTTTCCTTTTACATTCATAGCAGACAATGTCATCACTCCTATCATACTTTTTCCAATCCTTCTTTCAATGAACTTTTTTGTCATATTTTCCTTTGTAGTTTGATTTTCTGAAGAATTTATACTTCCTATAAAATTTCTTAAACCTTCTGGCTATCTGAGCCATCTCTGCATCACTATCAGATGCACTCTCATCACTACTCGAGCTTTCAGTCAGTTTGTGAACTTTCTCCGTGTCCTTTCTCCTTGAGGCAGTAGACTTGAATGCCACTGATCTCTTCTTAGGTTCATCATCTTCCTCTTTGTTTACCTTTATCTCTTCTTCATACATCATTAAATTACCAATCAGCTCCTTTACAGGAAAAGCACCAATATCACATGATTCTCTAATTGAAACTAATGTGCCTCTCCATTTATCTGGAAGACATCTTAGTATCCTCATGATTTGTTCTTTTATAGGAACAACTTTTCCAAGTGAGCTCATTGTATTTACAATTTCATTGAACTAGAGATACAGGTCAGAGATAGGTTCTTCAAACTTAATTTTAAAATTATCATACTTAATAGTGTAAGTATTCAATCTGATTTCTTTAACATTGGTTGTTCTCTCATGAGAAACACCCAACATATCCCAAATTTCATAAGCATTTTTACACCCAGATATACGATTAAATTCTTCATCTCTTAAAGCACAATACAAGACATTCATTGCTTTACAATTATTATTGTAAGCTGTTTTAGTAGGTTCATCCCAAGTAGTTATTTCAGTTTCTGGAATCCTATACTGAGTCTCTATAGCAGTATAGATATCAAATCCCATAATTTCTAAATGAATTTTCATTTTCAGTTTCCATTGAGCATAATTAACACCATTAAAGAAATGTGTCCTGTTAGTCACAACAACTTCTAGTATATTATCCATAATTATATTTTAGAAAATATATTTAAAGAGATAAAATTTAGAACTAACATAAATTTAAGATCTTTAAGATACAACTAAAATCAAAGTTGAAAAACAGAGTATTTGAAAATCCTTTAATAAGAAACAAACAATCCTCTGATACCAAATGTTGGTCAGAGTGGATACTCAAGAGGGGGGTGAATTGAGTTCCAATTAAAATTTATATTAAAAATATTTCTATTAAAATCTCCCAATTTATAAAAAAAGTTAAACTATAGTGAATTTATAAAGATTGTAAGTTTTCAATTAGTTTCTCAAGAGATTGATTATTTCGCAGTTAACTCAATCTAAAGATTAGTTAACTTTTGAAACTAACTTACTGACTAAAAAAAGTTATAAACGCTTGCTAGTTAAACTATCAGAGTTACTTTAAAATAGATTTATATTTAAAGTACTCAGTATTCGAATATTCAATATAGTTTAAAACAAAATAAATAAGAACAACATATATAACCAAGAGGTTTAGTCTCAAGACAAGACATAGTCCTCTCAAATAGTTTATAAAAACTTGATCCACACCCTGGATCTGGGTTATACAATAGTGATCAGACTGTCCAGGTCCTCTGACCTCTACCACAATTCTTCACGGGGAAACAAAACAAAATCACACAGGCTATCCAGGTCCTAATTTGACCTCTACCACTATCCACAGTGGGATACAAGAGAGTTATAGAAGTTTTCAGGGAGGATTTATAAATCCTACAGTTTAGTGAAAGAGTCAGTGTGTGTATGGAATATACAGAGTACACACACTACTCAAAAATTAAGTAAAAGAATCACTCAGAGAGATTAGATATGAGTTTAGAATGCTCTAGTGATTTGAAGTGTAGCTCTGGACTCATTTGGATTAATCAGAAATGCTTCTGAGTCCTTCTCTGGTTTTTGTCTAAAAAAAGAGTGTCGTTTTCTTCCTTGACTTTCAGGTTCATTTTGATCAGCTTGAGTGCATGAAGAGATCATTTTAGTTCTTCACTCATTTACTAAAGTTCAGCTTGTGTTCTCTTCTTGTATGAATGGCCTCATGTATGTCCAGTGTTCCTCAAGTAAGAGAGTGTAAGGATGTCGCCTCTCTATTGTGTATTCATCTATCAATCCCTGGTTGCTTTCGAGGTTCCCTTTTATATCTTCAGCTCCGGTAATGGGAATTATTACTTTATGGAAGGTACGAGGTACGGTTCCCTGACATCCCAATAACCATCATTAATTAATAGCAGTTTCATTAAATAAACCAAATATGACCATTAGTATAATTTTAAATAAAGCATAAAAGATCAATCAGAAGAACGCTTGTAACGGTCGACATGTATCATTAGCTATTTTTCTCTGTAACGGTAGCTCCTTGTATCGGTAGACTTGAGTAGTAGTGACTTCCTTATACCGGTGGGCATCATAATGGTATACTTACATAGTTGCAGCTGTCACTTTGTATTGATAAAATTCCTTTTTACCGGTATACTAACTCTAATGGTAGCTCTGGTGTAACGATGACCTTTCTGTAATGGTAGACTTGCATACTGGTAGACTTACACATACCAGTAGCTCTGGTGTAAGGGTATCTCTGTTCTGTACCTTGCATACCGGTAGAATTATTCATACCGGTAGCTTTGTTATGTACCAATGACTAAGTGTCTATTTATTCATTTTATTTATAGAATGAGTTAAGTTAGAATATAGTGAAGCAAATACACATTAAATTAATAGAATGAATTAAATATATCACAAAAGATTTATCATTTGGACATATGTGAAAGTATTTAAATTTTTAGGTTTAATGAACTTAAGCATTAACTAAAATAATGCAATGTTTAAATAATAAACATCATTTGGGTTTATCAGAACATAATTAATCATAATTGGGATTTATCAAAATAGGTGAGTCCAACAAAGGTTGACTGTGACCTACCAAAAACATTTGACAGGGAAGGTCCACAAACCTTCCCCAATACACGCATGAGATTCTCCTTCTATAATACAACTATAATTGCATCATTCCATGAAACTGATGATGATTTTTTGGGGTTATATTCCCAAGATTCATGAATGTTAGAATGCTAATAAAACAATATTGTTAATTATTCTATTAATTATTTGAACTTCATTATTATATAATTAATTTATTTACCATTATTATATTTTTATAGTAATAAAATAACCTTAAAATTTAATGTAATGTACTTACCACTATATCTTTGGTAAGTTCAGTCATGAAACATCCATCATGTCATTGATGAATATGAATCCACATCTCCACCCATCCAATTGGGTGAAATTACTCAATATCATTTATAAAAAATATATATACATATCAAGTTAGGAAAAACATTTAGTTTTATAATAAAATAATATAAATAATAATGAATAAAATACAACCAATATTTTTATTTATTGTAAAATCTCTACGACTCAATGAAATGAAGAATGGATATTTTTTCATGATTCAAATTATTTTCTAGAAATTTCCTTGAAAAAATAGTAACATTAATGAGAATTATAATTTTCTTATATTTATAATATTAAATTGTTAAAATAAAAGATAGAGATACCTAACGAGATATATCTATGTTAATATCAACAAAAAACTTTCACTTCTCATTAAGAATTCCTTAAATAACATTCAAATATAACTTTGGAGGGCTTAAAAAAGTTTCATTAAACTCATTCCATAATCTTCACTAAAAGTTTATCTATTTTATCCTTGAATTATTCAAATACTATAGGCATGAAATGGCATCAAACACATCAAAATGAAAAAATATCTTGAAATAAAAAATATAAAATTGTTAGTATAATAATATATTAGTTATGTTTTTTAATGTAGTCATAAAAGGATATTAAATTAGTATTATATTTACTTGTATTTAAAACATCTAATTCTTCCAAGCTATAAGAATAAACCTTTGATCTTTATAATTAATGGGAAGGCTCATTTTATTGCAAGAAAGATACCTGAGAATATGTCCATATATTCTAGGAGCATCAAAATTAGGGACCCCAAACTCATAAAATGGAATTGAAATTTTAAATCCTATCAAATAATATACATATTATGTATTTATATTTATATTTCCTATATTTTTATTTTTATCTTTTTAAAAAATTTATTAAAAATTTAATTAAAATATATAGTTTCTTTATAATGACATTCATAATAGTAATGGTAAACCACCAATATCCAATAGATATAGGAGTGAAAAACCTCATACCCATTGAAGATGAATCATAGAGTAGGCTAGAAAGAATATCTACAGTAGTTGGTGGCTCAGTAATGGTCTCTAGTAGGGTGGAATCACTTAGGTCCACTGTAGGTGATTCTAGAGGTAGTGTTCTCTAAGATGATGGTTAGCTATGATATAATTTTTTTTCTCAACATTATTACATTTCAAATGGATTATAATAAATTCAATGTAAAAAAATCATAAGTAAAATAATTATAAGAATGGTTCCAAAATTAATGAAATAGAAAAAAGAGTAATAACATAGACATAATAAGTAACTCATTATTTTTTTACAAGCATGTTTGATGTTTCCAATTAATCTATCATCAAAAAAAATATCCCAATTACTATAAGGATGAATTATTTTAAATCATTAAGATATTTTAAGTGTTTAAAAGTCAATTTATGAATTTTAATAATATATATATTCACACAGTTTCCCTTTAATTTTTTCAATCCATCCTTACTCATAGATTTGTATAACTTCAAGTAATATATAATGAGATAATTATTAATTATATAACTATGAATATAAAATATAGTCTCATTACCAATATATGTGATCAATTATATCTATATTCATTATACATATTGTTATCATTATCCCTTGTGAAGAGTACTTATTCATTTCAATATCCCTTCCCAAATATATTATTTTAATTTTGTCAGGGACAAAATGTTGAATGTTTTGTGGTCTATGAGTTTCACTGTCCCAAATTACCAATTTAGCTTCATAACCCATATAATATAATTCTCTATGTTTTAATCATAAAAAAACTCTCCAACCATCATGTACTTCCTTATACACATAATAAACCATCTTCACTTGTGAATCTAAGATAAATAGATCATTCTATTCACACTCATTATCATGGATCAAGCGATAGAGGTTGAATGAAGTCACTTGTAATTAATATTTCATTATACCCCTATTAATGTTTACCCACATACATTTGAATAAGAAAACTAAAAAGTGACCATGATTGTTTAATTCAATGACATAAACTAGATTTACATAGTATAAAACTTATAAAAGTGTAAAGACACCACTATTTTGAGTGTTAAATACCTTTTCATGATTAATTGTTAGAAAATTGTTTCCATTAATACGGTTGACTTTGAATCTGTTAGCCTACCTGAGAGGAACTCAAGATAAAAATTCAAATCATTTGATATTTTAGTTTGATTATAAAAATTCATGATTTACACAAGAATATATAAGGTATTACTTTTAACTTAAAAAAAATATAAATACATTAATAATATTAATATGAATATGTATTTACATGATCAGTGAGCCATTTAATAATATCCCTATTAAAAATTGTTGTTAATTCCATCTCCTTGAGGTCAAATCGATATTCAGATGTTTATTTGAAATCTAAATTCTCTAATAAATGGATCTATAATATGATTATTGAGTATAAGATATATATGTGCTTAAAATAACTCCTATTCAGTCTGTGTAAAATTTGAGCCCTTTCCAACTGGTCGAACTATAGTTCTAAAAACCAATGACTATTTTTTTAATGAATCTATTTTTTCTGAGTAACACTTTAGAATATTTTTTGAGAATATTTTTAGAGTTAGGAATAAAGCCAGCATGGAGTTCTAGGTCTTGTGGAATCTCAAAGTTGATGTATTAAAAATATGGAATATGATATACCATGCACGTGTAATTTTTATGGAATAATAGAATATATCTCAAATGAAGTCTCAAATGGGAAAAAAGGCCCTAGTTAAAACTAGAATGTAGTTTTTACGCTAGTCATGACCTACGTTTTGTATGTAGATGGAGTTTCAATTTAGTGCACTCACCAATAAAACAATGGGTAAAATAAATGAACTAAATTTATTTATTTATTAATTACCTAATAAATTTTTTAACCTACATAGCCTCAATTAAAACATGGATATATCCAAATCATATTTTTATTCACATAATCCTAGGGATTAGAGAAGAGGGTTGTGGATGAGAGCATTGGTGGACATAAATGGGATCATGGATCAATGATTATAATACAACATGGAATTATGCCATTGATTGAGTTCTGATACCTCACCAAAAACAATAATGTAGAATCATTCTTCATTAGTGACTAATCTGATATCAAGGTAGAATATTTTAATTTTTTTAATCCCGGTTCTTGATTTTTGTAGGATGAACATGAATTAATTATTTTATAAATTAATTGTTAGATAATTTTCATTGGTTTTCTTGGATTACTTCTATTCCTAGAATTAAGAGTTTTTTTAGTCCTTGAGTTTTCCCCATTCATCAAATTCACTGCAAAAAAGTGAATTTCAAACCAAACCATTGCCAACATTCATTTTTCACTTTTATGTTTATGTTTTTCACCCTCTGTTCATCAAGTGTTCATCATATGTATTTTTTTGGATGATGATTCATCTATACATTGGAACTAATTGTTATGATATCAATCTTTGGTGTAATGGATCATTTCTTTGGGCGTGGTTTTGTGTTTGAAGGTGAAATGAAGGTCTAAAAAAATTGATGAAGATTGTAAGATGGTTCATTTAACTGATTTTTCAAGATTTGAACCATGTGGGTGCTTTGATATGGTGATGACAGGTGATTTTAAATCAAGGGGTGGTGAAAATATAGTCATTGGTGATGATGTAGGATCAATAAATCCAAATCTAGTCCTTATGGGAGAGAATTCTGACTGGAGAGAAGTAGGTGGTGGTTTTGGAAGATACGCATGAAGACCATAAGTTTTTGTGAAAATATAATCTATATGTAATGTATTTTGGATGAACACATGTCATGTGGACCCCCTTCAATGATGGATAGGGATTACACATAGAGATAAATATCATATGGGTTTGTAACCAGTCCACACGTCATTCAATTCTTTTTCTAGAAACCTAGAGTGTACCCTATGGTACACATGAATGGACACAACTAGTTTACATGGTAATGAATAGAGTACAAGAGAATGAACATGGAAAATGTACATGGTAACCACTAGAGTACATGGGAATGGTATAAAATACATATAAATAGATATAGTCAGGACTAGACTTAGTAGGACACATTATTTATCCCTTATAAATTGCATGTACCCCTTAGATGGAAGATTGGATCCCTTATTTCCCATATTTTAGTTTTAATATCATTGTGGGTGAGTTCCCTTGGTCCAACCCTAAGTGACTATAGTGTGGTATCCCATCTTGAGCATTGGATGAGTGATCCCTTCTAAAGGATTGTTATGTATAGGGTTAGGTATCACTCCATGTGTCCTGGGGTGTGTTCCTCTATCATTATTCCCTATATTAAGTCAAATATCCTATTTTCAATATTTAGGTAGTGTAATCCCATTCCCAGTGATTTACTCTGAATAGGGTTAAGTATCCCCCAAAGGCCCTAGGCATGATCCCCTACCAATGTATTAATATCTTATGAGTTCTAGTGTATAACTCATAATGGAGAGGCCTGATAAGTATGAACTATTTAATAAGTTCCATAATTGTAAAAAATACCCAAGGGGTGAGTTTTATAAGAAGAGAGTGAACTTAGAGGTGGGATTGAGGTGTCACACTTAGCTTACTACTAGTCAAGTGGGCCCTGGTGGGTTAGGATATGATAGAGTCCTATTAGAGTAAGGTTGTATTAAGACCAGAGTTTAGAGATATTCTTGGTGTGAGGATTAGATTATAAACTTGTGTGATAGTGTTAAAGTGTCTTGAGTTTGGCTGGTAGGATAGGGAACCCAGTGATGGTGCAATTACCAATGTATCCATTCACCAGAACTCTGATAAGCTTCATTTTTACTCAGTACTTGTAGGCACTGGTTATAGATAAAACATTGGTGTATGTATCGTATAGAATTGGGTTGTGGTTTCCTTGTCCTTTTTGAGTTAACTCCTCATATATGAAATTTGAACATGGTGCATCTTGAATATGGAAGGATGCCTCCATGATGAAATCCAACTAGGAACCTATATTTGTATTGTGATGATGATCCACTATGTAGTGAGGCCTCTGTCTAAGGTCTTGTATAGGAAGTAGTTCTTACACTTGTTAAGAATCCAATTATTCCAATGATACTAACAGATAAAGGCCTCTCACGTTGATAAAAATTAGTATAAGGGATGGTGAAAGAGGCCTCATAGTTGGAAACATGTTGAGAACACTTCATGAGTCCAAAAGGTAAAGATCTATCATGTTTTAGGGTGATCCAGACTCCTGGGTAATAAAGGACCAGATTGAGATAGTAGGGAGAGTTTTACACTTTGTTATGATCCCTCCTGGTTAAATGGTGGTTATAACAGTGAACCTTATCCATGTATTATTAGTGACATAGTAGAGTTTTATGGCTTAGATGAATTGAAATGTGACTCTCTATTAATAGGAGTTTGTGTTCCTCTTCAAAGTAGAGTTTTATCTAGAAATATTACAGGAACTTTGTGCCCAAGAGCTTTTAGAGATCTAGAATGGAAGCATGTAAATTGTAGAGTACATGTTGGGGTTCACCAACCTCTCACAATACTCCATGAATATGGTTCGTTATGGGTACTTTTGAGGAACTAATTTTAAGTGTGGTGTTCACTAAGATATCTAAGCTAGAAATTTATCTCTTTATATTCTTTCCTATAGTGGGGTGATAGATCATGACTTGGTTATAGAGATATTATTATTAGAGAAGTTGTTAACCATTTTTTTGGTATTTGAACCCATATATTCTTGAGCTCATCAAATGATATTTGGTGTTAGATATGGAGATCTTGGCACACGAACTAGCTTCGAAGGCAATCTCAAGATAATGGTTCAACTAATCAGAGCACTCAAGGAGGATCCAGTTATCCACGAGAGAGGTAGTGTTTTTCCTATGATAGACGAGGCTATATCACACAATATTTCCTTACCTTACATAGAGAAAACAATGAGAAGGTAGATAGGAAACCAACGTAGATATAATGTCTTGAGGTGTGAGGTCCATAGGGTGGCCAATGTAGAAGAGGAGATGGGAGAGCAGTAGGAGGTGGCTAAGGTTATGATTTGTTTCCACCAACACTACCCCTAAGTGGTATATTACAATATTAGGGAGTTGACGGTCTAGAATATGGATAGATGTAGACAAAAGAGTCTTATATCCCAGAGGACATAAGTATTATTTGAGGTATGATCTATGCCTTCTCTATATTGGTTGTAGTTTTTATAGACATAGGAATAAGTTAATATTTCCTTACATCATCCCTTGTTTGATACATAGATATTACAGTGGATTCATTAGCTTAAACATTGTGGTTATATAATCATAATGAGGGAGATTCAGAGATAATATAATTCTACTGAGATTATTCCCTATCCTTTAAAGTAGAGTGTTTCATATGAGATCTCTTCATATTCATGATGAGGTCTTTTAACATAATTCATAGTATGCACTAACTCTCAAATGTGAATGAACATATTAACTATTTTAGAGAAAGTATATGATTTATCTAGGATGATTTTATGAGATTTTCCTTAATTGTAAATAAGTAATCCTATATGTAGTAGGATATTGTTTTACACAAGATGGAATGGCATATTTTGAGTAGAAAGTACCATGGATTTCCAATAAAAATGAGAGTTGAAAAGGATCCTATGTTCATGGATCTAGTAAAGATAGACATGAGAATTATCATGGAAGGTGAAACAATAATATTTTTTCAAATGGTTTCCAAACTATATTTACTAGAAAGGTTAAAATTTTATTGGTCTAATGAAGAGGATTTTGAAAAGAAAATTAAAGTTTTGATTGATGGGAGATTTATAAAATTTGTTTATAAAGATGGGACTTTGAAATTTGGGAAGAGGCTTTATGTTCTTTCTATACCTAATATAAAAATGAAATTATTGGATGATTATCATAGCTCTAATTTCTATATACACCCTAGTGGTACTAAGATGTATAGAGATTTGAAGAAACATTTTTGGTGGGACAATATGAAGAGGGAGATTGCGGATTATTCATCGAGATTTTTGGTTTGTCAATAAGTGAAGGTTGGAAGACAACATCCAAGAGGAGTCTTTAAACCTTTTCCTATACCTATGTAGAAATGGGATGATATTATAATGAAATTTTTCATGGGACTACCAAAGACTCCCAGAATAAATGATTTAATAAGGGTTATTGTTGATCATCTTACCAAATCAACACATTTTCTTGCTATAAGAGATAATTTAACACTTTAATGTTTAGAAAGACTAAATATTAATGATGTTTTAAGACTTCATGGTGTACCCCTATCGATTATTTTTCACTATGATTCTTATTTTACATAAATATTATGATTTTTTTCAAAGACCCTAGATACTGAGCTTCATTTGAGCACTGCCTACCACCCTCAAACTAATGGACAATCAGAAAGGACTATTAAAACCTAAGAAAACCTGGTTATGTCTTTCACACATGACTTTCAAGGTATGTGGGATTGGTATTTACCTCTAGTAGAATTTTCCTATAATAATATCTTCCATTCAAGTATAAAGATGACACCATATGAAGTGTTATATGGAAAGTGATGTCGTACACCGACTTCTTGGGATGATGTTGGTGAAAGAAAACTCATAAGACCATAAATTGTTAATGAAATGATAGAAAAGTCAAAAAATATTCATACACATATCAAAACTGGTCAAAGTAGTAAAAAGTGCTCTACTGATAGCCGAATAAAGGATTTGAAATTTTAAGTGGGAGATCATGTCTTCTTGAAGGTATCTTAATGGAAGGGTGTTATAAGATTTGGTAAAAAGGGTAAACTAAGTCCTAGTTACATCAGAAAATTTGATATTTTGGAATTAATTGGAGTTGTAGCTTACCTTTTGGCAATGCCAACAAGTCTCTCCAAAGTTAATGATGTGTTCCACATATCAATGTTAAAGAAATACATGCCAGAACGAACGTAAGTAATCACATACAAAGAAATAGAACTATAACATGATGTATCTTATTGTGAAGAGACTATCAAGCTTCTTGATACCATAGAACAATTGTTGCGAAATCGGACAACTCGTCTGGTAAAGGTTCTTTGGAGAAACCATAAAATGGAAGAGATAATGTGGGAACCTGAACTTATGATGAAGAACCACCCAAATAACGTTATAAAGTGATATTCTAGAAATTTCAAGGATAAAATTATTTGAAGGAGGGAATAATGTAACACCCCAAGCTTCTATGGTATGCTTCTTTTTAAATAATTTAATAGCTTGCATTGCATGCAACACAGAGTTTGGTCGCACCATGACCTATTAAACTAGATGTTTAAAAAGCGGTTATGAATAGTTTTAACCAAATTATTAATTTTATTAATTTTATTTTTCAAAATAGGATTAATTTATGAATTAATAACATTAAAATTATCTTAGGGTGAATTTTTGGTATTTTTCTGAAAATTTTCAATTTTTGATGAATAGTGAAAATACGATATTGTTGTTAAAAACTGACTTTTTCATTTAAATAATTATTTTACTTTAAATTTATTTTAAAGTCTCAATAGATAAATAATACATATATTAATCCACTATATCTCATTAGAATCATTTTATAATATTATTAGATATAAAAATTTATTGATCTTTTGAACGTCTCTTTTACCCGCCTTCTATCCAAATATATAGGATTTGCATTAAACATAATTTTACCACTTTTAAGAATTTAATTTTAAAAAATGAAGATAAATGGTTCTAATAAATATGAAACATGTGGTCTAATATGATCAAAATATTTCTTTTGTGAATAGAAACTTTTTGGATTTCCTTTACCACAATTAAAGGTAAATAGGGCAACTAAGACACTTGGTTTAGATTAGGACATTTATTATATTTTATTTAAAGAAGAGTTAAAATTTTCACATTCAAATTTAAATAACTATATCATTTTAATATTAGGTTATATAAGTTCTATGTTTGAATATAAATATTATTTATAAATATAAAATAATTATGTATATCATAGCAATTTATTTTTAATTTTTAGAGGTTAACTAATTACCATTAATGGTGACACAATATTGAAATAGAAATTATTTTATTAATAGAAACATATAATAAATGATATTAAAAATATTAAAATAAAAATAATTTGACTTAATTAATGACATCCATGAATTTTACAGATAATATATACATGTTAGTGAGATATTTTTGGTATTGGTTCTAATTTATCATGATACTTTGATATTTGTAAAAATGAAAATATTGAATAGTATCAAAATTGATATAAATGATACATTAAAATAAATAATATTTTATTAAATATTATAAAATTTCTAAAAATAGAATGTTTGAAAAAATAACTAGGATAGATTTAAATATTTTATTAAGGATTCAATTGGGATTTTTTTTCATTTTACAGTAACTATATTAACCCTATATTATAAAAAGACAAGTAAACGCGATAAGAGTTAAAATGTTTAACTAAAGGTTAAATCCAAAAGATCAGGTTAATTTTGTGACTTAAATCGTCTCCAAATCATTTATTGAGTGGATTTATACCAATATTAATCTTATCATATAAATAACTCACTTTTTAGGAATTTTAAACTGAAAATTAATTTATAATAAATTAATAGTTTTGGTGTTTCCAAAAGTGCCCTTCCCCTCTCTTATAAGGGTACTCTTCCTTCTCTTTTATTCACACCTCTAAATCCATTTAGTTCTGATAAAACCTGCCCATTTCTCCTAAAAAATTACTTAACTACATCATTGAGGCCATAATTTGAGCATAAATCCATCATACATAGTCAATTTGTGCAAATTAAAAGGAGATACCTGAAAAATGGTAATTGTTTTATCACATCTTTCAAAGTTCTTTTCTTCTTCTACTTCCTTTTTATATGTTTTTTCCATACCAAAGTAATAAATAAAATATCATAAATATAATGATATTTTATTATAATCATGGCTAAACCATATTCCTCATTTTATCCATTATATGAATAACAATATCACCATGCGTGCGTACATTCGGCTTACAGTCTCCACGTTGTGGTATAATTTGTTATTCAATACTAATTTATTTGGATGGGTATAATGATGAATATAATGGATATAAATAATTTATATAACATTAAAATTATTATATATAATTAATATACCATCCAATCCAATACTATTTAACCATTAAGGAAATGATATCGTCGCTCGTGCATACGTACAACCTACCGTCTCCACGACGCAGTGAGATTCATTCTCCACGTTAACCATTGAAGAATGATTATAAATTTCTTATGATGAGTAAATATAATATTTATGAACTTAATATCATTATATATTAATAAAATATATATCCTATGCACAAAAAACATGACTTATGCGACAAAACCAGAATGAGAAAATGAATCATTTAACACTTGAAATAATGGTAATATTGAAATATTATTAACAAAACAATATAATAGGATCATATATGTTATCATAAATATAAATAATGTTCTTTAATAATTTAATAAAATAAATTGAACAATATATTGGTGGTCAACTCACCCTATACTAAAGGAAATTACATGGTAAAGGTTAATTTCATAATCTCTTTATTATCCGAGATTGTTTATATGCAGGTACCTACTCGGAAATATTTATCATCCATGTCCATGTTTATTAAAACATATTTAAAAATATTATTGAAAATTTATTAAATTCATTTCTAACCATGTTTTATTTTTTTAAAATTTTTGAAAGGATTCTTTCTGTCATTTTCCAAACGAGGTATTTATGACCTTTTCAAAAAATTAAGGAAATAATGTTTTTTTAACTTATACAATGAAAGCGGCTATTTTCCGCTATTGTGACACCTTAAAATTATGAAGCTTCCTTTACAATATTACAAGGTTGTTTTAAAAATAATTGTTTCCTTTTATAATTTTTCATTATTTTAAATTAATTTCAAAGTAAAAAAGGGATATTTCTCTCGAAGAGTTTTAACGATTTTATTCGATTATATTCATCTATGTCAACATCCTTTATTGAAATTTTTGTTTAATTGAGGTTGATTTATTATGATATAATATTCCATATTTTATTGAAGGTTTTATGATATGTTTGATTTGGATGTTCTATTTTTACACCATTCATGGTTTATGGTTAAATTATTAACATTTCTTATGCTAGTTTTAATATGAATGTTTATGTTATGTTTCACCCTTTTCATATGAGGATTGCATTGGAATTATTAAGCGACTGGTGGGTCCCGATATAGCCCCTCAATGCATCAGTAGGTATAATGAGAGAAACTAGTGTCTTGGAACAAGGAATCAATGGTGTGGTTATTTATGGTCTTGGTAATAGGCCATGACGGTATGGTTATGATGTTTGAAATTATGAATTCCCCACTTATATGATTAGTTATTGATATTAAATGTGATTATTCTACTAGTAGAATATCCATGTGATTTTTTAAATGGAATTATTTGAATTATTATTGCCATATTATGATGAATATTATGTTTAAAAGGATTGTGTTTCAGTTTTATTCTTTGCCTTAAAAGTTTATGCTTTTTATGATAGCTTTCACTATATTGTATATCCTTACTGTGCATATGAGTTAACCCCATTATTATGTTTAATTTTTCATCAGGTTGTAAAGAAGTATATTATGATTGACCTACAGGGATAGTCTAAGGGATATGATATTTTTCAAAGAGGATAATATGTTGTTTTTCATTTCAATATGTAATGTAAAACTTATGTTGGTATCTAGTTTTTACAAGGATACTAAACTAATCGGTCCTTCAGGATTTGATTTATTGTGATCATGCTGATTTAATAAAATAATGCACTAACTCTTGGTAACTGGTGTTGGGGCATTACACAAGTTACATAGTTCACCCTATTTTAACCAAACATTTATTTTTTAGAAACACCATTTTTTGAGGAGCATATGGCGTACTGAACTTATGATAAATATCATGCTTCTCAATATAACTTTATAAATATTCATTTTCGTATTCCCCAACTTTTCCTATTATTAATTTCTTCACCGAATACTCACATTCCTTCACAAATTTCTTCCTATAAATTTTAAACATTTTTAGATTATATGACTTATGTTTCGTATACATAACATAATAAATGTGAGTAAAGTCATCAATAAAAGTAATAAAGTACTTATCTGCATGATTTGGTTGTTTTATCATTGGACCAAAAATATCTAAATGAATAAGTTATAAGGGTAATTATTAAAAAATGTAAAATTTCTTATATATAGAGTTTGTAATCTTTCCTTTACAAAAAAATGGGCAGCACCAATCTCATTTTCTTGATATATCAGGAATTCCATAGACACTATATCACTTTGAAAAATTAATCATGTTTATATAAAAAATATTCCCTATAATTTTATGCAATAAGCAATTCTATTAAACCATTCCTAAGTAACATTATTTTTGAACCTCACTAACCCAGAACAAGTTTCCTTTTTTTATTTTGGCCTCTTGTAATTATATTTCCATCTTCCACTATTTTAAAAAACCCATATTTCTGAAAATGAATCTGTATCCTTCATAAAAAGTTGAGAAATACTTAATAAGTTGTGTTTCAACCCATCAATAAATAAATATTTTTTAAACTTAAACTTTTATCCCTTGATGATGGCTGATCAACCAACTTTAATTCTAAGAGAATCATCATTACCAAATGTCACTATTAATTGTTTGAATTATTTTATATTCTTAAAAAAAATTTAAGCCTTTTATCATTTGAGAAGAACACCCACTATCCAAAATCCAAGTTTATTCTCCTTTTGAATACTTGAGAGCATTTTCAACAATAATAGATTTTTATTTCCCTTTATCTTTATTCACAACAAACTTCTACAAAATCTTATAAAACTTGTTTTTGTGCCAATAAATGAACATGAATTTTTTTTCCAAGATTTACAGGTTGTTCACATATTTTAAAAATAGTTTCCAATGGTTAAAACCTATTTTAATTTTGTACACCAATATTCTTAGGTTTCTTCAAAAAAAATTCTTATAATTCTTCCTTTGATAGGATTTACTCCCCCAAAAACGTTTGCTTCTGTAAATTTTGGACTAATGGTAATGTTGTTGATTGAACCAACACATATTTCTCGTATGTTAAAATCCACCACAATACCGGAAATATCGATAGAAAGAATATTTTACATAGTAACTTCTATACTATTCGGTGTTGAAATATTGTTTCTCAGAAACCCTATTATATTTCTTATCATAACTCTTTTTACCATAAAACTTTATATTATCATCTAAAATATTCCTTTTCTGCAAAAAAATTTTTTCATCCATATCAGAACTAGAAGTTTTAGGACCTTTTTTAGACTCAGAATTTTTGAAAACTTTCTACTTCTCTACTTTTTTGGTTTTTCCCACATACATAGCTTTACCAGCTTTCTTCTTCTCAAAAGTAATTGCAACTTTATTGTTTACATTTTAAGGTAACTCTTTATTTTTTTTAGTTTTACTCATTATGAATATTTCACCAACTCCAGAGATATAATTATTGAAACTTTTAACCCTATTCTTAGTTTTAGAAAGTTTATATAGGACAAGTTCCATATTTTCTTCTTTTGCCTTCAAATTTACTTCCATATGTTCATTTTGATTCTTTTATTTATCAATATATTTCTTGAAATCATCAACCTATTCTAGTAGATTAACTTTCTCATCTGGAAAATATTCTTGATTTTTCTATTGAGGAATTTTTATTTTTTAATTTCCCCATTTCAATCTCAAGCCTTACAATCTTTCTTATAAATTATTTTAATTATTCATTCAATTAAAATTCTAATCGAGTTTCTTCTTCTTTAGTTTTGATTATTTTGAACTCTTTACTATTATCTTTTGTAATAAAAATATTTTCTCCCAAATTTATAGTAGACTTTTCAAATTCAGCTTCACTATCTTCCTCTTCGTCATCATTACACAAAAAATTATCCTTTTGTATTTGCAGATCTTTTTATCATTCCCCTTGAAATAATATTTAGCCTTATCACCATATTTCTTCCAATATCTTCTCAGTCTTATTTTATATTCATCTTTGTCCTCTGATTTCTTTCTTAAAGGAAAATGATCCACAATGTTCCCAAATGATCAACATTTAAAACACTCTAGGGAAGTTTCTCTTATAATTACATGTCTCCATTTTCACATTTTATTAAACAGGGTTAAAAATTCATCAATATTTTTACATACCTCATTTTTTGAATGAGGTTCATTAGATTATTCTTCTTCAAGAATCTTATTAGAATTTCCTTGATTTTTATCCATGAAGGAAATTTCTCTATCAACTTTTGTTTTTTACTTTCACATATTTCTCCCTTCTCATTTCATAAGTGATGAGAGTACTAAGTAACTCATCTAGAGATGATGTTTTTGGATCTCTATCATCTAATGAAAAACATTGGAATCAAACTTATTAGGAATAATTCTAAATATCATTTCAACAATAGTAGAATATTCTAACTTTTTACCAAGACATCGAATAATTCTAACCATTCTATTAAACCTATTAAAGAATACACCAGTAGATTCATGCTCTTCCATATTGTGATATTCATACTTCAGCCTACAAACATGTAGCATAGACTTCTTCAACTTTTTATTTCCTTCATAAATGTTCTTCAACTTATCTCAGATACCTTTAGTAGTGGAAAAACAATTCAATGTTAAAAAATAAACTTCAAAAAGTGATAATTGTAAATAATTCTTATCACTTTCAACATTATCAAGATTCTCATTTTCAGAATATGCAAGAGGAAATTTTTCATAAATAGGAAAAAACTCATATATTTCAGCTTCAAGAACATAATACCCAAGATAAATAAAATAAGGAAACATTATAAATTTCAAGATATGATAATTTTTACAATCAAATACCAGAATCCCCTTACTATTCACACAATTTAGATTATCCATCACAACTTCTCTTAAAAAATTTAGCAAAGAGTAAATGAAAGGAACCTTCCCTATGACACTGCTTGATATTTCTTATCTAGGATCAATGTATCACAGAGAGGGGGAGTGGGAGAATCAATGATATATTTTTATTTTAAGTTTCCTTTCTTTTGAAATAACCTTCTCCTCCTTCTATAGAGTTATCACTTCACTGAAAAAAAAATAATCACACATCCATGAGAACATAATAATTTACAAAGTTCACTACTGAACAAGAGAAGATACATATTTGGTATAGTATGGAAACAATCCATTACCACACAATCCACTAAAAAAAATCCTTTTGTGTGGATACAAACAAGTAGGATATACCCTTACACTTGTATAGAACTATGATCAATAAAATTGTACATGTGATTCAAGTAGAACAAAATGATGTAATGAAAGTTTGTTTGACATTTTAAGAAACTTTCACCAATTTCTTCAAAATGGGTTACTAATATACCTTATAATGTTTCAAAAATATAAACATTAAAAAAATTCTTCAATTTCCTACTTAATAGTAGGTAAGAAATTTTTTGGACTTCATAATGATACTCAGTCTGATACCTCAACCTGATTCCTTTGTCTGATTGCTCATTCTGAAAAATAAAAATTTATAGAATATGAATGAAATAATTTTGAACTACTTTAATCTTAGTTTAGAAATCTCATTATAATTACTCTATTCAATGGGAAGGTTCTATATGATAAACTCAGAATACAATCTTCCTTAATCTTCTTCTATTCAGAAAACTTTCTAACGAATGCTTTTTCTGGAAACATCATATGATGAGAACTTCAGAACTTATCTCTCTTTTACAGACATGAACAATGATCCAATAAATCAGAAAGTACCATGTACTTCCTTCCTTTTATGAGTCTACAAAAAATGGTTTAGGTGGTAATATCAAAAGTTTTTCTACTTAATTTTTTTTCCAAACCTTAAAATTCGCCCTAAATTTCAGAAACATATTTGTCTTCTTAAGCACTTCTCAACTATTATTGATTCCTATAAAACCTTCTTGAATATTCTCACAACATCAGATCACTTTAGCCTTTCTAACCATTTTTCAGTTCGATTTTGATTGTCATTTCGGTTTTCTCATTAAGATGAAGACATATAGACACTCCAATTTTCTTTACCCACATGATAATATATTATAGTTAAATACTTCTCATTACGATGAAAACTTGTGAACTTATAACATTGAAACCATTATTCGATAAGAACCGTTTTTATTTAAATTAGTATATGTTTTACTTTTTTTTCTTTATAGTCACGAATTCTAAAAATTATTAAACTTCCTTGGAAACACTTCGGTACCAGCTTCAAACCTCTTTTAAAAACACTTTTGAAACTATGTCAAACAATTATTATTTTCTTAATTTCTTCAGATCGATGATCTTCTATATGATGAAGTCCAATGTCCAATGAATTTTATTAGTGTCATCCTATGCCTGATCGATTGGTATCTATACTACTTTGAAGTATTTGTGTCTTATCTAGTTTGATGATGCTTGAAACATTTGATAATTACACTCAACACTTTAGTTCCTTTTCTCTTAAACCAATAGAAGAAAAAATCACCATGATGAAAATGGCTGACTACCTATTTGATTGATCTAAGATCATATTTTGTATCAGTCCAAATGAATCTATCTTTCATTTCATTCTAGTAAAATTTTCTACCTCTAATTTCCTTTCATTACCTTCACTGCAGTTGATGATCAGTTTTACGATTTCTCTGATGGTTGGTGGAACACCATATTTGATAGACCAGGGTCAGTAGTAACTTCTTTCATTACGAACATATTTCTCCAAATGTTTTTATCTTATGGATTATTAGTATAACTAAAAACTAGAATCTTCATCTTCTCACATTCCAAAAAAAAACTTTACAGTCTTCGAAAAATTCTATGTTCGGTAATGTCATGCCAAAAAACTGAGACTAGAAAGCATTGTCTTCCAAAAATTTATTCACCAAATAGCTGCTTATAATCATGACTTCATAATAACTTTTAGAATGTTTTAAGATCAACATATAATTATCTATCTTAAATTTTAAATTAATATAACTTCCCATTCTCACAACAAGTTCTTTATTTCTAGTGAAACCTCATACATATTGGTAGCACTTATTCTACCACTTTCATTTATAAGGTTAAAAACACATGTTTTCTAGATAAGTTATGATTTATAATAACTCCAATAATATAAAAGCATCATTAGATATTCATAAAAGACAACCAGACTCCGATACAGTTTCTCATTATGATCAAAACATTCACTTCGAACCCAAGGTGAGTCTGATGAAACTTTTCTCCCAGAAAAATAATTCACAATATGATGTAATTTCATAAAAATTGTGTGTTTGATAATCTAATTATGATGAAGAGTCTAATAAAAAAATATTACAAAGATAATCAATTTCTTTACTTGAGAAAAAAATATAATTCTTTATGTACAAACTTCTTTATACTTCCAAAAAAAACTTCCAACCATATTTGTCCCAGCATAATTCACCAACTCCTTTATATTAGTATTTGATGGTATATATAGTTGTGACCCGAATATTACAACTCCTTCTTCTCTAATTTTTATCTTTGATGATTTCCATTTTCTTATAGCTTACACCTTCTATTAAATTTCCACATTATCTCTCTGAGAATCCTTTAACTTCTCCAAAAGGGATGTTTTTGAGAAATAATTTGATAAAGTAATGATGATGTTACTTTATGATCCACATTTACTTATTTTATATGTATAAAAATATTTTATCCCTATCAATTCTCATCATTGATAAGGTTTTCAAATCCGTTCTACTTAGATCTTATGCCACTTTATTTAATTTCCCAAGATGGTAGTGAATTGAGCAGTCATAGTCCTTGATCATATTTAACCAGATTCACTAACGTATATTAATCTCATTCTAAGTGAATATATATTTTAGGCTCTTATAATCTATATATATATATATATATATCTCACACTTCTACCCATAGAGATAATGCTTCTATATTTTCAACTTGAAGATTACTAAAGCCAGCTCCAGATCATGTGTTGGATAGTTCTTCTCCTAAACATTCAACTTCCTTGAAGGAAAATATACCAATTTATTATTTAACAATAGTACACATCTTAATAACTTATTTTAATCATAGATGAATACCCAAAAAGTTCCCCACTTAAGGATAGTGTGGGGACTGGTGAAGTGATAATCCACTTGTTCAATACCGTGAAGATCTATTCACATTCATCAGTCCATAAAAACATTAATCCTTGTTTATTGAGATTGTTTAGTGGGTTTTAAAACCATGACAAGTTTCTCACAAATCATTGGTAATACCTAGCCAGTATAAAAAGACTATGGATATACATTACAGATATTGGTATAGGCCACTCCTCAATTTCAATTGTCTTAAAAGGGTCCACAAATATCCTTTTTCTAGTAATAAAATTCCCCAAGAACAGTACTTTATCTACCCACAAATCACATTTATTTTATATTATATATAGATTCTCCTATCTAAATTTTTTATCACAGTATTCCATTTCACCTCATGCTCCTCATTTATTTTAGATTATACCTGAATATTATCATTAAATACTAAAAAACATTTGTTGAGGTAATCTATAAAGACTCTATTAATTAAGTCTATAAAGATTTATAGATTATCAGTGAGTCTAAATGGAATCATTAGGAACTCATTGTGTCTGTATCTTGTTCAAAAGGCAGTCTTGGGAATATCTTCCTTCTTCACCTTTAATTTGTAATATCATGACTGATGGTCTACCATATAGAAATATTTGAGCCCATGTAATTGATAAAACAAGTCATTTATCCATATAAGGGGATAATTTTTATTTATTGTGATTATGTTGAGTTATTTATAATTAATATAGCGAGACATTGATCCATACTTGTTCATGACCAAGAAGAATGACACACCACATGGAGAAGCACTTAGGCATATAAAACCATATCCATATTCTCTTGTAACTACTTATTCAGTTTTTTTAACTCAATGGTGGTAATTATATATGGAGTCTTTGATATTAAAATAGATCTAGGAATAAGTTTAATTGAGAACTTAACCTTACAATTAGGAGGAATATGAAAAAATTCATCATGGAATGAATTTTTATAATACCTCACAATGGGCATGTGTTCAGGCATGATACAATCCCATGTATAAATAATTTAGACTATATATTCTTTCTTATAATGCAATAATACCAACAACTTCAAAGAATATTCCAAATGAGGTTCACCCCCCTCCTTACACTTGTACAAAATCAGACGATAAATCAATATGTGAAGAGTTCCCTCCCTATCCTAAAAGTTGATATTGAATTTATATAAATAAAACCAATCCATTCCCAATATCCTATCAAACTATAATAAAGGAATTAGGATAAGATTTTCTAGGAGGTTCAGTCCAGAGTCATTAATTGGGGAGGTGTTATATAATTAGGATGTAATAATTTATCTATTTTATGTTCTTAAAGATAGCTCAACCCCCATGTTTTGAGTTGTTGTTTGGATGAATAATAATCATACATGTCACCAAATAATTTACGAGATCCACTTTATTAGTAGTGGTATTATATTCCCTTCCTTTTCTCTCTATACCTTAGAGGTTGTTGTTGTTTATTGTCTCTACAAATCATTGGATTATGAAATTGGTTCACACAATCCCTATGTTATTTTCAGTTTAAATAGTATACCATAGGTTTAGTGTCTTTCTAAATATACTCTATCACGTTTTGGGGATTATTCATTTGTCTTTGATATTGATTATAATGATACACTTATTTTCCATATTTAAAGCATCTCATGGTTCCCCTGAGATAGTTTCATGGATTCTTCTTCCCACAATTTGACATGTGGTCAATTAGTATTTCTTTATTCTATGGTATTTATCTATTTATCCTAAAAAAACTCAAATTTACACCTTTTATCCCCAAGATCAAAATACCACTAAGAGTATCTAATCTTTATCTCAATCGTGAGGGCATAATATAAAATCTCTTCATAGCTATCAAATTATTTAACCAAAAATTATTTTAATAGATATAGTTTTATTCCACTAAATAAGTGTTCCAACTTACTTTTAGCATTGATTAAGAAGGCAGATAAATACCATGAAATCATTATAAAGTTTTCTTCATATTCCCCAACAGACTCATCTTCTTTTTTTACATCATCTCAGAGGAATTCATCTCTATTTTAAGATAGATAGTTTTGGGAAAATATTTATTGAAAAATATTTTATTGAATACTTCCCACTTCATGGAATAAAATTCTTCATTGGACTTCATATTCTTGATTAGTGTATATTTCTAATTATATTTTACTTTAAGAAGACAGAAAAAAACATGGATTTCTCTTATTATAATAATTTTAGGACATAAAAAATATTCTCAATGGATTTAATCGATTATTCTATGATTATGGGATCATAATATCCACTAAATTTTGGAGGCCTTTTTCTAATAAAGGAATCAATCAAAACATTATCTTTCTTAGAAGAAGGAGGGCCTTACCCAAAATTCAAGTTATTATTCATAACATGAGTCAACCATACTAGTAATACCATGAATTTATTATATCCAACTTCCATACGGTTTTACAGATTATTAGAAACATCATCACATTGCCTATATCATTGGTTATTGGCATAATTTATTTTCTTTCCTTCCATTAACTAAAATAAAAAAGTATGAGAACTAAAAATTATGTAAAAATAGAAACTATGAACATATAAGGAATAACTTATAAATTAAACAAAAATCCTAACTTATGAATATATAGGTTTCAATCTAGGTTATCCATGGAAATGCTTTCTATTAAGTTTTCTAACCTAACAATCTACTAAAGTATTTCATAATGGTTCATAAAGTGTTTTTGAATTTCCTAAAGAATATCCCCTCAAAGTGTAAAACCCATTGTGCAGCAATACCTCATTTTCATTCACTAGGTAAAGATATATTTAATACCCAATGCACCCTTTTTTATGGTTATTAACACAAGGTACAATTGTGCAAGAGCCACATCCACTTTTACAATCAAGATAGGGATTTAATTTCTTAGATACTACTCACTCTATAATTATGATTTAAAGATATTATCAGATATATAGAATTATCCCTAGGGTTATCACAAAAATAAATATAGTCCTAATACCCAAAATAACTAGAAATTTCTATGATACCAACTATAAGGACCCAGACCTTTTACACATATTTTTACATGATATTTAACATAAACATCTAATGAACACAACCAAATGATCACAATACCTAGTGTTTTGTGATGAATAGGTTAATAATTCCTCAAAATTAACTAAAACATAACTTCTTTTTTATTCTCCTTAATAATCTTCTAAATCCATTTCATCTCTTAAAACTACATAGGATAATCTGAGGAATAAATAGAGTAAAGGGGGGCTATAAAGACTAGTAAGGGAATAAATATGGTAATGAATCATATCATATGAGTCAAAAATCATAAGATTATATCACAAAATACAAGGATCATGAATAATCATATAGTCATAAAATGAAGAACAATAAATAATAATATCATAGAAACATTGGAATTATCTAGTAACCTAAAACATAACCTAAACATAAGTCCTGAATACCTTCCAATACAATATAACATGGTGGATAGAGCCCCATCATAGATTAATTTCACTACCCAATCCAATACATAACATATAATGTGATAAAAACATTACCCAGTTCATTAGATCACTATATGGGCTCACCCACCATAACATGTATATGCTTATGTGTTCCACAAAAGGAAATTAATCATAAGGCATAGACATAAGAATTACCCCTGGAATGAAAAGGGTTACATAATCTTGCCTCATATCATAATTAAAGGAGGTTTCATAAACATTTCAAATAAAAAATGAGTTAAATATTTTTGACATTTATATCTTAGTAAATAATCATTGGTTTCAAAATATGGAATTTATTTGAAAAAATATAATGATAAAGGGTAGAGAATTTGGTATAGAAATGAACTTTCAAAATAGTGTTTTAAGGGATCGATTAAGGAATTTTGGGGAAAGGGTAAGTGTGGAATTTTCTTTGAAATTAGAGGTAAAATACAATGGCTATACCTAAAATACTCATTTATTTAATTAATTCATAAATGGGATTAAATAATTTAATAGATAATTATATGACAGGATTAAATGATAGAAAATCTCCCCATAATCGGCTTTGGGTTTAAATAAGGAATTTGATAAATGAAATTAAGGCATGTATTTCCCCATCAATGAATTTAGAATAAGATAGGTATATATGTAATAGAAATATATACATAATTTATAGGCATTAAAAAAGAAAAAATTGAGAGTTAAAGTCAGTTAAATATAGAAAGGTCATAACCCAATGAAAAAGGGTGGTTCAGAGAGATCCCAAACCTAAGGTTCCAAAATCATTGTACACTTGAAATTATTTCCCTGGTTATTAACATTAGACTAATTAATTACTTAATTAAAACCCTTTTACATCTATATTTGATTTATTATATTTTTATTATGTTTATTTATAACTATTTTAATGAGATATAATGTTTAATTTTAATATTTAGAGAGCATTAATTACTTGATTCCAAGGTCATATCACATGTGGATAATTATTAAAGTTCTTATAAAATTGGAATATCACCTAAAAATTGAAATTAAATGGTATTCATGTACTTAGAAAAATTAAAATGGTCTAAAATAACCATATCTGTTCCAACATAGGGATGATTTATAAAATTGACATTATGTGGTTAGTACATTTAAGTTGTTTTACTGACCATCACAAACTAGTTCAGTTTTATTTAATATTTTTTCTATATATTCATTCTAGAACATTAAATAAGTTATAATATAATTATTATAATATTATTTAACCATAATATTATTTTGGTGAACCACGTTGAAAGTTGTATGGAAAAATGAAAACTCATCATCTATGGAGGCAGTGAACCGACATAATATCAATGGTTTTGTCGTCAAAATAAATAGATTAGATAAGAGAAAGGATGCTAAATATTAAATAAAAATTATAAAATTATAGTATATATATGATACTAGAGTTACTATTCCATGTTAGATGAGGAAGGCGAGGAGAAGGTATAAGAAGAAAAGAACTTAAAGGAGGTAGTTTGAGAATATTACCTCTTGCATGTCATCTCCTTGAAAAACACCTTAAGGGACTTGGAATTTGTCTTTTGGAGAGAACAATAGCAATAGGAAGTGGGGAGAGGATTGGGAAGAGAATTGTATATAATTTTTTCAATCTACAAGGTGTATAAGTTTTTAGGATAATGGGTTGTGATGGGTGATACTTATAAGTGGAGGAGAGGTCTGTTTTATGCTGGAATTATGGATCATATAAAGAACATGCTGCACATACCCCCAGATTTTAAAATTATTCAGTCTATTGCTCTTTCTTCGACTACTCCTCTTTGGGTGTTAACTTCTGCTTCATCATATTTAGTGACTCAGATGACTCTAATAGTCGAATTATAATGCCCCCTTGAAGTACCTTGTGTGATTAATCCTTCAAGACCACTCCTCTTCATCTATCCCCTTCCTAGGCTTCATAGGTCCCTATTTTTCAAGAGGTCCCATTGGAGTCCTTAGAATTTTCTTCAGAGGCTAGCTCATTGGTTCTTGCTCTTATGATCTCCTCTTTTTTGGAAGTGTAGAGTCTCCTTTATTGGATGATTTTGTTGAGGTTTTGTGTGGAAAAACCTCCACTGGTGATCATCAACATCTTCATTGAATAATAGGTATTCAAGCTCCCCGCTAGGGTTTTGGTCTTGAATCATAATGTGTTCTTCCAGGTGCTAAGTTCTAGGGAATACCTTGTAAAGGCATGGTGTCACTGTCCCAGACCAGTCGGTCGTTGGTTCTTTTACTTTTTTCGGTGGGTGATGGGGATCCTCCTTGGATGGTATTAGTCTTGATCAATGATATGGGTCACCCTTCCCAAACCCCTTCCATTTTATAAAATCTCATTCTTTCATGGAACTGAGAGCTCTATGGGGGAGTTCTTGGGCACATATGACCGCACCCCACAATTGGAGGACACCTTGATGGCTGTAATATGCATAGATATATATTTTTCATAGCCTCACCTAGAATGGATCCCTCTACTAGTTGATGTTATGGAATATTTTCATCGAGGGATATTATTTCCTTCACCTCCTTAATTCTATATGCATTTTCACCTTCAAGGGAATTAAATGTTAGTCTATAGAAGATATTGATAAGAGGGTCCTTTAAACCATGATCAAGAACCTTATACTATCATTATGTCATCCCAACCATTATATGAGGGCATCTCCATCCTCTACAAACCCAGACTGAGGCCAATTATTCATATCACCTTAGATCTTGTACTATTGACCCTTATTCCCCCTATATTCTCGATTCCACAGGAGTTGGATATCCATGTTTATTGCCTTCCAACTAATTTGGTTCCTCCATGATCATCCCTGGTATCCATCAGATGTTTGGTTCCTCTTGAATCTCTTGAATTTTCACCAATGGTTTTCTCTGAATCCCCTTCTAAGCCCCCCCCAAAGGGAGTTATCATTGTTTCTTCTCCCCCTCTAAGACTGCACCTATTTGATCCCAAATCATCTTGTTTCCCATAACACCCTACTAGATACAATGTATTACTATAGTATTAACACGTCTATATCCCCTTAGATGAATGTATATATTTTTCTATGGAGTTTGATGATCCTATCTAGACATTAAGTCTTACTTCCTTTTTTCCATCTGGAGTTTGATTTAATCCTCCCAATAAGACCCCTTATCAATATTCTTCATAGAAAAAGTGCATAATGTTGTGGAAGGCCAAACCTCTTGGGTATGGTGGTCTGGTTCATCTAGTATCCCACTCTTTATCACCTCTAATAGGCATGTATACTAGATTCCAGCTCTAAAATTACATGTTAAGAAATTCTTCTCAAACCTTTGGTGCCATATCGTCTGTGGCCAAAGATAGGTATAACTTTTTTTGATGATATCCTTAATCATTTGGAATTCCTATAGATTAGGTTTCTAGGTTAAAAAATATATTACCACTCATCAGAACTTCATAATGGTAACACCTCTCTGGTGAAAGTTCTCGAACCAAAGAAATGTTTGTTGAAGATGGTGAATTTTTCATGTAGAATCAGGGTCCATGAATGGATGAATTCTAATCATCAAAACCACTATATCTAGATCTTCTAGAAACCTTTCCACAAGGTGGAATCTTTCTATTACTCATATTAGTTTGTTACTACCAAGATCACATTAGGATAACTTTCTATATTTCTCATTGTAGTTTACGTGAAATGCGATGCACATGAAAGAGGTTCTTTATAGAAGGATCTGTGATCCTTCAACACATGGGACTATTCATGGATTATATGTGTAGATTTTAATATTTTTCTATATCCTAAGATAAATAAATGAGGGGATATCTTTCCCCAGTTGGTTAGTCGGGACTTCACCACCTTCATGTATTAAAATGGTCTCCTAAATTTGGTATATTTGGGGCATCGATTCACCTGGTGTAACAACAAGTGAGGGGATCATCGCACCTAGTTCCACCTAGATCAGTGCCTATAAAATTTTCATGTTATCTAATCCTTATTAGATGAAATGGTTTCCCATCTTCTCCATAGTCTCTCAGATCATTCCCCTCTTCTCTTTTTGTTTCCCCTAGCAATGTGAAAGTTGATCATTTATACTTTCCCCACCTCTAGGTGTCTAACCTGGGATATAAATGGGTAGTGAATAAGATTTTGATAAATACGTCATCTAGTAGTCCTTATAAAGATCTTAAAAATAAACTAAGATTCATAAAAAGAGATCTTAAGGCCTGGAACCAAAATCCCCCGCTATAGGATTTGGACACGATCAAAGCACATATAGAGAAACTGGAAGCCAGTCTGGAAAGAGAGTGGAATGAATCCCAATTTTATGGGCTTTATTACTAGAAAATAAGACTCATCATTATGGTTTTGAAGCATGAATGACTTCCCATGAGAAGTTTAGAGTTATATGGATCAATGAGGGTGATCAGAATGCAACATTCTTTCTAGAATACATTAAGAATAAATGATGTGTCATCATGAAAAAAATCCTTCTTGATAATGGCTCCCACTCAAGAGATTTTAAGGTGGTAGGAGGTATGGATTAGTCACAATTTATATCTCTTCTTGCAGGTCTTAATCCTCACATGCAAGATGGTTAACTAAGTGGCTGGGTGGAGATCTTCGATGAAATCTATGCTATGGTACCTGATCATGACAACATGTTCGTTAAATCCATTCATGAAGAGAAGGAGATACATGAGGCCATGTATAATCTCAACCTAGAGAGTGTTCCTAGACCTAATTAGTTCCTAGGATCAATTTATAGGGTCTCATGGGACTTGTTTAAAAATGATTTGGTTCTTGAAATATAGAACTTTTTCCATGGAGGTAACTTATCACATGTGGCCTATGCCACTACACTGGTTCTCATCCCCAAGATTAAAGATCTATATTCATTAAAATATTATAATCCAATCAGTATGTAAAACTTACCATATGAAATCATGTCATGTGTGATCGGGAAAATACTTTCATATCACCTCCCTCTCTAGATTTTGGATGATTAGCATGAGTTTCTCAAGGGTAGATTGATCCAAGGTTCCATTAGGCTCACACAAGAAATGATCACAGGAATCAACTTATGGTCTCTAGTCTAAAATATTAAAATCAAGCTCAACATGGATAAATAATATGAAAAAATTGAATGAAAGTTCACCCTAAAGCTACATTAATGCATGGGTGTCTCTTCATGTGAAACATATATCATTTTTAGGTGCTTTATCTAATCATGGATTTTCTTATCGTTTATGGGAAGGATTTGTGGTTTCTTGAAAATAGTTTGTGGCCTGAGGTAGGGTGACCCTATTTATCTAATATTATTCATCCTTATTCAAGACTCTCTTAGTTGGCTCATTAATAAAAACAAAACAATTGGAAACATTCTCCCATACCAGTGTAGGTATAATACTCATGGTATATCTTATCTAATTTTTATGGTTGAAAACCTCATATTTTTCAATGAAAGTAGAAATTATATTCTATCTATCAATAAGATAATTGAGTACTACTGTAATTGGAGTTGAAAAATTATTAACTATGGAAATAGTAGCATGAACATTTCCACCCACTGCTCGGACATGGATGGTAATTATTTTCAAAATAACATGGGAATTCATAAAATGATCTTCTTGATAGATTATATTGGTGCACTAATTTCCTAAATCCACCTCCACATTCAGCACTTTGATAAGGTTATTGATAGGAGAAACTATTTCATCATGAACTAAAATAATAATTTCCTCTCTTTTGGTGGTAGAATCATATTGGTTAACAGTGTTTTAACATACATCATTATGCATGTTACGTTATCTCTCAATATATAGAAAGGATTCATCTTGAGAATCAATAATATTTTGTAATAATTCATTTAGGATGCTCATTTAGAGGGAGAAAATAACTAGAACTATTGGAATAGGATGGATAGAACACTAAAGTAGGGTGGAATAAATTTTAGGAGTCTCTCCGCTACTATGTAGTGTTTTATTGAAAATATGGAATGGGAGGTTATTGAATGTCAAACCATTTGGATAATATTTATGGTGTACAAATATGGAAATCATATGGGAAATATGAGAAGGAATCCTTCCCTAATTTGGCTGATGATTCAATCATATATCTTGACACTTAATCACCAACCTCGTGTATTGTTGGAATGTGGGGGGGGGGGGGTATTAATTTATGCCACCAAAATTGGGAGGTAACCAAACTCATTTTTCCCGGATTCCCAATCTCGAAACTAAAATTCAAGCAAGCTAGAATGTACACAAGATTTATCCATGTGGTCCTGGATAATTCTCAACATGATATTTTGACCTCATTGAACTGAATTTGAAGCAATACAATTGTTTTTTTACTAGATCTTCATCATAAATTTTTTCTAAGAAGGATTTATGTATAGTGACAACAAACTCTAGTGACCTAAACCCCAGGGGAGATAACCTATGGAGTAAATAAATTCCTTTGAGATACAAATTTCTCAATTTTCATGTTAAAAACTTTGGTCCCCCCATGGATGATAAAATAAAATGGCTAGGCGTCCATTTGGTGTCAAGGTTCTCCTAATAAAACTCCTCATGAGAAGAGACCTTAAATAACCATTTCTTTTAATGTAAATGGGCATGAACCATGTGGAGCTTTCTTGGCACATTAATTGGCCCACCTAAATTGGCCTCCTTAGGTGCCCCTTTTCACAACCCTTAGTTATAGGGTTTAGGAAACTCCGGTCTAGAAATAATGGTATGGCCTTTGATTCGTATTGCAAGTTGTGGGTGCATCTGGAAGGTGATAAATAATACCCTCCACGAGGGAATCCGATGCATGAATATCAATATTGTTTTTAGAAATAAGAAATTAATAGTTTATATTTCTCATATTATTCACAACTTGTGAGAATCCACCTCCCTCAAGATGTTCTTAGTCAGAAGAGGTGCACATATCATAGGATTCAGTGGAAACCAAGGTCATTGGGTCTTCTGGTTTCCCCATGAATCAGGGCCCAAATTAAATACTGATGGATCATGCATTTGGGATACTATTCTGGGAGGAGGAGTGGTTCATGATCCCAAAATCTCTATTATTCTTGAATTCACTACCTACTTTGGTTGTTATGACTCTCTAAAAGTAGAGGAAAACAAAATTCTTACTGTTCTCTACATGTGTAGACAGAAAAATATCGATATTATGGTGTTTGAAATGGACTCCTCTACTCTTAAAAGTTACTAGTATGAGTCTGGGCATGTCCCATGGTAGATTTTTTATCTTATCCATAAATGCAGGGGCCTTATTAGTTCTCACACAAAAGTTATTCACACATGGAGTGAGGGGAACAAAGTTGCTAATTACATCTCTTTATTAGAAACCCCTTGATGTGCGCTTTACCTGTTTCTCAAGATTATGGTATTTTCCTCCTGGGGGTGTGAACATTGTTGGAGTAAATTCTCTTAGACTCCACAATTTCATACCCCCTTATCTCTTTGTGAAATCCTATTTTATTTTTCACCTTGTACTTTATTTCCCTCGATTTAAATAAAAATAAGGATTTGTTTGAGGAGAGGTGTGTTTTTTAAATATTATATTAATTTGTTTATTATTTTATGTCAACATTACCAATATTCTTTTTATTATAACTATATACAAAAATAGTGCATGTGAGTTTTAACTAATAGGTTCATACATCATCAATGGCTGAAAAATTCTCGTATTTAGATTATAATGTTAAATTTTATATTTTTTCATATTTCAGTATTCACCAAAAAACTAAACTATTTTAGAAAATTAGAAAATAATTCATCCTACTCATTTTTCAATGTGTAGATTTGAAAAATGAAAGTCATTTTATGAAAATAAATTTATAAATATGAGAAATTTTAATTTTAATTAAAATCCTCATTTATTTAAAAAATACCAATTTTAAAATAATGATGTATTTTCCATCCCTTTGAAAATTTACTCAAGGACTCATAAAATTAATTATCTTATCATTATAATAAACCATTATAATATTTTATAAATTCATTTTATGAAAAAAAAAGTTTCTTTTAAATCATTATATTTATTATAAAAATGAAATTAAAACAATCTGTTTTATAAAAACAAAAACACTTAATTTACCATTTCTAAAAAATGTATATACTTTTATAATGACATAAATATATCATATCTTCATTTTATAATATTCATAAATATTATTTTACACTTACATGGGTGAGGATACAATTCTAATAGATAGGTTATTATTTCTAACATTCAGATTACTCTTCCAATGATTGGATTAACTTTCCAATGACCAGTTTTATAACAGTTATACGGGTTAACCACTTCTTAAAAATACCTAGTATTCTATTAATTATTCATTCAAATATATTTTATCTCAAATTTATATAAATATTTTCATTTTCAAAATGTATATTTCATTACTAACATTCTACTTCGTTTATATAGTGTTGTCCGTGATTGCAATTATTTTGGGGGTTAAAGCAGATCCATATTTTCCTATTATTGTTATCTTTATTTTCTATGTTACCCTATTGTAATAATTTAAATTCTTATTAACATATTTATTATCTAAATGTAATTATTAAATTAATATAATAAATGTTTTTTGGTTTTATCATGTGGAGTATGTCCTTTACTAAATATGAAACATTTCTATAATCTGAAGGGAAATTATTTTGATAGAGTTCTGGGTCATTACAAGATCTATTAGACCTTTTTGAATTGGTTCATGGTGGTCTTCATTGTTTAAATCCTCATGTACTAATCATCATCGAGGTATCATAAGATACATTTGAGGATGGTTCTTTATATACTTCAAGGGAAAAAAATTTATAGGAATATCTCAAAGTATTAATTCTAGATTCAAGAAGTCCACTTCCTGGGACATGTTATCTGAAAGGAGGGAGTGGTGGAGGACCCAAAAAATATTCAAGTAGTGTTATATTAGGAGTTACCCAAGAGCGCAATGGGGGTTAAAATATTCCTTGGGTTAGAAAGCTATTATTAGATATTCATATCTAAATTCTATAGGATTATGAAACCTCTAAATTTATTAACCTGAAAGGAACAACCTTTTACGTGGATGGAGAAGTGTTAGTAGGATTTCTAGGACATATGGTAGAGGTTGATGAATTCCCCTATCTTGTGACTACCATAGGAGGGTGTTGAAAACATTGTGTTCTGTGATACCTCCCGAGCTGGGCTTAGATGCATTCTGATGAAGAAGTAGATAGTGATTCCTTATGGGTCCCAACATCTATGACCCCATGATAATAATTATGCAACCCATGAATTAGAGTTGTAAGTAGTAGTTTTGACCTAAATTTCTAGCGACACTATCTTATGGGTGGGTTATTCATCATCTTTTCTGACCATAAGAGTCTTAAGTATATCTTCTCATTAAAATATATTATCCCAAGGAAATGGAAATGATTTAATTTCATGTAGTATATTAAATTTGATATAGTATATAATCCTAGTAAAGAGAATATGGTACAATATTCAATTGGAAATACCATTCATGGTTCTTGAGTGAGGTGTCCGAGCAGTTCGACTCATTTTAGTCTTCTCTAGTATATGAGGGTAGTGAAATATAACTCTAGTTAATGGTTATTACCCATATTCTTCTTCAGTGTTCCATGGAGGAAAAACTTGAGGATATCGATTATGAGGTCTTACATGACCAAATATTGACTGGACATGCTCCTAATGAATTTTATGAAGGTGGGGAGCACATTATACTTTTATTGATTGATTGATGATGATACATGTCATGCTATGTGAGGGGGTTTTAAGGGATTTTCATACATCCCACTTATAAGTACACAAAATAGTGATGAAGATGTACTAAGAAATTTGATATAAGTTTTTGTGTCCATGGGTGATGTAAAGTGTAGTTGAATTAATCTCTTAAAGCCTCACATTCCAATAGGTAAATTCTGAACAACATGTACCAATGGGTTTATCCCAACCCCTTAAGGTACAGGTGTGGAAGTGGGAGAATATATAAATTTATTTTATGATGGTAATTCCACATTTATATAGAGTTCAGGACACTATCTGGGTGATTTCAGGTCGAATCACCAATTTTGATCACTTCCTAGCATTCTTAGAGAAACTTTTATTAGAGAGGTTGAGATGAATATATATGAAAGAGATAGTTTAACTTAATTGAGTTCCATTAATGAATATTTTATTCCATGACGATCGCTTCATGTAATGACTATGGAGAGGATTGAATGAAGATCTTGGAACTCAATAATAGTTGAGAATGATGTCCTACCCCATGAAAAATAGCCAGACAGAGCAGAATATTAAGTTCCTATAGGACATGTTACGATATTGCGTGTTATATTTTGTTCGTATCAAAGAGGATCAACTTCCCTATTTTTTTTATAAAAATGGTTACAACTCACCCATTGGTATGGAACCATTTGAGTCCATATACTTAAAACCCTTTAGGTCAGCTCTATATTGAATAGAGCAAGGTGAGACAATGATTTTGGGCTTAATGTTGGTGTAAGTGATGAAATAGAAGGTGAAGATCATCCAAGAGTGGATTAGGATCACCCAAATCCATTATAACTCTTATGAAAACTGATTATGGTGTACCTTTTAGTTTAAAAAGGATGAACATGTGTTCATGAATATCTCAACTTAGTGAGGACTACATAGATTTGAAGGGGGGGGGGGTTATCTATGAGGTTCATCGACAATTTCTTGATACTGCACATGGTTGGAGAGGTGGTGTACCACTTATCCTTACCATCAAAATTAGACCTAGTACATGATACATTCCATATGTCATAGCTGAAGAGATACAAGAATGATCTATCACATGTTATTGACTAGGTAAGAGGATAGAGCTACCTTCTCTGAGTATCCAATTAGCATTGAAGATCAATAGGAGAATATCCTTCACGCTTAATTTATTCCCATGGTATGTGTTCATTATAAGCATGAGAATCTTTAGGAGAGTACCTAAGATTAGGAGAACTATATGAGAGCTCAGTACCCTCATTTTTTATTAGGATTTATGCTTTTCAAGATGAAAATCCCAGAAGTTGGAGAGAATGTAATGAATCTATTTTTTATGTGTAACACTTTAGGATATTTTTGAAGTATATTTTTAGAGTTAGGCATGGAATAAGTCTAGAGTCTTAGGTTATGAGGAATCTCAATATTTATATATTAAAAATATTAAATACAATAGTGTGCACATGTAGTTATTATTAAATAATAGAATATATCCCAAACAAAGTCTCATATGAAAAAATGTAGACCATTGTTAAAATTGAAACAAAGGTTTTACCCTAGATATGGAATAAGTTTTATGAGTTGTAGGAATTTTAGTTTAACACAGTCACCAATGGAACGTTGGGTAAAATAAATGGAAAAATTAATTTATCTATGAATTACCAAATTTTTTTTACCTATTCCACCTCAATTAATTAATGACTATAGCCAAATACTAAGGTTAGCCGCATAACCGTAGAGTTTTAAAGATATAGAGAGAGTATTGTCAGACATCAATGGGATTGTGAATCGAAGATTGTAATACTATAGGGATTGATGACATTGACATATTTGTCATATCTTTATAATAAAAATGATACCAGACTATCATTTATTTATCAGATTTATCTTTCATTCTTTTCCCCCTTTATTATTTGATCATTTATCATCGATTTTTTTTCCAATGATTCATCTTTACCTAAAAAATAATCATTGTTCTTTCAATATTTGGAACAATAGATCATTTTTTGGGTTCAATTTTAGGTTCAAAGGTATGATAAAGGAATAACGATGATAAATGAGACTTGATGATTGTAAGAGTAATATATTTTTAAGGAGATGGACCTTGTGGATGCTTCAGGATAGGTATGATAGGTGATTTTTTAAATAGGGGTGGAAATAATTTGCATACCAATGATAACATAAGCTCAATCAACCCAAATATAGTCTATGTGGGTTAGAATTATGGTCGGAGTGAAGGAGTAGGTGATGTGGGAAGATACATGTGATGTCTATGAGGTTTTGTGAAAATAACATCTATACAGTGTGTAGTCCTGAATAACACAAGTCATGGGTAACCCTTTCCATGCTGGGTAAGTCTTATTCTTGAAGATAAATATCACATGGGAATGCGACCATTCCAGACACCATGTGATCTTTTTTCTAGCTACCCATCATGTACCATAAGGTACATGGGAATAAAAATGGACAATGTACAAGGTAATGACTAGGGAACAAAGGCACAAAAAACCAGTGTACATGAGAATGACTAGAGTACACATGCATGTGCCAAAATACATGGATAAAGAAACAATTTGGACCTAACATATCAGGACACACTATGTGTCCCTTTTCCACATAGTATACCCCTTCTATGGAAGATTAGATCCTCTATTTACCAAAATCTTGTTTTAGTATCAGTGTGGATGCATTATCTTAGTCTATCCCTAATAGGGTCCAATGTGGTATCATGTTTTGAGCATAAGATGAGAGATACCATCTATATTCTAGTTCTGTATATCATAAAGTATCCATCAGTGTGTTCTAGGGTTTGATACTCTATCATCATTCCATAGGTTGGATCAGGTATCTCATTTTCAACATCCATGGTGTGAAATCCCCTTCATAGTGGTTTACCCTGGACAGGGTTAGGTATCCCCCCAAGACCCTGGGTGTGATCCCCTTCCCATGTTTCATAATTTTAAGATTCACGGTTTATACTTCAACATGGAGAGGTCTGATGATCCTAACCTCTCGGATGAGTTCCATTAGTGTTAACATTACCTGAGGAGTGAGTTATCTTAGAAGATTGTAACATTAGATCCTTGAGTAGAATTCTTAGGCTGATAGTGAGGAAGTACGTCACCTTGAGACTTGGTGTATTCATTGAGAGTATTTGGGAATATCTTTCCTTCTGGTTAAACTAAATTATTTTGATATTAAGTTGAATACCTCTTTAATGATTTATGGTTAGGTACTTTGGGGTGTTCTACTGGTTATGTTTATACTCACCCTTGCATGAGAATTTCCCACACATGTTGTGTCTTATGTAAATGAAATACCTTTTCACGGGGTTCTAGGTAGACCAGGAGAAAGTGTAACTTAATTGTACTTGACATACAATATATGATTCTAGGAGTTTCATCTTGATAGTAGTACTCTTTTTATTAACAATTTGGACTCTTTTTTAAAGTTTTAGTGAGATTTTAGTTGTCCATTTTTAATTTACTATACTCTTCCACACACTCTAATGTGGAATTAGTTATTATGCATGTATTTATAGTTATAATTATTTATCTTTTTATATTATAATTGTATATGGAGATGTTTTATTATGTACAAGTACTTTAGGAAATTGTCTCCCATGTGTGTAATATACCTATTTGATTCTAGTCACCATCCCCTAACCTATTAGAGGTGGTATCTAGGTTCCACCTCAGCTTACCACTGAAAAGGGGGACACCAGTGGGTCAGGTCATGATAGTTTTTCAGAATGAGAAATATTGTATATGTATTAAACACATCCAACATGATTGAATCTTATCTTTATTCCATCAAAATAACTTGAATATAAGTCCATACACTATTTGATTATGTAACTTTCAACAATAGAGCCTTCTAGTTGAGCTTTATTTCTCACATATGGATTCAAATGACATGTCACCGCATGAAAAAAATGTAAGAATCATATTAGAATTTTTACATAAGTATTTGATAAGATTTAAATGAACAATGAAAATAAAAATAAAATTAATTTAACTATCAAATGAATACATCCATAGATTGTGTATCAGTAAATAATGTTTAGCTTAATCAAATAAATTAATAATAAAATGAATCATGGTAGTGTTAAATGAATGGGGGAATAATATATTAAAATGGAAAAGTGTTATTACAATTCTTTCTTAATGTTTTTTGTGCTCAGTTGGATTTAGAGTTTTTTAAAACTCTTTGAATATAATGAAGATCTTAACTAAAACTATAGTTACTTTTTCAATTAACCTTTTACATAATTCCAAGGGTAGAAATTGCTTCATTAGAATATGTGAGCATGAAATTTCAATCCATACAACTTTTGATGTTTTAAGTCAATACACCTTGAAATATTTGTGAAATATCTATTTGAAACTTTTATATTCGTTAAAGTTATATGGAATATATCTCTATCTTGGGTATTTATTGTAATAATAGTTAAAGGATAATTTATAAATTTCCCACAAAATACACTTTATATTATTTTTTACAAGTCTTTAAAAGCATTGAGGTGTTACTTTGATTTATTAATCTCATCAAGAAATATAGAAAAATTAAATTTTTATAGGATCTCTTCTAAACATGAATTATATCATGATTATGACACCAAAAATTAAACTCACAATAAGGAATTTTGAAGAAGAAAAAATTTATTCCAATATTGTTTTCGGAATATTTTGGATATTTTACCTCATACCCTTTCCACCCTTATTTCAATTTATTATATTTTCCAAAATATACAGTAACATTAATTAATTGTCCCATTATTTCTGAACTATATAAACAATTTAGTGTCTTTATCAATTCAATATGTCCAATGAATTTTTTCATGTTAAAAATGAATTTATGAGATGTATAAATAAATCAGTAATAAAACATAAAGCACCATTGTATTCTACGAGGTAATATTTGGGGGTTCAAAATCAAAATTATAAACTGGAAAATACAAACTGGTATGAGTGTTCCTACTAGATAAATTTCTTAGTCCTCTAAATTCATTAATTACCCTTATTAAATTTGGATGCATTATGAAAATATTTCTCATTACTACACCAAATGTTTCCATGAAATAATTCTATAATTATTGAAATTATTTGATTAGAGGTTGATGGTATACAAAACATCCATTTACAAGAAATATATTTCCTTGAATAATCACCAAAATAATGAAATAATTTCACTTCATACACATCCATGGATGTTTATTGTAAGGTATCAAAAAAACTGTCTCGATGATATAATTGGTAGTAAATTTACCAAAAGGGTTAAAACCATCAGAATCTAATCCCAAACACACATTCCAAGGATTTGAAGAAAAATTTGTATATAATGAATAAAACATATTCAATGGATTTGATTACTTCATATGTTTCAATAAGTTACCACTGTTACCTTCCAAATCATGACACATCATTTCCACTATGGTCTAAGATGACATGAATAATCTTTCAAAGAATTTTTTTAGAGGAATGTAACATAATACCTTTTTGTGAGTTTTCTTCTTCAGTTTCTTCCTAGTATTACATTCATTTTTACTCTCACTACTACTCATTAATTTCCATACAAAAATATGACATCTTATACTTTCTTCTTTATCTGACTCTTCTCCAAAATAAAGCATGTAATCATTAAGACATGCATGTACCTTTTTATAATCACAACCAAGTTTATTTATGATTTTATTCATCACATAAAATAAATAACGAGACTTAGCTTCACCAAATACATCATGAAGAAACTCCGAAATCGTGTAAATTTCATTATTAGTAATTCCATATAGACACTTTATATAGTATAAAATGACTAGAAAGGAATGTTTCAAATAGCCTGTAATATGTACAATCCTTGATTTCCATCATCAACTAATTCATGAAACTCATTTCATTACTCACTAAATTTATATTAAACATTAATCTATCTAGGATATAATAAAGGTTCAATTGATCTATTAAAATCATAGTCATTTTATCATATAAAGCCAAATGTATCATTTATCATTTTCAAACAAAATTATTATCTTTCAGGACACTTTTTATTTTTTTGAGTGGATAGTCAATTTTTTTACACTAGATAACATTCAATTCCTTATTCTAATACCAACATATAGAAACTTGTTTAGGATCTTGATATGAAATTAGACTAATAAAAACTCAATATTTTACTATAAATGTTTGAATAATATAAAAATGTGATCTCAATAACTAAAATACTATTTTGAAAATGTATATTTTATAATAAAAATAATATAAAATTTTATTAGAAAATAAACAAGAGGGAAAAAATACTTAATAACTTATTGTCCACTAGAATTATGTCTATAAATTTTGACGACAACTCAAATAGAAAAAATAATTCTTTTTTATGAATTATTAATTGATATATAAATACACTATCAACAAAAATGTTATTATTTTTAGAAAATGATTAATTTTATAGGACATCCATTAATAAAAAAACCATGTTTAAATTATAATATTTATATGAATAAAATTTCTTAAATTTTGTGAATTTTGTTATCCAATAAAGAATAAATGTATAATATACTTCTGTAACTTTTTATATCGTACTTAAAACACCAAGTAAATAAGTTTGAATAATATACTAATTTTTTTATCATAAAAACATAAAAACATAAAAACATAAAATCATAAAAACATAAAAACATAAAAAAAATGTAAAATTTAAATTAGTGAACTTATGATCATAATAATCTATTAAGCTGAACAAAAAACATTTTGGATTTTTTTCTCACAAAAAGTAAAAAGTTATAAAAAATATGACAGTTTTTAATAAAGTGAATGTAGAAAAAATATAATATTAAATGAGAATTTTTAAAAATAATTAATTAAAGAAAAATATTAAAAATAGATACCTATGGGAATGGATGGGTGTGATAGTGGTGGAAGAGTTGCTGACCGAGTTTCTGGGTTCCATTCCCCTTATCAGCACACCAGGACCAAATATATTGATCCAATTTCCAAAAACACTAATAGAAGGAACTAGACAACCCCTCAGGACCCAACAATGTTAAGGGTAATTTAAGTAACATGAACTACCTAGGTTGGTAGAACCACTTACGGGGCCTTGCATGCCTTGAGTTAAAAGTGTATATTTAGAACCATATTTTCGTCGTCGAGTGTGGGGGGGGGGAGTGGAAGTGGAACATGATTCACTGAATTGGATTCCAGGTTTTATACCCCTTATAAGCATTCTAGGCTTGAATATATTGATTTATATTCCCATAAAACCTATAGGGGAACTAAGAAACCCCTCAGGACCTCCCAGTGTCGAGGATAAACAAGGGAACATGAACTACTTGTGTTAGTGGATCCACCCATGTGGCCTCAAATGCCATGGGTTAAAAGAAAATATTTATAACCAAATTTCTCCCCTCACAATATTGAAATTCCTAAATATATTCCTCTAATTTACTATAACACCCATAAGAGGAACTTGAAAACCCCTTGAGATCCACCAGCGTCGAGGATAATATGTGAAACCTAAACTACCTAAGTTGGTGGAAACACCAATGGGTCTTGACTGACTTAGGTTAAAAGGGAATATTTATAACAATATTTTCCCCTAGAGAAAGAAGGGAAGTGGTAGAGGTGTAGGAGTCACTAATTGGGGTTATGGGTTTGAGTCCCTTTAACCACACACTTGGCCTGAATATATTGTTACAATTTCCCATAGCACATGTAGAAGAAATTGGCCAACCCTCTTGGGACCCTCTAATATTAGGGATAAGCTAGGGAATGTGACATAACTGAATTGGTATACCAACCCGTGGGGCTTCACTAACATGGGTTAAAAGAGTATATTTTTCAACCATGTTTTCCCCCAAGATGTGGAGGTGAGTGGTAGTGGCACAAGAGTCTCTGATAGGGGTTTTGAGTTTGAGTCCCCTTACCTTTATGCCAATACTATATATATTGTTCCAATTTCCCATATCACCTATAAAAGGAATTATCCAATCCCCTAGGGCCATAAAAATTTGGGTATGTACTATATAATATAAAATACCTTGGTTAGTGGACCCACCTATAGGGATTCAGGTGCATAGGATTATAATGGTAGATTTACAACCATAATTTCTAGGGAATGTTAACTACCTGGGTTGGTGGACCCACCCATGGGGCCTTGAACTCCATGAGTAAAAATGGTATATTTTTAAAAATGTTTCCTTCCCAGGGTTTGGATGGGAGTGGTAGTGGCACATGAGTCACTAAATGGGGTTTCAGGTTCGAGTCCCTTTATTAGCACTCTATGCCTAAATATATTTATCCAATTTCTGATAACACAGGTAAGAGGAATTAGAGAACCTACCAATACCCTCTAGTTTCATATATAATCTAGGGAATGCAAACTACTCAGGTTAGTGGACCCACACATAGGGCCTCGACTGCCTTGGGTTAATAGGGTAGATTTACAACCACGTTTCTACCTGTAGGGGTGGCCCAATGGTTTGGGTAAGTGGATCAGTTCCTCAAGGTCAAGGGTTAGATTCCCATGGGGTTTAGGTTTTGGGAAATGAAATTTCATCACCATATGAATTAATCACTCAAAAATATAGGGAAATATGGGGACAATAATTTTACCTATCTTCTTTATGGGTTTTAATCTGAGACCCAAGGTCTGGTATGAGCATCAGTGGGGGGGGGGTGGGCTACACCAAGAATATAATGACTTGTAAGAGGGTGGGGGAGGGTATGGGTTTCTGTCAAAAATAGAATAAAAATAGAGGTAAATGACATGGTTTTTTAAGAATAGTCATGTTTTTCCTTTAATTGTTAATTTTTAAAATATATTGAACAATAATAAATAATGGAAGATTATTTAATATGACTTAACTATAAATAACCAAAATTTTTAAATGGATTAAAATAATTCATTGAATTTATTTTAATAAAATATATAAATATTATTTTAAATACTTTTTTACGTGGATAAGATTTTATCAATAACAATATTATATGTGTGAAGATTCATTTAATTAAAATGAATATTTTCTATCACAAACAAATATATAATTATATGAATATTTTTTCCCAATACAAAAAATACATGTTTTAAAAACCTCCAGAAGGTTCCACTAATTAGATTTAGTGACAACCTAATGAAAATTGCATTTTCCTCATTGATAAAGGTGTTGCCAACTGTCATTTGAAAATTTTAGAAATCCAATAATGTTTTTTTGAGGACAATATATAATGTAATCAATAACATATGGAAATTGAAAATAACTAAGTTTAATGTGACAAAAAATAATTCGTTAGGTATTATCAATTAAAATCTCTAATAGTCTAGCTTTTTTATATTAATATAGTACTACATCCAGTGCTTCATAAAAATTCCCAAAATTTTAGTCAGATATTCATAATATAAAAAGGTTTATATGTTATCAAAATATAAAAATAATACATAATAACTTTTTAAATATATAAGAAAATAAATTAAAAAATATAAATCCATAAAAAACTCCCACCACATAATCTAAAATAAAATCATAGTTAGAAATTAATTATAAAAAAACTTAAAAATTAAATATTAAAGAATAAGAATTAAAAAATTAAAACCAATTTGATTTTTTACCATGTATAATAGCTTATATTGTAAAAATAACACACATTTATAAAAAAATATACTTTAATTCATTTTGAGTAAATCAAACATTATACTAACATGCATTTTATCCATATTGGTAACCCATAAAATTGAAATTTATTTTCTTATATTTTTATAACAAACCTAACTCATTATATCTATTTATGAATGTTGTATACAAGTTTCCTAGGAGTGTGCCTCATAGTGGCTTCCTATTTTTTTCTCTTAATCCAGGGGTTCCTCTCAGTGGTGTCTTGAAGTGGAAAATTCGATGTCCAAACATCAGTGATGTCTCCCCCTTACCTATACGTGTTCTCCATCTATCTCATCATAGAGGTAATATTCATTGATAGAGGTTCTCTTGGTAATCTACTCATGTGTTTCTTTTTTTTTTCTATATTTAGGTTTTCCTTGGTCATACTCTTGACTAAACCTCTCCTATTATTCCCCCTTTTATTTAATATATTTTCTCCCTCATATTTTGTTTTTTCCCATCATATAGACAAGGAAGTGGAAGTGAAACCAAAATATATATAGTAGATCTTTTATGAAATAAATATGTAATAAATTAATAACATAAATGTGCATACATAGATAGAAAATAAGGTAATATACAATGATTTTTCTTGATGAAGATCACTAGATCATCAATTTTTTCTACCTATGAGGGATTACACTGGCCTACATATCCCGATCTCAATCGGAGGACTATTGTACACTAGAAGAGGTCCTAACATCTTCACCGAGGGTGACGAATAAGATATGGGAAGGAATAGAGATTTTATAGGCTTGAAAAATTTGTTATACATAAGAGGAGGGATATCATCCCTTTATATAGCTATCCATGATGCATTTCATTTAATGGAACACATCAATCACATTAAATGTATCCATATACATTTTCTCATTGTCATTAATTCATTGAATCACAATAAATTAATATTTAATCTATTAAATATATTCATAGTGTATTTTTATCAATGAAACCATGTGGAGGAAAAAATAAACTAAATTAAATATTCCATTAATTATTTTAGTGTTATTAAAAAATAACCTAGTTCTAGGAATATCCAGAAGAAATCTCTATAAAACTTCTTAACACTTGGTGAATGTCACGATTCGACCCATTGGTGCCCACCTAAATGGTGGAAGGTCATGACACAACTACTCGAAGCTTGCCTCCATAGGCTAGGGGCTAGAAATAAGTTCTAAAATGGAATAAATCACATGGGATGCCTTTTATTAATGTACCTATATGCAGACACGCAACCATATCCATGAAAAAGTGTAGAGGAATAATAATAAAATAAAATAACCCATAGAGTAAAAAAATGCATGTAATAATCTATAGGGAATACAAAAGAGTTTAAAAAATTAGACCAAAATGAATGGGGAGAAATATACGCCCACAAAAAAAAGTCCCAACCTGACAACAATTGGAAAAAATGTTGAGAGGGCCTAACTCCTGTTTTTGAAGCCCCGACTACCATACGCGGTCAAATTCACCCAAGTATCCCTATAGTCATTTAAAATTATCATCAACCTATCTATTTTCTACACAGTAAATGAAACATATATGAATACCCATGCAGGGGTTAGTATATACATACCCAGTAGGATGCCCCAAAAATTGGTGGGGTAGAAATATGAGACATGATAAAAGTAGTCAACTCAACCTTAAGTAAGGGGGAAATAAATCCCAACCACAACATATTTATATGATCATATAAGAAACCCTGATGAGAGAGAATGGGGATATCCAACTTATAGACTAGATGAGAACAATGATTCTTCCAACAGCTCTAAAAAGTCCATCAATAATGCCCAAAATCTCATGGGACTGTTTGAAAAAGTAACCACATGGAGGACCCACACCTCACCACGATACTGCACAGTGAAGGAGGGACAATCTCTAAGTATGGGACCCCTGAACTAGTAAATCAAGGAGGGATACCAGCCAATAGTTTTAGGAACAATTACCTTGTTTTTTTAGGGGTAAAAATCTATAGATAGAGGACCCACCTCCTAGTCCATCCACACCCTAGTCCATCAGGGGGTACTAATCAGTAGATAGAGGACCCTCTCCCTTGTACGTTAGGTGGGTAACACTCAATAGATAGATACATGCCCCATCCCTAGTCCATTAGGGGGTAGAACTCAGTAGATAGAGTATACGTTGCCTAGTAGACTAGGGGTTACCACTTAGTATAGAGATAGGTGACCCATTCCCTAGTCTGTTAGTGGGTAACACTCAATAGATAAATAGAAGACCCACAATATTGTCCGTCAGGGGCTACCACTCAGTAGATATAAAACCAATTACCTTATTCATCACTGGGGCACCACATTATAGATAGATAGAGGACCCAATCCCTAGTCCATCAGGGGTACCACATAGTAGATAAAGGTGTATGGGGGTCCCACACCCTGGTCCTTTAGGGGGATTGCAAACCCTGGCCTCTATTTTATGATCCTGCCTAATCACATCCATCACCGAGCATCACCTAAAGAATAATTATATTTAGAAAATATCATATAATATCTTAAAATATACTATGAAGTCCACCATTGAATTCTATATGAAAAACACTTAGGATAGGCTACTCACTGGCCAAAATCAAAGTCAAAATGAGTGATGTATGAGAGGTAGAAGTTTCATGAAAAAGTACATAGTGTGTAAGGGGATCTAGATAGTGTGTGACATCACCTAGACTCCTGGACATGTCTTCAAAAAGACATGTATCTCTATCCATGTAGTACGACATGGAATGTAAGTGTACTACATGGAATGTAAGTGTACTACATGGCATGTATAATCCTCCACTCGAAGCTTCCATGTGCCTCATGTGCTTCCTATCATTATTTACACTCCAAATAATAGATCTGTAGAGTATCACCCATGTTACATCTTGATCCAACCACAAATCATTGATCTAGTCATTGTGAAAAAATCCACTATGAATTTGGGGGTATGATCAATCTTGAACCTGCCTGATAATGTCAAATTGTGGCCTATATCCCAGCCTTGAAGAACACAAAGAACAAGCAGGGTAAATTCAAAAGTAAAATGGTTCATCAATAATTAGAAAATACTTATTGGACAAAGATCTTGAATCAGGTATATTCAGGGTGAGTAACATGACATAATCAATAATGAATTGAATAAATAATTTAATTCAATACACGATCTCATGAAAAGTATTAAATTAATCGCCTGAATGGACCGATGGTGGATGGAACCTCCTATAAAAAATTCTATGATTTTGGGGATAACCATGAATATTTACTAAAACATGAGAATTATATTGGGAAATATATTTTAGGCATAAAATTAATTATATAATTAATTCACTTAACATACCCACCAATGGCTACCTCATCCAAACATATGGTACCAACCAAATTTTAGTCATGACTAGGGTAAAAAATGTGCTCCAAATTCAAATGTGGTGAAATATTTTTGATCAGGGACTCCACTCAATAGATATTAAATTATTTATTAAAAATGTGTGTGCATGACATAAAACATTTTTAATATTTTTATAAAGTTAAATATGGGATCTCTGGGCCTTGAAATCATGCACAATTTCAGCACCTGAATCCAAAAATATTTCTTAATATATTTGAAATCCTTAAAAGTAGAAAATAGAGTCTATAAATTATTCACTCATTCAAATATTTTCATCCTAGAAAACAAAAAACTAAGAAAAAATCTTGGGATATTGAGCCAATATCTGGATATACCGCTCTCAGGAGCTCTCATGTATGCTCCCATGACACCACAACACATGAACCAAGGGAATATTACATCTATGAAGGATCTTATATTACTGATCCTCAATCGATACTAGGTACTCTATGAACATGGATCAATCCTCAATATAAATCTCATTGTATTCAATAATGTGCATAGGATCATGCACATATCTCCTCATTTGCAACATGTGGAAGATGTCATGCACCTATTCCAACTATGGGGGTAAGGCTTAGTGATAATAAACTTTTTTCCATCCCTCTACAAGATCTCAAAAGGCCCAATGAATATCAAGGATAACTTTTATCCATGATTAAATCTATACAATCCTCATCATAGGGAGACTCTAAGGAAAAAGTGGTCTCCCTAATTGAACTCCAACATCCTTCTAAATCGATCATTTTATGATTTTTTCCTTCTCTTTGATATCCTCATATGCTCACAGATAACATGGACCCTACTAGTCATCACTTGCACCATCTCTAGCCCAGTAAAATATGCCTCACCAATCTTAGTTCAATATAAGGGTGACCTACATGGTCTCCCATAGAGGGCCTCAAAAGGTTCCATGTTGATAGTGGAGTGATATATATTATTATAAAAAACTATTACAAAAGTAAGTGATCCTCCCATATTCAGTCAAAGTCTAACATGTAAGACCTTGAAAGTTCCATTAATACTTTGATAGTGGACTTGGTATGCCCATCCTTCTAGGGGTGAAAATTTGTACTCATCCCCAAATGGGTCCGAAATTCCTCTTATAGGCCTCTCCACAAACATGATTTGAAATGAGAATCATGGTTAGAGACAATTATAAAGGAAACACCATGAATGTATATGATCTATCATATGTAAACCTTCCCCAAAATCTCCATTAGAATATGCTCTCTGATAACAAGGAATTGCACCGACTTGGTAAGTTGGTCAATAATCACCCAAATGACATTATGGACACTTACTATTCATAGAATCCTTCTCACAAACTCAATGGACATTACATCACAATTTCAATCAGAGATATCAATAAGCATCAAAAGACCTACTGGAACCTAGTGATCATCCTTCACCTGATGACATGTAAGAAATACAGAGATGAACTCAGCAATTCTCTTCCTCTAGCCATCCCAAAAAAATTTCCCTGAAGGTCTCTGTATGTCTTCCCTACATCGAGATGAATAGAAAGTGGAGATGTGTGAAACACCCTCATCATCCCATATCACATCATGAAAAGAACCACCATCCATCCCTAGAAAAGGATGATGTGATTCGGCTTCATAAAATCCATATGGTGAATCCTATGAGGATATATAGTCATGGAGAAACTCACAATCATAGTCTCCCAACTAATCCTCAATCATACACTAGAGAAGTAAAGTATTCAACACCTTCAACAGAAGATAATATAAACCCTCATCCTTTACCAGGGTCAACTGTAATGAATCTAACTACTCAGATTCTACCTCTACCATGTGAGCTGAGACTTCTGGTTAAGGGAATTTTTACCACATTCCCCGTACCAAGAGTATAGACTATCTAAAAGTAATAGTCTTATAAGAAATCTAACTAGTGTTACTATCTACGGTTTATATCTCTCAATGTGAAGACATACTAGAGACTCTGATGCTCTAAGTAGACAAAAAAGTGTTCTTTTAGAAGATAAGTGCCTCTAAATCAACATATCCAAGACTACCGCTGCCATCTCTTAGTTGTGATTTGTATAGTTATTCTCATTGGGTCTCAACTGACTCAACCCATATGTGATCACTTCATACCTCTACATCAATGCGTAGATGATCCCAACCCCCAAGGCATAGAAATATACTACTTACTCTATGCACTCCTTTGGTAGTCTCAAAATAGGATCACTAGTCAGCATCAACATCAAATCCTCGAAGGCTCTCTAACACTGCTCAGTCTAGGGACACAACTTACCTTTCCATGTAAAGGTGGTCAAAGGGGATGAAATACAAGATAAGACCCCCTTTAAAAATCATGTAGTACACCTCCAATCCAAGAAAACTTTGTACCTATAACAAACTCTTGGGTGGATCCCAAGCTAATAATACATCAATATTTACAGGGTCCACATCTAATCAATGATTAGAAATTAACTGCCCCAAAAAGTGAATCATGTGGATCTAGAACTTGTACTTAGAGATATTACAATATATATGGTTCTCCTAAAGAAATTTTAGGACCATACTCAAGTGCTACTCATGCTCCTCCTCTGAAACAAAGTATATTAGTATGTATTTAATGAATACAACAAAAAATCAGTCTATATATAGCTATAAAATATAGTTTATCAGATCCATAAACATAGTAGGGGAATTAATCACATTGAAAGGCATCACTAAGAAATCATAGTGTCTATAGTGAATCATAATTCTAGCTTTTAAATACCATCCTCATGAACCCTCAATAAGTTGTAATCAGACCTAATATCGATCTTCGAGAACCATCTCACACATCACAACTGGTCAAATTGGTCTTTAATAATTATAAATGCGTATTTTTTTAACATTTCTTGGTTTAGGTGATGATAATAAATACAAATCCATAAGCCCACACCCCATCTTTTCATTAACAACATTGGAGCTACCTAGAGGGATACACTTAGTTTGATAAAAACCATCACTCGAAGGTCCTATAATTGGACCCTTTGCTCCCAGAGCTTTGTAGGGGCCATACAATTTGCCACAAAAGACATTAGAGTAGTCCCGATGTAGAATTCAATGAAAAAAATCATTATCCTACTTTAGAGGTAGTCCCAGAACGTCCTCGACAAGACATCTATATAATCCTCCATGACTGAAGGATCCCAAATTCCTAAACATCCCATTGCGCCAAGAGATAAAATTTCCAAATTATGGGTGATGTTTTTATATTTAATGCTCAAAAAACTCACTCCATTCACTATGAGATCTATCTCTCCTACAAAAGAGAATCTCATCCCATCTATCTGAGGGTATTTTACTTGTCTTTGATGATAGTAAAAATGGTCTTAAAAACTGGAAAACCAATCAATACCCAAGATGATGTTATATGGTATCATCAAGATGACTAAGAGGTATCATATGAAACTCTATCCACCAAGTGATAGCACTAACTACTAATAGATAAGAAATATCGAAGAAGATTTCCCTGTAGGATCCTAAATCCAAAGCCATTGAGCTAAAGTCTCAACTGAGAGATCCAAATATCACACTGAGAGTATGGATATGAATTAACAACTCACACCTATGTATAATAGTAATTAAAAAAGAGTATAATAAACATTGATCATACCTATAATAGTTTCATTAGTTTCTGGGTCATAATCCTCTATAGCCTGAAGATTCTCATGACCCTGATCACCAGCTTCCTTAGCATGGCATGGAACTCCTAGTGGTGGTGGTGGTGAAAGGAGCTCATAACATTTTCCCTCACTAGTAGATCCTTTTATGGGATCCCTACATAATCATATTTCATCTACAACTTCCCAGGGTCCACCCTGGCCACAACTAGAAGAACCATGATCATGGTGCTATCATTTTTGTGGTGGTCTATCCACTACCTTCCCTCCTCAGTATGTCAGGTTAAAAAATCATGTTCATAGTGATCACACCACTCATATGCATAATATCACCCCTCTTTGATCTTCCTTGGTCCTCCGTGTGGTCTCTGTGACTCATGAATACATGATTTAATCTTGTAACAAGGAGATCTCCTATGCCAAGACCCTTAATAATAGTGCCTTATAGATACTAAAGAAGAGTCAGCCCCATGACATCCATGGTTAACACTAGCTTCATGGTGTTACTGAGATAGGAATATATATATCACTAGTTCCTGTTCTAGAACTCCATTTTATATGGTAATGTATAGGAATACCACACTAACATGAATGACTTTATGAATACCCTACTAAAACTTCTATGTTCAGATGTAAAAGTCCCTAATTATTTTGAGCGAGTACTACATAAGGTTAGTGAACCTCAAACTATAATTATAAATTTTCATACCTCCCAACTATAGCTCTAAAATCTCTTGAATCTGAATAGAGAACATATCAAGGGTAGTAATCTTTATGAAATAGCTACTGGAAGTCAAACTATGAGAGTGAAAACTCATTATACATCTGTGTGACTTGAATCCACCAGCATTAAGCCAACTATGGAAAATTATGTCAACCATCACAACCATTTGATCTATCGGGGTCCGCACAATCTTGAAAACTCAGATCACCGACTCATGCCAATCCCCCAATGCCTAGGGATCTGGCTCACCGTGGTACCTCTGAGGCCTCTAGAAATAGAACTTCTAGAGTAAATTAAGCCTTAAAAAATCATCATCATGATATTTTAGTAAAATATTCTTCTTGAAATGTAGGGGTGTTTCTACCCTCCCACATGGAGGAAAGATCTCATGAGATAGCCCTTTAACTAAGGAATCATCACTCATCATATCGTCATTACAATTTCAAATTAGAAACCTAACTGGATATCTTTGCAAAGTCATCTTGAAAATTAATCAAGACATACCATGATCATATGAGCATATATATTTTGGAATTTGACTCAAGAAGGATACTAAAAGGACTCAATCCTATATGATTCATCTATCAATGATTACTATGACCAATGTCTCAGTATGCCGAGTCGAAAATTAGGTAGTTAGAGTCTTGGTGAATGAATAAATCATAAGAATCACCAAATTTGGTTTACCTAGCCTGAAACCTGCACTCAAGAAACATTGACACTGTTTCCCTATGTTCCAAACCAAATGTCACAAGGGGAATAAAATCCAAACAACCCCTAAGGTTGAACGAAATTTGATACAAATCTATCATTATCTAACCCAACAGGGTCCATCTTCCCAATGGAAGGTCGATATTCAACTACCTCAAGCCCGGCTCCATAAGATAGGGGCTGGCGGAAAGTTCCGAGAAGGAATAACTCATATGGTATGCCTCTTCTTAATGTACCTATATTTATGCACCCAGACATATCCATGTATAAGTATAGATGAATAATAATAAAAGAAAATAACTTATAGAGTAAAAACCATGCATTTAATAATCTATAGAGAATTAAAAATAATTTTAAAGTGTAAACTAAATTTAATGTGGAAAAATATACACCCACCGAGAAAATATGTCCCAACTCGACAACAACTGGAAAAAAGGTTGAGAGACCCTTACTCCAGATTTCTAAGCCCTGACCACCATACAAGGTCAACTGCACCTGAGTATCCCTATACTCCTTTGAAATCACCATTGACCTATCCATCATCTACATAAGACAAGACATGTGTGGTCAAATCCTAAGTAGGATTGAGTATCTACATACCTAGTAGAATGCCTTGAAAACATGAGGGGGATAAATATGATACATGATTGGAGTAGTCATCTCATCCCAAAGTAGGAGGGAAACAAAATCCAACAAAAGAAGATATATATACTTATATAAGAAACCCATCTAAGAGAGAAAGGGGATATACATCTCACAGCCTAGCTATGAAAAATGGGTCTTCCATCATCACTAAAAATTTTATTGATGATTCCCATCATCTCACATTTTTTTCCAAATAAGTAACCACGTAGAGGACCGACACATTTCCACTGTTCTACATAGTTAAGGAGAACAATATCCAAGTAGAGGACCCATGCCCTAGTGTGTATGGAGTGTTATAATCAATAGGTAGAGGACCCACTACCTAGTGTGTTATGGGGTACCAATTAGTGGATAGAGGACCCACAACCTAGTCCATCGGGAGGGTAGAAATCAGTAGATGGTGGTACCTCTCCCTATTCTGTCAGTGGGTACCACTTAGTAGATATGGGAACCATAACCTATTCTTATATGAGTTACCACTTAGTGGATAGATAGAGGACCCATGGACTATTCTTCCAAGGGTTACCAATCAATAGATAGAGGACCCATGCCCTAGTTCATCTGGAGGTACTACTCGGTAGATGGAGAGATGACCCCCACCCTATTCTTGTTAGGGTGGCACCACCCAGTAGAGAGATAGAGTAACCCCAATCTAGTTTATCAGGGGGACAAATAATTATACAGAGGACCCACAACCCAGTATATCAGGGGGATACCACTCAGTAGATAGATTGATGACCCATGCCTTGGTCCATTAACGGTATTTCCAACCACGAACTCTCGCTAATAATCCTACCAAATCACTGACATTAGCGAGCAATGACTAAAGAAAAATAACACTCATAAAATCATACATTGTATCTCAAAATACACTATGAATTTTACCATCACATTCTATGTTGGAAAAACATAAGATAGCTTCCTCGAGGGCCAAAATTTTAGTCCAAAAAGGAGACATGAGAGGTAGATGATTTATGAATAAGTACATGACGTGTAAGGGGGTCCACACAACATGTGACCTCACCCAACCTCTTGGAAATGTCCTCAACAAAATATGGATTGCTTGAAATGGAGAAATAAAGAACATGTAATGGTACTACATGTCATATATTATCCACCTAGGGTTGATCCCTATTCTCATGGCCATTACTGTGTCCATGTACTCCCAGAGAACATGGAGTGTCCTTCTACATGGGGTCCTAGGCGCATGCATCTGGTACATGACTTAGTTTTCCATGGAGGGTCACACGGAGTATGGCCCAACCAAATTACATGTGATTCTTATCTCTTTCTTAAAACCCTAGACACTTCACCAAGGGGACCATAAATTGTATGTACATCCCATCACATGTCATGTAGTTGAAATTTTTTAGAACATAAAATCCATCATGAGCCTTTTAGATCCATCACTCCCACTACTGAATAAAACTTTTACCACTAAAAATCTGTGTAAATCACCTTTTTTAGTTTATTCAAACCCAATGGTGGTCGGAAATTAGATTTACAATCCTCCACTAGAAGCCACCACACACCTCTTAAACTTTCCATCATCATTTCCCCTATAAATCTTATATCCATGGAGTAATACCCATTTTACATATCAATAAATATTCAAATAATTTATGAATCCATTGTGTGCACATCCACCATAAATCCATGGGTTCGATCACACTCATACACACCTAGAAATGTTGAACCGTAACCCTGTATAATAAAGACAAAGAACATAAAAAATAGTTAGGGGAAAGGCACAAGAAAAAATTAAATAATCATTGGAAAAGTGTTCTTGGAAAATGATCTTGGATCAAGGATATCTTGGGTGAGAATCATGGAATAATAAATAATGAATCTAATAAACAATTTAATTTGACACACATGTTCATATAAAAGATTAAATTAAGTATAGATCTAATAATATCAGATAAAATCAAAATAAATCTACTAAGGGAAGAAACTATAATTGAAAATACATAACTCAATATTGGTTCATTAATTGGTGAATAACATGTTTTCTAGAAATGGGGATGATATTTTTCATTTTTAATATGTCAATACACCTCGATTTTGTTACCGAATTTCATCGGATATTGTTCTGTCAATAATGAATGATGAAACATAGTTTGAATGATTATAGGGTTATGAGGATAAACCTGAATATTTTCCATAACAAAATACTTATATAGGGAAATATATTTTATTAATTAAATTAATTAAATAAATAAATTAATAAATTAATCAAATTTACGTACCCACCAACAACTACCTCATCAAACCGTCTAAAGTTTATCGACTTTAGGTCAAACCTAGAGTAAAGAACATGATCCAGAATCAACTTTCATCTCATATTTTTTTTCAAGGACTCCATTAAAAATATTTTCCATTATTTTTGAAGAAAAATTTTATTGTCATATAAAATATATTTAACATTTTTATAATATTAATTCTGGGATATCCAAACCTTAGAATCACACACTGTCTCATCACCAGAATCCAATAATATTTCTCAATATATTTCAAAATATTACAGGGAAAAACATATTCTCTATAGTGAATCCAACCAAAACACATTTTGGATACAATTTTATCATACTGTATTCATTTTGGAACAATGAACTTTTCTCACAACTAAATCCTCATCTAGAGGCTTAATTGTGCGGAAATAAGAGCCTTAGTTGTTTTGAAAATAAGCCTAAAATATTTATTTCACATATGGATGAAAAGAGTAGAATCTAGAAGAGAATCAATGATACATAAGATACTAAGGGGTCTGGTGTGATCTCAATCAAAACATACTCATATATATATGAACATTTTCTCCCCTTGATATATCTTATAAATCATATGTGTACCTATAATTTTTTTTCTTGAAACTAAGTGACTACTAGACAAGGATCATATAAATCTAGTATAATCATTTAATATTTTTTTGATTGTCTGAAAAGACCAACCACGTTGATGATTAACTCACATGTCATTCATTTAACAGATGATCATATCACATACCCCTCATCAAATTAGTAGAACAAATCATATATTACTGAACTATTCATGGACATACATTTTCTTATTCTTATTCATTCAAGGAAAAAATGCCTTTTCATTTCATACAAGTTGAAAAAGCTAATCTTGGTTACACTCCAACCTATGATATGATCAACAACATACCTAACCATCCCCAAATTTTCTAAGTTCATTTTATACTTACATAAGTATGGTATAGAATTATTAAGGTTCCCATGCTTGGTATCACACCAAGCTCAGGTAATAAGGATTGATAATAAGAATAAAAACCTATGTATACATGTGAATCTATAACATTACATGAGATATTCTTCATAGAGTCAATACAAGTAATAATTATATACTTATTACCTAATGAATACATTTTCATATGTTTTATAAAACCTTTATAGTGAGTATATGAATTGTTCATTCTAATCATAACATAACATTAAAACCCAAAATACTCCATAATGATCATTTATTATAGAAAACTCAATGTTTTTTCTTTGAGGGGATATTTATCATTCAACCATTAATTAAAGTAATGTTTGAAGCACACATGAATGAAAGATAAATAGAGATTGACTTTTTTAAAATTACATGATATATTTATAACCATTACAAAAAACATATTAAGTTTTATCCATATATTCTTTATGAATATTATGTTGTTGATGCATTAATGGTTTTTTAAATATTACATCCATATGAAATTCCTATCACATCCTTACATGACCATCTGATAAAATACCCCTACTAACATTTTAGAAAGAATCATTTATGAATAAAGAAAGTTTGAATAATGGAGATAATTAAGAATAATCTTCCTTAATTTAAATTGTTTAAACCTATAATCAAATTACTTAACTTCTTAACATAAAATTCAATAATGTTATATTCGTTTTGTCTTCTTATAACTCTTTCTATGATTAAAATCATTATAAATTTTGAAATTATTCCATCAAACATTTTACTTTAGGTCAATGTAACCATTTATATTTTTATCCAACATTTCTAATCTTTTTTATGATAAAGTGACATTCACTTCATTATGGTAAATTCATGTAAGCATGAAATTTTTTATTTACCACTATTTATTTAACCTTTTAGAAAATAAATTGAATTATACATTTTAAATAAGAAAGAATAACAATTATATTCACTTTATTATAATAACTAAATTTAACTACTTACATTTTCTTACCATCATATCATAAAACATATTTTAGGATACTAAGTGTAATTAAATTTTTCATAATAACTATATATAAATCATTATATTTATTTATCATAACATATATTAACTATTTAATGATATTATGTGAAGAATCACTTTTAATATTTTATTGGTATAATCTTTTATTTTTTAATATTTAACTTATCTAAGTTCAAACATACTCCCACCTACCTCTTAGACACCATATACTCTTTGTAATAACTTTCTATGACACAAAAAAACTATTTTTTGTTTTAGGAAATAACATTATTTCATTTAAGAAATAATATCTGAAAAATAAAGTATTGTTTCCATATCTCATATAGAATTCTATTTGTGTAGAGTATTTTTGTGAAAAAATAATAATTTATTTATTAAAATAAACTACTTTTGAGAGGGAATAAAATTACATCATATTTTAATAGGTAGTTGGATAAAAACATTATCTAGGATAAAACACTTTTACCCATATCTTCTTTTGAAAACATGTTATAGAATCCAATTAATCATAAAACTAATGTATATAATTAATCATCTCATGTTACTCATAAAAAAATCTTTGTTAACACCTATTATCATATATGAGAAGTGAGATGAAGAATCACTTCCTTTACTTCAATTTATATAATCTTGATAAATATCTTTACATTTAATTTTTTGATGTTGCATCTGTTTACTTCATTACTTTAATGAAACTATAAGTGCATTAAATTATTCCTATGATTTTGAACTCCTATTGCAACACCCAAATATTTTATGATATATTTATCCATAAATAAGTTTCATTTATTTTATAGATTTATTTACACGTAATATATAAAACCAGGATTATCATACATAGATATTACATCTTTTTAGATGAATATTAAATACATTACAAAAACACACATCTGAGGATGATAATAGTTTGTTTATTTGGAGACTAGGTACAAAATCTTCTATATTGTTGAATGATATTAAAAAAATAACATAAATATTTTTCCCTTTAGTAGTCTTCACAAACATATTCTACTTAAAACATTTATTCATAAGCAGGGGAAAGGAAACATAAGAAAGTGTGAGATCAGATACTTTGTAAGGGTAAACAAGGAAGATATGTAACCATAAAATGAACATAATTGTATGAGAACACGATCATAAAAATTTAAAACCGTACCCTATATATAAAACATCATAATATTTAGTCATGACAAAAATATGGGATGTTCACAAGACTTGAATCATAAGGGAATCAAAGAACATCATCTATATGAGCATGAAATTGGAATAATACATAGTTTTGTGACATAAACATCAACTTATGACATCATGAAAATGATAAATAGAGACAAGTTCACTAATTAAGTTAAGGACATGAAATAAGGCCCTCATGTAAACTTATGGACATGCAACTAGTTCCACACATATATAGACATGAATGACTGGTCTATACATAATACTATGAAAATGTAATCAGGTTCACACATAAAATTGTGAGCATGCAATCAAGTTCACATATAATATTTGGAACATGTAATCAGGTTTATGAATGATATTCTGAACCTGTAATAAGGACCACACATAACTTATTTACACATGAGTTATCCATATTTATCCAATTTATTGGAGAGATATATAGGCCCCACCTATCATGTAATGAAAATCACAAGTATATGTACTATAATATCATAAAACATTAATAATATCATAACACTTGAAATGAAATGGGTTTCATAAAAATTTAATCATATCATAAATTATATAAAATATGCAGGTTTCAAAATCATTTAATCATAGTATAACCCATGGAATAAGAAGTGATTTTAATAATAATTTTATCATGGTATAAATTATAGAAGAGAAACGGGTTTTGTAGTCATCTTGTGATGAAAAACCATTAAGAAAAATAACAAGGATGGTATCTAGGGCCCAAATCCCCATCAAATCATAAGTTACACCAAAGGATCTCATCTTATATATAGTTTTATTTTAAAAGATCCCATGGAACATTTCTTGAGGAATTTTTTTTTAAAATAAAGTTTTAAAACTAAAAATTTACAAAAAAATTTAGAAATATTTTTTTTTGAAAATAATATTACAAACATATAAAGTAAAATTCAATTAAAATAGTGGTCATTATGGAATAAACTTTTATTCAAGTATTAAAAATTAAAACAAATATTCATTTTATATTTTTGGTAAAATCGAAAAAGGAAATATTTGGAAAATGAAATGAATATTAATTTAATTTTTTTTGTAAAAATTTAAATATGGGTACAATTTATTTAATAAATTATTTGAATAATATTAAAAAAATTGATAACTTTTTTAGAAAACATGGGTTTTTGTAGAAAACTTTTTCCCACCAAAGAGAAAAATAAATGCAATTTTTATTAAAAACAATTTCTCAATTATTTTAGGTGCCAAAGAGTGAAAAAATGGTACTATTAATTGAAAGTATTTTTTTTAACCAAAGGATAGGAAAATTAATGATAATTATTGAGTCTTATATCAAAACATTTAAACATTATAGACCTAATCATAAATAATACTAATAAATGATGAGATTGTAACATTTATCAATTACAACTTTGGTAACATTTGAAATATTATCCCTATGAAAGAGAGATACTCAAATGGATATTTAATCACCATAATTTTTAGGAGAATATTCATAAAATAAATTAAAGTGAATTATATACACCATATAAAATAAATACGCGTTGAATATGGAATGTGTGTTGCTGAAGTAAAAAGTGAGATAGAAATCCCTTACCACTTTAGAAATATTTTGAATCGTAAGTGCCAACAAAGAATAAGATAAAATGAAACTATACATATCATGAAAGTGAGTATATTGATGATATAAAATTTAAAAGGGGTATTATATACACCACGTAAAATAAATGACCTGTGAATTTGTAGATGTCTCTATGAAATAAAAGAGAGACTAGAAATACCTTTTCCTAAGTCTTGACTTCCTTCATACACGGTTGAACCTCCTATAAAATAATTATAAGTTTATTTTGAATATATTATAAAACCATAATTATATATATTATAACATATATGATTTAATTACAACAATTTGTGACCAATTCCTTGTTAAAATCATATTTCGAGCAAAAACCTCTTTGTTTTTTGTATATGTTTTGATTTTTTATTTTCAGTACTATTACTTTGATCATCGTTCCAAAATATGTATAATAATAATAATAATTAAATAATTATAATATTTATAAATAAATTATACTTTTATAACTAATCATGATATATTGTTTTGGGAAATGACGTACGTTATGATCATATTGACGGTAGGGCCTATATACACATGAGTAACGCTTCCATTTTTCAACAATCATTATGGAAATACGGTAAGTAATAATTAATATTTATTGAATAATAATAATAAAATAAATAAAATATTATTTATTTAAATATAATTATACATATCATCCATATGTTGTGGTGAATAAAAGATAGAGTCACATCACTTCGTGAAAACAGTAGTCTATACGAACACAAATAATGTTATCATCTTTCACTGAGTGGAAATTTATGGAAGAAAATTATATAATATTTTTTAATAATTATAAATATTTAATTGATATCAAAATTATTTCAATTATATCACATATATTCCTTAAATTTATCCTTATTATATTCCATGATAAGTGTTAGTGAAAAACAAATTGTATCACTTCACGAGGTGGAAGTCCGTTGTACACAAAAGCGACATTGTCGTATCCCTTACAAAATGAAAATTAAAAAGTTATATATGAAATAAGGACTCCATATGTATAATGTTTCTATAAATATCATATATATAATTCATATACATCATCATACATAACCTTGAGAGGTAGTAATAGAAAGACGAATGACATCTATTCGTGGGGCAGTAGTCCACCGTATACACGTATGAGGATTTCGTAATCTATTTGATGAAAGCGAAGATGGATATTGGTAATTACCTTACTATAACAATATATTAGTATAATTAATATACTAATGTTATTATATCATCAATGTTTAAGGATAATTTAACAAGGCGTAGGAATAAATAAAAAATACTTATTGAAGAATGTTACCTCTTCTTTGGGTATCCTCATTAGGTTTGCACTAAAAGATTTCTTAGGATGAATTTGTGATAAAAATAAGGATTACATGAAGAGAGGATATAATTTTTTAATGTATTTTACTAACCACAAGTGTTTTAATACATGATGAGGATAGGAGAGTTGGTGGACTTTTATAAGTGAGTCGAGTGGCACACCTATAAATTTTAAAAAGGAAAAGGTATACCCTTGATTTTCACATGAAAAATGGGAAAACATTGAGTGTTATAAATAATTATAAATTATAGGGTCTGAATATGGAAAATAAAAATATTTTTGATATCTATTTAGAATCATTTTAACCCTTATCTCTTTAGTTTAACCCCTGGTAAAATCATTTTACATTAACCGTGATAATTAATTTTTAGTATTTTCACTATTCAATTTTCTAAATAATTAATATAGACAAATTAGATAATATAAATTATACTTTTTCAAAATTTTTAATCAATTTTTAAAAATTAAATTCATAAAAGTGGAAAAAATTAATTTAAAATTAATCCTACAGGCGTGATGAGAAAGTAGGTTTTTAAAGAGAAAAGTTCAAAAGTTTACAAAGTTGTAAAAAAAAATCAATATGAAAAAGATTATAATGACATAAATTGGATATATATATATATATATTTAATTGAAAACCAATTTTCATTATATCTTATCACTATAAATAATTTAATTGATAAGACTATTTTTGATTAAAATTCAGTATTTCCCGCTATTCATCGAAAAATTAATATTTTTAAAAAATTATAAAAAATTAACATTAAAGTAATTTTGAAATGATTATTTTAAAAAATTAACCTTTTTTCCAATAAAAATTCTAAAATATTCAATAATTAGTTTTAAAATAAGTTTGAAAAAGGAAACTAAACTACTTTTTTTTAAAAATACAGTCTCTAAGCATATAATTGGATTTTTTATTATATCATGTATAGAAAACTCACAAGATGAATTTTAAATATTTTATTTAATATATAATATATAAATTTCATTAAAATAATTTACCAAAAGTTGTTTTTTATTTTTTTAAGTAAGAAATTTTCATATAAAATAAGTTTTCCAGAAAAAGATTTCCATTATTTCGAAATATTTTTTTATTAAATTTTCATCAAATAATTCATTTTTTATACATGTATAAACCATATATTTTCACAATTTAGTTAATACTATTCATACCTTCCATTCAAAAATCTAGGTGATAACTACCATGTAATTAATATTTTAATAACATGTCATGATTTGTTTAAATTTAGTGTTCTATGTAACAAAAACTAAACAAAATGTTTTGTGTAACAAATAATATTGAAATAATGAAATTCATTTATAAAAATGTTTAACAAAATCTCAAGGTTTTACATTTTACCCCCATTAAAATGAAATTATCCATCAAAATTTATCACTTTGGTACCAAAAACTGAGGATACTTGTACCTTATTACATCCTTAGGTTCCCATGTAACTTCCTAAAGCTGGTTGTTTTACCACAAAACCTTGACTAGGTAAGTGGTCTTGTTTTGTATAACCTTCTCTATTTAATATAGAATAAATACCAATTGTTTCTCATAAGAAATATCATGCTCTAATGTTATGAAATCTTAGTTCAGTACATGTGATGGAGCAGGTATGTACTTACTCATGAGAGATACATGGAATACATCATGAACCCAAGAAAGGTTTGATGGAATTTATAATTGATAAGCTAACATCCTAATATGATCAATAATTTCAAATGGAATGATGTACCTAGGGATTAGATTTCCTTTGTATTATAAGCATAATTTAATCCTTTGGTTTTACTTCGATAAACTTCCACTTAATCTTTTACTCCAATGAAAGAAGATTAATTTTTTTATACCTGAAGAATCAATAGACTACATGATCTATAATATAATTATAAGTCATTCTTTATATCTCTACTTAGAAAAAGACAGCACTGGTATTCCAATATATATAAATACTTATATGGTGAAGTAATATGTCAATATATGAAACTTCATACAAAGTTAAAATTATACCATTCCATAAATGGTTAACCTTATAACCCTACCAAAATTAATAGTTTATAATAAAAGTCACTAAATTTATCAAAATTACCTCAATAGTAATCCACCATATATAAAAAATTTTCTCTTGATTATCACATTCCAAACATGTGAATACCATCATCATGTATTTTTTTGAAACATGGTAATAAATATAATTACCATAAAATCTTATTGAAAACATAGATGTTTCCTTTTTCCTTAAATAAAACATACATTATTAGATATATTAATTAAATCAAAATATGTTGTGAACTCCATCAATGATAACATTAACCACTTTGTTTATAAATCATTAATCAGTTACAAGGTTTTTAGTACTTTCCAATTTAATTTATTTATATCTCTTATCCATTTATCCCAACATCATTATCTCAAAATTTGGAACATATTATGGTTTATCTTCCCTTAATCATTAGTTTTTTAATGAAATTTTACCTTTCTATTAAATCACATTACTTGGTCATCAATACAATTCATTATATTTTTGAAAATACATAATGGAAATGCTCTATATAAAATTATTGTATATTTCATGATTCATATAAAATAACTCTTTAATTCTAATACATAGACACTTTAATCATTCCTCTTCATTCATAAACCATTAAATATGCATTATCTTCTTATTCCTTAACACTTATTTCCTTTCATATTTTATTTTTACTGTCATCATCATCATTAATATAACCATTCGTCATAAATCCTTACTGATTATATTCTTGACCTTTCCCCTTAGGGAATTTATTTCTATAATGCCGATACATTCTACATATAAAACATTTATCCATTAGTAGTACCTTATAGAGACCAATATTCATATACATTGTGCCCACTTCAATTTTCATTTTCTCTTTTAAGTTTCTTATCCTATACCCTTATTATCCACATAAAAAACATATTATTGTTCCTTTGAGTCATCCCTTGAGTTATTCTACCTACATTCTCAACATATAGTATATTGTACCTTCTTTTCTCTATGGTCTCCAATACCTGAACTCTCAGCAAACTTTTTATTTCTCTTCTTGGGTGATTCCAAGAGTTGGTTAAGATGAAAATTTTTAATCATTTCCCATGAAAAATTATTAGGAATAATCATAATATAATTCACTACATTCATCAGAACATTTAGTTTCTCATTAGTAAATTGTCTTTAACCTTTAATTTCAACTTAGTTCCTTCTTTTTCCCATTATTGACTAAAATAAAAAATCATAATGTCAATATTCCTTGTGAGAAAACACATAATAATGAAAAATCACTTATAAGATGTCTAAATCATGAGACCTAATTTTAAATATTTTCCACATTACACTTAACATAGGCCATTAATGGTTATTATGTAAATTGTTTATGATGGTTCACTAAGATTTTGTAAATTTTAGAAGCATATCCCTCAAGAGTGTCAAACTAGGTTTTTATCAAGGACCATTTTCATGCATCCAGTAACGATCAATTCTAGATCAATGTGCTCTTTTCAGAGTTAATACTCATAGGTACCTCTATGCTAGAGCCACATCCACTTGTATTATCCTTACATTGATTTAATTTCTTGGAAAACACTCACTCAATCCTTCTCTAAAATTTCAAGACATTTCCCCATACTTTAACTCTTACATATAATTATCCTCAGACATATCCCATGAAATATCCAGAAAAATATTCTTAGGGATCTCACTATGTTTTTATCATCATAGTTTCCAATGGTTAACTAAACCTTTCCTCATATACCAACAATAGTACCCTTTTATTGTCATACATAGATATTATATCTTTTTAAATGAATATTCAATACATTACACCAACACACACCCGAAGACCATAATAGTTCAATGTATTCAGAGACTAGGTACAAAATCTTCTAGTATGGTGAAATATCTTCAACATTTCCAATAAATTTATTATAAGGCCCCAGCCTTAAACCGTACTTAATCTTGAGTTATTACAAGATTACACATTGAGGATCTTTTCAGGTTTAGAGTTTTAGAGAATTAGATCATGAAACTTGCATTACATTCCACATTTTAAACAAAGTGGCTACATAAAAGACAGTATTCATTCTTCCCATCAATGGAAACATATTGAAAATAAAACATGGATTCTTTCTTGACACATCCTTGACACTATCATCACATCATGTACCTTTCCCTTGACCTGTGAAAAAAATTTCAAAAACTTGGGATGAGCATAAAAAGCTCAGTAAGGGTTATAAAAATATGTAAAGGAAACATGAGTTCATATATACACAAGAATGAAATCATACTTTATCCATAAAACATAGGCACTTTAACACACCTCATCAAACCATGAATAAATCATAGAAATCATAAGACATAAAGGTAACTTGAGGCATTCATAACATTCTTACATAGGGAGTAACCCTCTTGGTTACGTTTGGAATACCCATCACAGTATATTCCCTAAATCTCTTCGGAGAAACCTTAATGTTTCACTCCTTCGCGTTAACCAATGCATTGGAGAGCTATATCGGGCTCACCCGCCCTTAGTTTATCACGGAACCACCCGTTTTCATAACAATGCCCAAGAACCATAACATAAATGTATCACATAAAACATGCATAAAGGAAACATAACATTTCCACATTTCAATCATAATATAACATTTTAGTATATTGAAATAATGAATCCATTCAAAAATAAACCATTTCCAAAACCATTTAAAACATTTAATAAAGAGATTTTTGAATCAAAGTGTCCCATACCACCTTGAATATTAAAATTTTAAACCATTAATATCCATATAAATAAATCCTTAAAACCATTTTGAAAACATGGATATTAATAAGAAGAAATAATTAAAACATTTAAAACGATATTTTGGTTAAAGGGGTTTTACCAAAATTATAGACACTTGAATACAATAATTGAGGAATAAAATTTAGTCAAAAAATTATAATATCATGAGAATAAATGGATTCATGATATAATACTACAAAGGAGAGTATATACACCATATAAGAGTGAATTGGTGCATAACAACAATGAACCCTCAATAGAAATGTCAAATGTGATGAAATCCCTTACAAAGAAGGTATCCTTAAATTAAGGACAAATCAATCTCAAAAATATGTGTGAAAAATATAAATACACCCAATATAAGTGGATATTAAGTGTAAAACAATAAAAGGTCATTCACACATATTCAATGGATGACATATTCAATGACTACATGTTGAACCCAAAGAAATCGAAATTGGGTTAAAAAGTTCCCTTGACAGCCTAACGGCATCACATCAAAATGAGTTGATGAGAGATAAAAAGTGTATCTCATCACTTGGACATAAAATTTACATCAATAAGGATATATGAGAACATATCCCAACATAACAATATATAAATTAAAAGACCCAACAAAAGAAGTCTTTTTTTAAAAAAAAGAGGAGGGTGAAAGGTTCCCTTACAGACTTGGGTATCTTTCAAAACAAACACCCCATGAAATAAAGACACTAGATCATTGATGTAAATACTCATAAACGAAAGTATATTGCACAAAGAGTAGAATAATGGGAAGTACATACACCACTCAATGGAATTTGTGAAAAATGTAGCATAAATCTCACGGGAATAAAAGTGAGATGAAAAATCCCTTAAGAAAACTCGGCAGCCTAACGGCGCCACATAAAACTTCTGAATATGGATTGATGAGATCAAATAGGGTATCTCATCACATTACAATAAAATTTACAGTAACAGTAATATAACAGAACATCCCCCAACATTACAAAGAGGAGCTTAAAAGAAGTGACATAAAGGAGAGTTCTTAAAAATAAAGAGAGAGGTTAGATCTCTTACAAAAGTTCGGCAGCCTAACAGCACCACTCAAAACTTCCAAAATGGATTGATGAGAGAGAATAGGGTCTCTCATCACATGAACATAAAAATTACAGTAAGTTAAATATAAAATATCATCCCAATAACAAGAAATATGAGCTTTAAAAGGAATGACATAAAAGTGTGTACTTAAAAAGAAAGAGAGGAGTAGGATCCCTTACCTCGGGTCCGACTTGACTCGATCGTTCTTTAATCTCCTGAATAATAAACTTGAGTTAATTTATACTTCCTTAAGAACCTCTTTCAAGTTCATTATTCCTTTTATATCACTTATTACCATGTCATAAACATTATGTAATCATTTATGTTAATAATATTTGTTTTGCCGATATTTGGTTCTTAAGTCGAAAGTGGACTTCTTACAATTACATGTTGTTCGTGTGGCCAAATGTTTATTATATCCAGAATTGTATTCATGATGTAGATATCATATATGTCATATATATCTAGTACATTCATGCATTTATAACATTACATAATCATTTAGAGGTAAGAAATGAAATGCACCGTTCATGGAGACGGTAAGCCGTACGTACGCATGAACGCTACTTTCATTTCTATTTCGTATTTTATAGAATTAAATAATATATATATAAAGGTATATTATAATTACAGTATAATATCATATATAATATCATAGTTCCATTTTTTATACGTCCCACATATGGTATTTAACGAATCAAATCACTTTGAGGGGGCGGTAGTCCGCACTTCCTTAAATGAAGATATCACGTTTACCCATAATGGAAACCATAAAGGTATGCCCAAAATGAAAAAAAAGAAGCTTAAGGAAAACATAAACACATTATATATCGTATATAAAAATAGTGACATCATAATGGCCACCTTTGAAGTTGTTAAATGAGTATTGAACAATCATCATTTCGGGAGGCAGAATTTCTCCATCCATGGAAACCGTATGTTCTTTAACCATTTGATGTAGTTGTGTGAGAGTGTAGCTAGAATAAATCTTACAACAACATCCTAGTATATTGAAGATACTGGTGTTGTTACAAAATAAGTAAATAAAAAGAGTTTATGGGGTTGTAGAAGAAAAATAAAACTAATGAACATGAGAGAATGAATTACCTTTAAAAGCATAACTCCTATTGATTTGAACCTAAAGGCTTCCTTTGAAAGGATTCTGCCCAAAGGGAATCCTCTAAGATGAGGAGAGGGATGTTTAGAGAGTAAATGGGAAGGGTTTGGCGGAGACAAAGGCTTTTGGAGTGTGTGAAATGAGGTAGAGGTGGGGGCCTTTTATAAGAGGAGAGGAGGGGCACTTTTGGAAAGTGAGAAATATTACTTTATTTGAAAATGTGTTTCGGTTTTAAAAGGTCCCACATTGATATAATTCGTGGATAAGGTGATAAGGGTTCGAAATAAACCCATAAAATAAGTTTTGGACATGTGTAGGTCATAGATTTTACATTATATTCTCATTTTATTTAAATCGTCAGATAATGATGTCATCGCTACATCATTATGATGTCATAAATAATTTAATTTATTTAATGTCTAAAAATTATAAAAAAATTACTATGATGTAGTAAATCTTTTTAGATTTCCAATTACTATTTATAATAAAATATCTGACTTGTATAACCCCACTTAAAAATTGTTTTAGTAAAACATATCATGTTTGTGTCATTTTTACTTTTACATTAAATAAAAAGTTATTTATGTCATTTCCCAACCAAAGTGGCTCCATGGGGTCCCCAAGTTGACCCATGACTTTTATTGGTCGTAAATTACACATCCAATGAGGTTTGGACATGTTTCAAGTTCATTTCATATTATTAAAAAATTATTTTTACCTTAAACTACACTAATTCCCTCTAATCGCGATTAAAAACTTAATAAGTTACTATTCACCAAAAAATTATTTTTATCCCATTGAACCACATTTTACTTATTAATTAAAACCATGTATGTCGGATTTTTTAAATTCAAAACACAGAGATGGAAAAATTTCATTTAAACGGAAAATTCAGTTTTTATAAGTACCACTTAGTGGTGTCACTATTCATCAAAAATTGATGTTTTTCAGAAAAATCCCAAAAATTCACCCTAAGCTATATTTGATATTCCGAATTAAAAAATTAAGTCTATTTTAAAAAAATCAAAACAAATAAGTCACATTAATTAATTTAATAATTAATTCTCGCTGTCAGAGCAAATAGCGTGTTTTTATGAAACAATAAGTATCAAAAGATTGCCACTGGTTTAAGTCTGATTTCAAAGTGAAATTAATTCCAACGACCACTATTGGACTTAATGGTAAAAATCTATTCTAATTTCACTTTAAAACCAATTCAAAAGATAATCTAATCATATAAATAAATTAGATTAAAAAGATTTTTTGAATTAAAATACAACATTTTACACTATTCATTAAAAAAATGAACTTTATCGGAAAGATACCAAAAATTTACACAAAGTAAATTTTGATGTTCCGATTCATAATAAGAGTTTTATTTTGTCCAAAAGAATGTTTAAGAGTCAACAAAACTATATTTAATGATGGTTCAACATCAAAAGGTGATAAGTGAACCTTTAGTGAAAACTAGGGCATTTACGCCTAAAATTGAATTCATTCCGTATTTTAAGCCTCTATCCTTTATTGGATAAATGTAAAAACATTTAAAAACATATATAATCATATTTTAGTTATTTCTATCCATTCCCGCCATTACAACGGCTACATGTTAAATACCATTTAAAATAATATTATTTTATTATTAGAGTGCAATGTAAGATTCCCAAGAAACTCGTTGTTGCGTGTTGGGTACGCCATCGAGCATAGCGTCCCCTTTAAAGTCATATCAATATTTTATTCACAAATATGGATAAATATGAAAATTTCATATTCTTTATTTACCTGGGGTGTTACATCCTTCCCCCCTTTTGGGAATTGCGTCCCCGTAATTTTTAAAATTGAGCTTGGAAACATCCTTGAAAGTCCCACATCGGAACAAGATTCGGTAAAACAACCACTTTAAAATAAAGAAATATAAGTACAAAGATCACCCGAGTTAACCCATACTAGGATTCCATGTAGAGAAATATGGACATGGAGGAGAAAACATAGGGTCATGTTCTGATGGAGAGTGATAGAAAACATGTTTAGGAGAAAGTTAACAATAAGAAAATCACAAACTTGTGATGGGTTAAACGGTGTTGGGTTCCCCAGTAGGAAAAGTTAATAGACAACATTTTTGTTTTAAGTTTCTTTTTATTGAGGAATTTATTCATAAGGAAACATAATCACTTATCATGTTGACTTTCAACTTTTACTAGATTCCTTAATCAAACTCATATTTTTTCCAAAAGACAAGTATTTGGGGAGACTTGTTCGCATTAAGAGTACTATAATCAACTTATAGAGAATCACCTAATCCACCAAAGAGAACTATATACATCCCATATCTTTAGACCTTAACCAAAACCAAAAAAAATGTTAGTACAAGGTCAGATAATCCAGAAATGGATAACCCTTTAAAAAGAAAATCTATGCTTAATCTCCAAAATTTGTCCAACAAAACCCAAAGTTCAACGAGGATCATCCGATAAACAATTTGTCCACAAAATTCTTCAAAGTAAACCAATATAAGATTGAAACCCAAATATTTGAAGGATTTAGTCACATAGTCTTCCAAGTTAAATCGTAACATTTATCTCCAAACAACATCAGTTGCTCCTAAAGTCTCGTATTGAAAAGTAATTAACCTAATCACATATCCTCTATGATAGGTTAATCATTTTCTTAAATAACCCAAAATCAAATTACTCTTAAAAAAAAGAATCAGTCAAACTAACCAGGGACTTCACGTAGTCCAGTGGTAGGCGATAAATACCAGTTGCACTTTGATTGTGGGTTCGATTCCCGTAGCTTTGTCCAACGCGACAGGTAGTCACACGGTCTACGTGTTGTCCTTTTTCCAAAACTATATAATTCTCAAATAATTCCCCAAAAAGGGATAAAATCATCAAAAATAACCATAACATAATTTAACCTCAATTTTATCTCATGCCTTTCACTTCAATTATAACATATAGTAACCCATAATTACCTCAAAAGTAAGGATCATATAAACCCAAATGGTTATTTATAACTATGTCCACAAAAGAAAAGATAAATATTACTGGAATAAAATTTGCCTATATTAAACATCAGGGTTACACATAATATAAAAAGTCTTCTAATGTAACCCCATCATCAAAAGAGACTTAATACTCTTAAGAATTTTACCATAACTCTTGAAGCCCTTATATGTTGACATCTTACTCATTCAACATTATTCATGATCCATTATCCATTCCTTTCAAACTTATTCCGAAATACCTCTTTCCTACAAACAAAATCATGAATCATATCCTAAGATTCCAAAATAGGAAAACAATAGTCATGAAATAGTACATACCTTTGATTGGTCATTGTCAGTTTCTTCATCCTCAATCGGAATGGCATTAGGTATTGGTAAATGAATATTGGTACGCTCTTGGTGACCCCATTCACGAAACTTCTTCATAGGACATGTGTTTTCATAATGACCATGCACACCACATTTAAAACATTCATTTGATCCCTCAGAAAGAACTTCTTTCCCTTTCCTCGAGTCAACTGGACGCTTCCTTTTTCCATGGCATGTTCTTGCTTTATGACCTTCATTTCCACATCTATAACATATTTTTTCCCTTTGAAACATTTTCCTAGGTGTTTCTTTCCACATCTTTGACACATGGGTTTTTGAACACACTTACCTTTATGATTATTACCTATACTTCCGTAGGGATTTTTTTCTTGAATATATGATGCCTTAGAGAAATCTCCAAGGTTTAGGTGGTCAATAATGACTCCAGATAGTTGGTTGAGGATAATCACAAGAGTTCTCATTGCAGCTCCCATATCATTCAGTTGCTTGCTCAAAAAACTGTCACAATTTCCTTCACATCCACTGTTACTTTGCTGCCTGCTAGATCCAGCCATTTACTAAAACCAAAAAGGTCAGTGTGAGTATATCAACAAAAACATCATGTACTAATGAGTAAGATAAACACTAAGATATACTTACTCATTCACTTTATCTAAAACTATGACTCTTTCTGAAATCCTAACCATTATGGTAATGTCACTTATGCTTAAAGAATACCCTAACCTCTAAAGTTATCTAAACTGACCTTTGATACGAACTATAAGGCCCCAGCCTTAAACCTTACTTAATCTTGAGTTATTACAAGATTACACATTGAGGATCTTTTCAGGTTTAGAGTTTTAGAGAATTAGATCATGAAACTTGCATTACATTCCACATTTTAAACAAAGTGGCTACATAAAAGACAGTATTCATTCTTCCCATCAATGGAAACATATTGAAAATAAAACATGGATTCTTTCTTGACACATCCTTGACACTATCATCACATCATGTACCTTTCCCTTGACCTGTGAAAAACATTTCAAAAAACTTGGGATGAGAATAAAAAGCTCAGTAAGGGTTATAAAAATTTGGAAAGGAAACATGAGTTCATATATACATAAGAATGAAATCATACTTTACCCATAAAACATAGGCACTTTAACACACCTCATCAAACCATGAATAAATCATAGAAATCATAAGACATAAAGGTAACTTGAGGCATTCATAACATTCTTACGTAGGGAGTAACCCTCTTGGTTATGTTTGGAATACCCATCACATTATATTCCCTAAATCTCTTTGGAGAAACCTTAACGTTTCACTCCTTCGCATTACCCAATGCATTGGAGAGCTATATCGGGCTCACCCGCCCTTAGTTTATCACGAAACCACCCGTTTTCATAACAATTCCCAAGAAGCATAACATAAATGTATCACATAAAACATGCATAAAGGAAACATAACATTTCCACATTTCAATCACAATATAACATTTTAGTATATTGAAATAATGAATCCATTCAAAAAGAAACCATTTCCAAAACCATTTAAAACATTTAATAAAGATATTTTCGAATCAAAGTGTCCCATACCACCTTTAATATTAAAATTTTAAACCATTAATATCCATATAAATAAATCCTTAAAACCGTTTTGAAAACATGGATATTAATAAGAACAAATAATTAAAACATTTAAAACGATATTTTGGTTAAAGGGGTTTTACCAAAATTATAGACACTTGAATACAATAATTGAGGAATAACATTTAGTCAGAACTTTATAATATCATGAGAATAAATGGATTCATGATATAATACTCCAAAGGACAGTATATACACAATATAAGAGTGAATTGGTGGATAACAACAATGAACCCTCAATAGAAATGTCAAATGTGATGAAATCCCTTACAAAGAAGGTATCCTTAAATTAAGGACAAATCAATCTCAAAAATATGTGTGAAAAATATAAATACACCCAATATAAGTGGATATTAAGTGTAAAACAATAAAAGGTAATTCACACATATTCAATGGATGACATATTCAATGACTACATGTTGAACCCAAAGAAATCGAAATTGGGTTAAAAGTTCCCTTGACAGCCTAACGACATCACATCAAAATGAGTTGATGAGAGATAAAAATTGTATCTCATCACTTGGACATAAAATTTACATCAATAAGGATATATGAGAACATATCCCAACATAATAATATGTAAATTAAAAGACCCAACAAAAGAAGTCTTTTTTTAAAAAAAAGAGGAGGGTGAAAGGTTCCCTTACCGACTTGGGTATCTTTCAAAACAAACACCCCATGAAAGAAGGACAATAGATCATTTATTTAAATACTCATAAACGAAAGTATATTACACAAAGAGTAGAATAATGGGCAGTACATACACCACTCAATGGAATTTGTGGCAAATGTAGCATAAATCTCACGAGAATAAAAGTGAGATGAAAAATCCCTTACGAAAACTCGACAGCCTAACGACGCCACATAAAACTTCCGAATATGGATTGATGAGATCAAATAGGGTATCTCATCACATTACAATAAAATGTACAGAAAAATTAATATAATAGAACATCCCCCAACATTACAAAGAGGAGCTTAAAAGAAGTGACATAAAGGAGAGTTCTTAAAAATAAAGAGAGAGGTTAGATCTCTTTCGAAAGTTCGGCAGCCTAACGACACCACTAAAAACTTCCAAAATGGATTGATGAGAGAGAATAGGGTCTCTAATCACATGAACATAAAAATTACAGTAATTTTAATATAAAAGATCATCCCAATAACAATAAAGATGAGCTTTAAAAGGAATGACATAAAAGTGTGTACTTAAAAAGAAAGAGAGGAGTAGGATCCCTTACCTCGGGTCCGACTTGACTCGATCGTTCTTTAATCTCCTGAATAATAAACTTGAGTTAATTTCTACTTCCTTAAGAACCTCTTTCAAGTTCATTATTCCTTTTATATCAATTATTACCATGTCATAATCATTATGTAATCATTTAATTTAATAATATTTGTTTTGTCGATATTTGGTTCTTAAGTCGAAAGTGGACTTCTTACAATTACATGTTGTTCGTGTGGCCAAATGTTTATTATATCCAGAATTGTATTCATGATGTAGATATCATATATTTAATATATATCCAGTACATGCATGCATTTATAACATTACATAATCATTTAGAGGTAAGAAATGAAATGCACCGTTCATGGAGACGGTAATCCGTACGTACGCATGAACGCTACTTTCATTTCTATTTCATATTTTATAGAATGGAATAATAATGATATAAAGGTATATTATAATTACAGTATAATATCATATATAATATCATAGTTCCATCCTTTATACGTCCCACATATGGTATTTAACGAATCAAATCACTTTGAGGGGGCGGTAGTCCGCACTTCCTTAAATGAAGATATCGCGTTTACCCATAATGGAAACCATAAAGGTATGCCCAAAATGAAAAAAAAGAATCTTAAGGAAAACATAAACACATTATATATCATATATAAAAATAGTGACATCATAATGGCCACCTTTGAAGGTGTTAAATGAGTATTGAACAATCATCATTTCGGGAGGCATAATTTCGCCATCCACAGAAACCGTATGTTCTTTAACCATTTGATGTAGTTGTGTGATATTTTAGCTCGAATAAATCTTATAAAAACATCCTAGTATATTTAATATACTGGTTCTATTACAAAAGAAGTAAATAAAAAGAGTTTAGGGGGTTGGAGAAGCAAAATAAAACAAATGAACATGAGAGAATGAATTACCTTTAAAAGTGTAACTCCTTTTGATTTGAGCCTAAAGGCTTCCTTTGAAAGGATTCTGCCCAAAGGGAATCCTCTAGGATGAGGAGAGGTATGTGGAGAGAGTAAATGGGTAGGGGTTGTCCGAGCCAATGGCTTGAGGAGTGTGTGAAATGAGGTAGAGGTGGGGGCCTTTTATAAGAGGAGAGGAGGGGCACTTTTGGAAAGTAAGAAATATTACATTATTTGAAAATGTGTTTCGGTTTTAAAAGGTCCCACATTGATATAATTCGTGGATAAGGTGATAAGGGTTCGAAATAAACCCATCAAATAAGTTTTTGACATGTTTAGGTCATAGATTTTACATTATCTTCTCATTTTATTTAAATCGTCAGATAATGATGTCATCGCTGCATCATTATGATGTCCTTAATAATTTAATTTATTTAATGTCTAAAAATTATACAAAAATTACTATGATGTAGGAAATATTTTTATATTTCCAATGACTATTTATAAAAAAATATCCGACTTGTATAACCCCACTTAAAAATTGTTTTAGTAAAACATATCATGTTTGTGTCATTTTTACTTTTACATTAAATAAAAAGTTATTTATGTCATTTCCCAACCAAAGTGGCTCCATGGGGTCTCCAAGTTGAACCATGGCTTTTCTTGGTCGGCCATTACACATCAAATTAGGTTAGGACATGTTTCAAGTTCATTTCATATTATTAAAAAATTATTTTTACCTTAAACTACACTAATTACCTCTAATCGCGATTAAAAACTTAATAAGTTACTATTCACCAAAAAATTATTTTTATCCCATTGAACCACATTTTAATTCTTAATGAAAACCATGTATGTCGGATTTTTGAAATTCAAAACACAAAGATGGCAAAATTTCATTTAAATGGAAAAATCAATTTTTATAAGTACCACTTAGTGGTGTCACTATTCATCAAAAATTGATGTTTCTGAGAAAAATCCCAAAAATTCACCCTAAGCTATATTTGATATTCCGAATTCAAAAATAAAGTCTATTTTACAAAATTTAAAACATATAAGTCACATTAATTAATTTAATAATTAATTCCCGCTGGCAGAGCATATAGCGTGTTTTTATGAAACAATAAGTATCAAAAGATTGACACTGGTTTAAGTCTGATTTCAAAGTGAAATTAATTCCAACGACCACTATTGGACTTAATGGTAAAAATATATTCTAATTTCACTTTAAAAACAATTCAAAAGATAATCTAATCATATAAATAAATTAGATTAAAAAGAGGTTTTGAATTAAAATACAACATTTTACACTATTCATTAAAAAAATGAACTTTATCGGAAAGATACCAAAAATTTACACAAAGTAAATTTTGATGTCCCGATTCTTAATAAGAGATTTATTTGGTCCAAAATAATTTTTAAGAGTGAACAAAACTATATTTAATGATGGTTCAACATAAAAAGTTGATAAGTGAACCTTTAGTGAAAACTAGGGCACTTACGCCTAAAATTGAATTCTTTCCGTATTTTAAGCCTCTATCCTTTATTGGATAAATGTAAAAACATTTAAAAACATATATAATCATATTTTAGTTATTTATATCCATTCCCGCCATTAAAACGGATATATGATAACTATCATTTAAAATAATATTATTTTATTATTAGAGTGCAACGTAAGATTCCCAAGAAACTCGTTGTTGCGTGTTGGGTACGCCATCGAGCATAGCATCCCCTTTAAAGTAATATCAATATTTTATTCACAAATATGGATAAATATGAAAATGACATATTCTTTATTTACCTGGGGTGTTACATTTATTCCCCTCTATAACTCTCTACAAACATACCCTACTTAAAACCTTTCTCCATAACCTAGGGAAAGGAAACATAAGAATGGGTGGGCACAAATTCTCAGTAAGGTTAAACAAGGGAGATACATAATCATAACATTATTATAAGAGTATAAGAACCTGAAAATAAAATTTCAAATAGTATAATATATATCAAACATCATACTGTTGAGTCATGGAATAAACACCGTAAGTTCATAACACATGAATCATAAGGGAATCAATGAATTTGAGCCATGAGAGCACAAAATTTGAATAATACATAGGTTTGTGGCATAAAAATCATCTTATAAAATAGTTAACATGTATAAATAAAGATAGGTTCATTCATTAAGTTAAGGAAATGAAATAAGGACCTCACATAAACTTATTTCCATGAAACCAAGTGTACACATAACATTATGGATATGAAATACTAGTCTATGAATAACACCGTGAACATGTAATTTGGTTTGTGAATAATAGTTTGGACATATAATCATGTTCATGAATAACATTGTGAACATGTAATCAGGTTCATGTATTAAATTGTAAACATATAATCTGGTTAATGCATAACATTGTGAACATGTAACTATATTCACATATAACATATTTACTCATGAGTTATCCATCTTCACCCAATGCATTAGAGGGCGATATAAATCCCGCCTTACACATAATGGAAATATTATTTCTATATTAAACAAGTTCATAAAACATTCATCACATCATAACACATGAAATGAAATGGTTTTCATAAACATTTCATCATTTGATAACCTTTGTAAAAGAGATAGGTTTCATAATCATTCCATAATTTCATCAGAGAATAACCTCTGGAAAAAGAAGTGGGTATCATATGGATTTTATCATAGAATAACCTATGAAAGATAAATATGTTTCATAAACATAATTTCATTATAAAACATTTAGATAAAGAATAAGAATGTTATCCTTGGTTCATATCCCCTGAAAATCATAATTTACATCAAATGATGTCATATTATATGTAGAATGATTTTGAAAGATACTTGGAACATTTATTGAGGAAAATATTTTTATTTAAAACCAACTTTTTGAAACAAAAATCATAAAAAATATGAAAGTAGTTTTATTTTAAAATAACTTTGAAAAATTTTAAAGGAAGCTTTAAATAAAACAATTTTCATGATGGTGGAAAATTCTATTCATGTCATGCACATTAAAATAAATATTCCTTTAACATTTTTGGTAAAACTAAATAACATTTTTTTGGAAACTAGAATGAAGATTCCTTTCAATTTTTTTTTTAAATATTCAAACATGGGTAAAAATTTCTTTAATAAATCATTTTTAGAATATTAAATAAACAAGTTTTTTTTAGAAAACATGGGTGTGGAAGAAAAAGGGTTTTTGGATGAAAAGAAAAAGAAGAATGATATTTATTAAAAACATTTTATCAAATAATTTAAGTACCAAAGAGTGGGGAAATGATACTATTACTTGAAAATATCACGAGTAACCAAGTTAGAATAAAATTCATGATAATTCATGAGAGATAGATAATAAGATTTAAATATTGGTACTTAATAAAAAATAATCTTGATAAACAGTGAGATTTAAACATAAAACCATTATAACTTTGATTACATTTGAAACATAATTCCCATGAAAGGGAGATCCTAAAATTGATATGAAATTTCCAAAATTTTTAGGAGAATAATCATAAAATACATTCATCGTGAGTATATAAACCACATAAAATAAATAGGTGGTGAATATGTCATGTGTATCATAGAAGTTTAAAGTGAAATAAACCCCTTACTTCTTTTGTAATATTTTAAATCATAATCACCAATAACTAATAAAATCAAATTAAACTTTTAAATATCCTGAAAAGGATTACATTCATGATATAACTTGTCCCAACCTATCCCAATTGGTCTCATTCCATGACTCTCTAAGCCCAGATGCAATAGGCTAGGGGATGGTGACTAGAACCGACTATGCATATCATTAACATTGGAGGCCTTAACCTAAGTACCTGAACACACACGCACACACACACACACACATCTCTAATACCATAAAATTATTAGTGTAAAAACAAATAAAGAACCATGAATGTGTACATCTAATCCCACAACTATAGTATAATAAGAAGTAAAGGAAAGTAAACAGGGAAACATAAAATCCCACAAAAAACATTCTGAAAACAAGCCCAAATTGAAAGTAAAGATGGAGACTGCTATTAGGATACCATAATAATACACCTCAGTCTATCTTGTCTCACTAAGCATCATCTCTTCCTAGTCCCTCATGGAATTTGTCAAAAGGTCGATCGTCTGCAGAAGACACAACACATTCAGTCAAAGCCCATGAAAGGGTGAGTATAACAATACCTAGTATGAAACCATAAAACCAAAATGAATATAATAAAATTATAATAGTAAGATCTATATAGTTATATGTCTATAGAACATATAAAAATAATATCCAAATATACTCAATAAGGAACACAGTCACAAGGTAAATTAACAATCATAATGACAATATAGGATTTCAGCTCAAAGGTTCCACTTAGAACTCATCTAGAAGAAAACATTCTAAGATTCATATAACACTGAGGAAATCTATTTGATAGGTAATTTTCATATGTTATCTCCATTATAAGTATACACTATAATTCTAAAGAGATATGATACATATATGAGTATCAATCCTAAGGCCATGAGGTATACAAAACAAATCTATATTAACCAGCTAAGTAGAGGATTAACACCCACATAGTGTTGGTCATGATGATACCAAGAAATCCACATTAGGAAAGAAGATGAAAGAGAATATTACTCCTGGACTAACAGAAGGATTCCAACAACTCTATCCAACATTTCACGTTGAAGGGATCACTTTCATATGTGTAGGAGGTGATTCCATACTAAACCTTTGGGAAAAAGATATAGGGAACAAAACATTAACAAATATTCTCCAAAATATAGAGTAAAAGGGCTCAAAGAAAATTCTAAAGAAGTACACAATATGTACTAAGAGTAAAAGATGTGTCCCTTTGGCCCCAGGTCCCACCCTTGTGAAGTGACCCATTCCCATGGCCGTGTAGAAGTACAAATCATTCCATTTCCCATGTACTTATCTCCATGTACCAGTACATAGATTAGCCCATGTATTATCAGTATGTCCATGTACGTATAAGAGTACATAGTGTTCCTATAGTTGTGTACCTCAAGTCGTGTATGTGTACCCTCTAAGGCACACATTGAGCTAACAATAGGGGACCACACACTGCGTGACATGGTCATAATCCATGTGATATTTAACTCCATCTCTAAACTATATCCCTTATTTAATGGTTCCCACATGCTATGTAATCCTAGATTACATGTTTTGTGTCATGGGATTTTCAAGAATCCCAGGTCTGTTTTATAAGTCTTTTGTCTCTCATATGGTCCTTGATCTAGCAATGTTCCTTGCTTGAAAATCGAAATTCATTCCTCAAAAAGTCTTGTCATCATCGATCAACAACATCAATACCTTTGATTCTATTCATAGAAAACCTATTAATGTTTTTGTTTGTTGTATGTTCAAGAACACTGAAATTAGGTATCCACACTGTTCGATCCACTATTGCTTTTGTCATCATGCCACTGCCATTCCATTTCGAGACTGGATCTACAATATCAAATCATTGAACCATGAAACATATGCAAATTGATAGATTTTCATTAGTGTATATCGAACCATGGGACAATGGGGAATTCCTGTGATGAACAAAGAATCAGTGGAGAAAAGTAAAAGGAATAATCATGAGGAATAGACCACGATCGATGGTTGCAGTGACCTCAATTTGTTGATGTTTGAAATAAAAATTAATAGATAATAAAAATAATCAAAAATAATTTCTCTTAAAAATATCCACATAGATAAACCATCCATTAAAACGACTGATCTATGAATCAATCCATTGGTCAATTTGTTTGTGTTCCTTATAGAAATTAAAAATGGGGAAATCCAATCAAAAAACCATCCAACCTTGATTTATATCAATCAATGATGAAGAAAGGAGTTGTTCTATGATGATTGGAAATATCCTCTGATTCTTTCTTACATCAGTCGTAGATCATTGATCCTTTCATTGTTTGCCAACATAATCTCATTCAATGCCCTCCAATGCCTCCCCAATGATTTATAGGGTTATGTGGATAACCATGAAAATATTTTATAATCAAGATTATGATAAAAAATAATTAGGACGCTACATCAATGGATTAAATAAAAATATTTTTATTTAATTATTTTATTTATTTTATGCCCATGATGAATATTCTACAAATTCCCTATGCCTACAATGGTAATGTCATTCCTAGGGTAAAACCCATGTTCTGATCTCAATGGTGCCCTCAAATTTCTGATCTAGGACCTCATTTAGAAGTTATTTTAATTTTTTTGGGAAAACTATGCCTGTGTGAAATTTAAAATATTTAATATATTTCAAACATTTAATCTAGGAATAACATGCGTCAAAATGACACTCTGTCTCAACAACTAGTCTCAAAAATATTCTAATCAAAATCCTAAAAAAAACATGAAAAATCAGATTCATTGAATTCTTCCCACGTTGAGGTTTTACATCCTGAAAAGCCAAAACAAGTGTCTATACAAAGAGATGTGGGTACTAAGCAGCAATATTATCCTCCCACTCCCAAGTGATCTCCTAAATATTTCTATGTTGTCACCATACACACAATAAAGGAATCACTCTCTCACAAAGGATCCGCTCTTTCTGATCCTTGATCTCCATATGATACTCAACAAAGGTATCTCAATCCCCAATGTCTAGCTTTCCCTAGCCAGTAACATGTGATGGGTAGTGTACATACCTCCTTATCTATGAAATGTGAAAGACATAATTCCCCTGGTCTAACTGTAGTGGTAGAGCTAAGTAGCACGCCACCTCTCTAACTCTAGGCAATATCTGGAAAGGTCCAATGAATATCAAAGATAGATTCCCACACTAGATGAATATTTATAATCTAAGTTGAGGTTAAACCTATAGAAACAATTGGTATCCATACTCAAACTCCAAAGGCCTATGTTTTCTATCCAGATAATACTTATGAGGGATATGTGCAGTCCTCATCCCCTCCTAGATGATCTTCACCTTATCAGTAGTGGATAGTACCGACTCTGGGCCCATGAGTGCTAACTCTCCAAGGTCACTCCAGAAAAGTGGCGACCTATAGGGTCACTCATAAATAGCCTTAAATTTATCCATACCAATGGTGGAATGGTATCTTTTATTTTTATGAAAACTATTCCAGTGGTAGGTGATCCTCTTAGCTATGAACAAAGTCCAACATGTAAGCTTTCAACATTTCCTCCAAAACTTGAATGGTCCCCTCAATCTGTGTGTTAGTATGGGGATGAAATGTTGTGATCAAGCATAACTGAGCCAATAAAATCTCCAACAATCCCTTCCATAACCGAGATGTGAAGCAGGTATCATGTTTAGAAATGATCTTCGATAGACCTCTAGGGAGTCAGATTATCTTCTACTTGTAGAGGCGTCCCAAGCTCTCTACATAACATTGTTCTCATATAACTAAGAAGTTAGATGAATTAGTGAGTTGGTCTCCAATTACCCAAATAGAATTATGTACCATGTCCATATATGGTAAGACTATCATGAAGTCTATGAATATTTCATAACACTTCTATTCTGGAACCTCATGTGGTTGAGATAAACCCATTGGAACTTAGTGCTCAACCTTCACTTGCTGACAAGTAAGGCATTGAGAGACAAACTCTATAACTACATTATTCATTCCTCGACACAAAAACAAATGTTAGAGGTCTGGATAAATCTTTTAAACACCTGTTTTCACTTCCAAAGGAGGTGTATGAAACTCACTTTCAACCAACTACCATAAATTCGCTGGTACCATCATGCATCCTATAAAAATAATGACATGCTCCCCAACATTAGAAAATCTATCAGGATCATGTAAAATAAATATATGAGTACTTAGGGCCTCACAATAAGTATCCCAAAGGTTTACCTCTATGACTCTCTACAAAAGAGGAGGTGTACCAACCATCAATTGAAGGTAAACTGCACTGTTTCTTTCCACAAAGGATAAGTACAACAAGGCCAACTGTTCTGATGCCTCATTCAACAACTATGAACAATATCTATTTTTGAGATAATCTACTACCATGTTTCAATTCATAGGAGTATAAAGAATTTTGATATCATAATCCTAAAGGAACTATATCCATCAACTATATCTCATGTTAAGATTATTCTGAGTGAAGAAAAATATCAAACTCTTGTGTTCAGAATAGATGATAAAATGCTCACCCATTAGGTAGTTTCACCACATATTTATTGAAAAAACTAAAACTTAACTTAATATATTGGGTAGTTTTATTCTTCTCATGTGGCATCAACAAGAGTGAACTATAGGCAATCACTTCTTGAATCTACATAAAAAAACCAATTTAGGTCACTAATGTATTACAGAAAACTATGTACTCAACACACTCCTTTGGTAATATCAATATGGGACCACTCTTTAATATCTTTCTCAACTCATGAAAATCTTATTGGAACCTCTATTTCTAAAAAAAATGATGACCCTTTTAGGTGAAATCTTTCACGGGTGCTGATATCGTAGATAATGAAGGACCTCAAAACACCCTGACATGGGAGAGGTGAATCAAGGTGTCAAATTTTTCATCTAAACTAATGGATGTTGTTCCCATGTCGGTAGGAACATGTTAAATATCTCTGATGAGAAAGGGCAGAAAATAAACAATCACATGCAAATAGAAGACACAAAAATCTTACTTGTTTCACAACTAAGGGTTACGTCCAATGAGAATATGCTAACAGGGTTTCAATCGTACCAAAATCCACTAATCTTCATTAGTTGTGGAGTATAAAAATTTATCACAGTCCCTATATACTAGGCTCATTTCCTTTACAAGGTTTAGGGATGACACACTACATCCCTCAAATCAATTTCATTGACTCCCCCTTGATCACTGCATTGGGATGAATCCAAACTCATTTTATAAACTTGAAGGTCACTTCAATGGTTTGGAATTAAATCATGTATCCTAAACTATAGATGGATTCTTTGTTGAAGTTCCATTTTTACCCAAAGATGAAGTTTAATTTTCTAGATACTGATAGTTTGTGAACTGTTCCTCTATGAACTGACCTTCTTCCTATGTGTACTACATTTCACCATGTACTGTGTGTGCTTCACGTACCAGCTCTATATGATGCCTCTATGAAACTTCTTCATGTACTATCTCCATAGACTGTATTTCACAAACCTCCCCTACTCCCGTACCATAAGTGCTCTTTATACAAACCTACTGTGCATGGTATCTTGATTTCTCTATGTACTGCATGTGCTTCACGGACCGAGTTCTTCCTCCATGTACTTATTTTCCTATGTGGATCTATCTTCCCACCAATCACTTCACACTTCACCAACTTCTATATGAATTTCTAATCATAAACTTATTTGCAGGGTGGTCTTCCTATGAACCGTTCTAGACATCACCGAATTAGTCTCAAAATTTTAATCTCAGCCATGTTCTCTAATGAATGAATTAGTTCTCATTATACAAGAAAATAGATATGAAAAGTTTTCTAATCCATGATTTACCCAAATCTTAGATTTTATTTAGAATTTACCTTGAACCACTTTGACTGTGAACCATTTTCCTACCCATTATGCATACCTTAATTCTCCCAACATGGCGGGAAAAATCACTGCCTCATTTCCACAAGAGAAACCCTTCACAAATTCTTACAACTCCACCTTGTTTTCACAAATGACACGCCATACTGTAAACCATCATTCCTTCTGCGTACTGTGATCCATCCCATGAACCAAAATTATTCACCATGAACTTTCTTTGCTTCATGAACCATTCCCCATACACGGTTCACATACCATTCTGGCTTTATGGTTTGTGGTGAACCATTCTACGTACCAAAATTCATGATCTATAAACTGTTACTAGAACATAGTTCTTGATTCATGTCCCATGCTATGCGGTTCCCTTCCTTTTCCAATTTACTTCACCATTCCACATCTCATTCACTCCTATGTATAAATCCTTCCTTTTTCAATAACAAACTTCCGATTTTGAGATTTTTTTGGAAAAAACATGGAAATTTTGCCACCTTCAATACTTCTTTCAGCCTCAAACACAAGACCAGATTTCTTAAAAACACATGGATCACACCTTTGAGGATTGATAACAAACACATATCATACTCCATTTCTAGCAAAGAACATCCTTGGTTCTAATAGATAAATCTGGTATGAATCTCCAGTAATAACCTAACAACCCAAGAAATCTTTGCACCTCTATCATGATCTTGGGAGGCTCCCAAGATAATAATGCCTCGAACTTTATTAGGTCCATTAACAAACTATCTACTAAGATAACATGTCCCAAAAAGTGTACTTCCTATATCCATAACTAACTCTTAGAGACATCTTTATTGATGGGTTCTCTTGATGTACATGTAGAACCATGCTCAAGTGTCTCATGTGCTCATCCTTGGATGTAGAGTACACAAGGATATTGTCGATAAAGAATACCAAGAAATGGTCTAGGAAAGGATGATAAATATGGTTCATGAGTTCTATGAAAAATTATGGGGAGTTGATCACACCAAAGGGCATCACCATGTACTCATAGTGACCATAGTTACATATGAATGTCGTATTTGATATATCCTCATCCCATAATCACAACTAGTGATAGCCTAAACTAAGGTGAACCTTCAAGAACCCTCATATACCTCTCAATTTATTAAAGACATCATCAATCCTTGACAGTGAATAATTTTTCTTAATGGTCACCTAGTTCAACCGTCGGTAGTCCACGCATAACCTCAAGCTCCCGTCCACCTTCTTTTTATATAAAACTTGGGATGCCCAGGGTGAAACACTGGGTCTAGAAAAACCCTTCCTCTAAAAGTACCCTAACTGCACCCTCGACTCTTGAATCTCTACAAGATCCATATGATATACTGGCGCAGATATCAGTACCTTTTCGGGGTGTAGATCAATATAGAAGTCTATGTCTCGACAGGGAGGTAAGCCAAGTAAATCATCAGGAAAGATGTCCTCATACTCTAGCACCACAATAGGAAACTAGAAACTCATAAGATCCATTACACCATGGGTCATTCTATCCAATTGGTGATTAATAGACAACACCATCCTATGAATTTGTCCATATTATGCTACCTGAGTTTCTTTTTCACCCAAAAAGGAAAACAAAGTCCCATCACTATAGACACACCGCATCCTCTACTTGAAATAGTAAATATGGGAATGAGCTGTAGATAAAAAGTCTATACATAAGATGATTTTTAAGGAATAATCACTCTTAAAAATACTTCCTAATAGAAATTCTTTCCTCTAAGACTCATCTGAAACTTTGAGCATAAGTTTATGATCACTGAGTTTTCTCTAGTAGGAGTCTTTAAGTGTAAGGGTCAAGCTAAGGGTTCAACTGGAATCCCTAAAGTCATGAACTAGATAGGTGTAAATATAGGAATGTCTATAACCTGTGTCTATCTATACTACAACTGAAGTAGAAAAGACACATATTGTACCTTAATCCTTCTTGGAGCCTCTATGTCATAAACCTCAACCACCTGCAGCCTCCCCCGTCCCTGCCCTCCAGCCCTGTGAGCCTGGAATGGACCGAATGGGTTTGATGGTGGTGAAAAGTCAAAGAATTTACCACATTTGGATGCTCTATTAGATCCTATACTATGTCCACCACTCTAAAGACCTACATGTACATGTATCTTCCTCTTCCTTGGTGGACCATATACTGTCTCCTTATGAGCAGTGGGGCGGGTTGAAAAATTTCATGCAAGATGTCCCCTCCCATCACACGAGTAGATCCACCTCTCACTAGGATGAATGTAACTATATTGTGATCCCTAAACCAAAAGCCTATGTCATGGGACCTCCTCCTGAAATATCTCATAAATAAAAGTCCCTGAGACTGATATGGTCTCCCTAATATTGAGGTCTCTACCCCTTCTTGCCCACTACCGATAACCTCCATCTACATCAGCTCATACAAGAAACTCTAAACCACCAATTATACCTATAACACCCTAAAGTAAGTAGGAATTCACCAAGGTATAGTAATGGATTGAATGTATTCATTCCTTACTCGATGGTATGATCATGATAGAACTAATCTCTAACCATATCCATCAAGTACCTGGAGAGGTTGGTAAACCTCATTGAATAATTAGATACTATCACAATTCCTTAATGAAGATTAAAAAGCTCTGGGAGGTATACATCCCTTAGAATAACAAGATATAAACCCTATATATAAAGGTTCTCAAACCCTAACCATGTTAGAGTCACCTCATTGTAATACTCAGTCACCAAACCCCACCATTATCCTACTGATCCATAAAGAAGGCTCTCCACCAGTTCCACCATATGATCTAATGGTTTTATGAAAAGATGAAAAATTCATGTCACCACCTTAATCCATTCCCAAGCTACCTATGATTATAACTTTCATCATAACCTGATGTGTATCTATCACTGAAAATTGAAAATTGCGCTGATCCTATTCACCTCATCTATATGTACTACAAGAAAAATCTGCTACTCAATAGGTGTTGGTATAGATAGTTCACCACATGGAGGTTAAATATATTAACTAGTCCTTGATTTGATGACTCATTACTGAGGGGATCATCCTTGTGATCTTGATAATGAATCCTAGCTGGTATATGTCATAGAGGTATCATAAAATAAACAAGTTATACCATGGTGAATGATTATATTAGGAGATATTACTCAAGAAAGACATGAAAACCACAACTCATTCATATATGATGCATGTACCATTGTTTTCATTGAAACCAATTTTTTCATGTACCAATTCAAATGGTAGGTGATTAGAGTCTTCTGGTATGCATATGTCAATTGCATCACCAACATTGTAGTCCCTGGTCTAAAATCAAAATATCAAAACACTTGACAGTGTTTCCCCAAACCAATATCATAGAATCTAATCATAAGGTAGAACTAACTCCTCTAATACCACTCTATCATGAACCATCCCAACATGGCCCATGTTGTGACTCCCTAAGCCCACCTCCAATAGGCCAGGGATGGGGACCAGTGTCTTGTAGGCATATAAATAACAATAGAGGCCTTAATCTAAGTACCTGTACACACACACAAATCATCAATCCCATAAAATGATGAAATGTAAAAACAATTGAACAACCATGTTTAAATAAATCTATTCCCACTACTAGAGTAAAACATTAAGTAAATAAAATTAAATATAACCAAATAAAATCCTACCAAATAGAGTGTGAAAAAAAGTTCAAATTTAAAATAAAGACGAGGTCTAATGTCAAGATACTGCATGAACACACCCCAGTTTGTTTGGTATCACTAAGCACTGTTTGGTCCTAGTCCCTTAGGGACTCTATCAAAAGTTTGATAATCTATACAATACACGACACATGTGGGTAAATCCCATGTATGGGTGAGTATAAAAATACATGGTAAAACACCCTGAAACCAAAAAACGTATAGAAAAATTATAACTTTTACATCTATATAGGTATATTTCTTCAAAAAATATAATAATAATATCTAGATATACTAAAAAATACACAAAATCACAATGTAAATTCACATTCATAATTTTAGTATAGGATTCATTCTTGAAGGTTCAACAAAGCACTCATCTGGAAGAACACACTCTATGAGTAAGATAAAACTGAGGATGTCCCTCTAAGATGTTGTTCTCATCAAGTATTTCCATTATAAGTATATTCTATAAGTATAAAGAGATTCAATACATAGAAGAGGATCAATCCTATGGCTATGGGGTATACCAACAAAATAATATGAATTATCCCACTATTTAGAGGATCGACGCTCAAATAGTATTGGTCACGGAGATACCAAGAACTCCACTTAGGTAAAGAATATGACAAAGAATCTCACTCGGAGCCTCCTGAAAGGATTACAACAACTCCATCCAAAAATTAATACTAAAGGGATCGTTGTCCTATGCGTAATAAGCGATTCCATATTATACCTAAGGGAAAAGGATATAGGGAACACAACCTTAATGAAATTTGTCCAAGATATAGAGGATAAAGGCTCAAATATATGTTTAAAGGAGTAAACAACGTAAATTAGAAGTACACATTGTGTATTAGGAGTATACAATATTTACCCTTCTTTATGATTCCTTACCATGTAAAATGGCCCCACTCGTGTCTGTGTAGAAGTAGATGACATGCCCTTTTCCGTGTAATTATACCATTGTGTCATTACACAGCTAACCCCATGTATGTTCAACTTGCCCATGTCCATGTGGGAGTATAAAGCATTCACATGGTTATGAACCTAAATTTCTATCTGTGTACCCTATGAGGTACATGCCAGGAAAATAAAAAGACACCATAAAACTTGTGATAAGGTCACACACTGTGTGATACTTCACTCTATCTTGAAACCCTTGTCTCCGCTAAAAGGGTCCCAGATGACCTGTAATCCTGAATAACATGCTGTGGGTTATGGGATTTTCTAGAATCCCAGATCTGGTTTGAGGCATCTTTGGACACTCCTATAATCCTCGATCCGACAATGTGCCTCATTGGAAAATTGAGATTCATGACCTAATGAGATATGTCACCCTCGATCAACAACATATAACCCTTCAATTCTATTTGGAAAATTCCATTGAATGTTGTTCTTAATTATGAATCAAAGAACACCAAAATTGGGTATCCACATCATCTCATCAACTTCCACTTTCATTGGCGCACCACCATCATGTCTTTCTAAGCCTCTCTCTATAATATTGAATCATTACACCAAGAAATTGGTGCATAATGATCGATTTTCCTTGATGTATCTCAAACCACATGGTAATGTGGAACACCCTCAATGAATGAATAATCAAGGGAGAAAAATAATAATAATCATGAGAAATTTACCTTGATCAGTGTTATTGTTTAACTCTATTTGTTTCCATTAGAATGAAGAATGAAGAGATAATAAAAATAATCACAAAGAATTTCCCGAGAAAAGACCCCCATAGATAACTCATCTCGCAAACCAATGGATCCGCGAATCAATACATTCATTGATTAATTAGAGTTAATAATAGAAATATAAAATATGAAAGAATATAATAAAAAACATCCTAACTCAATTTATATTTATCGATGATGAAAAAAAAAGTTATGTTGTGGTCATTGGTGAGATACTTTGATTCTGTCTTGCACTGGTCATCGTCCGCCAATAGAATCTCCTTTAAAATTATCTAATGGTTCCACAAATATTTGAAGGGTTATACGGATAAACATGGAAATATTCCATAATAATGGTTATAAAGAAAAATAATTAGGTCATTACATCAATAGATTGAATAAAATAATTTATTTAATTATTTTATTTCCTTTATGCCCGTGATGACTTTTCCACAAAAACCCTGAACCGAGAAAAGTTTATGTCACACCTAGGGTAAAATATTCATTATGAACTCAATGGTTCCCTATGATTTCTAATCAGTTACCCCATTTAGAAGTTATTCCATTTTATTCTAGAAAACTATGCACATGTGCAATTTAATATATTTAATATATTTCAAACATTTATTATGGTAACATCGGGTATTAGAATCACACACACTCTTAGTGATTGGTATTGAAAATAATAAATTCAATATCAAAAAATAATACATGGGAAATAGAAGTCATTAGTGGAGAATTAGAATATGTATTCCAAAAATAAAATACACATTAGAAACCCCTTACCATAAGTGTCAACTATTTTTGTATACATTTGAGCATCCTATATAATAAATATAAGGTTATTATAAATAAATTTTATAAATTTACTTATATATATTACACCATCTATGATTTACTTATGAACTTTTGTTACCTATTTATTACCAATTCCTTGTTAAAATAACATTTTGGGTAATAATCATTTTTTTCATATATGATTGTATTTTTTATTTTTTTGTCCTCTTAATTTGATCATGGTTCCATAATATATAGAATAATTATCATATTTATACATAAATTCAACTTTTAAGACCAATAGTGAAAGATGGATTTGAGAAATAAAGTACATTACGATCCTGGAGATGGTAGGTCGTACGTATGCATGAGTAATGGTTCAATTTTTCAACAGTTATTATATAATGAAGGTAAGTAATATTTTAACTTTAGATAATGTTAATAATATAATAAATAAAATATTAAATATTTAAATATATTTACACATATCATCCATGTGGTGTGATGATGAAAAGAGAGTGTCACATCGCTTTGTGAAGGTGACAGTCCACACATACATAAAAGATGTTATCATCTTTTAGGGAGTGAAAAGGTAAGAAATAAAATGATATATTATATTCCTACAATGATAAATATTTCATGAATATAATCAGTATGTAATTTATATAACATACATTAATTAAACTTTTCCTTATTATCTTCTATGTAAATCGTTATTTAAAAATGAAACACATCGCTTCGTGAGGTGGCAGACCACCGTACAAACGAGCGACATTATCGAATCCCATAAGGAATGTAAATTAAAAAAGATATATATATGATATAATGACTCAAGTGGTATAATTATGTTATAAATATAAAATATATACTTTATATCCATCATCATACCTAACTTTGAGAGGTGGTAATGGAAAAATGAATGACATCGGTTGGCGAGACGGTAGTCTTCCGTACACACAAACGATGATTTCATAACCCATTTGATGAAAGTGGAGAGAGTTTTTGGTGATGAACATAACATAACAACAAATAATTATAATTAATATAAATAGGTTATTAAATCTGCATGGTTTAATAAGAATTTAAAGATGTTGAGGAATAAATAAAATAAAAAAGCTTGTTGAAGAACATTACCTCTTCTTCAGTTATTCTCCTTAGGATTGAACAAAAATCCTTTGAAGGTTGGATTTATGTCAAAAATAAGATTCTAGGATGAGAGGAAAGAAATTGGGAATGTATTTGGGTAGTTATTACCAGAACCAAAAGTGTTTGAAAGTGTGAATAGTAGAGGATATGGGGTAGCCTTTTATAAGTGAGTTGAGTGTCATAGTTGTAATTTTTGAAAAGAAATATTCATACCAACATTTTTAACATGAAAAAATGGTAAAAATATATTGTTATAGATAATTATAAATTAAATTGTATAAATATTGTTATAAAATATATTATATATATATATTTAGGGTATTTTGACCCTCATCTTGTAAATTTAACCCCAGAAAAACCTTTTCTACCTTAACCATGATGATTACGTTTTACTAATTTTAATATCCATTTTGATCAATAATTAATTTAGAATTATTATATAATATAAATTATTCTGATTTAAAATATATAATACATTTAAAAAAATCTAACTCACATAATTGGTAAAGTTTTAATTAAAATTAATCCCACAGACGCGATGCAAAAATAAGTTTTCAAAGTGAAAATTTTCATAAGTTCAGAAGGTTTTTATATAAAAATTCACAATGAAAAATATTCTAATTACCTAAATTGGATTAATAGATATGTAATAGATCAAATTTTAATTTAAATATAAATTTTATTTAAAAATAATTTATTTTTAAAGGTAGTTTTCAATTAAAATTAAGTATTTTCACTATTCATAGAAAAATTAATCTTTTCAGAAAATAATAAAAAATTAAACCTAAGATAATTTTGAAATTATCATTTAAAAAATTAAATTTATTTTTTAAAATACATTTTATAAAATTGTAAAAAACTACTTTTGAAATAAGTATGAAAATGGCGACAAAACAACCTTTAAAAAAAATAGAATATTTAATTAGAAGATTAGTTTTATTCTTATCTCTTGTATATAAAAAACATAATAAGAAAGTTAAATATTTGATTGAAAATAAACTTTTTAAATTTAATTAAAATTATTCACCAAATTAGTTTATTTAATTAATTGAGGTAAAATGTGTTTGTTTACCTAAAAATAATTTTATAGAAAAATATTTCCTTTACATTCATATATTTATTATTTTTTTAATTAAATAGTTACCAAATAATTAATTATATATATGTGTAAACCACATATTTTTAAATTTTAGTTAATACTATTCATACCCACCATTCTAATGACAAGATGATAACTATCATATAATTTATATTTTAATAACATGGAGGGTTTCATTTTAAATTGGTTTTTCATATAATGAAAGATAAATCAATGTTATTTGTAACAAAAAATATTGAAAATATTAAATTCATTTAAAAAAAATATTTCAAAAAATCTCAAGGTGTTACACATAACCCTGAGTTTAAACAAACCACATTATACTATTGAACTATTATTATTTAATGAGATAATGATCACCTTTACATTATATTAGAGAGTATGAATAGATCTAAATAAATTAAAATAAAATATTATTTAAATGTATATTAAATAAATTAATTGGTTATCAAATCGTTATAAATGAAAGTAAAAGTGTTTGAAGGTAAATAGAATTTTTGTTTGAAAACAAGTTAATGTGGATAATTTTTTTTGTTTAAATAAATTATATTAATATCAATTGAGGAATGATTTTCATGAAATTAAAAGCTAATATATTCAATAAAATTTTATTAATCATATAAAGGTATTTACTAGGCATGAAATAATAATAGATTCAGTTCTATGTTTAAATAAGCATTTTTATAAAAATAGTCTTATTAAATTTTTCACACTTTTTGAAATATGAATTTATAATGTCCTGGGTTTAGATGCCACTAAAAGGTTCCCCGTGCCTGGTTTACCACATGGCCTCAACTGCATTTCCCCAAATTACAGAGTCTTTTGACTAGCAGTGAGGGCCTAAGATGCGATAGTGGGGAAACTACTCCCCCATTAGTAGCGTGTAACATAATGAAGAAATAATATACAATAGAGAAAGTATTAAACAACATAAAACTAATGTAATCAGTGGAAGAATGAAAGATAAAGATAATCAGAATTCAAATCATATCAAAATGACCTTTCATGTGACATGTTCTAAGAAAATAGTGAAAACATAATACAGTATAATCAAGTACAATACACTACCAAAGAGTGGTAACACAAAAATGAAACCCAGCAGCATCACAAGTCTTGGATTGGTCACATGCTCACATGGTCCTAAGAAGAAATCAAGTACCTAAAAAAGGGACTTTCCCTCATCGACACCTAAAACAATATAGTCTATTTAGGCCCAAAAAAATGAACCAAATAGGGTGTGAGATATAAATCGCTGTAGGAAACCACCTAAGGTCTATTATAATCCGTCACTGAGTATATGTAGTAGTAGTGCACAATAGGGAAATGAAGTTAACTAGGAGGTACTCAAAATTAAACAATCCTAAAAGTACTACAATTCATTTACATTCATTTACTGTTCTTTAATAAATTCAAATTCATAGAATTATATAAGTCTCATGGTCTAGCCTAATTTCATCAATTCCCTATATAAACTATGCACAACAAATACCATAGAAGGCTATCTAAACAAAAATATGTTAAGACTGAATCCAAGCTTGTCCTTTGTCTTGGCAGATGCATCATAAGTCATTCCATTTCAATATGTATCAGGCCCAAGCCTGGTGTATAAGAATTTTAGCATATAAAAACTAGGGACAAGCCCGGTGTATCAGAATTTCAACATGTAACAAGGTAAGACCCAATGAATAATAATTTTAGCATGTTTTAGGGTCAACCACATATATCAATATTTCAGCATGATTCAGGGTTAATCCTAGTATTTCAACACTTCAGCATAGTAAACAACACATATAAATTACACTCTTTACATTGTTAACAAAAGAGAATCTCTCCAGGGCAATTCACATAATAAACAACACATGTAATCTGCATTATTACATGGTTTTCAATAATCATATCATGTGGTATCCAAATTTCAATCCCTTTATGCAAAATCATTCCATCGTAGAGGATTGGGCTAGAATTCATGGGCTCCCATGGACCCACTGGCACCTGAAAATTCTAAATGATCTGGTCTCTGGCATTAGAAATCCATTGCGGATTGACCAGTAAATGTTGAATGGTGACCTTGGTCTATATGCTCGTGTTCTCATTGAGATTGATATGGAATTGTCTCCTCTATAATGTGTATCTCTAGATGTGAATGATCATCTATAGAGGTAATATTTGAATTCGAAAACATACCAAAATATTGTGAACATTTTAGGATGATAGGCCATTCCATTGACAAGTGAATAGTCATTCAAAAATTGTCCAAGAGATCCACTCATAATACCTCAGTGAAAGAAATCTTACAAAGGAAAAAATGAAAATAATAAGAACTATGTGAGAAAGGAATCTAATGATAGATCGAAAGTAGTCAGCTGGGATAACACTGCTGGGACAAGTAAGTCCTAGTCAGTCTTAGTAGAGGAAGAGGAATCCTAAGGATGTGCTCATGCTGAAACTGGTATCTCAAATGATGTAGAAATACTGAATGATTGTGCTCAAGAATATCTTATTTTTCAAGAGGTATCAAATGAAACTCTCTCTTTGGCTTTTAGTCTGCAGTCTGAATCTCTTTTTCTGGAGCTCATTACCTTAGATTTATTAAATACAGTTGATATTAATGAAATACTTGAAGCTTGAGTTTCTCAGGCTTCTCACTCAATTAAAGGGTAAGTGAATGCCCCTTCTCAGAATATATACATTGGTATAGAAGATTCATCCCCTATGAAGTCAAACTCACAGATCATGGAAGATCCTATTAAGTTGAAGACTGAGTCCAATACAAAGAATGAAATTCCTACCAACCATTACAATAAGAGAAAGTTGAGAATCTCTCATAAAAATAAGGAAACTGAGAAAAAATATAAAGGGGGACTTTCCACCACCTTGGATCAATGATGCGTATCCTCTTTTGGAACTGCCAAGGGCTGTCCAACCCTAGAACTTTATGTTCACTTAGGCTTCTTGTGAGTAAACACAAACCTGCTTTCATTGTTATATCTGATCCAAAATCTAATAACATCACTTATATAACCCAGCTTACCCAAAGTGGATATTCTTCTCTCAATTATGTGCAAGACATCTCTGGTATTGATAGACTTTGTTTTCTAGTACATCATTCTATTAACAATCCTATTGTTGTTCGTGTGGACAACCAAATCATCACTTGCAGCTTCCTAATGGAGGGATAACTATCTTTTTGTTCAATGGTTTATGATATCGACTACTACATCAGTCTAAGAACTCTTTGGAAACACATAAAGAGATTTCCAGAGTCATTTTAGACCCCTAGGTCATAATGGGATATTTCAATGCCATTTTACAGGCACTTGAGAAGACTGGGCTTATTTCTAATGCTACATCTATGAGAGATTTCAGAGTTTGTATCGAGGATTAAAACCTCATTGAATTCAATCTGATTGGCACCAAATACACTCAGTATAGGAGGAATCTAAATGGAATTAGGGACAATAGAATTTATCGTGCCTTTGGTAACCACTCTCTCCTTAGAGGTTGGAAAACCATCTCTTGTATCACACTCGTAAAGCACAACTATGATCACCATCCAATTATTACAACCTTCACTACCATGGGAGATAAATTTCCAATCCCCTTTAGGTTTAATAATTCTTGGACCACTCTTTCCGAATGCTCTCAGATAGTGAAGGACACCTGGAACATGGTAGAGCATAATTGTAACCCTTTTTGTTGAATTTCCAAGATAAAAGCTCTCAAGATTAACAAGAATCACTATAGTAAGCAAGAATTCATCCTCCTTGACTAGAATATTGACTCTCTAGAAAGTCCACTTCATGTTCTTCAAGAGGACACCAATAATTCCAACTTCACCAGTGATACTTCTCAGCAAACCAGCATGTCCTCCCAACTCAATGCACTCCTCATACTTAGAGATAATATCCAAAGGGAGATCTTTAAATTCAAGTGGCTCACGAATGGGGATCGAAATCCCATGTTTTTCAATACCCTCCAAAGAGTTAAAAAGGTTCAAAGGCCTCTTTATTTAATAAAGGATGGGGATACAATTCTGGATGATCGACAGAGCCTCTCTAATCATATTGTTTCATTTTATATGAACCTCTTCAATGGTCCTGCAAGAAATGAGGTTATTAAGGATGGAATTATTCCCAAACATTTCACTGAGGTTTCCAACAATTTTCATACTTCTATTCCTCTAGGCACTGAGATAAAAGATGTTATTTTTGGACTAAAAAATAGGAGTTCTCAGGGACCAGACATATTCCCTAATCACTTTTTTCAATTTTATTGAGAGGTTATCAACTCATATGTTTGTAAACATGTTAATTTTTTTTACTGAAGGCTCTCTATCACAAGATTGCAATGATCAGTTCATTTTCCTTATCCCAAAGGTGGAAAATGCCAGCAACATTTCTCAATTCAGACCAGTTTTCCTTGTAAACACAATCTACAAGGTTATCATAAAAATCCGGTCCAATCGTCTTGCACACATCTTTGGAAAAATAATATCTTGAAACAAATTTGGATATTCCAAGGGGTGAAAAATCCAATATTGCCTTCTCACCACCTCTGAATGTGTCAACTTGCTACATAAGTATACTTGAGGGGGAAATATTTCTCTCAAATTGGATACCAAAAAGGCATTTGATACAATTTATTGGAACTTCATTGGGTGCATCCTCCATGAATTTGGATTTCACATGAGGTTTATTAAATGGATCAATGCTCTTATTAGATCTGAGAACATTTCCATTTTCATTAATGGTTCCCTAGAGGGTTACTTCAAGGGATAACAATGAGTGAGTTAAGGTGACCCCTTCTCTACTATTCTTTTTTCAATTATTAAAGACTATCTGAGTAGACTTCTCCTCCACATGACTTATTCGGTTGAACTAAAAACAATCAGAGCTTCAAGAGGACTCTCTTCCCCCTCTCACCTTTTCTTTTCTGATGATATTATTATCTTAACTCAAGGTGACAGGAAAAACATTCAATACCTCAAGAAATATTTACTCCATTATAAAACTGTCTCAGGAAAAGTGGTTAATTGGGAAAAGTCATTTATTTATTTTGGTAAACACATACCTAAACAATGGAAATTTTACATGATATTTGATCTTGGAATCCGTGAAGGGTCTCTCCCCTTTACCTACTATGGGGTCCCTATGTTCTTTGGCAGACCCAAGACATCTCACTTTGTGGAGATTATGAGTTAGGTTAGAAGGAACCTCTCCTCTCGGAAAGGCAAATCACTTTCAATGGAAGGCATAATTTTCTTAGTTAAACATGTGGCCACCTAAAAAATAGTCTACACCATTATGGTCTACTCCTGGCCTACATCGCTGATTAAAACATTAAACACCATGATGAAAAACATTGTGTGGAGTGGAAGTATTATAGAATGATGATTTATTTCTACTCCTTGGAAGAGATGCTATATGTTGTCTGCTAAGGGTGGTCTTGGAGTTAAGAATATCGACTCTTTCAATTAGGAACAGTTCATATGGAGGCTAATTAATGACAGGTCACGGTCTTTGGAATTACTTAAATCCAAGATCTTCAAAAGACTTATCGAAGGGAAAAAGAGCTATATTCAATCCTCAATATGGCCTGGTCTGAAAAACCTCTTCCTGCATATCAATAGACAAATCTGCTAGTAACTAGACATGGTCTCTAGTAATTGATAGTGTTGACATCATGGATCCAAACACTGATTACAACTCCTCTATTAAAAATCAGATTCAGCATGGCCATAATCTCTCCCCCTCAAATTGTCTCTAGGATTGAAATTTATGACCTCCTCGATGAAAATGATATTCTTATGTGGGAACCAAGTATATATGTAATAATTGATTCTAAGGGATACTACAATAACCTTATCCATGAAGAGAGCACAAGAATTGATGCATTTCACAAAAAATGGTTGTTTCCCACACGCTTTACTCTGCTCTGGAGACTTTACCTTGGCAAGATCCCGGCTGAGGAGAATCTGCAACGAGTGGGTATCAGTATCTATTCTAGATGTGTACTCTGCCAACAACATCGCAAATATGTCAATCATATTTTCCTCTCCTGTAACACTTCTGCAGCTCTATGGATTTATATTTTTGAACTCTTTGACATACAACCTCCTCACACTACTGATATCAGTTAGTTCTTCCTGGATTGGCTATTATACAGCTCTCCAAACAGGTGAGTGCTCTCTTCCCAGTTTCCTGCGTAGAAGTTATACATACAATATGGTATTTCTGCAATAAAAAATGCATGATGATGCTACCCCCAATAGCAATGCTGCACTTTCCAGTATCTTATATACGGTTCAGAATGCCAACAATTTGCATTCAGAATGCAGTAATAATTCGGTGAATGATCTGGTTGCCTTGAGAAGGCTCTAAATTCCAGGTAATTTTCCACAACCTCATAAAACCATGGAAGTGTTATGGGTTCCCCCATTTGCAGGTTGGATTATGTAAAATACGGACGATTCCTCAAAGGGTAATCTGAGACCTGCTGGCTATGGTTTTGGCTTCTGGGATCATAATGGTGTTTTTTAGAGGGCGAACAAGGTACATACGGGCATGCCACGACAGTTGAGGCAAAGATGCATGGCCTCGTTAAAGCGGTTGATATTGCTCGGTAGCAAAATTGGAACTCTGTTTGGTTTGAAAGTGATTCAATTGCTATGGTGTAAGCTGTTTGGATGGGATATATCCAACTTGTTTGGAAGCTTACAACCCAATGGAACAAATGCTTGAACAATCTTGCCTCCATAAACTTCCTCATCACACATATCTATAATGAGGAAAATCAACTTGCTTACTGACTTTCTAACAACAGAGCCACTGAAGATAATTTCACTCATTACACTAGGATACCTGGTGAGCTAATGAATATACTTCAACATGATAAATGTAAACATTTATCTTTCTATCTTGTGTAACTCTTTTTTAATAATTTGAAGCCTCATTGCATGCTTTTCTTAAAAAACCATTCAAAGTGGAAACAAAGGCATGGCCATCAGCATCCTAGTCCAAATAGCTAAACAATGGTCATCTGAGGGAAAACACACCCACAAGGTGGCCCTTAATCAAACCAAATAAGATCTAACATGCTTCAATTAATTTATTCAATCACCTAAATTTTATTAGGTATTAACACAGGTAAAATTATCAACCAAGAGACACCCTAAACATGGGTGTGCGATACTATAGAACATTTAAACAATCCAATATTTAACAAAAGGCACAAGAACACCTACCTAGTCCTCATGTGACTCTCCTCATCTAGCATCAGTTTCCAATTCAATCTAGAATGAAGTAGATCTATGAAATAAAGATAAAAAATCATCATTAAATATATTCTTGAAGAACATAAATTAGGAATAAAAACTCAATATGAATCGAGATCTTACTAATTGGGTTCAAACAAGACAGACAGTGATCGAAACAGAGTTTAGATGATCAACCGGGAAGGGATCGAAGTTCCGGTGCTGCTTGTTTATCAACCCAGTGAGCCCTGTGTCCATTTTGTGGAATGTAGAGGCTAATTCCAGTTTTAACAAAAAAACAAAAAAAAACTATGTGTAAGTCATTATACATGGCGTGTCTATCATTTAACTATTCATTTGGTGGATGTTTCTGTTGACTTACTTTCCAGGACCTTCCAATATAACTACACGGTGTGTACTATGAAGTACATGGTGTGTAGTTGGTTTTTCCTCTCTTTCTCGCTGAAAATACCACACACCATGTATTCCCTTCATACATGTAAATACTACATGTCTTGTTCATAGGATTACATGATGTGTAATCCATGATTCTAATATCTTCCCATATTTCCCTTGTTTTCTTGAAAACAACTAAAGGAAAAAGGAAAAGAAGAAACTTTACCTCAAAGCAAGAAAAGTGTTCTTCAAAACATCCCCATTAAATCAATTTATCCTTGAATTTTTATTCCAAGGGTGGTGAATGAATATCTAAGAATAACTCTGGCCACTAAGCATGTACATCGACCTCTATCTCCCATGTCTCGTCCTTTACTAAGCCATGCTTCCATAGTACCCGTACGAGAAGAACTGGACAACCTCAAAGAGTCTTCAAGTTCCTATCAACTATATGAATTGAATTCTCCTCAAAAGATGCATCAACCAGAAGCTTAACCTCCTCGAAATGAAAAACATGATATGGGTCTGAGTGATAGAAACACAACTAAGATACATTCAAGATGTCATGCATAGATCAGTACCTCGAAGGTAACTACAATCGATAGGCAACCAACCTAACTCTCTCTAAGATCTCAAATGGTCTGACATATCTTGGTGAATTTTTACCCTATCTCCTAATCCCCATGTGTCCCATACTTAGTGAAACATGTAAGAAAACCTGATCCGTAACCTTGAACTCTAGAGGTTGTTTGCGACGATCAACATAAGATTTTTGACGAGACTGCATAGTAGCCATCAGTTTCTGAATCAATTAATCCTTCTACGAAGTCTCCTACATGAGACATAGTCCTAGTAAGGTTGCCTCACCTGCCTCTAACCAGCGTAGGGGATAAATACACAACCTATAATGTAAATCCCCATAAGGTGCCATTTTTATAGTCGCTTGGAAACTTTTATTATAGGAAAACTCAACCAGGGGAATATGATTCCTCCAAGAACCCCCAAAATATTGGACACATGCATGAAACATGTCCTCTAACACTTTTATCGTACAATTTGATTTTACATTAGTCTAAGGGAGGTATGTTATTCTTATAAGCACTTGTGTACCCACCTCCATATGAAAACTCTACCAGAAACGAGACATAAAGTGGGTGTCCCTATCTGAAATGATAGAACAAGGGACCCCATGATGTTTTACCACCTCTCAGATATACATATTTCTGAGATCATCAACACCTAAGGTCTCCTTGATCTACAAGAAGTGTTTGAACTTCATTAAGACTATCAAATACAATCCACATAGCATCATTGACTCTAGCTGACCTCGGTTACCCCATCATGAAATCCATCACAACATCATCCCATTTACACTATGGAATAGTAATTCTGTAAAAGGTCATCCATCCGCTGATGTTATAAGTTTACCTGCTGACAAGTGGAACATGTCGTAAAAAATTCTACTACTTCTGACTTCATACCCAACCACTAGTATTGACGATGCAAGTCATGGTACATCTCGGTGACTCTGGGATGCACTTCCCAAGATGAATCATGAAACTCACACATCATCTCCTTGTGTATATCCCCTATAACCCACACAAATCCATGGATATGTAGAACCTTATTCTCACATATCTTCCATACAAGAAGAGGTTCCTTGCCTTCCATAGATTCCCATAGAACTAGGCCTTCAGAATCTGATAGGTGCCTCATCCTCACTTTGTTTAGGAGGGTCAAAGTAACAGATAAAGAAGAAAGGTAAGTCTATCCCTAAATGTCATACACCTCTAAATGAATCTTATAGAACAAATCCATAATCCTTCACTCACCACTGTCCTATTTAACTTCCTTTATTTGATCCCGCCTACTTAGTGTATCGGCCACTACATTACCTTTCCCATGCATATAGGGAAGCTCAATGTCGAACGAATGAAAGTATTCCACCCACCTTCCTTGTCTCATATTCAAATTACACCAAGTAAAGATGTATTTGAGATTATTTTGGTCTGTGTAAACCACAAAATACTCTACAAATAAATAATTTATAGAACACTAAGAGGAACGAACAACCGATACTAACTTGAGATCGTGCGTCGGGTAATTCCTCTCATGTGGCCTCAACTGTCGAGACTCGTATGAAACAACTCGATCCCCTGCATTATAAGTCTCCCAACCCAATACCTGATGCATTATAGTACATAGTTTAACTCTTTTTTGGATATAAAAATATCAGTATTGGTGCTGAAGTCAAATTACCCATCAACTTTTGAAAGGATTTGTCACAAGAATATGACCACAAAAACTTCACACCCTTCTTAGTCAAGCCTGTAAGTGGTGCTTCCAAGCGTGAGAAGTCCTGTATAAAATTACTATAGTAACCAGCTAGCCCTAAGAAACTCCACACCTAAAAAATTTAATTAGGATACTCGCATGTGACTACTGCTCTCACCTTCTCTAGTTCCACTAATAATCTTGTCATTGAGATTATGTGACCTAGGAAGTGAATTTGATCCATCTAGAAGATTCATTTTTGGAGCTTAGCATATAACTGATGCTCCCTCAGGGTATTCAAAATGATCTCAAGATGCTTGGAATGGACATTTCAATTATGGGAATACACCAAGATATCATTCATGATAACCTCAAAAAAATAATCTAGGTAAGGATGGAACACTCGGTTTGTTAGCGTCACGAAAACTGCTGGCGTGTTTGTGAGACCGAATGGCACAAACAGATACTCATATAGACCATACCTATTACAAAACGTGGTACAAGGTATATATTCAGGTTGAAAACATACCTGGTGATATCCTAACCTTAATACAATCTTTGAGAATACTCATGCTCCTTAAAGTTGATCAAAAAAATCATCTGTCTCTGGAAAGGGATATCAGTTTTTAACCGTAAACTGGTTTTGTTTCTGGTAGTGCATGGATAGCCTAAGGGTACTGTCAACCTTTTTTGCAAAAAGGGATGTCAAATCCCAAGGATAATTACTAGGTCAGATAAAACCTTTATCTTCCAGATCTTCTAACTGCCTCTTGAGCTCTTGCAACTTTGTCATAGACATCTTGTAAGGAAGAATGGATTCCGGTGCAGCTCTTGGCACCAGCTCGATAGTGAACTCCACCTCTCTCACTAGAGGTAAGCATGAAAAGTCATTCCAGAAAATTTTCATCAAATGGTTAACTACTGGATGGAAATACATCTGACATGTTTCCTGGTCATCCATATATAAAATCACAATATGGGATGTCATCCTGCCCAAACCACGATGCTCGGGTCCAGCTCGGCTCACTTGGACATCCCATTCACCCTTATGTAAAAACTCTCTTCCTTTTGGTGATGTGAAACTCACCATGTGATGATTGAAATCAAAAAAGGTTCGAAAAGAGACCAACCGGTCTATTTTGAGAATGACATCAAATCCCCTCATCTCTAAGACATAAAGTAACTATAGAAAGTGACACCCACCAATCTCAAGGGGGAACTCCTTGCAATGATGCACACCTACCGTTATAATCCCTAATGGTGTGTCTATCATCATAACATCAGATGTAGTATAAAAATAGAGCCCAAGGCTTTTAAAAACATCCAAAGATATAAAACTATGCATATAACCAGTATCAAAAAGCGTAGAAGATAAAACAGAGGTGACAAAAATAGTACCTCTGACCGTAGAAGATCTGGGACCCTTCTCATGTTGGGTATGTTGCAATGCATAAATCTGACATGCATCGTTTCCCTAAGACACTACTTGGCTACCCTGAGCTGACCCACCCTGCTGTCGCTGAGATACTATGGTCTGGATACCAGGACCACCCCCTCATCCTGAACGACCTGACGTATTCTAGTTCCCTAACTAGTCAGAAGCTGTCAATCCCACTCCTGAACATGGAGTTGGTACAAAACCTCTCTCACTAGATGCTGGGGGAAATGTCCTACATAAATGCTATAAATGGCCTATCTTTCTGCATGATCATCAAATGACTGGTTCCATATAGCACTATGTTTTAGTATTCCCAATATTTCTACACTTTTATTACCTCACATGGATAACAAAAGATACATTTAATCTACTACTTTCACCATGAGAAAACTCAATACTATGATTATTTTTGTCAGTAGAAACACTACCAGATCTCGGTGTTGAACCATCCTAGATCACACCCTCAGATTATCATAGGTTGCGCTCAGTAATCAATGCTTGATTTTCATTAGAAGTGTAAAAAGTAAACCTAAAGACATTCACTTAGGATCAAATGTTGAACCCGAGACCATCCTAGAATCATATAGCTTTTGATACATCACCACCCATTAGAATAAGCGTGAAGAGATGAAGCTCAGTAAACCTAGAAGAATATTCCATAATTGACAGTGTGCCCTACTCTAGGATCCTGAACTCATGGGCTTAGCTGGACCTTAGCATCTGAGGAAAATAATAATCATAGAAAGCCACTTGAAAGTATTATCATGCCATATCCCGATGACACCTCACCTGAGTGATAACATCACACCATCTCTTGGTAGAATCACATAGAATAAATGTTGTGAGCCTGGCCCTCCTCCCAAGAGGTGTCCCCAGATGCTCGGAGATAGTTAGTGATGAATCCAACTAATATTTTGCAGCCTGTGGTCCACCATCCCTTAAAAAAGTAGGTGGATTCTGCTACTGGAATATATGCGTCCACTCTGTAATAGATGTGGAAGCTTGCAGTGCTCCCTAAATGGCATGCATGAACCTTAAAAAGACTTCACAACACTATACATCTGCACCTACCTCTAGTTTAACAGATGGTGTCATAGCTGGTACAATAGGAGGGTCCATCAGTATCCCATGGCCTACCATCTATGGAGTATGATCATTGCTACTCTCTTGGCGTACCGATCATTGTCCTCAAGGTGGCATGACTCTAAAAGTTCAAGAACACACCTTAGTTCAAACATATTTTCAAGGTTTTTTCCATTCAAGAGTGAAAATGAAAAATAGAAGAATACCCTCAATGTTTGAAAAAAGGGACTACACGACATTTAGAAAGAATACACAACATGTACCCTTAAGCTCTTACATGGTCGTGTTCTGCCGCCGACCTAGGCATGTATCAACCCTAGGTACACAACATGTTCCATGCGCACATGGCTTGTACATAGGTTTTTCTTCCTGTCCATGTACTCCAATACGGCTAGGCCCACACCGATTCTGGCTGGGTAGGCTACACGGTAAGTACCAAAATTACACAACATGTTCTGATATAAACTCAAAATCCCATATTTCCTTTCAAACGGCCAGTTACATGGTCAGATACTACACGACGTGTTCATAGAGTACATGGTATGTACTCAATAGAAGTATTTCATCCACGAATAGGAAGAACCCATGACATGTTTTCATAGAAGCACACACTTTGTTCTATGTGTTTCTTGACATTATGCCTCAGAAACTTCCCTAAAACCCCTGTTTTTTTCAAAATAACGCCATGGTATTCCAAATTCTGATTCGTAAGGGCATTTACTCCCCATGAATCAGAGTTTGGAACCCATGCATAACATAACATAACACAATTCTATACAAAATTCTGAATCATGATCTACCAAATTCCAGTCCACGAGGGCCCATACACCTTAGGAACCAAAGTTTTGTGTCCATTAAATCCAAACAATAGATCATACCAATACACATATCAAAAGAGCAGGCCTATCTATCACAGTATCTATCAAAACCGAATGCATTTTTAGAACGAAATCTATCAAAACAACATAAAATCAGTAATTATCCCTAAATGGAATGGAAATTATTCATGTCATGTGATTTCTAACAAGTGCCTATATGATTATTGAGATGGAATACCATAATATCCTTGGGTTTAAACAAAATAATACTACTATAATATCAATAATAAAAATACAAAATAAGTGCGTCACCCAACAGTGAAATAGAATCAACTGTAATAGCTCAAAATCCAAAAGCATAGTTTAATTCAAGGCAATTTAGATTTTACCTATACATGAGGTAGCTACTGCAAGGAACAACTAATTTCAAAATACTACATCCTTTATTTTGTCGCCAAATAGTAAGGAAAACCGGAAAGGAAGACCCCCTCTGATACCACTTGTAACGTCCTAGATTCAGATGCCACTAAAAGGTGCCCTATCCCCGGTTGGCCACATATCCTCAAGTAAATTTCCCCAAATGATAGAGTCTTATAACTAGTAGTGAGGTCCTAAGATGCAATAGTGGGGAAACTATGACCTCATTGGAAGAGTGTAATATAGCAGAGTAATAATATATAATAGTAGAAGTAGTAAACATCATACAAATAAAGTAATCAGTAGAAGACCGAATGATAAAGTTAACCAGAATTCATATCATATCAAAATGATGCAGCATGTCACATGTTCTACGAAAAAAATGAAAATAGGATACACTAAAATCAAGTACAATACACTACTAAAGAGTGGTAACCCAAAACTTAAACTCAACAGCAACACAAGATTTGGCATGGTCCCATGCTCTTTTACTCCTAAGCATCAATCAAGTGCCTAAAAATGAGGCCTTTCTATTATCGACACCTGCAAAAATATATTCTATTTGGGCCCAAAACATGACCCAAATAGGGTGTGAGAAATAAATCCTAGTAGGTAACCACCTAATGTCTGTACCAATCTGCCAGTGAGTATATGCAGTAGTAGTGTACAATAGTGAAATGTAGTAAACTAAGAGGTACTCAAAAAGTAAAAATCCTACAAGTAATAGCATTAATTTACATTAATTTAATGTTATTTAATCAATTGAAATTCATCAAATTATATAAGTCTCAGGGTCTAGCTAAGACATTTAATTCCCTATATAAAGTAAGTACAACAGATACCTCAGTAGGATATCTAAACAAAAAGAAGTAAAGACCCAATCCAAGCTTGTGCTTTGGCTTAGAAGAGACGTCATTAGTCATTCCATTTCAATATGTCTCTGAGACAAACCCAATGTAAAAGAATTTTGACATATTAAAATCATGGAAAAGCCCAATGTATCAATATTTCAGAACGTGTCATGGTAAAACCCGATGTATAATAATTTCAACATGTTTCAGAGTTAAGCCTGATATATTATCATTTTATCATGTTTCAAGGTCAAGTTCGGTACATCAGTACTTCAACATAGTAAAAAACACATGTAAATTAAACTATTTACATGGTTAAAAAATAGCATCTCATGTGGGAAATTCACATAACAAACAACACATGTAATCTACATTAATTACTTGTTTTCTAGAAATCAACTCACGTGGGTACAATTAATTTATCAAACAAAACATTCTAATTAAACTATGTCATGGATTTATCATTTAATAAACCACATGGGAAAATTTATATAAAAAGACTAACATGATAATTAAACTATCACAAAGCTTTAACAAACATATTTACATGGTAAAAATTTAATTAACCAATTTCATTTTAAATAACCCATTAATGGGGAAAAAAAGGCTTTCCCATCCAAATCCTAGGCCAAATGGCTAAACAGTGGTCATCCGAGGGAAAACGCACCCACATGGTGGCCCTTAATCAAACCAAATAAGTTCAAACATGCGTCAATTAATTTATTCAATCACCTAAATGTCATTTGTTATTAAAATGGGTCAAATTATCAACCAAGATACATGATAAACATGAGCACACGATACTAAAACACATAAAAACCACCCAAAATTTAACCAATGGCACAAGACCACCTACCTAATCCTCATGTGATTGTCCTCATCTAGCATCAACTTTTAATTCGTGCAAGAACGAAGTAGATCTATGAAATAAATATAAATTATCATCCTTAAATAAATTCTTCAAGAACATAAATTAGAATGAATGGATTAATAATAATCGAGAGCTTACCGATTGGGATCAAACAAGGCTAAAGATGATCAAACCAAATTTCAGATGATCAACCAGGAAGGGATCAAAGTTTCAGGGTTTCTTATTCATAAACTTAGAAATCCCTCTCTCCATTCTGTGAAATGGGGAGGGAACTTCCAATTTTAACAAAAAAAACACAAATACATGGAATTTAATTCCTTATATATGGATTTTCCGTCATTTAACTGTTCATTTAGTGACTATTTCCACTGACTTACTTTCTATGACCTGCCGACATGACTACACTGTGTGTACTTGGAAGTACACAACCTATAGTTGGTTTTTACTCTCTTTCTCACTGATATTCCCACACTCCATGTATTTCCTTCATACATGGCTATAATAAACAACGTGTTCATATAATTACTTGGCATGTAATCATTGATTCCAATATTTTCCCATATTTCCCTTGTTTTCTTAAAAACAACTCAAGGAAAATGGAAAATAAGAAACAGTACCTAAATGCAAGAACCAGGTTGTTACAAAAATTTTATCACTTTTAGGAATTTAATATTGAAAAATTGATCTCATATTTGTAATGAAGAGGTTATAATTTTGTAAATAGGTCAATTTTAATTTTGGTCATTATGAATTAAAACCTTGGTAAAAATTTTTCACCTTGGTAATGGTAAAATGATAAAGTGGTGTTAAAACTTTAGGATACTTCTTTAAAATTTAAAAAACACATGGATTTATTTTATTAGAGTAGATATATTTGACCATATCCATCGAAAATTCTAATATATGACATTTTGGATCCATTTTCTATTATTAATGTTTTTTATATTATTTTTAGTAATGAAAATTCTAAAATGTCACTCTCTTGACATTAATATCTCTAAATTTTTTATCTAAGAATAAAAAAAGGATAATATCAATTATAAATATTTATTTAATAGATGAAGTAATTTTTTTTGTGGAAGTTATTTTTTTATTTTTATTGATTAAATAATCACCTTAAATGATTATGAAACACTGACATAATTATTTTGCAATCAATAGAAAAATCATGTAAATGATTTTAAAAATACTAAAATTAATATTTCATGAATTATTTACAGTTCCTTAATAATTTTATAGATGAATATAACTTTTTAGGGTTGTTTTAAAGGATTATATTTAAATTACATTTCTATCATGATGCCTATAAATTCAAATTAAGTGAATAGTTTAAAAAATTACATTAATAATAATTTATGAAAAATAATAACTTATTAATTTTAAAAAATAATAATAAATATAATGAAATAAGATAATTATGATGATAAATGATCATAAATTATATCCCTTTTTCGTTTATTATCCAATTATCACCATATAAGTAAAAGAATCCCCTTTAATATTTAAAAAGTTTTTAAGGTTACAATTTGTTAATGAAGGGGTTAAATCAAAAGATAAGGTTTAAAACGGCAATTTTTTTCTTTTAAATTTCATTTAATTAATTTATGTCATCCATATAATCTTTTTATTTAAATTAATTTATATTTTTAATCATTAAAATTTATAAATATGTTAATTATATTAGAATATTTTAAGTAATTCCAAGTGTTTCCTTTACCTCCCTTATAAAAGGACACCCCTTCTCAATAATATTTACATATCATCGATCCATATATCTTGATAAACCATGAAAATTTCTATTATGTACTCCCCTATCCTTGAATTATGTTTTCATGTCTTCTTAAAAGACCATTTCTAGGGTCTTTAAGAAGGTATTTAAAGGAGGACTTCTAAAGAAGAGGTAATCATCTTACCAAACCTATTTCAATTATTTTTTCTCCTTATACCTCCTATAAATATTTAGTTTTCATAATAAAATAATAAATTCAGTATCCAAAATATAATTAAATTAAATTAAGATTATTTAAAAAATATTATCCACCCTTTCTTCCATCAAATAAGATGTTAACGCATAACTCGTGTGTACGTGTGGAATACTGCCTCCACAGAGTGACAAAGTTCATTTTACACAGCCATCATTATTGGATGATTATTATGATAGTTTTAATGTTTATACATAATATTTATGAAATGAATATTATTTTTTAATTATAATATAATATCAACCTTATTTCCTTTCAATCCATTGGAAAATGATAACATCGCTTGTGTGTACAAGTGGATGACCCCCTCCACGAAGTGATGTGATTCGTTTTTAATTTTTGTTTTATATGTATGGAAATAGGGATATATTTAAGGAATATATATGATATAATAATGATTCTATAAATGTGATATAATATTTACCATTCTTTCTTTCCATTCCGCAAAAAGTAAAAATAACGTTCTTGCATAAGTACAACCTACGATCTCTAAGAATAGTTTAATTCATTTTTATATCTCTAAATTTTATGGATGAGTATTTATATATATATATATAATTAATATATATGGTATATATATAATTAATATATTTGATATATATATATATCAGGATTAATTTTTTTGATATGATGGAACTCTTCTCAAAATACAAGGACCATAACCACAAAACCAAATTACTCTATTATATAATTATAATACATTTATACTTATTATATATTAGGTTATAGAAATTTAAAATAAATTCAAACTAAAGGTAAGATATTTATGTTAAAATCTCATTGTTTATCATGGATGTTTATAATTAAGTTTATGATGATGTTATTTTAGGACCTACCTCCCAAGGATCAGATAAATTTTACGATATTATAGTCATATCCCTATATTACCTATTTTACATTAATTTTTCTCTATTTAGGAACTTAAGATACATAAATAACGTTTTTATGGAAAATGAATATATTTTTCTCTTTTATTGAAAATAATTTTTATTAAATATACATGTTTTCTAAGAAAAATTTCAATAACGATTTTATTGTTCAACTATGATTTCTTAAATTCATTTTTATAAATTATTTAATTTTTATAAAATGGTGTAAAGTATTTTTTTCATTTTCAAAATGAGATACTTATAACTTTTTATCGAAAATATAAAATGAATTTTTAATTTAATGAATGTAGGATGAAAAAAATTCCCCAACATCATAACCACTCAATACTTTGGAGATTACTTATTTTTTTTTGAATTTTTTTTGTAAGAAACTATTTTCTTTGATATTTTAAAAAATATTTGATTTTAAATAACTGATTTCAAAGTGAAAAAGGTATTTTCTCAATAAATTTTCCAAAAATATTTTAATGGAATTTTAATCTACAATAACATACTTGATGTTACGTTTGATTTACTAGGGATATTATCTGATGATTACATACAATTTATTTCTTTGGATGGAGTGTGATGATAATGAATTGAGAATGATTTTACTAAACTAATTTCTTTCCCAGAGGTTAATTAAGTTACGATTGAACCTTTATAAAACCCATCTTCTTTCTATGGGTTATACTTTGATGTATATTTTATGATCTTTTCACACACATATATAATATTTTAATTATGTTATGGGTGGGACAAAAATTATATATCCCTCCAATTCACTGGGTAAAGATGGATATCTCATTAGATAATAAAAACCATAATGGGGAGGGATCCCAGTTTAGTAACAGACTACATCAACTATTATGGCCATGGGAGTGAACCCTGACTAAGGATATCATGGAATGGGGAGTGAACCAAATCCACTATGATCGTCTTGGTAGAGAGCCTTGACTAAAGAAATTATTTTCTATGATTATGTGTATACCAAAAACATTGGTCTTATTCCAATATTATTCTATCATGGATCATTATATTTAATTCTATTATGATTATTGTATTATTAATGACCAATATTTATTCTATGAATAATTATTATGATCTATAATATATCTGGTATGGTTTTTAAATGTTAAGACCATGTTATCATACCCTTATTCTCATGTTATTCTTAGGTGATAATTGATATCTCCCTTTTTTACCCATATTGAGCATATGATCTCACCATTTATTATGTTTTCTTTACACATGATATAAGTAAAGGGTTTAAGTATGATATACATTTAAAGGGTTATAGTTATGAATAACTTAATGGGAGATAATTTAGAATATTTATGAACTAGCTATTTTTGTATCCAAGTTTCTATAGACACTAAACCTAGACAATTTTTTTTTGTGAATCACAATTTGATGTATTTAATATTTATCAATTAAGATGAAATATCTATGTATGAAAAGTATGCATCACTCTATTTTCTATCATAGTAGGTATTAGTTAATATTTTGAGATTAAGGTTACAAAAATATAGTGAAAACCTTAGAGAAAATTATATGTATATGATAACATCCAAACGTTTTGTTAATGATCTTGGATGACCAAGGATAAATCTAAAGTGTAATATATTAAAAATAATGTGTCTAGATTTAGATATATTATAATTTTTTTTCATGACAATTTTCTTTCCCATAATGATTCTGTTATCACACTATTATTTTTGGTTTTAGTCAATCATTTGAACATGAAAGAACCATGTTAATGCTAAATGTGATAGACCATGAAATGATTGTCCTAATGAGGAACCACATGTTATATGAGATGAAATGTAAAATATTTTCTGTATTATTATTAAACCTTCTCAAGATATGAATCATGATGATCCTCCAAATTAGAAAATGATGGAAAAATATTCTGTTGATTCCTTCATGAGGCAACATTAACCTTCTTTTAGTGGATCCAATGATCCACTTATTATTGAGAAATGGATCATTAACACTAAAAAGATATTTTATTTTCTCCAGTGGTTAGAACATGAAAAATTTATTTTATATGTTTATTGTTTATAAGGTGAAGAATATCATCAGTGCACTCTTATCAAGAACACGAGGTAATGGGAAGACATTGAATATATAGAGTGGGATGAGTTTAAGAGATTATTTCTAAATAAGTATTGTACTTTTATTATTCATATAAAAATGTAGAATTAATTCCTTGATCTAAAGTAAAAGGATATTGAATCCATTATAACCTATGATGAAAATTTTACAATACTTATTAGGTAATATTCTAGTATTACCATTCAACCTAAAATAAATATTGATAAATTATTCTGTGGCCTAAAATCAAGTATCTGAAGGGATTTATCGCTAAGAGACTTCAGTTGCAATAATTAAATCATTTGGTGTGATATAAATATGAATATAGAGTTTAGAGTTACACATAAATCATATAGTTTTGATAATAAAAGAAATATGGGATTCAATGTAAATTCTAAAAACCATGTAGAGAAGTTGAAATTTATTTTATGTTGAAATCATGGAAGGAAACATAGAGGATATTACCTTAAGGGGATTGTAAAATTTTTTGAGTGTTGAAAGGAAGGAAAAGAGATAACTAAATTAAAAAAGTGATAGGAATAAGAAGTTAGCTAATGATAGAGAAAAATAACCTCAAAATACACAACCCACACTCCAGTATTTCAAATTCAAGATTAAGGGGAATTATGGTAACCATTGATCAAATATATAGGTTAGTGATAATGATTGACATAAATAACCTATTAAGCCTAGTGAAAAAGGAAAATTTCTTAATATCACTATTCATAATGTGGATATTGAAGTGGATAAAGGAACACTTACCATCCACTCTAGAACTAGTAATGTTTTATTTTATTCTAGATCTACTGACTCTTTTATATCCAAATAATTTTCTATGGGTATAAAAATACATCTTACAAAATTATATGAATAATTGGTAGTGAAAACTATTATTGTTATGATGATCAGATATCAAGTATATGATTTTCTTTAATTAATGTTTATGGGAATGTGATTCTTTTAAATCTTGTTATTATCCCTATAGTTGAATAGTTGAATTTGATGTCATCTTAGAAATGGATTGGATTTATTTTCATAAACACCATATCAATTACCCATGAAGGGAAGTAATTTTTGATATTCTGAACCAACCTATGATCATCTATTAGTATGATGATAAATATGAGCTTCAAATGGATATTAAATACATTATATGGGCAGTGATTCTTTTTCAAAAGGGGTGTTTATCTCCAATGGATATAAAGAAACTCAACATTTATTATATACCTATTGTGTGAGATTTTTTTAATGTTTTTTTTGGAAGTGTTTTCTAGAATCCCTGTACATTATGATGTTGATTTTATAATAGAACTTATTCCTGGAGCTACTTTTATTTTAGTGCCTCCAAATAAAATCACCCCTATTGAATGGTAGGAATTTAATATGTAGTGATTGAATAATATTATTAAGGGATTCATTCATCCAATTGCATCACTATAGGGTGAACCTATTCTTTTTCTTAAGAAAAAATTTGAATCAATGAGACTTTTCAATGATTATCAAAAACTAATCAAGATCAAAATAAATAATAAGTATCCACTTCCTCATATTGATTATTTTTTTGATAAATTACATGAGAACAATACATTTATAGGATGGATATGTGAGCTAAATACCATTATTTTAGTGTAAAAATTGAATACATACCTAATACTACCTTTTTCATGAGTTATAGAAACTATGAATTTATAGTGATTCCATTTAGTATTAGTAATTATTTTTTCTATATGTATGGGTTTATTAAATATAGTCATTATAGATTACCCTGATTAGTTCATGATGGTCTTTATAAATGATATAATTATATATTATAAGATAAAATAAGAGCATGAAGATAACTTGAGGACTTTACTGATGACCTTAAGTATGGATATGTTGTGTTAAAAATTTAAAAAGTGTAAATTTTGGGTAAAAATGTTTTATTTTTGGGTTATATAATATCAAGAGAGGGTATATCAGTGGATCCATCAAAGAAAAAAGTTATTCAATGTTGGAATAAACCTTCCACTTTGACTAAGATCTATAGTTTTCTTGGTTCTGTTAGATATTATCGATGTTTTTAGAGAATTTATCATGAATATATAATTCAATCAACATGTTTAAATAGAAGGAATATAATTTAATTTTGAAATACAAATATGAGGAAAATTTTAAGGAACTCAAGAGAAGGATAGTCAGCACACTTATTCTTACATAAACCTGCATTGGAAAATGGTTTATGTTATATAGTGACGTATCAAATAAGGGACTGTGATGAATACTCATGAAAAATTATATGGTGATATCTTATGCCTCATAATAATTAAAGGTTCATTAGAAGAATTACCCAAACTCATTGTTTAGAATTAGTTGTGGTATTTTTGTATTAAATATACAACGATATTAGATTTATAGAGAAAGGTTTGGTATATATAACAATTATAAATGTTTAAAGTTTATATTCATATAGAAATAGTTGAATATGCACTAAATAAGGTGGTTGGATCTAATTAAATATTATGAATTCTCATTACATTACCACCCTAAGCAGTCAAAAAAGGAAGATGATGCTTTAAGTCAGAAGAACCATGATAGTTTATCCATGTTGGTAATTGAAAAAGATATAATAATTATTGATTTCTAGAATATTAAAATGGAAATATAAAAGAAAGTGGAAAAATCATTTCATTCTCAGATAAATGTTCAACTGTCTATCTATGTGCAGATTATTGAGGCACATAAGAAAGATATATAACTACAAAAGAAGGCGATAAATGTTCCCGTGTTCAACCATGATTAAAAAATAATGATAAGTTTCATGAACCATGTCTGTGTTCCATCCATACCAAATTTAAAAAATGAGATGTTGGATGAAGCTCATAGTTTATCATTCTATATTAATATCAAATGTACAAAGATGTATAGAGATATAAAAGAGTATTCTGGTGGGAAAACATGAAGAGATATATTGTAGAGTACGTATCTCAGCTCTTGGTATGTTACTAAGTTAAGCTTGAGAGATATAAGTCTAAGGGGATGTTATAACTATTATCCATATGAGAATAGAAATGGTAAAACATCACTGAGAACGTTTTTGTTGGACTTCCCAAAATTTATAAAGGCCATAACACTATTTTGGATATAATATATCACCTTATAAAGGCATAACACTTCTTTACCATCCGAGAATATTTCAAAATTTTTCAAATTTACATAATATACATTAAGGAAGTGGTAAGGTTGTATAGAGTACCACATTTTATTGTATCTGATCATGATTCAAGGTTTATGTCTGCATTATAGAAAATTATTGAGAAATATATGGATTCAGAGTTGTGTTTAAGTACTTATTATCATCCTTAGATAGATGTTTATTCTAAGAGAACTATTAAAAAATTGGAGGATATGATAAGGTCTTGATAAATGGATTTAAACTGTGTTTGATATCAACACATTCCTCCAGTCTAGTTTTCTTACAATAATAGAGTTCACTCAATTATTCAGATGGATCTATGACTGAATTTTTTTTATTATGAAAACCTTAAAACCCGGGGATACACGTCACGGAGGACGGAAGTAATGAAGGCCAAGTGAGTCCTTCCAGATAACATTGACACATTCAAACGAAAGAGAGTTAAGACTATCATAAACTATCAAAGTCTCCTCTGGCCTGCCCCCACGAGCCATCGCATCCACCGCAAAGTTGTATTCCCTTACACTGTGATGGACCATCCTTCCCTGGTTTGTCTCCACTTTGCATCTTCTATAAATATACACTAGATACCAAGAGATGTCACATTTTCCCTGATGAGATCTGAACAGAACCTATGAATCAGATTCTACCTCAGTCACCCAAAGTCCTCTCCTCCTGCAAAGAGTCACACTCGAGAGTAGGGCTCTAAACTCCACACCCGTAGAAGTACCAGGTCCATAAAAAGCACTGAAAGCAATTTGAACTGAACCCCAACAATCCCGGAGAACACCACAGCCCCTCATGATTCCTCCCAAACATGAACCGTCCACATTCAGTTTCAACCCATGAGCCGGAGGCTGCCACCTTACCCATCTCCCTCTCTGCAAGATCTGTGTACACTGTCTTGTAACGAATTTTCCCAGCATACCTGTATGCACTCCATTCTTGAAAAGGGAGGACAGTTCCACAATGATAGATCTCATCCGGACCTGGAGAGCTAACAAGGATCTCCTACCTCCCAACCGTACCTGGTTTCGTGCTTCCCAAATTGTCCAGCATATAGAAATCAGAATGATAATACCTACTGTACGCTCCCCTGCTGTATGCTCCCCTATTCTGTTACATAAACATCACTTGATGCAACATAGAAGATCGAGAGGTCCAGTGTATTTGGGGATTAGGATCATTACATAACAACTTAAAAACTGAAATACAATATCTTTATTGAAAACTTCCTTTAAATGACCACTACATTCTCTCATACTTAGCATTGCATGGGATAAATTGAGGACATGCATAAGAAAAGGGTGAACTATACAGCCCAGTAAAGGAATAATCATGGAATAACATGAGAAATACAATAAATGTTAGACAATAGGAATATCAATAGAGTACAAGAGAAGCATAAACATAAAGGCATGATAAGCATGATAATAATAACATGGAAATGTGGAAACAACACTTACATGGAATTAGCATGAGCTAAAGATCATTGCACATGGAGCATGAGTAAACCGTCATTGCACATGAAGAACTAGTAAACCCTCATTGAACTTGAATTAGCATGAGTAAACACCCATTGCACATGATGTATCCTGATACTATACTTTACCTGATACATTGGAGCGCTATCAGGGCACACCCTTCTTAAACATTTCATTTCATGCATAAGTGTGCCACATAGATAATAAAACGTTGAATCATTCAACATAATATTTTATTCCAAGATAAATTAATGTAGAATGAATACATGAAAATATGTAAAAAATTAAGTATATGTGCATAATAGTGAATACCCTTGAGAGAGAAATGGGCATGGTATTCACTACACAATGACTTTGGCTTGGAAAAGTGCGGTGCAATTTCGACAGCATAACGACATGTCATAAGAACTCATAAAAATGGTTGATTAGATAGAAAGGGGTGTATCATCATATTTAAATGACATGGAAAGTAAGGTGGTCATATAGATACATGTCCCAACAAATTTAATGGAATTTAGATTCATGATACAAAAGAATTTCTTGAATGTAAGTGAGGATAGAGAAATTCCTTTTAGAATTTTTGCATAGTAACGGGTGTACATGGGAGGAATTTAATGAGAGAGAAAGGGGTCTCCCATAATTCAAACATAAAAGGTATGTATGGGGGAGATGAAAAACCATACCCCAACATTTATAATTGAAATTAAAAGGGAATAAAAATTTAAATAATATTGGACAAAATGAGAAAGGAAGAAAAACCCTTACTTGGAAGTGCGCTTCCAAAGGCTCGAGAGAGGATTGAGAGAGGCTTAGTGGGAGCTTGAGGAACCTTGGGTGGATTCTAGAGAGAGGAGGGTAGAGTTTTGATGAACTCTAAAGTCTTTGAGTGAGGAGGAATTTGGAGCATGGGTGGGTTTATATAGGAAAAGTGAGGGAATTCTTTATTATTTAGGTTTGGGACACTTCACATTAAACTAATCCAAACCACAAACCATCCCATTGTTTTTGCCCATGGGTTCTGCCTAAGGGATTTGGAAGACAATATTTTATAAGGACAAATTCCAAACTTCTTAAAATAATGGGGTTTGTTATGTAGATGTGAGTCACACTCCCAAGGAAAACAATTTTAAAAGGAAAAATGTTAATAAGTCTTGAAGGGTCCACTAAAGATTTGTAAAATAAATAAAACAAACCCAAAATCACATTATTTTAATGGTAAATCATATATTGGACGAACATAAAGTTTATAGTATTTTATTACATCACTATTGGGTCATTATGTTGTCATAAAACACATTATATATATAAACAATATTTAATTTTTACCCAAACATTTGACTATCTCAAAAAATTATGAAAAATTCACCATTGGATAATGTTGACATCATGATTCCAGAAATAATATTCATTTTATCTAAATAATTTTATAAATATGTTAATTGTCACTTTTAAAATAAAAACTGACATTTATCTAAAATTCATGGGTTTTGAAAAAAATGGATTTCAAACCATAATAAAAATTTCAATTTCATTCATAAAATTATACGATCATTTATATTTAATAAAAATTAATTTAATAACAATAATAATATTTTATTCAATTATTATTTAATTCAAAAATCCATTAATTCATCAAAATACATTTCTTAGTTGAACATTAACTAAAAATAATATTTGTACTTTAAAAACTATTTACAAGGTAACAATAATATAATGAAATTATATTAATTATTATATACAAAAATAATGTATATAACCATAGTACTAGGGTCTTGTTACATAACCACTTATAACACCTGCATAAGATCGAAGAGTAAGGTGTGCGATGATAACAGACTCTTGGGGTGGCTCAGATATCATTGCCCGGGTAGTAATCTCTATAAAATTACACTTCTCTCCTAGGAAGTCCTGCTTTAGCTTAACATATTCAATCTTGGCTTGGGCTTGGTCAAGAGAAAAGCCCAAAGATGCAACATCCTTTTAGAGCTCTGACAAATGGGCTTCGTATGAGGAACGTCTACTGGATGAGGCCATCACTTCCTTTGTCCGAGTAAATTGGATTTTTTAAATCCCTATATTTATACTAATCATTTGATCACTATTCAAAGGATATATTAGCAATGATCACAATTCATAATAGTATTTTAAAATAAAAAAACATAAAAACAAAGAAGTTGACATTTTATATAAACATTTTTTCATAAAGATACATTTAATTTGATCTAGAGGGATTTCCATTAATGAATGTTTGGGTCATTACAATCTTCCCCCCATAAGAAATTTCACCCTCGAAATTTCATTTTCTCACACTAAAATTGATGTGGGTAACTCTGCTTCATCATTTTCTCTGATTCCCACGTCACTTCTTCAAACTTGTGGTTTCTCCACAACACCTTGATGAGGGGCATTGTATTATTTCGTAGAACTTTTTCTCTACGATCTAAGATCTTCACTGGTTGCTCCTCATAAGAAAGATCATCCTCTAACTGTACCACCGTTGAATAGAGTACATGTGAGGGGTCCGATATGTACCTATTTAAGAGGGATACATGAAAGACATCATGTACTTTGGCCATGGTAGGTGTATGTGCTAGTTGATAGGCCACAACCCCATCACAATCAAGAATATCGAAGGGGACGAAGTACCTTGGACTTAACTTCCCTTTCTTTCCAAACCTCATGACCTTCTTCCACGGAGATATGCATAGAATTACCTTGTATCCAACTTTAAACTCAAAGTCTCATCGATGGTTATCTGCGTAACTCTTCTATTGAATTTGGGCTACCTTGATATAATGATGAATGGTTTTCACCTTCTCCACTATATGTTCGACCATTTCTAGTCCAAGCAGTTTACGCTCACCGATTTCATCCCAACACATCATTGTTTTATACCTTTTCCCATAAAGGGATTCATATGGTGCCATTTTCATGCTTGAGTGGAAACTATTATTATAATAGAAATCAACCAAAGGAAGATGTTGATTCCATCCTCCTTTAAAGTCCATTGATCATGCTCTCAAAATTTCCTCAAGTGTTTAGATAGTTCACTCAGATTGGACATCAGTTTGAGGATGATAGGACATACTGAAGTTCAGTTCAGTATTCATAGCATGTTTAAGAATCTTTCAAAACATGGAGGTGAATCTTGGATCTCAATCGGACATAATAGATAATGGTACTACATGAAGCCTTACCACTTCCCTAATATATATCCATGCTAGTTGATCTAATGAGAAATCCTCATGAATAGCAATGAAGTGTGTAGCCTTTGTAAGACAATCCACAATAACCTAGATTTCATTATTGCCTTTGGATGTCTTCGGAAGTCCGGTGACAAAGTCCATGGTGATGTTCTCCCATTTCCATTCTCATATGGGTAATGGTTGCATCATCCCCTTAGACTTCTGCCTCTCTGCCTTCACTTGTTGAAACACCAGGCACTTTGATGTATATTCAAAGATCTCCTTCTTCATATTATTTCACCAATAATGCTCTTTGATATCTCGATACATCTTTGTGTTTTCTGGGTGAATAGAGAAATTTGAACTACGTGCATCATCCAAAAGTTCCTTCTTCAACTCCTGACTTCATGAAACACATATTGTTTCCCAAAATCTCACAATTCCTTCTTCATTAACATTAAACTATGAGGATTTCCCTTTTCTGATAGCTTCCACTTTTTCCTGAATTCCCTCATCATCCTTTTGAGCGTCTTTTAACCTTTCCAAAAGTAACAGTTGAACAATAATTTGTGAAAGGATTGATGATGTTTCCTTCTTTATGATTCCCATGTCCATCTTCATCAAATATAAGAAGATCATATCCTTTTAAATTCTCATCAATGATATAATCACTAGATCCTTTCTACTTAGGGCATCCGCCACATTGTTCACTTTCCCAGGGTGGTAATGGATTGAACAGTCATAGTATTTGATCATCTCTAACCATCTTCATTGGTACCTGTTCAACTATTTCTGTGTGAATATATACTTGAGTCTTTTTTGGTCCGTTTATATTTCCCACATCTCCCCAAATAGATAATGCCACCAAATTTTCAATGTTAAGATCACTGCAACCAACTCGATTTCATGTGTTGGATAGTTCTGTTCATGAACTTTCAATTTACTTGAAGCATAGGCAATGACTTTGTCATTTTTCATCAAAACACATCCCATGAACTTCTTTGAAGCATCACTGAATACCATAAAAATTTCTCCACATGTGGGTAAAGTGAGCATGATCTTAGTGATAGGACTCCTTTACAACTCCTTGAAGCTTTCTCTGCATTCATCACTCCAAGAAAACTTTACTCCCTTCCGAGTTAGCTTGGTAAGAGGGATGGAAAATCGTGAGAAATTTCTCACAAATCGTCGATAATATCAAGCTAACCCCAGGAAGCTATGGATATCTGTTACCATTGTTGGCCTAATCCATCCCTCAATTGCATATGTTTTAGAGGGATCCATAGATATCCCATTTCTTGTGATGATATGGACCAAGAATGATACCTCCTTCAACCAGAACTCACACTTGATGTACTTTGCATAGAGCTTCTCCTTCCACAAGGTCTCTAGAATAGTTCTTGGATTCTCCTCATGATCCTCTTTGGTTTTAGAGTATATCAGAATATCATCTATAAAGACTACAAAAAATTTGTCAAGGTGATCTCTAGAGACTCTATTCATGAAGTCCATGAATATTTCTGGAGCATTAGTGAGTCTGAAAGGCATTACTATGAATTCACAGTGCCTGTATCTTATACGAAAAGCAGTCCTAAGGTTATCTTCCTTCTTCACCCTTACTTGATAATATCCCAATAGAAAATCCACTTTGGAGAAGTATTTTTCTCCACACAGCTGATTGAACAAGTCATCAATTTGTGGGAGAGGATAATTGTTCTTTTCTGTGATTTTGTTAAGCTCATGATAATCGATGCAAAGGTGCATTGACCCATCCTTCTTCTTGATGAAGTGGACTGGTGCACCCCTTGGTGAAGCACTTGGGCATATAAACCCTTTATCCAGATTCTCATATTGTTGTTTCTTCAGATCCTCAAGCTCCACAATATCCATTCTATATGGAGTCTTGGATATTGACAATGCCCCATGTATAAGATCAATTGAGAATTCAAAATCTCTTCTAGGAGGAAGACCAAGTAATATCTCTAGAAACACTTCAGCGAATTCCCTTACAATAGGCATGTCTTCTAGGATGGTTTCCTCCTTAGAATCAATCATATGAGCTTGGTACACATGATCAGAGGGAATTAATATCCACTCTTGAGATGATGGAGAAAAAGAAGGTTCAACTTCCTCCTTGCACTTGTAAAGAATCGGGGGTCGATTCTCCACATGGAGAGTGATTTACCTCTCAAGGAAATTTATGTTGGTTCTATATAAGGAAATCCAATCCATGCCAATAATTGCATCAAATTCCACAAGAGGGAGTATGATGAGGTTCTTCGGGAAGTTTCATCCATATATTATGACAGGGGAGGAGTTATATTCATGGGATGCAATGATTGCCCCATTTTCCGCACTCACTGACATCTTTACTTCCATAATTTGTGGTGGTTCTAGGATTGTTCTACTAAACATGAGAGATATAAATGAATGCGTAGACCCATAATAAAAAAGTAAGATCCCTATTCTTGAATGAATGAATAGTGTACCTGTCACCAATTCATTGTCGGGGTTCACTTTAGCAGTAGTGATGGAAAAATATTTCCATTGCTTCCTTGGAGGTTGTTGGTTGCCTCTAAAAACCCTTAGATTAGGGAACTGATTTGTAATATGCCATGGTTTTTTGCAGTTGTAGCAATGAACCAGACTTTGAGGTTCGAACGGAGAATTCCTCTCCTCTGTCTCACCCACTGGTCTTTCTTTCCAATAGTTAATAGCTAGGTGCCCTTCTCTTTCACACCTAAAGCATTTCCTCATCCTCTTCAGGCAGTTTCTAGGGTGTTTCTTTCCACACATTTGGAAAGTGGGGTGCTGGATCTTCTTAGAACCATTGGATTTATCTATTAGACCACCAACATTAAAGTATACCTTATGCTTCTTATCTGCATGATACCCCTGATATTCTCCGATCTCTATTTCTACCTTGAGGGCACATCGGAAAACTTTCTCATAGCTGTCGAAGTCACGGATTGCCAACACTTTCCATAGTCTAGGTTTTAGCCCACCAAAGAATCGGTCAGCCTTGCATTCAGGGGTAATGAAAAAGCCGGAGGTGTATCTTGCAAGCCTTTTTAAGTTTTCCTCAAACTCTCTGACAAATTCATCATCTTTTTTTCTTGAGGGCAAGGAAGTCCCTTTCTATCTTATGCCAGAGGGTGCGTGAATTTTTTTTATCAAAAAACATCTTCCAGAAATCCTTCCATTCCAATGCCTCGATCTCCTCCTTAGGCTTAGTATTTTTGATCAACGTCCACCATTGATCAGATTCACCCTCCATAAGATAAGAAACCAGGATAACATTCTATTGTTCATAACATTGAAGGATGGAGAAGATCTTTTCAAGGGAGTTTATCCATTGTTCAATGATTAAGGGATCATATGATCCATTAAAAGTAGGATGCCTTTGTCTCATGAAGCTCTCGATAGTGACTTGTTCTTTCTTATGGGGGTTGAACATTACTCTTGACCCATGTTTCTATTAAAATCTTTAATTAGTTGAGAGAGAAGCATGAAAAAGTTCGTGATTCCCACTCTCATTATATTGGGAATCTCATTAGTACAGTCATCACATTGATCTTCACATCGGTTGTTAGCCCGAGTCCTCCTATTACCGGTCATTGGATGGAATAAAGGGAAAGGTAGGTGTAACACATAAAGAGAAATCCAAGGAAAAAACTGATGACTTATAAATAACTTTTATTTCCTTAACATATGAATCTATTGGATTCAGTCTATGTTATCCATGATCTACTTTATAACATATATTCTTAGGGATTTTTTCCCCTTAATAATGGTTCACACTAAGATTGTGAATTTTCCAAAGCATATCCCCTGGGAGTGTCATAACGAACAGTGCAACAAGGCCCATTGTCGTGCACTAATTCCCGTTCGAGTCTAGCCCAAATCGGTGTTTTCGGGTTTTACCCCTAGGATACATATGTGAAAGAGGCACCTCTACCTGCTCGTATCCAGACAAGGATGTATTTTCTTGATAAACCACTTACTCAATACTCAACAAAACTTTGGGATATTTTTATTATACTTAGTCCCGTCTCTAAGGCTTTACAAGGGTTTTCTAATCCTAATCCTGAAAATAACTAAACCTATCCTCTAATACCAACTATGACAACCCTGCTTTTTATTACACAATTAAACATAATATATTACATAAACTTCACTTGATAAAACATAGATGATTGAGAGGTCTAGTGTCTTTGGGGATTATGATAATTTCATATAAAATTAAAACATGAAATACAACATCTTTATTGAAAACTTCGTTTACATGATCTCTATATTCCGTCATACTTAGCATTGCATGGGATAACCTAAGGACATGCATAAGAAAAGGGTGAGATATAAAGTCCAGTAAAGGAATAATCATGGAATAACACGAGGAATAAAATATATGTTAGAAAATAGGAATTTCAATAGAGCACAATAGAAGCATAAACATAAAGGCATGATAAATCATGATAATCATAACATGGAAATGTGGCAACAACACTTAATATGGAATTAGCATGAGGCAATGCTCATTGCACATGGATCATGAGTAAACCTTCATTGCACATGAATCATGAGTAAACCCTAATTGCACTTGAATTAGCATGAGTAAACACCCATTGCACATAATGTATCATGATACCATACTTTACCCAATGCATTGGAGTTCTATTAGGGCACACCCTTCTTAAACATTTCATTTCATGTATAAGTGTGCCACATGGATCATAAAACATTGAATCATTCAACACAATCTTTTATTCCATGATAAAAAAATGTGGAATAAATAAATTAAACTATTTGAACAATAAGTATATGTGAATAAAGTTGAATACCCTTGATAGAGAAATGTACACAATGATATTAGCTTGGAAAAGCGCGGTGCAATTTCGGCAGCATAACCGCATGACATAAGAACTCATAAAAATGGTTGATGAGAGATAAAGGGGTGTCTCATCATATTTACATGACATGGATAGTAAGGGGTTCATATAGATAAATGTCCCAAAAAATTTAATGGAATTAATATTCATGATACAAAAAAATTTCTTGAATGTAAGCGAGGAGAGAGAAATTCCTTTCAGAATTTCGGCTTAGTAACGGGTGTACATGGGAGGAATTTAATGATAAATAAAGGGGTATCCAATCATTTAAACATAAAAATGGATGTATGGGGAAGGTAAAAAACCATACCCCAACATTTATAATTGAAATTAAAAGGACATAACAATTTAATAAATATTGGACAAAAATGAGAAAGGAAGGAAAACCCTTACTTGGAAGTGTGATTCCAAAGGCTTGAGAGAGGCTTGAGAGAGGAATATTGGGAGATAAGAGAACCTTGGGAGGATTCTACAGAGAGGAGGGAATAGGTTGGACGAAATACAAAGGCTTTGAGTGAAGAGTAAGTGGGATATTAGGTGGGTTTATATAGGAAAGGTGACGGAATTTTTTATTATTTAGGTTTGGGACACCTCACATTAAACTAATCCAAACCACAATCTAACCACGGTTTTTTAACAAGTTTTTTATAAAATCGAAGTGAAAAACAATATTTTATAAGTACAAAGTCCAAACTTCTTAAAATAATGGGGTTACTTATGGGGAGGTGAGTCACACTCCCAAGGAAAACAATTTAAAAAGACAAAATGGTTAATAAGTCTTGAAGGGTCCACTAAAGCTTGGTATAATAAATCAAACAAACCCAAAATAATATTATTTTAATTTTATAACATGTATTTGACAAAAATAATGTTTATAGTATTTTATTACGTCACTATTGAGTCATTATGATGTCATAAAACACATTATATATTTAATGGTATTTAATTTTTATGCAAAAATTTTATTGCCTCAGAAAATTAAGAAAAATTCACCATTCGATAATTTCGACAGCCTAATTCTAGAAATAATATTAATTTTATCGAAATAATTTTCTAAATATGTTAATTTTCACTTTTAAAATAAAAACCGAAATTTATTGAAAATTCTTGGGTTTTGACAAAAAAATGGCTTTCAAACCTTAATAAAAATTACAATTGCATTAATAAAATTTTAAGATCATTTATATTTAATAAAAATTAATTTAATAATAATAATAATATTTTATTAAAATATTATTGAATTCAAAATTCCATTAATTCATCAAAATATATTTCTTAGTTTAACATTAAATAAAAATATTATTTGTGCTTTAAAAACTATTTACAAGGTAACAATAATATAATAAAAGTATATTCATTATTATATAAAAAAATAATGTACATAACCATAGTAATAGGGTCTTGTTACATAACCCCTTATAACACTCACATAAGATCGAAGAGTAAGGTGTGCGATGGGGGCATACTCTTGGGGTGGCTCAGATAACATTGCTCGGGTGGTAATCTCTATTAACTTCCACATCTCTCATAGGCGGTCCTGCTCGAGCTTAAAATATTCAAGATCGGCTTAGGATTGGTCAAGAGAGAATCCCAAATATGCAACCTCCTTTCTGAGCTTTGAAAAATCGGGTACTTTTGGGGAACATCTACTAGATGAGGCCATCACTTCCTTTGTCTGAGTAAATTGGATTTGTTAAAGCCCTATATTTATACTAATCATGTGATCACTATTCAATGACTATATTAGAAACAGTGATAATTTTTAATAGTATTTTAAAATCCAAAAACATAAAACCAAAGAAGTTGACATTTTATATAAACATTTTACATAAAGAGACATTTAATTAGATCAAGATGGATTTCCATTAATGAAAGTTTGGGTCATTACAGATCCTTATAAAAACACATATAAAAGGAATTTTATAAATCCAATATGATGGGATGAAGTTAGAAAATGAAGGGTAATTGGACCTGATCTTACTGGGGAGATGATATAGAAGTATAGATCTATTCAACAACACATAAGAGCAGCTCAGAGTCAATAGAAAATTTATGCTAATAAATGTATGAGAGAGTTGGTGTATGAAGTTGGTGAAAATGTATTCCTATGAATATCTCATTGGAATAATGTTAAGATATTTGGGAATAAGGAAAAGTGATCCATATATATATGGGTCCTTTCGATATCCTTCCTCAAATTGGGAGAATATATTATCTTAAAATATCCATTGAATCTCTCTTTGGATCATGATGTGTTCTACGTATCACTCCCAAGGAAGTACATACTCGATCCTTTACATGTACTGAACTCATATGTTGTACTACTAGAAAATGATATTTAATATGAATAAAAACCATTATAAATCTTGGATCATAGAGATAAAGTGCTACAAAACATGAATACTCACATGGTTTTATTTTTCTGAAGAAATCATAAATTCAAAAAAGCTACTTAGGAACATGAGGATATGATGAAACTAAGATATCCTCATTTGTTTGTAGTGGAGTGATGAAATTTTGAGGGGGAAATTTATTTTAAGGGGTTTATAATATAATACCATGATATTTTATTATATATTTTTCTATAAATAAATTTTATTTCTTTAATATCTTGCTTTATACGCAACCCGAAGTTTAAACAGACCATGTTATACTATTGAAATATTATAATTTAATGTAAAATTATCACCTATCCATTGGATTTTAAAGTATTAATGTGTATAAATATATTATAAATAGATATTTTTTATATATTTATTTAATAAATCAATTGGTTACCAAATGGTTATAAATTAAAATAAAAGCGTTTGAAGGTAAATAGAGTTTTTTTTCTTAAATTTTTTTATAGACAATATTTTTTTTATTTAAATAAATTATATTAATCATTATATTTGGATTTTTTTATTTAAATTAAAGGATAATATGTTCAATCAATTTTTTTAATATTCATCTAAATTTTTTCATAAGGATGCTAATAATAATAAAACTGGTTTTATGTTCGAATATGAATTTTTCTAAAAATGGTTTGTTTCATTTTATACACTTACTATAAAATGAATTTCATAAATTTTTTTGAAATTGAATCCTGAAAACATGACCCTATATTTGGAATCAGGTGGTATAAATTTGGCAAATAGGTCCTTTTTTCCATTATGAATAGTAACCTTGGTAACTATTTCACAACACAGTAAGAGTAAAATGGGTAAAACAGGGTTAAAAATTTACTATAAGGATCTAAAATTTATCCAACACTTGAATTTATTTAATTGGAAAGGATATGTTTGACCACATCCTTCCAAAATTATATTACATGGAATTTTGGTTTGATTCTCCATTGATACTGATATTTATATTAGTTTATTAAGTAATGAAATTTCCAAAATGTCATTGTAATTTTTACTTAAGGATAACAAGAGGATAAGTTCAGTTCTGAATGTCTATTTTAAATATGAATTATTTTTTATCATGTGAATTTATTTTTAATTATTACTAAAAGAATAATTATCTTAAATTGTTACACAACACCGACATTGTGCTTGTTCAAGATGTAGAAAAATCATGTAAATGATTTTAATATCACTAAAAGTAACATTTTTTAGTGTGTTATCATTCCACGAGAATTTTGTATATTAACATAAATTATTAAGAATGTTTTAAAGGATTATATTCAAACTAAATTTCTATCTTTATGCTTTTAAATTCAAATTAATAGAATAATGTCAAAAATGACATTAATGATATTTTATAAAAAATAATATTTGATTAAATTATTTAAAAACCATAAAAAATATTGAAATATGATAAGTATGATGATAAATTTCCCATTATTTCACCCTTTTCCATTTACCATCCAATCTTTAACTCATAATTAAAATTTTAGCCCTTTAATATTGAAAATGTCGTTACTGTAGTTGAGGTTTAAATTGGTTAACGAAGTTGTTAAATCAAAATATAAGGTTTAAAATGACACTATAAACTATAAGAATTTCATTGGATGATGATATTTCAACCATATATTCTTTTTTATTTAAATTAATATATATTCTTAATCATTATATTTTATAAATACATTAATTATAGATAAATATTTTATGTAATTCTAATGTTTTTCATTCCCTCTCTTATAAAAAGAGATCCCTTATATCAATTATTTACACATCCATGATCCATATAGATTGAATAAAACATATCATATTATATTATAAAATCACATATAAATGATAAATATTTGTTTTCCTTTCTGAAATACCAATTCAAGGGTCCTTAAGAAGGGATCTAAAGGAGGCCTAACAAAAAATAGGTAATCATCTTACACAACTTATTTGAAATTATTTCTTCATAAACTTCATATAAATATTTAGTATTAATTATAAAATAATAATTTAAAAATCCTAAATATAATTAAATGTTATTATGATTATAGTATCACCATTATCCACACTCTATTCCGTCAAATGAGAAGTTAAATTGTCGATCGTGCATACGTGTGGACTACCACCTCCATGTAGTGATACATTTCATTTTCCATCAACATATTTCATGGTTGGTAATTAAGATGTGTTTAATTATTATTTATGATATTTATTACACAATTATTCTTATGTAATTATAATATCATATCTACCTTCTTACCTTCCAATCCTTTGGAAAACGATATAGTTGCTTGTGAGCACGTGTAAACTACCATCTCTATGAAGCGATGTGATTTTTATTTAATTTATGATTTAAATTTATGGTAATAAGGATACATTTAATGAATATATATGATGTATATAATATATTATTGATTCTATATAGGTAAAATAGTATTTACCTCTCTTTTATTCCATCCTTCAAAAATTGAAAATAATGTTCTTGCGTACATATGGTCTACCATCTCCATGAACAATGTCATTCATTTTCTATCTCTAATTATTATGTAATAATATATATATATATATATATATATAGTGAATATATATGATAATAATATCATGACTAATGTTCTAGGTATTATGGGACCATGATCAATGAATAAACATTATAACTATTGAACCAAAATTATCAAAAAAAACACTTAACACCAGAAAACTACAATTTTAATAAAGAATTATTAATAAAAGTGTATTGAAATATTATAAGTGGACCAAATGAGATATAATAATTATTTAAATTAATCTAGTATAAAATTATAGAAAATTTAAATTTATTTTACATGTGATTAGAGTGCTTTAAAAGAAAGTGAAACTTGAATTAAGAGATTTATGTTACAATCTCATTATTTATCAGGTTTTTTAGGATTAGGTTTCTGATGATGAAAGTTTATGACTTATATCTCACGTATGCCATGAATTTTATTATCTTAAATTAATTTCATGATATTAAATTTTATTAATTCATTTCCCACTATTTAATAACTCAAGATACTGAAACAATGTTTTTAAGGAACACTGACTTTATTTCTCTCTTTAGTCAAAAATCCACTCTCTTCCATATCCTTGTTTTCTGAAAATATTTTCAAGAATGTTTTTACCATTATCATATGTTTTTATTATAATTTTAAGAATTATTTATTTTCTAAAAAATGGTTTAATATGAATCTTCTTGTTTTTTTGAATCTGGTACATTTTACTTTTTACCAAAAAATATGAAAGAAATCGTTATTTTAACACAAACAACATGGAAAGAATTTTACAATATCATGACCACTAAGTACTTATAATATTAAATTAAAAGTATCTATAGTTATTTTCAAATAAAAAAATTTTCTTTAATATTCAGTAATTTTTTTGATTTTAAAAAGGTTATTTGATAGTGAAAATGGTGTTTTCTCAAGAAATGTTCAGGAGATATTTAAAAGGATTTTTTTATCTATGATAACATACTTGAGGTTACTTTTTATTTATTAGGGATATGATAAAATGGAAAAATATAATTTTTTTATTTATATTTCTTGTGATGGTGATATTTTAGGATGATTCTATAAAACCCATTTATTTCCCATGATTTAATTAAGTTCTTATTAAACCTTTATGAAACCCATTTCATTTCCATGAGTTATGCTATGATAAATGTTTTATAATCCTGTGAACATATATGTTTGATTTTAATTTTGTGATGTATGGGACCAAAATTATATAGCCCTCTAATTTATTGGTTATATACAGATATCTCATGAGATAATATATTCTGGAATGGGATGTGATAATGGTTTAGTAACAGAATTAGTCTACAATGATAGTATTGGGAGTGAACCTTGACTTAGTATATGATGGAATTAAGAGTGAACTTTATCAACTATGATAGTCTTGTAAGTGATCCTTAACTAATTAAATTGTTTTATATGCTCAGGTATGCCAAAAAATTATGTATTATGCCAATTTTACACTCTCATGGATCATATTATTTGATTCCTTTATGATTCATGTCTTCTAAATTGTAAAGATTTATTCCGTGACTCAGGATTATGATTTATGATATTCTGGGTATGGTTTTAAAATGATTATCTCATGTTATCATAACATTACGCTCATGTTATTCTTATAATATCATTGATATATCCTTTATTTACCCTTAATGAGTATATGATCACACCCTTTATTATGTTTACTTTCCATAGGTTATAATAAAAGGTTTTAGGTATGATATATCTATGAAGGGTTCTAGTTACAAAGAAATTAGGTAGAGATGATGTAGATCTCTTATGAAAAAGTTTTTTATGTAGTCAGGTTTCCAAAGAAACTTAAAATGTACAATTCTAACATGGATTATAAAGTTATATATTAAATATTCATATATTAAAATTTAATATATATGTATGAAAATTATGGGTCACTATAGTTGGTATTAGATAATGTTTAGTTAATATTTGAATATTAGTGTTAGAAAATTACAGTGAAAAAGATATGGATCAGTGTAAGTCTAGAATAACATCCTAATTTTTTTTAATGATCATTGGTGAACAAGGATAAAACTAAGGTTTCCTAGATTTAAAATAAGATGTCTTGATTTATACATACTATAAATTACTTTTTATTATTATGTGGTTTCACACTATGATAATTGTTTCTTACACTACGATTTCTAGTGTTAATCACTAACTAGAACCCAAAAGATTCTTGTGAGTCCTAGATGTGATGAACAATGATATGATTTTCATCCTGAGAAACCAAATGTTATGATATTTTGAATGAATTTTTTTTATATGTTTATAATAATTACTCAAGATATTAATCTTACAAAATTTCTAAATTATGAAAGGAGGTTACAATGTTCTGTTGAGTCCTTCATAAGGAAACATATACCTTCTTTTAGTGGGCATGCTGATACACTAGTGGTTGAGAAATGGATCAGTACTATTGAAAAGATATTTTATGTTCTCCAGTGTTTGAAAAATGAAAAAATTATTTTAGCTATTAATCATTTTTACGGAAAAGTATATCAATAATGGAATCTTATCCAGAACAAGAGGTTGTGGGAATAAATTTACTTCATAGAGTGGGATGAATTTAGGAGATTATTTATCATTAAGTAATTTACTTTTATTATTTATAAGAATATGGATAATGAATTACTTGATCTAAAGAAGAAGTATGATGAATCCATTAGTACCCATGATGAATATTTTACAAGACTTATTAGGTATAATTCTGGTAGTATCAATTAACCTAAAAGTAAGATTGGTCAATTATTTAGTAGTTTAAAATCAATTCTCAAAATGGTTTTATCCATAAGAGGATTCAATTTATATGAATAAATGTTTCAATGTGTTATCAATATAGAGATAGAGATTGTATTTAACCCATTAATATCATGGTTCTAATAATAAAGGAAATATGGAATTAAAAAGAAATTATAAAAACCATGGATAGAAGAAGATGATATTTTATTTTTACGCAAAATGTAGAAGGAAACATGGAGGAAATTGTCTTAAGGGGACATATAGATGTTATAAGTGTGAAAAGGAATTTCATCAAGTAATCAAATTCTAAAATGATTCTAATAATAACTTAGATAATGAAAGAAGAATAACCAAATAATACACCACCCACACTCTAGTGTTTCAAATGATAGGAGTACGATAATTATGATCACCTGTTCTGAAATCTGAAGGTTAATGACAATGATTTATTTTATCAACCTCTTAAGTCCATAGATAATGTAAAATATCATGTGATCACTATGTCAAAAGTGGTAAGAGATGTGGTGAATGTTACACTCACCAATAACTCTAGAAGTTCTAATATATTATTTGATTCTAAATCTACCGACTCTTTTATATGTGAATAATTTTATAAGGGTATTACAATAAAGCCTCAAATATGAGATGTTGAATTATCATTGAGAAATCATAATGTTACGATTATCACATATCAATTCTCTGATTATTCTATTATTGATGTTTGTGGGAATTTGGTTATTGTAAGTCTCATTATTCTCCCTCTAGTTGAATTTGATGTTATCTTAGGAATGGATTGAATTTACTTACATAAATTCCAAATGAATTATTGAGGAAGGTATGTCGTGTTTGATATTCTGAATCAACCTATGATTTTCAATCGATTCAAAGATAAATATGAACTTCTAGTGGAAATTATATCCATTATATGTGTCTTCATTCCAATAAAATGAGGTTTTTATATTATATGATTGGTGAGAAACTTAATATCAAATATATCCCTATTATAAAAGAGGTTGTTAATGCTTTTCAAGATGAGTTACCCACTCTTCCCCCAATTAATGAAAGCGAGTTTTCAATATAACTCATAACTAGTGCTACACCTATTTCCAAGGCTCCATATAGAATGAACCCTATTAAGTTATACAAATTGAATAAGAAACTCAAGGATAATATTGATAAGGGATTCATTTTTTCATGTGAATCACCATGGGGTACAAAATTTCTTTTTACTAAGAATAATGATGGATCAATTCAAATTTTCATTGATTATCAGGAATTAAACAAGATAAAAATCAATAATATATATCATATTCCCCGAATTAATGGTTTATTTGTTCAATTAAGAGGAGATGAATAATTTTTCAAGATTTATCATTGATCTGGGTACCATTAGTTGAGGTTAAAAAGTGAACACATACCCAAGATATCCTTCTATAGGAGGTATGGAAACTTTTAATTCATAGTGATTCCATTTGGTCTTACATATTCCCTAACTATATTTATAGATTTAATGAATAAATTAATTATATATTACCTTGAACAAATTGTGTTAGTATTTATAGATGATATTCCTATTCATCTCAAGAGAAAAGATAAGAATGAATATAACTTGAGAATTATACTAAAGAACTTAAGGAAAGATAGGTTGTATAAAAATTAACAAAGTTTGAATTTTGGTTATAATAAGTTTCATTTTTGGGTCATATGATCTCAAGATAGGGTATATATATACATTAATCAGGTACATAAGACATTTAATGTTGGAATAGGCCAACCAATGTGACTAAGTCCATAGTTTTCTTGGTTTTAATGGATATTATAAATGATTTGTTGATAATTTATCAAGACTATCTAATCCAATGAAAAAGTTAACTCATAAGGGATCAAAGTTCCTTTGGAAAAATTAATGTGAAGGAAATATCAAAGAACTAAAGATAAGGTTAGTCAGTGCACATATTATCACCCTAAACTATAATAGAAAAGGTTTTATGATCTATAGTGATGCATTAAAGAAAGGAATGTGATGTATCCTCATGCAGAATGATACGGTGATAGCTCATACTTCAAGAAGTTTTAATGTTCATTAGGAAAGTCATCCAACTCATTATTTGGAGTTAGCTATGGTATTTTTTGCACTAAATATGTGTAAGAATTACCTTTATAGTTAAAGGTGTGTTATATATACTAAGCATAAAATTTAAATTATATATTCATATAGAAATATTTAAATTTTCAACGTAGAATACTATTGGAGTTGATTAAAGATTATGTCTGCTCAATACATTACCACACTGGGAAGCTGAATAGGGTGGATGATGCTCTAAGTCAGAAGAACCATGATAGTTTAGCCATGACGTGGATTTAAAGAGATCCAATACTTATGGATTTCTAATATATGGACCATAAAATCTTAAGTAAGTGGAATTTTGTTTATCTTTCTTAGATATTTGTTCATCCATCTATCCATATAAGGATTAAATATAAGAAAAAGTAAGATGTAGAACTAAAAATGAATGTGATAAATGTTTCTAATTTCCACCTTGATTGTAATGAAATTGTATGGTTTTGGAACTATGCATGTGTTCTATCCATACGATAATTAAACAAGGAGTTATTAGATAAAGCTCATTGTTCATCATTTTTTATCCATTATAGATGTATATATATACGTATGTATATATATATAATAGTATTTATGGTGGGAAAACATATAGAGGGATATTTTAGAGTATATATCTTGGTGCTTGGTATGTCAAAAATTTAAGGATGATAGACAAAATTATAAGGGAACATTACAACTATTACCCATACCAGAATTGAAATGGGAAAACATCATCATGGATTTTACCATCACACTCTACAAAATTCCTAAAGTCCATAATTCTATTTGGGTTGTTGTTAATATCCTTATTATGTTAGAAAAATGTATTGCTATTAGAGAATACTTATCTCTTGATCACATTGAAATAATATACATTAATGATGTGCTAAGGTTTCATGGTGTAACACATTCTATTATATTTGACCAGGATATTAGGTTTACCTTGATGTTTGGGTTAAGAATTTCATAATTTATGGATTCAAAGATTTATTTATGAATTTCATATCATACTCAGATATATGGGAAGTCTAAGAGAAGTATTAAAACCCTAGAGGATATACTTAGGTATTGTTCTATGGATTTTAAATTTGATTGGGATTAATATATTTTTATAGTAGAGTTTTTGTACAACAATAGATTTCACTCCAACATTCATATGGATTCTTATGAATTAATCTATGATGGGAAGTGAAAACTCCAATGTGTTGGGATGAATTTGGAGAAATAAATCTATTGGGAACTAAGAATAATGAGTTGATGACATATATTGATAGATCCATTTAGTAGCACAAAGAGTATTTCAGAGTAGATAAGAAAGTCATACTAGAAATCATAAGTGAGATCCAGGGTTCAATGTTAGTGAAAATGTATTTTTATGAATATATACATGGAATAAGATTATTATATTTAGAAATAATGGAAAATATTCCATATAAATTAGTAATTTTGGGATTCTTGATTTCATCGGGACGGTAGCTTATTATTTTCCACTTCCATCGATGTTGTGTTCCGTGTTTCTCTCTTGAGGAAGAACATAACTAATTCCTCACATGTAATGAACTCAAAGGTTGTACCACTAGAAATTGATCTTTCCTATGAAGAAAAATTGATAATAATCTTGTATCATAAAGATAATGTTCTACAGAACAAGACTACTCACTAGGATAAAGTTATCAAGAGGAATTATAAATTTGAGGAAGCTAATTGGGAACCTTAGGATTTGATGAGATAGATATTTCTTCATTTTTTGGTAGTGGAGTGATGGAATTTAGAGGTAGAAAAAAAATTTAAAGGGGGATAGAATTTAAACCCTGAAATTTTATAGGATAGTTCTCTATAAATAAATTTTATTTATTTGATAGTCTAGTTTACAAACAAATTTGAGTTTAAATGAATCACGTTAAACTATTAAAATATTATTAGTTAATATGAAAATTATTACCTAGCCATTTCATTAGTGAGTATGCATAGGGATATCTATATAATAAATTTTTTTGATGTAATTAAAACTTTTCCAATAGTTGAATTCGCTTTTATTAATAACAAAACAAAGTTAAAAGAGTTTTATATAGGGTATTTTAAAAAATATCTTTCAAAGAGAGACAAAAACTGAATGGACCAAATATTTTCAATAGTAATAACCCCTTTATTTTCAAGTCCAATAGATGGATAACTTGATTAATGATATGTGTGTGTGATAAAATAATTCATGGATGAAATAATTTCCGTGAACTTGATCTATCTAGAGATTAAATTCCAAGAAATATAAATTATACCATTTCTGATAGCTTGCAAAATATTGGAAGGTTAAAATTCCAACAATAATTTGCACCAACCTCACTATCATTCCAATTCAACCAAATTGATCATACCAATCATTTCAACATCAATAGATGTGGTGGTTCCACACAGACCATAGAGAAATTCTATGATATTTCCATTTTGTTTTTTTTGAAAATAGCTATATAGAAAAAATGTCCTAGATTCTCTATTGATTCACCATCCATGTTACTTTTAATCCATCAAGATAATGACAGAATCCACCACACTTCAAGTGTTCTAGAAGGAGGATGATAATTACTTGCATTTTCATAATTCTTAAGTACTATAAAATCATGAAAAGAGTTATTTAAATTTTTATTTTAAAGAGGATTAACATTTTTCATAGAAACCAAAATTTTCATAAGAGATGATTGAATATTGAAAGTAGAATTCTCATGGTTAAATTTATTTTGAAATTTCCATATGAAATGAACAAAATATATAATATACATAAGAAAAAGTTTTTCAAGCTACTAAGAATATTGGATCATGTAGAATACTTTAGGATATACATGGATGTTGGCAATCCTAGGAATCTGCATATAAAAAACATCATCATTGACATTATCTAGTGATGTAGTAGTTTTTAAATTCAATAATAAATGGTTAATATATTAATTATTTTGAGTAAAAACAACACATCATTATCATATATAGATACAAATTGATGTAAGGAATGAATCTTCTAGAAGTTTAGAGAGTGGTATCCTCCAAATGAGGTTGAAGTTAGAGGGATGCAGCCGGCTTCTGTTTAGCATACCTATACAGGTTATCAGGTGTCTAGTTGATGCATTAATGTAATGAATACCAGATGTGATATGCCTATTTAGATAACATTCTTATATTAGTTTGTCATATACGATAATGAATTTGTTATTTGAAACCACTGATTTGATCTTAGTGTGAATTGAATGCATAAGAATCTCTATTTGTATCTTAATAGAGACATTCACATCCAATTAATTCTTAGAATAGTTTAATAGATTTAGAAGATATGTATCTATGTATTTTCCATCCAAAAGCTAGTGGAGTATTTAATAACGAGTAACCAATATAAGTGAGACGAAATGTTTAAAAAAGAGACTCTGAAAGAAAGATAAATAGTGGTGTCTATATAATTTAGATTTCTAGATTTTACCCTACCAAGAAATTTGGATTTTCAAAATCCAATAACCTTATATTTCATATTTATAAGCCTCCACATAAAGTGTTTCTAAAAAATATAGATTGAAATTGCTTAATTTTTTTTAAAAAATACCTCCCTAATCAAGATGATGGAAACATTTCTTCTAGGGGATAATGAAGATATTTCTCTAAAAGATTATCTCACTCCAAATATTTTTTGATAGTGATTTTTATTCTCTTGAAAAGGTAATTAAACAATTTATAACCTATAAATGATTATAAAATTTAATTCTATCACATTGAAGACCCTTACAACCATTTATAATTCTTTTCCTTTATAATAGGATAATTAGTTTCTGATCTGTCTTGGAATGTGAGTAAAATGGAAAGCATGAGGTGTTCCAAAAAACATAGGCACACTATGGTTTTTGAAGTTAAAACAGCCTCTCTTATTCTACGCTCATTAATGATGTCAGTTTTTCTGGATGTAGGGATTCACTTTCCAAAGTATAAGAAGCATTTTTTCCAACTAATTTATTATCCTAAAATATTTTCATAGTGAAAATGATCATCCTTAATGATTTTTATATTTCTCTTGTCTCATTGAGTAAAAATAATAATTTCATCATCATACAAAAAGTGAGTGGTAGCAACAAGGACCCTATAATCTCTGATAGAGTTAATCATCTAATTCTCCACCATATTAAGTAACAAACTTCTTAGATGCTATTATAAAATAGAAATAGTGATAGTTTTGAGAGAATCACCTTTCCTACCACCTCAAAAGCTTGTGAAATACCCTTAAAGAGATCCTTTTATAAGTAATGATATATGGGATTTTCATAGGATAATTTTTACCCATTTATGAAAGACTCATCAAAACCAAATATGTTGAGGGCTTAAAGATGAATCCCCAATCCATAATATTATTTTTTTAACATCAAGTTTCAAGGCTATATTTCCCCTTGTTTTATATTAAAAAGTTTGAAACATTATAAAGTAGTAATGATATAGTCTTGAATGGTTCTTACCTTAAAAAACCAATCTAATTAGAGGAAACAATCTTTTTAGAAATTTTGGTGTTCCTATTTTCATATACCATTCTAATGTCTTTTGAATTATGTTGAAAAGTGACATAGGAAAAAAGAGATGAATTTTATTTTCAATATCCAATTTTGGAATGAGGGAATGGAATTTGTATTGATACATTGAGTTAGATTAAATCCATTAAATAAGTGAATCAAAAGTCCCCAAGAATCAAGATGAATTAATTCCCAAAAGGTTTTGAAGAAGAAGTTTTTGAATCCATGTGGACCAAGGGAGTACCCACTATTTAATCTTAAGACAAATTTGTTGATCTTAAAATAAAGATGAATTTAAGTGAGATATATATTTTCCTCATGGTTTAATAACCTAGGGAAGATGTCTTCCAATAAGTTTGAGCTAATTGAGGGACCAATATAGAGACTCTTATAAAAAGAGACAACATGAATAACAAGATCATTCCTCTTTCCAAAAATTTTCCCACAATCATTTAGGATGGACAAGGGCCTGTTGGATTTACTAAATCAATGAAGATAATTAATGAAATTATAAATTATATCACCATCCTAATGCCATTTCACTTTATAAGTTTCTCTCTACATGTTATCCTTAATTTTTATAAGATTTTTAAGATCACTTGAGATCAAAGTTTTCTATTCAATACCTATAGTAAAAATCACTATGAGTGTTTTTATTTATAATTTTGTTATGAGAGGATTCTATATGATCAATATTATTTTCAAGAGAATTGAAAAAATTTATACTCCAATATTTCATCTTATTTTTGATAATTTCAACTTTAAAACATATGCTAAGGCATCATCATTGTGATTGAAATAACTCAATATATCCTGAACACATTTTTTACATTGTTTGTGTGGGGCCTAAGAAATATTGAATCTGAAATTAATATGATAAATCAAATATCTGGTAAAAAAATATCAAAAATTAGGTGGTGATCTGAATTAATTCTTGTAATGGTGGTAAACAAATAGAGGCCCATACATCAAGGGTTTCTTCATTGAAAAAATATCTATCCAGTTTGCTAGCCAAATCTTTAATGAGGTGTTTTCTAAACCAAGTGTATTTAGAACCCACTAAATTTACTTCAAAGTGGTTTATATATTCAATACAAGACCTAAAATCTCTAGTAGAATCAGAATCACTCATCAAGAATAACTTTTCATCTAGATTGAGGTTGATATTGACATCCCCAAAAAGAGTCCAAGGACTATTAATTGAATCACACATAGATTGTATTTTCTACCATTAAATTAATTTATTAAACTTATTAGAAGTTTATATTTAAAAAAAGTTCCAATTTTTGGAATTGGGAGGCTCAAATTTGGTAAATAGGCCCCTATTATTTTTATACATTTGAACATTAACCATGGTAAATACTTATCACCTCGGTATGGGTAAAATGGGTAAAATATGGTTAAGACATTGAGATAACAATTTAGAATTTCTCCAAAACCTTCCTTTATGTCATTGTATTAGAGATAATACACCATAACAACCCCAAATTCTAATATGTAAAATTTTTATTCCATTTTTCCTTGACAATGACATTTATATTATTTTTAGTAATGAAAATTCAAAATTTTTACTCTATTGAATTTAATATCTCTAAATTTTTACATAAGGATAAAAAGTGGACAAGTTTATTTATAAATTTTTATTTAAAAAAATAAATAGAAATTTTATGATTTATATTTATTTATATTTATTTTTATTTTTTTGTGATGGAATAATAATATTAAGTGCTTACACAATACCTATACAGTGTTTGTGGAAGTAGTAAAAAATGATGAAACTAATTTTAAAAATAATAAAACTGATTTTTTGGTTGGGTTATAGTTCACCATGAGTTTTATTTATGAATATAACTTATTAGGTATGTGTGAAATGTTATATTAAAATTATATTTCTATCTTCATTCCTTAAAATTCAAATTAAGACAATAGGTTCAAAAATGACAGTAATGATACTTTATAAATTATAACCTTTTATTAAATTATTTAAAAATAATAAAAATATTTAAAGTGGATAATTATGATTATAAATGATCAAAAATATCTTCCCATTTCTATTTATGATCCATTATTTACCTTCTATGTAAAATTAAAACCTTTTAAGATTGAAAAATTCGTTACTGTAGTTATGGTGAAAATTGGTTAACGAAGGAGTTAGACTAAATGATAAGGTTTAATATGACACAAAAACTTATATAAATTTAAATGGAAGATTATATTTATCCCATAGACACTTTTATAAGAATTTATGATTATTTTTATGTATTATACGAGGGAAATATGTTAATTATATTTAAATATTTTAATTAATTTAGAGTGTGTCCTTTCCCTCCCATATAACAAGAAAACCCCTTATCTTTTTTTACACCTCCTTGAGCCATCTGGTTGGAAAAAATCCAATCAATTTATCTTCTAAACTCCCATAACCATGAATTATAGTTGTTTTTATTCTTAAAAGAAAATTCCATGGGTATTTAAATAATGGATCTATTGGAGCCCTATGAAGTGATCATCTTACTTGACCTCTTTCAAATTATTTATTATTATACCTCCAAACAATTATTATTATTCATCATAAAATAATAAATTAAATATCATAAATTGAATTAAATTTTATTATTATTTTTGAATCACCATTATCCACCCTATATTCTATCAAATGGGAAGTGAAATTATCATTTGTGTGTATATGTAAACTACCACCTCCATGTAGTGATACAATTCATTTTCCATCACCATATTTCATGGATGGTTATTATATTGGGTTTAATTAATATATATGTTATTTATGATATAATTTTTCTTCTATAATTATAATATCATATCTATGTTCTTACTTTCCAATATTTTGTAAATTGATAATGTCGCTTTTTCATACGTGCGGACTACCACCACTAAGAAGGGATATTATTCATTTTTTGTTTTTGAGTTACATGAACAATAATAAGAATATATTTAATGAATATATATGTGATATATATGACATAATAATGAATCGAGAAAGGTTAATTACTATTTAACTTCCTTTTCTTTCATCCATTGAAAAGTGAAAACATCATTCTTGCGTACGTACATCATACCATATACATGGATGGTGTGATTCATTTTTATATCTCTAACTTTTATGGATTACTATATATATATAATGAATAAATATGGTATTTATATAATTAGTAAAATTATATAGATTATATAACCATGATCCAATTACATGGACAAGAACCATTGGTATGGTTCCCCCTCATGGAGTCGAGTGTTACCCATATACACATTTTGTAGTTGGTGGCTTACCTGAGTAGTAAAGGCTCCCAATACTCTTTCATCAGACTCGGGTTCAAATATAGGTGGGTGAGAATTTCTATAAGTACTGTAGTGGCACTACAACACTTTAGTTTTTAGAGTACTATAATGGTATAATTTAGCAAGAATATTATTCATCCTGATTGGGATTTTGGGTCATTGGGCTTTCATGCCATAAAGTGGGTGATGCCGTAGACATCGCGTGCACGTGGTGACATAGCCATGATGTAAGAAGGGAATTCGTGCCATCCAATAATGGGCTTACAGTCCATGTAATGGACTTCATGGCCATTGGTACTTTAGGCGAAAAAAATAATTCAATAAAGCAGCTGGTTGGTTGGATTATCCCTTGGGGTGTATGGCCTGCTATTCAGGAATGTGTGTGTGTAGTATATGTGTTTGAATGTAATTACACCCCCAAGTACCTAATATAATATTAATTAATGGGATTTTAAATGTTATAATTATATAATATATGATATTATAATTATGTACATGAATTCGGTATATAATTAAAATATATTTAAATTTATTATACATGTGGTAAGATAACTTTTGAATCAAGTTAAACTTGAGGTAATGGATTTATCTTATAATATCATTTTTTTTCAAGATTTTTTATAAATAAGTTTCTGATGATGAAATTTTATAACCTAAATATAAAGTATCCAATTAATTTTATTCTACATAGGTTCTTAGTAGAGATTACATTTTTTCATTTCATTTTAATGTATTTAATAACTTAAGACACTGAAATACTATTTTTAAGGAAAACCGACATTATTTCTCTCTTTAATTAAAATTCCTTTTTCTTCTATATCCATTATTTCTAATTTTTTTCAATAATTATTTTTCTGTTATAATATTATTTTTAACGTATTTTTTACCAATTATCGGGTTTTTACAAAATGGTTTAGAAGTAAATTTCTTGTCATTTTCTAAAGGAGACACTTTTTATGTTATACCAAAAATGTGATAGGAATATGTGTTTTAACATACACAACATGAATAGAATTTATTTTCATCTTGTATAATATATACTTTTAATATTCCTTTACATGTTTAAAAATTACTTATCAAAGAAAATGATTCATTTAATATTTGTGAAATTTTTAGTTTTTAATTAGTGATTTAAAAGTGAAAAGGTTATTTTTATCAAGAAATGTTTTGACGATATTTTAAAGGAATTATTCATCTATGATAACATCTTTGATGTTATATATGATTTAACAAGGATTTGATCCAATGATTTCATCCACTTTATTTCATTTGGTGGCTTGTGACTAATATTATTTGAGAATGATTATATGAAGCACATTTCATTCCTAAGGGTTGATTTAGTTATGATGAAACCTTTATAGAGCCCATTTACTTTCCATGTGTTATGTTATGATATTTTTTTGATCCTGTGGCACACATATATATGATATTATTTATGTGTTAGGTGGTTTTGGTATTATATATCCATCATATAATAGCCCATAACACACACTCCCTGATCCTATACTGAAATCTATTACTTTACATTTAAAGCTTTGATACCGATAATTGTGACCCAATATTTTTTCAAAAAACCTTATTACATCAAAAGGAAAACTTGAATAACATACATTTTGTAAGAACATTGAGGTTTCAAGTTTTATAGAATTAGGAAAAACTCCTTAATAAATAATTCAGAAGTCTTCAGAAGAATATTTATCCCATTTAGCCAAGCTTTTCTTATTCCACAACTGGTCATCAATATCATCATTATTAAATACTTTATAGACATAATTGTTAAAAATTATTCTTTAAAGCCAGGGGAAAAGGAAACATAAGAAGGGTGAGATCAATAATTCAGTAAACTAAAGTTTAATCATTAACAATTGAATGTCATCAATGAGTATAAAGTTATAGAATGTTATAATGAAATAATCAATGTACATGATGGAATCATAAAATAACTCCCCCTATCAATACCTAGATCCTCAAATATGAGAACATGGAAAAGTAAAGAGTAATAAAAATAAAAAATTAAAAGAAACATGATATTAATCCTCATTATTAGAAAATTATAAACGCATAACATGAAATTAAAACTTATTTTAGAATATTTGAGCATCACTTTCATGAAATCCTTTCAAAACCCTTTAAATTGGAATAAAGATTTGACCAAATTTCAAAATTATCATTACGAAATACATCAGAGATATATAGTGGGGATGACCCTTTATATAAGATATATTAGGATCACATATTTTCTATGAGTTATAAGGGGGATCAAATGATCATATAAGATTTATCAAGCTCACCTGTGAGCTATAATAGGGATTAACTCTTTATATAAGCTATACCAAGCTCACCAGTTTTATATAATGATCAGGTACCATGAATAGAAACATTTCATCTTAAAAATCCTAAAAAATGATAAACCAAAGGAAAATAAATGAGTTATATAAAAATATATTGGAAATATGATTGACCTTTGGAAGAGAAATATGTTACTTAACAATATATTTAAAACATGATTAACCTATGGAAAAGAGATGGTTTCCTTTAAAATATCTTTGAAACAATCATTATCAATCCAAAGAAATAATAAGAATGGTATCAATGAAAAATTTCCCTAGTGCAGTTTATGTGAAAACAATTTTTTTACATTTATTAATGGACATACCATTATAAATATCATTAAAAACATTCTTGAGGAAAATAATGTTTAAACATTCCAATGTGTCCCATAAAACATTGAAACATTTGAATTACAACCCCAATGAACAAAATACCATTAAATAAAACTTATAATATAATGAAAATAAGTATATTCATGATATAACATGTCAAAGGAGATGTATATAAACCTCATAAAATAAGATATCTTTATAACATAGAAAACATCTTAAAGATGTAAAATTGAGACAAAAATCCAATACTGCTTTGGTAAGTTTGAAACTGTAAACCTCATGAAAGCGAGATCATAAAATTGATATGTAAATCCTAATAATTTCAAGTATAATAATCATATAATAAATTCATGGGAAATATATACACCACATAATTAAATAAGTTGTGAATATGAAATAACTCTTGTGGAAATAAAAGTGAGACTAGAAATTCACTTAAAACTATGATAACATCTAAATCAGAGACCAAAAAGTAATTAAAATCAAATTAAAAACTTCAATAACATAAAAATAAAATAGTTCATGATATAATATATCATAAGGGGTATTAGATACAACACACAAAATAAATAAGTGGTGAATATGACATTTATCTCACAAATGTAAAAAGTTAGATGAAAATACCTTACAAAGATCTTATCATTAGAGTGAGAATAAATCAATGAAATAATTATGTGTGAAAAAAATTAAATCCACACAATAAATGTGGAAATATAGTATAAAATTATAAGAGGCCATTTCACCCATATTATTGGCATAACATAACCAATTACATAGAAGTTCAACCTAGTGAATGGAAATTGAGTTAAGAAATACCTTACCCTGAGTCCTATTTGTCATGTTTGTCCTATATCATCATGAAGAGTAAAATTATGTTCATTATTTAATTAATTAATAAAATTTTAAAATTTTATTATTAATTTAATTTTACTTATAAAAAAATTATATATAATTACTTAATCAATTAGGTTTAAGTTGTATATTTTGACTATATTCAACTTATGTGTCAAAAATAACATTGGTAGGTAAAATAAGCTCAATGAGGTTATTATTTAAACATCTAGATAATAATAACCATTAAATAATTATCATATTTAAACATAAATTCTACTTTTAAAATCAAATAGCAATGATGGTTATGAAAAATGATCCAACATTATGATAAAGGAGACGAAATGTCATATGTACACATGAGTAACATTCCCATTTTCTATGATCATTATAGAAAGAAGGCAAGTAATGTTTATCATTAAAAAATGAAAATTATATCATAAATACCTTATTATGTAATTATATATATTTATAAATATCATTATTTTCAAACATTGACCTTGGAAATTCCATTGTTTTAGGATTTTCATGGCTTTGGATGTTTTAGTGGAGGATCTGGTTGAGTCTCAGTTTGAATTTTTTTTGAGTTTTTGGGTTTTGGATTACACATGATTTCGGGTCATGGTTTTGGAAGGAATACAACCCATCCCAGGAAACCATGTGATAGGTGTTGGATTTGGGATACAAGCTACCACACATTTTATGCATGATAGGTCAAACCATGTGAGATGGTCGTGCGGTTGATCACCTATTAGAGAGTGGATACCACACAGTTGTCACACAGTTTGGTAAACTATGTAGCTAAACCATGCGAGTGGCCTAGATTTTCAAAATACTTAAATAAATAATTCTCTCTCCCCTATTTTTATCCCTAAATCAAACCCCTCCCTCCTTAGTTATTTTTAGCACACAAGAAGGTCTCCAAACCCATGTCTATTTGATTATCCTCCCTCCATGGAACCATATCCAAGATTATAAGGTATGTTTTTATAGTTTTGTCAATTTTTCTTCTCCTTTATCTTTTTTATGTATTTATTAGTTTCTCTTGGTGGGTATTCCCTTTGGTCGAACCCTAGTGGTTAGAATTTATGTGTAGTTAAATTTTGTTGATGTTTAGTGTGTGCAGATTGATCTTCATAGTGCTTCCTTGCTTCTCTAAAAGTTTTTCCACATATGCACTCCATTGAGGTAGGTGTTTCCATTATATTCCTTTTCTGTGCATTTTATTCGATTCATGGGTGTTATAAATAATCTATAAAAGTGTTTCTCATGCTTGAAATGTGTTGGTTTAATTTATTATGATTTTTTTATGTTGGAAAAATTTGGAAAAAAATATTTTCAAAGGGCCTCTTTTATTATGCTTATAAAAAGATTCACATAATGCGTTTGATTGAATTTCTCTTAGATCATTTTTATGAAAATAGTGGTTTGAAAGAAGTTTAACCTTGGGTACTTGTTGGTGGTTTAGATTTCTTATGATATGAGCCTTACATTTAGATTTTGGTGTTTCTTATGGTTTGTTACTTGTGTGTGTGGGTTATGTGTTGATGGTAGAGCATGCGTGGTTTCCTTAAAAATTGGTTTTGGTAAGCTCTTGGATACTTTTGGTGTATCATTTTATGTGGGAACATACATTTGTGCACCAGTATCACACATGGATGGGAACAAAAATGACAATGGTCTTGGATTAACTTTCCCAATTCAAAAACCCAGATTTCAAAGTACTTATCCCTTCTACTTTCCCTTTTTAGATTATTAATGCTTTACTAAAGGTTACTTGGTTTCCACATGACATGAAAGTGAATTAAAATTGTATTTTATGTGTGGCCCCTATGTCACTTTAGAAATATTCGGTTTCTAAATGATAGAAAAACCCATTTGGAATCTTTAAACAATATTTGTGTTTTTCATCTTGGTTTTTAAATGGAATTTAACTTGAAAGGAAAGGGTTCATTTGGAATTTTATATATGAAAGGGATCTTCTGAATTATTTGGGAATTTTTTTTAAATGTATTTGAAATAGACATGATGAAAGGATCATTTCGAACATTATGATGTGTTGGAAATGATTGTGGTTTGGGACATACAAATTACTCACTGTCACCTTGATATGTTTTAAGAAAATGGATTGAAAGATCATGTTATGTGAATGACCAGTTAGAACTTGTGATTGATTTTTCGTATTATGGGAATCTATATTAAGGATTTCCTTTCGTGGGTTATCGTGTGGATGGTGTCAGTGTTTGGGGTTGGCAAGTGTGGCAACATTAGGTAAGGTGAGTCATGCATGTGAGGGCCTCCTACTTACATTGTGTACTATTACCATGGGTTTCTTGTGTGTCTTTTAGAGGGATGAGTTATGGATACTTATCAAGTCCTATTAGATTGGTTGATACCCCTTAAATGTATTGTGCTTGGTAGGATGTTCCACTGGAGTGGCTATTTTAGAGTGGCTAGTTGGTTATAGATGATGGAGCTGTAACATATGATGATAGGTGAGTCCCACTCAAGTAAATCTTGGGATAAATCTAGGGATGTTTATAAATTCCCATGTTTTACTATCTATATATTCTAATTTACATTCTTCTTCTCTTGGTCTTCTATTTATACTATATTTTTATTTTCATTATAGGATATTGTTGTTTTTCTTGGGTTTGGGTTCAGGTTTGGGGCTTTAGAATGTTAAACAATTTTGAAAATTTAGATGTGGAATGTGTGTTTGTTTTAAAAAAGGTAAGTTTTGTTGGTGTATTAAAATTAATAAAACTCTATTTTTATACATGTATTTTCAAACTATTATTAACGTAATATCTTTGGAAAAGGAAATGTATGGACTATTTTGTGGTTACCTAATGAGTTGTTAAGCTCACACCCTACTTGTACCATTCAGTTTCAGTAGACCCAAGCTATTTTATTGGTTCAAGTTTTTTAGTTCGATTTCTCATCATTTGATTATTTTTTCCTTGTGTCTAGTTGGTTTGTGGATAGTGGTGACCATGAGGTTCAACAAAGATCATTTCATTGGCAGTTTTGTTTCAGTTTTGTGTTTAGTTTTTGTTTTTTTCAATTATTGTACCAAAATTGGTGTTTTTATTTATTTATTGAAATTAAGTTTTTTTAGAACTTATGTGTGTTCATTTTATTCATTTTGATCCTGGTTATTTACTGGAAAAAAGCGTTTCCATAGTTATTTATTTGATGCATGGCACTAGTTTCCAGTTTGTGGGGAGTTGGAACGCCATTCATGTCATGTCTCGAACCTAGTCGGATGTTGGTTTGGATGAAATCCAAGTATGATTCCTTAAAAAATGGTATCAAAGGAGTTTCTTTGTTATTTTTTTTGTGTTAGGTAAATTTGATATTAGGACTGTCGGGACTTGAGAGGTAGGTACATGAAAAGTGTTGTGAACTCTTACTCGTTCTGATCCTTGGGTTCCACGGGTAGTCTAGGATTTGAGTCTTTTGTCCTTGTTTTGGATTGAGGGATAATGATAGGGGAAATGTGTTGTCATGTTGTGATCTCACATGTAATAGTGAACTATGTGAAGTCCAAGTACATGTTTCAAGGTCATCTTAGTTGTTAATGCTTACTTGGGGCATAGACCACTAGCATGTCACTGGGTTATGAACGGCCACTAGTTCCTCATTCTAGTGGTTTGGTTTAAGTCGTGTTGGATTCGATCTTGGTTGATGTGGTTAATATTTTGAAATGAAAATGAGTTTTGAAATATAAATTATTTCATTCATGTGGTTTTGAAATTGAAAAATTTATTTTAAAGGAAAAGGTTTTAGACTAAATGTTTTTGTTAATGCTTGGGTTTTGACAATGAAATGGTATGTGTGACCCTTGGTACTCCTTATAAAATTTCAAATATTTGTGGGTATATGAGGAAAGAGAATGTTGGAATGTGTAGATGGAAATTTATGGGAACATATGTGATAGCTCATAGAATTTAATCAGTGAGTATTTGAGATAAATGATATGACCTGGTTTTTTTATATTATATTTTGTTTTAGAATGTGGGTTTTGTTTTGTGAAAAGTGTATTTTTTGTTTTGATAGTTTCCTTGGAAGAAGGTGGGATTGAAATGGAAATGGAAATGGTGGTCCTTGAAAAGATGATTTTGGTTGTGTTTGTATGTGTTTGGATTTTCAGTTTGTTTTTTTCGGCTTGAGATTCCCCTTTTGGTTATGTTTGGGTTGATGTTGATTTTGATTTTATGTTCTTTGTGTTATTATAAATATGCCACCAAAAAAGGTCCCCAAATTTTCTAAATACTAATACCTAGTTTTTGATCCTCATTGAGTATTTCGTGTCTATCATGGTGATTGTGGCTCGTTAGAGGTCGTGCAATGAATTATAGAAGTTTAGCATGTCTTCAGATCATTGGTAAATCCCGAAACTATTAGAGTTCAGGATATTATTGGTTTATTTGGGGACCATCCTTGGATGAATGGGATTTGTTTCCCCCACCATCTATTCATGTTGGGATGACGTGGGATGTGTTCAAGCCCCTTTTTCTGAGGGTTCATACATAAGGAGGTGAAGATAAATAAAAGGAAAGATCTCATGACTATTCAGTAAGGCCAATGAATAGTGAAGGGATATGTTGAACTATTCAAGGATCCGGTTACCTATTATCTGGAGGTGGCATCACATGATATGTTTAAGGATTATCTTTTCATTATAGATCTTCATCTAGTGATCAAGGAGTGATCCCTCTCTTCTACGGATCTTCATTTTTAGATGTTGGTGGATAAAATGTTTTTAGCTAGGTTGGTTTCAGGAGTGCATCCAGAAGACAATCTGACATCTCTAGCCACACATGAGGGTTCTCCATCTAGTGAGATGTGTGTTCAAGAGGAACCAATTTATGAGAAGTCTCCTTTGTTGGGTCTGATTTCTAGTACTTCATACCATTTGGTTGCATGTCACAAGTGTGGATAGTTCAGGCACTCTAATCCATCTTATTGCTATCCTCTTAAAATATTCCACCATTGTGGATATCGTGGTCATTTGGAAATGTTTTGTAGGAAGTTCCACCTGAAGAAGATACTGTGATCAGAGGATTCCAACAGCTGACTATGAGGAATTAGATGATTCATTCATCAGGGCTCCATCCATAGGCCCCTAAGTGGAACTCGCTCACAATCATGAATTGCTGGGGGTGTGTGGAAAACCTTATCTCAGTTTGTCTCCCATGTTAAATTTGAGACGTTCAGAGTTTTATTGTTTTGGTTTGGTGGCTATTGTATGTTCATATTTTCATTGTAAAAGTGTAATAAACTTTTCATTTCATGGTTCAAATGGTTTTTTTATCTAATTATGGATATTAATCGATCCCTTGTTTTTAGTTTTGATTTTTTTGAGATACTCATTCTTTTGAAAATAGATGTTTGTTGTTTTTTCTTGGGTTTTCCATTTGGTTCAAGTTATTTTCATGGGTTCCCATTGTGTTGGGGGATTGGGTTTGTGCCAGAGGTTTCTTTTTCTTGTTGGTATTTCCATTATTCTCACATTATATGGCCCTAGTTTAGAGTGGTTGGAGTTCTTGTTTAGGTGTCTTTGTGTTGGGGGATTAAATTTCAATTGTTTTAGTTGAGTTCTTGTGGTGGGGAGAACCCAATCTTGTTATCCTATTTTCCTTTTCACTGTGGTTTCCTATAGTGATGGCTGGGTGTGAATTTTTGAGTAAAATTTCACCTCAGGGTTCATGTATCCTTTGGTTTTTGATCAAGCATAAAATAATGTTTTGGAAACATTGGGCTAAGTGACTTTTTGGGAGAAGAATGTTTTTGTGGTGGGGATAATTGTCACACTTCAAACTTTTAAATTCCTTTCTCTTAGTATTTTCTTGTATTTGGATATTATGGTGGTGGTTCGGGTTGATTTTTAGTTTTAAATTTTATGTTTTTTAGTTTTCTGTGGCACTTTATCCTACACATGGTTTGGGCGGATGGTTTGGGAAACCATACGGCCCAACCCAGGTAACTATGCAGCCAATGTTGGATTTGGGATATAATCTACTGCACATTTTGAGCATGGTAGATCAAATCGTGTGATCTGACTATATGGTCAATCCCCTCCTGGATAGTATATACCACACAGTTGGCGCACGGTTTGGTAAATCGTACAACTAAACCATGTGAGTAGCCTGGATTTTTAAAAATATCAAATCCCAAATTATATCTCTCCTATTTTTATCCCTAAATCAAACCCTCCCTCCTTGGTCATTTTTGGTGCTTGAGAGGGTCTCCAAACCCCTCTCCCTTGGATTCTACTTCCTCCACAGATAGCTTCTAAGGTATGTCTTTACGGTTTTTGGATATTTTCATCCTCATTTCTCTTCCCCTCTTGATTCTATGTTTTCTCTTGTTGGGGATTACCTTTGGTCAAACCCTATATATAAGGATTTATGTATAGTTATATTTTCTTGATGTTTAGGGTGTGAGGATTGATATTCAAAGTGTTTCCTTCATTATCCAAGAGTTTCATTTCCTTTGTACTCTATTGAGTTAGGTTTGTCCATTATTTTCATTTCTGTTTCATCCCATTTGATGATTGAATTTTATAAATAATTTTAAAAAGTATTTCTCATGATTTAATAGTGTTTTTTAATTATTATTATCATTTTATGTTAGTAGAATTTGGTAAAAATTGTTTTCAAATAGCATCTTTCATTAATCTTATAAATAGATAAACATAATGTGTTCTATGGAATGTCCCTTGGATCATTTTTATAAAAATGGGTTGTTTAAAGGTATGTTTGGAATTTTTTACATGTTTTTGGTTTATATTGATTATGATATGATCCCTAAGTGTGGATTTCATTGATATTTATTGTTTTTCACTTATGTGTGTGGGTTGTGTGTTGATGGTATAAAATGTGTGGTTTCCTTAAAAAATGGTTCTCAGAAACTTCATGGATACTTATGGTGTAACATTTTATGTGGGAATATATGTGTGTGCAATGGGTGAACACATGTATAGGCACACAAATTACAATGGTCTGGGATGAACTTTCTCAATTAAAAAACCTGGATTTCAAAGCACTTATCCCTTCTTCTTTACTAATTTAACCTCTTGATGCTTTAATAAAGGTTCCTTGGTTTCCAAATGACATGAATGTGGTTTAAAATTGTATTTTTAGTGTATTCATTATGTCACTTGAGAAATGGTTGGTTTCTAAATGATATAAAAGCTAATTTGTTATCTTTAAACATGACGGGCGTTTTCATCTTGGGTTTGAAATGGAATTGAACTTGAAAGATAAGGGTCTATTTGGAATTGTATAACTGAAAGTGATGTTACAAATTATTTGGTAAATATTTTGTAAATTTATTTTAAATTGACATGATTAATGGAATAGTTGGAACTTTATGATGTTTTGGAAATGAATGTGGTTTGTGACATACAAATTCCCGATTTTCATCTTCATATATTTTTGTGAAAATGGTTTGAAAGATCATGTGATGTGATAGAATAGTTGTCACTTGTGATTTTTTTATATGATGGGAACAACTTTTGTGGATTTATCCTTGTGGGTTATCGTGTGGATGATGTGAGTGTTTTTGGTTGGAAAGTATGGTGGCAGCAGCTAAAGTGAGTCACTAGTGTGAGGGTCTCCTACTTACACATTTTACTATTACCATGGGTTTACTAAGAGACTTTTAGAGGGTTGAGTGACAGTTACTTATTGAACCAAATTAGATTTATTGGTTCCCCCTTGAATGTATAGGTCTTGGTGGGATGTGCCACATGATTGGATTGTTTAGTGTGACCAGGTTGTTATAGACTATGGAGTTACACCATATGCTGGCAGGTGTGTCCTGCTTGAGTACATCTTGGTATCACTCTAGGGATGTTTTTGAATTCCCATGATTTAGTATCTATAATTTCTTGTTTACATTATGATTCTCTTGGTTTTCTATTTATACTGATTATTTACTTTTAGTATAACCCAGTGATGTTTTTCTTGGGTTTGAGGTTATAAAATGTTAAATCTTTTTGAAAATTAATATGTGGTTTTTATGTTTGTTTTAAAAGGGAATATATGTTGGTTTACTAATATAAAAAAACTATTTTTATATGTGTATTTTAAAACTAGTGTTAATGTAATATATTCAGGAAAGGAAATGTATGTACTCTTTGGTGGTTGTTTACTGAGCTCTCAAGATCACACCCTACTTGTAGCATTTAGTGTTGGTAAAATCGAGTTGTTTTTCAGGTTCATGTTTTCTGGTTTGATTTATCATCACTAGAGTAGGTTGTACTTGTGGCTTGTTGGTTTGTGGATGGTGGTGACCATGAGGTCACATGGAGATTGTGTCAATGGCTGTTTGGTTTCATTTTTGTATTTAGTTTATCTTTTTTTTCATTCATTGAAATAGAAACATTTTATTTATTTATGGATATTTAGTTTTTTTAGATCCTCTGTGTTTTCAATTTATTCACTTTGATCATGGTTATTTATTGGGAAAAAATTTCTCCCACAGTGATTTATTCGATGCCCAACACTAGTTTCCATCCCATTGGGATCAGGAATTCCCTTTAGAACATGTCTCAGAATGGGTACGATTTTGGATTGGATGGAATCCTAGTATGGTTCGTGACAATTATTGTGATGTGAAGATGAAAAAGGAAGAATCACATAGATTTGATGATGTGGTAGTTCACACGTCTATGAATGACGTTATCACATTTTTAGTGTGTGAAATGGAAAGAATAAAATGTTATGTTATATGTACAGATATATAATTATGCCATTAATATCATAAATATGACATTTATATAATATATATTTATTAAATAAATCCTTAATATATTCCATTTAAAGTGTGAACGAATCACATCACTTTGAGGAAGTAATAGTCCACACATCCACAAATGATGTTATCATATTCCCCAAAAATGGAAAGAATGAATGTAAGAGTCATATAATAATAATATAATTATTAATACACTATCAGTATCATATATATTATTTAAAAATAGTATATACATCATAATTTCCATCCATAAGAGGTGTTATGGTAAAAAAATTGACATCGTTTCGTGAGGCAACAGTTTGCCATAAAAACAAACAGTGATTTAGTTAACCATTTGATGGAATTTTTATAGATTTTTTTCAAACCATTAATATAAAAAAAATATTCATATATTTAGTTTAATTATTTTTTATATAATCACTGAATATTAATAATTGAAGGGGTGAAGAATTAAATAAAAGAAAAGTTCTTGTTGAAGAATCTTACCAATTCTTAGGGTAACTCCTTTTGGTTAGCACATATGGGATTCTTGGGTTTTCATTATGTCCAAATTGAGAATTTCAGAAAGATAAGAGAAATTTTGGGAGATTATTTGGTAATAAATTTTAATGATAAAAGTTTCCTGAGAGGTTTGAAGAAGACGGTAGATTCAGTGTCCTTTTATATGTAAGGGAGAGGACACACTTTGTATTTTTTAAATGAAAGTTAGGTTTACCACCATTTTTACCTAAAAATAAGATTCAAAAAAAAAAAGATTATAGATTTTTAATGGTAGAAATATGTCCAGAAAATGTTTTTTTGAAAAGTTTAACATCATTTCGACACCTTATGTATAATGTTTAACCACTAACTAAACTCCTTTTTACCTTAATCATTGTAATTAATTTTAATTAATTCCATAAATAATTTTTCTAAAAAATAAGTTGAGAGTAATATACACTATCAATTATGATGATTAAAAAAATCAATCATTATTTTAAAATTATAATCAAATAATTTTCATAATTAACTTTAAAATTAACCCTATAGACAGAATGAGAAAGCATGGTTTTAAAGTATAAAGTTCAAATGTTTAAAAAGTTTTTATATACTATTTGAATATGAAATTAACTCTAATGAACTAAATAGGGTTAAATGATATAAAATTGATCGAATTATACTTTAAAACCCACATGAAATTTTAAAACTATAAATTATTTAGATTAAAAATAAGTTTTCAATTAAAATTTGGTGTCATTAACTAATAATCAAAATATAAATGTGTCAGAAAAATACGAAAAATTTACCTAAAGTAAATTTTCATATTTTTTTTTCAAAACAGAAGTTTATTTTTTCAAATAAAAATTATCACTCTGTCAAAATTTAGTTTTAAAAAAATTCAACCATTAAAAGGTGAAAAAAATGGCCCTTTAGAAAAATTTATCTTTTTATGCATAAAATTGAATTTATTTATATTTCATCCCTATAAAACTTATTAGATAACATTAAAAATATGCGATTGAATATATAAAAACTAAATTTCCATAATATCAATCAATAAATGTGATTCTTTTAATTTATTAACATAAAACATCTTTACAGGCCTATATTTTTTTCATTAAAACACATCCATTATAGTCAATTGGTATTTATTCTCATTTAAATTAATTGGTAAAAAATGATTCATTATGTAAATAATTTTAAATTATAATTTTTTTAAAATATTTGATCTAATTTTTTCTCACAATTCCTATGGCTATGTGATAACTATCATATTGGATATTAATAGTATATTATTGTTTCATAAAACATGGTCTTCCATGTAACACTTATTATTGAAAAGACTTGATGTTGTGAGACAAAAAAGATAAAATTGGTGTTTCTTATATACCATGATAAAATATGCATTGATCATAATTAAATCCATAAAATAATTTAAATTAATAGGAAATAATATATTTCTTAAAATCTCATGATGTTACAACCTACCACCCTTAAATGAATTTCTCCCCCAAAATTCCTTTTGGTTATCAAATGATTAAAAATTATAGAATTAATTTATTTAAACCCACATTGTAAAAATTAAGTAAATAAACAATCCCATAAAATAAAAAGTGGGAAATATAAAGTTCACATGAAGTTACATATAAATAGGTTTCCCCATTGGGAGAATATTGGTGGGAAATTAAAATATTTATTTGGAAGGAAAAACTAATTCCTATGGACTAATAGAGAGTGAAAGATAATTTGGTTAATAGGTAGTAAAAGATGAAAAAATAAAGAACACATAGGTGTGTAAAATTTCATTTAGATGATCAGAAAAATGTAATAGTATAAAATTTTATTTCAAAATCCCATTTCAATAGTTAAAGGATTATTTCAATATCTTGAAATAAAATATTAATAAATATACTTACATGAAAATTGAATTTTATCATTTATAAAATTTACACCAAAATATTACATTTTTCTCCAGATAATGAGTATTCAAGATGATTTTTCTTATGCCTGATGCATAAATTAAAATTTTAAAGACTACATAACCATAAAAGTGATTTTCAAGATATTCCACCTATCTTTAAACATTGAAAAAAACTAAAATGGTCATCACTTGATAAGATAATTCCCAAAATGAGTAAACCTTAAAATTACTCATTAATATTAAAAATTTATACACAAAGTTCAAACCAAACCCTTTCATAAATAACTATCCTTAAAAAAAATATTCTTCTATTTTTAACTAAGTTTGAAACTTAATGATTATAAGGATTTGATCATATATTCTTCCAAAATAAATAAACAATTATTCCTAAAATAAGATAAAATATGTTCTCTAAAAAAACATAATATTTACTTATAAAAAATGTTATAATAATTAAGAGATAAAGTAGGCTAGTGGTAGGCGTGAATCCCTTATCTTCTATCTTTTATGGGTTCAAGCCCCACCACCTAGAAGGATGCAATGGGTTATCACCGAGAATACATGTTTTCCCTTTTTTTATTTAATCCTGAAAAATAAATCCTCCTAAAAACACTTCATATTAATCCTCAGGGTTACAAATACCTAAACCAAAAAACACATCTCAGAAAATTTCATTGATTACCTCAAAATATTTACCACTTAAAAACCTCAGGGGGTGTCTTAAGAATTTTTAACTTAGGATTAACATTAATATGATAATCCTATGAAGGTATCCATAATTCTTAAGATATCATTATATAAAAATAATAATAATTTATAACGTTATATAAAATGAAATTTGATACCAACAATAAATGAAAATAACTCATACTCCTGGATCTTGTGCTAAAATTCATAACTTTAGGTTTTTGGATTTTATAATGATAATTGTGACCTAATTTTTTTCCATTATATCTTAAAACATTAAATGTAAAACTTTGATCACTTAAATTATATAGGACCTTTTAGGTTTATATTTTTAGATAATTAGGAAAACATTCTACACAAACAATTCACAAGTCATCAAAAGAAACTTTCTCCCACATAACCCAACTTTTATTATTTCACAATAGGTCATCAACATAATCCTTATAAAATACTTTATAGACATAAAGTATTCAATATAATTCCATAAAACTTGGGGAAAATGAAAAATAAGAAGTATGAGATCAAACACTTAGTAAAGGAAAATGTAGGAATTAATAATTGAACTTCATCAATGAGCATAAGTGAGTATAATGGTATGATGACATAATCAAAGTTCATGAGAAAATAATAAAAAAACTCAAACCCATAAATACTTGGATCATCAAATATGAAAGAATGTAAAAGGAAAGGCTAATAAAAATAAATAATCAGAATCCATGTGATATCAATCTAAATCATTAAAATTATTTTAAACACATAAAAATCAGTTAAAACTATTTTTAGTAACATATAGAAACAATTTCATAAAACCCTTTCAAAACCCGTTTAATTTGAATAACCATACATCCAACTTACCACATAATCATTAACCAAGGAATTGGAGATCTATTATGGGGATCACACTTTGTACATGTTATGTTGGTATCACCTATTTTCCATGATCTATAATGGTGATCGACCTTTTGTATGAGCTATATCAGTCTCACTCGTGAGCTATAATAGGAATTAACCATTCGTATAAGTAGTATCGGGCTAACCCATTTCATATAAAGATTATGTACCATGAATAAAACTATTTCACAATAAAATCATAAAAACCTGATAAAACCCTAGAAAATAAATGAGTTCTAGAAAATTATCTTTGAAATATTATTAACCCATGGAAAATAAATGGGTTCATTAACAATTTATTTGAAACATGATTAACCCATGGAAAAGAAAGGGGTTCCTTAACAATATCATTGAAACAATAATAATCCATCCAAATAAATAAAGAGGATGGTATTAATGAAAAATATCCCATTTTGTGGACAAGTATCAACAAGGGTTGCTGATATTGATGAATTTAAATACCATTAAAAATATAATTAAAAATAGTTTTTAGGAAAATAATCTTTAAACCTTCCAAATTGTCCCATAACACATTGACATATTTGAATCAAAACCCCCATGAATGGAATAACATTTAATATAATTTATAATATCATGATAATAAGGAGATTCATGATATAACATATAAAAGGATAAGTATATAAACCTTATAAAATAATATATATGTTAACATATCTAGCGTCTCAAAGAATGAATGCTTTGAGAAAAATCCATCACCACTTTGGTAAATTTTAAATTATAAACCCCATGAAAGGGAGATTATAAAATGGGTATGTAAATCAAAATAAATTAAAGTATAATAAGAATATAATACATTAATGGGAAAATATATTCACCACATGAAATAAATAATTAGTGAATATGGCATAAGTATTGTAGAAAAAAAGTGAGAATAGAAACCCCCTTATAATTGTGGTAACATTTGAATCCAAAACCCCAAAACTAATCATCATCAAATTAAAATTTTAAATAAAATTAAGATAAAATAATTCATGATATAATATATAAAAATGTATAGTAGACACATGATACAAAATAATTAAGTGGTGAATATGAAATTTATCTCACAAATGTAAAAACTGAGATGAAAATTCACTATATAGATCATATCATTGGAGTGAGAATAAATCAATGAAATAATTGGTACTAGAAATTTTAAATACAGAAAATAAAAGTTTAAAGACATCATTCAATAATAATATGGAATTTCATATATATTCTTGTCATAAAAAAACAAATGACCGAGATGTGTAACCCAATGAATGGAAATTGAGTTAAGAAATCACTTACGTTGAGTCCGATTTGTCATGATTGTTCTCTATATTCCTGAGTAATAAACTTATGATAGTTATTTAATTTCTTAATAACATCTTACAAGTTTATTATTAATTTTATTTCACTTATATCCAATTTATATATAATTAATTAATCAATTTGTTTTATGTTGGACGTATTGACCATATTCGACTTATGTGTCAAAACTGGATTCTGTAGGTCGATTAAGGTCAATGAGGTCATTATTTAAACATATCCATAATAATAGACATAAAATTATTATCACATTTTGACATCAATAATTTTTAAAAATTAAACTAGAAATATGGTTATGAAAAATGAATCAACATTACGATCATGGAGACAGTAAGCCATATGTACGCATAAGTAACATTCCCATTTTTCAAAGATCTCAATTGAAAGAAGGTAACTAATGTTTATCATTACTAAATGAATATTATATCATAAATAAAATACCATTTAATTATTTTTATTATTATTGTGATGTAGTGATAAAAAATTAATAATAACATTGTTTTGTGGTGGCAGAACTCCACACGTCCATGAACAACGTTATCACTTTTTCAGTGCGTGAAATAGAAAGAAGAAAATTATATGTTATATTCGAAAATAGATAATTATTTAATTAAAATCATAAATATTTAATTAATATCATTTTTTGAAATCCATTTTTAATACATTCCACGTAAAGTGTGAATGAACCACATTGGTTTGAGGAGGCGGTAATCCACACGTCCAAAAATGATGTTATCATATGCCCATAAAATGGAAGGTATGAAGGTATGTATTATATAACAATTAAATAAGTATAAAAAAATTATAAATATCATATAAATAATATAAAAACATAATTTACATCATAATTAGCGTCCATAATCATTGGTAAAGGAAAAAAAATGAATGATACAATTCATTGAGGTGGTAGTTAGCTGTACACATGAACAATGATTTCGTTACCCATTTGATGGAAGTGTGTGTTGGTGTAGGTAGAAACCTAAAAATAAAAACATATAGTTATATTGAGAATACTGAGTTTATTATATTATCAGGGAATAAGAATAATTTAATGGGTGGCGAAATATATAAAGAAAAAGTGGTAATTGAAGAATGTTACCTCCTCTTAGGGTAACTCCTTTTGGTTTTCACCAAAGAACTTCCTTTGTTATATTTCTGCCAAAATTTAGGATAATAAAATGATAATAGGGATGTTGGGAGATTATTTTATCATGTTTTGGAAAATACAAAGGGATTTATAGGCATAACAAATTGGGGGGAGGTGGTGTCCTTTTATAATTGAGGTAGATCACACACTTGGTATTTTTGGAAAGAAAGTTTGGTGTACCCATGTTTTTAAAAAACAATAGGCTTAAAAAAACAAAAAACTATATCCAAGTGGTGTAAAGTATCAATATTTGATATAAAATGGGGTTTGGAAAAGTTTACGATCATGTTTACACATTAAGATTAATGTTTAACCACTAAGAAAATTTGTTTTTTTACTTTAATGGCTGTAATTAATTTATATTAATTTCACTAATATTTTTTTAAAAAAAAACTAATTTTAACTTATTTAAAATTATAAATTATTTTGGTTCCAAATAAAGAATAAATATTTCTAAATTCCAATCATATAATTGTTAGAATTTAATTTAAAACTAATCAATCAGAAGGATTAAGAAATCCAAATTTTAAAGTAAAAATTTCAAAAGATTGAAATGTTTTTATATCAAATATCAATGTAAAATTGATTAAAATGATATAAATTGGTTTTAATGATATTATATTAAAATAATTATACTTTAAAAAAATTAAATATATAATTTAACACATAAAATATTTATATTAAAAATATTTTTTCAATTAAAAATTGGTGTCATTCAATATTCTTTAAAATATGAAAGTTCTCAGAAAAATACCAAAAAATCACCCAAATTAAATTTTGATATTATTATTTAAAAAAATTATTTTTTATAAGAAAATTTATAAAAATGTGTAAATTTAGTTTTAAAACATGTCTTCCATTAGAATGTGGAAAAACTTACTTTTAGAAAAATACATCTTTTTATACTTAAAGATGGATTTATTCATATTTCATTCTTATAAATTTTTTTGAATGAATTAAAAACAATACGTTATTGAATATATAACATATAAATTTTATTAATATCATTCAATAGTAGTGATTAGTTTAATTTATTTTGATAAAAAATATTTGTGGTCATTAAAAATAGTTTTTTATATAAACACATCTTTTATATTCAACTTGTATTTATTTTCATTTATAATAAATTGGTTACCAAAGGATTAATTATATGAACTTATATAAAGTATAATTTCATAATTTAGTTAATCTCATTGATTCTCACCATTCCAACAACCTGGTCATAAAAACCATATTAAATATTAACATTATACTATTGTTTTGTAAATATTGGTCTTGTGTGTAACACACATTATCAAAGAGACTTGATGCTGCATGCAATACAAGATAAAATTGTTGTTGTGTATAAAAAGGTAAACTATGAATTGAATACAATGTAAACCATAAAATAATTTAAATTAATTTCAAGTAGTTATTTCTTAAAATATCAGGTTGTTACACCTCCAAGGCATTGGGTAAAGATGGATATCTCACGAGATAATAAAAATTGGAAAGAGGAGTAAACACAATTCAGGATGAGAATATTTACACAATGTTAGTCATGGGAGTAAACCTTGTTTAAGGATATGAAGGAATGGGGGGTGAAACTAGTTCACGATGATAGTCTTGTCAATGATCCTTGATGAAGGAATATATTTTATATGCTTATGTGTATTAAAAAATATATCTAATTCTAATGATATTATCATTTGTCTCTTGTTCATTTATTCCTTTATGATTCATATATTATTAACTACCAGAAATATGGCATGACTAAAGATTTTATTACATTAAATGAACTAGTAATATAACTTATGGTGCTTTATAGATAGTATATAGAGGTGAACTTTCAAAAACCAAAGGAGGAAAACGTGGAAAACCACAAGTTAGACATTATATTACTATAATATTCCTCTTAGCCAAGAAAATTTCTTATGATATTGGTATTAAGATTTTATTACTTTAGTATTCTCATTTCAATTATTAATTTCATGGTTTATTTTTTTGTTGATGATTCATTAATCCATAATAGAAATTTTATTAGAATAATATCATGTTTTTATATCATTTCATTGAGGAATTTAAAATGAAAGTACTATCACTAAAAATGATGGCCTCATGCATTATATCCATTTAGTGATACAAGATCTATATTTCACTGATAAATGAGTCTTCTATGGAATTTCTCCCACTAATTAGTCATTTAGGACAGGAATCACCCCTACAACAACTATTGTGAGTATAGAATAGTTGAGTAGAGACCCACTTATAAAAATCCATCATATGGATCAGTAAAATATATTCCTCTTGTAACCTAATATTACTACGGTCTCCTAGCTAGAGTTACCCAAATAAAATTTCAAAAATAGGCCAAAAAAGTCCAATATATGGGAATACAACTATGAAATAACCTACCTAAAGAGGTTATACAATTAATTTACTTCCACACTCTAGATAATCCATTGGAACCCACCTAGGAATGATATACCTAGTTGGATGATGATGCTCATGAAAAGTGTCACTTTGGAAGGAATCTAACACTTAGTATTAAGGGATTTTTCATTCCCACCAATTTAATATAAATCTTATTCATATCAAATTTAAAAATATTTCATCTTATGTAATCAATATCTTATATTTTTTTATTCCCTTTTATGTATGCATGATTCTAATGGTTTATTTTTTTGATCCCAATTACTATCCCAAATTAAGGTGTTCAAACCAAATTAATGTGTAGTTGTTACATAATCCACTATTTTGCTTTTACTCACCCAAAAATAGAAGATAAACATAATCATACATATCTGAATGCATCATATGCATAAGGTACATATAATTTTCATGTAAAGGTAAATAGAAACATGAGTAAACCCAGAACGACAAATATCTAACCCCATCGACCTTTCTAAACAAGTATTATGCCTCCAGGTCGATGGGTGGTATTACCCTAAGTCCCTATACTCAAGGAGACTTTACTCAAGTGAGAATTTAATTCACGATATCTCTAAAACCTAATATGAACAAACTATTACCAAAAACTATATTCAAGCTACTAACTTTAATTAAAAACCATGGTCAAGTTCGATGAAACGTAGATTTTATAGAGTCACACCTAGTATGTAATATAAGGTTTTATATCCCAGAAGTAGTTCAATAGTTAAACTAAAAAATTCACATTAAAAATATAAAAAATTTATAACTATTAAAAAAGAAGTGAATAAAATTTAAATAAATGAAACATTTAAATATTTAAACATGAGATAACCGTTTACGAATAATTCAAAAAATAAAAGATAATTATAAATTATTTTTAAAAATTATACACAATTATAGAAATTCCAAAATATTAAATATAAACTCTTTTATACTCAATCCAATATAAACAATTTCATGTTATTTATTATATAGAATTTCAATTTTTTATTTAAAAAATCCACAAACAAAACCGTTATGATGTAGTTTTAAAAAAATCATTATATGAGGTCCCCTTTTTAAGTTGAATAATTTTAAATTAATTAATTATAGAAAAGTCTTAATTATGATTATACGAAAAATATACATTTTGACCATATTTATTATATTTATATAATATTTTATTAATCATTTTTATAATATTCAAATAATCACTTTACTTAAAGATTACAAAGATGTTATATAGTCTTAGGTAAAAAAAGTTTTAAAACCTTTATTATAACTTATAATATTTATAAATCTTATTAATGTGAAAAGGATATTATTAATTTTTAATATTTAATATTAAATTATTATTTTTAATAAATATTTTAAAACATTTAGTCTATTAACCATAAAAATTTTATAGTCAATTAATTTATAACACACCTTATATAAATTTTACAAACATTCAATAAAATATTTTCTTCATTTATAATTTTTGTATAAATAATCTAGTCTAATTATTAATTGAAATATCTTTATAAATAATATTTTGTTTACCAATTTTTTGGATAATTATTTTAAATTAGGCCCATTTTAATTTGAACAAAATCAAATTAATTATTTCTAAATGATTCATAATTTCAAATAGTATCTTGTTTATATTTCAGCCTTAATTTATATTTTATAATCCTTTATAAATTACTTTTTTTATTTATAAACATTTTATTTATAGATTATAAAGCAGACCACAAAATTTAGTAAAAAGTGTTTTAAATATTAATAGTAAATATTTGGAATATTTTTTTTTGATTAATTTTTCATAAACATCTATTTAATTTTTCATAATTTTTTTTAATTAATTAATAAAACATTTATAATTAAAAATATTCCCAAAATACCATTTTCTATGATATATAATCATTTTATAAACCATACATATTTGAAAAACATTTATCAATTGACTATAATAATTTTATATTTTATTAATTTATTAAACACCTTAGTAAATTTCTATAAATATTTATAAATATATTTTTATTTTTTTATAAATAATTAGTAAATAATATTTTTTAATTTAAAATAGAATTATCTTGATTATAAAAAATTATATATTTATTTAGATAAACAAGAGTAATAAATATAAAAGTTTCTTATTTTTAAAAAATCAAATAAAAATTATTAAGCTATTATTATCAATGTTATTCCCATTTTATAAATATTTTTATAAACATTATTAATATAAATAATCATTTAAACCTTTTATTTAATTTTTAAATATAAATAAAAATTTTCATATTTATTTCCAGGCTTGAAATATTTCATTTCACAATATGTTAAATGTGTAATTCATAAAATAATAAAATTAACTTTTTGATTCGTCGATGAACAATACACTTTGATACCACTATTGGGTTTTAATTGTCCATTATATAGATAAATTAGCTAAATAAATAAACAAATATATATGACCTATAATTCTATAAAATCAATATATAATAAATGAAGAAAATAGAGGTTTATACCTAGATAACCAATTCAGTAATCCAAAATGAGTTATATTAATTTAGATCAATGGAGTAGAAATTGTTTTCCTCCCTCCGAGGTATCACACTAGCATGAAAATCCATATCTTAATCAGAAGACTCAAATACGCATAAATAGGTGTTAACATGTTCACTAAGGGTGATACAAAAGCTATAGGAAATAAGATAGATTTGAGAGGATTTCTAAAAATTTGTTATACACAACAAGAGGGATCCCATCCATTTATATAACCATCCATGATGCATTTAATTTAATGAAATTATTCTTCTATATTCAATGTTTCTATAAACATCTATTCCAATTTTCATTAATTTATTGAATCATATTCAATGAATATTCAATCCATTTAATCCATTCATAATGTATTATTTTTAATGAAACCATATAGAAGATATATGCAGCAAAATTAAATAGTCCATTAATTTTTTTATGCGTAATCAATACCCCCTCAGTCTCTTTCCATGTTTTTGATCCTACATGGTTGGTTCTCCACTAGTGCTTGTGTCTATATGGATCCCAAACCAAATAGGTGACTCTTTTTCTAGGGTATCATAGGTCCCTTCTATAATTATATTGCTTGAACTTTAGGCCATTCATATATCCTATAGTGGAATTGATTGATCCCTATAAGTCTTAAAGACTATGGATTATTAGGCAGGCTTTATCACTTCAATGCAGTGATAGATTTTATTAAAATTTGTGGAATTTCCAAAGATATGGTGGTGATTACAAGATTTTAATCTTCTCTATATATCTATAGTTTGGACTCAATGAATTTGTTTCACATTGGTCACCTACAATTGCCCCTTTGTTGTTGTCCCCATGTTTCATGATACTTATGTGATAAAAAATAATTTTCCCCTAGTTTTATTCACTCACATATAGTTTCTTAAGATCTACTTATATGATACAATTTAAGGGTATATTTCTGGTAGGTTAATTATGCATATTCTATTTGGTGGAATAGGAACATTAATAAAGTGACAAAAACCACCAAGTATGGTGATACTATTTGTTGGTGGTTCTAGGGTGGGTTATGGAGGAGTTACATCATCTATTGATGATTGTGGAGTGGATTAACTTGGATTGAGAAATAGTGATTTCTTGGTGGCACCTATTGATGTCATAACCTTCCCCCATTGGTAGGCCTCCAAAGTCACCACACTAATACAAAACTGACATATAATAGTGCTGTTATTTATAAATGCTAGAAAAAATCACTGATAAATGGAATATTTATCTGCACTAAAGAAAGTGCTAAAAATTTTAACCATTTATCAGCGCTTTACTTTTAGTGCTGATAAAGGATATCTTTTATCAGCATTTTATTTTTAACATTGACAAAGGGTTCCCTTTATTGGTGTTATATTTTTAGTTCTCATAAAGGAGTCATTTTCAGTGCCTTTTTAGCACTGGTAAAGATGTAAATAAATAAAATGAAATACTGAAAAAAATAAAAAAAAAATGGGTTTAAAAAAAATATTACAAATTTTATCAATTAAATAATTATTGATAAACATGAATAAATTGTTTATACTATATATAATTTATAAACACTAATAAATAATATGTATTAAATTGAAAGATATGAAAATAAAAACTAAAGAAATTAAAATTAAAAATAAGTAAATTGAGAAAAATATTAAACATTTTATTAATTAGATGATTATTCATAATGTTAATAGATAGTATATATTAAATATATATATATATATATATATATATATATTAATGTATATAATTATGATTTATATATTACAAATATTTATGATATTTACATTAAAAAGTAATATATTTAGTGAATAATGGTTTCAAATTAAAAATTAATATAATTAATAATAATGACTAATTGTATAGAGTAATGGACATATAATTTAATGTCATTTGATTTTTCAATTTAACATAGTTGAAATGTGTGTTATACTAATTCCATATATATGTAATTAATAAATTTTTATATACAATGCACACACATAAAACTTATCCATTTTTCAATTTTATTAACGAATAGTTATTTTAAATTTATTCAATTTCACTCATTTTTATAACACATGCAATTAAAATTAGATATTCATTTATAACATTAAAAAAATATTTGTAAAAACATATTTATAAAAAATATTTATAAATAAATATATTCATAAATAAATATATTTAAAAATGTATATACTATATTTATAAACATACATATTTATAATTATAAATAAATTAACATTTTTTTAAAAGTATTTATATAATTATAAATTTTTAATTATACATATCTAAAAAATTATTAAATTTATAATACATTTATATAAATAATGGATATATTTATTATATTTATATTTATATATCTTTAATAAATAAATAAATAAATATATAATTATATAAATATAATTTTTGAAAAATCTTTTTAAAATTATAAATAAATAAATAAATATTTTTATAATTATAAAATTATAATTAATATATTTAAATAAGTAATATATTTTCAATATTTATATTTTCATATATTTATTATGTATATATATTTACAATATTTTTAATTATTATTAAAATTTTAAATCCTTAATCAGCTCTTAAGTAATAAGTGAAAATTAAAAAAGTATTTATCAACACTTTCTTTAGAACTAATAATGATGAGCCTTTACTAGTGCTCAATAAAGCACTAATAAATATTTATTTTATCAATTATTTTTGGATTAAATAAAGAACTTCCGTTATCAAGGCTAAAAAATCATTGATAAATGTGTCCCGAATTAATTTAAAAAACCCAACCTTTTGCGACCTCGTCATGACATTAGAAGCTTTTTGAAGAAGCCACGCATTGTCGACACTCCTACTTAGTAAATCGAAGCAAAAATCACACAACCCCACTCAAATGACACAAACCCACTGCCTCTAGTTTCATGAACATCATCCAAAATATGGTGTTTGGTTGCAATTTTATTTTTAAAGAAAATATCGTGATCTGGATCTGAGGGTCTCATATTTTCTTCAACCCAATGAGATAGGTCTGTGTTTTCCGATGTAGGATTATATTTTCTTTCTGTATTTTTGTTTCAAGATCTCGATCCTATGGCTTTCGATTTTCCTTTGCATGCTTTGATTTTATTTATATATTTATGCTTTGGTTATTGTATTCTATTATGCTATTGTTTATGATCCATTTTTTTCTCAACTACTATTTTGGATATCCTATTTTGGTCTTTCTATATTGTCGTTTTGAATCAATTTTCTGTATTGTCTATATCTATACCCTATCTTTATTCACTTTTTTGAATTAATTTTCTTTGTAGGTTCTGAGAAAATTGATTTAGTATACCAATTCTCAGTCTGATGATAGTGTGAAGCAACAAAAAAAGAAAATTTTATGCAATTCATGTAAGGGAATTTATTTATTTAAATTTTGTTTTAACATTCTGATGTAAGGGTTTTTCCATAAAAATTTATTTTCTCAAAATAGTGTTGTTTTATTTTTAGATAAATCTTAGTAAGGGTGATACCATATTTCTTTATTTTCAATGGCACTTTATTTTTAAAATTAGTATAGTGTTGTACTTATTTTACTATATTTTGATATTCTTCTGTAAGGGTAACATATATTTTTATTAATTTATGTTTACTTTATAAATACACACACACACACACACAAACATATATATCTTTCTATCCATTTATATGTGAATTCAGAAATTATAATGTAAGGGTGATTTTATAATTATTTACTAACAAATTATATTTCTAGATTTCCAAATTAAGGTGGGATTATATTCATTTTCATTAAAAATTATGCTTAAATGCGCATTTTTTTGAAATTATGTGTATTATAAATTCCATGATATATATATATATATATGTTTAAATGTCTATGAGATAGACATTGCAAGGTTTGGGGGGTTCTTATCCTTTGATTATGATATATCTTGTTGATGTGTATTATTGCATTATGCAAACTTCTTTATGGACCACCCTAAAATCTCAAGGATGGGTCAATGCATATTACATGAACTCCCTAGAATCATTATGTTACTACATCATTTTTTCCAAAAAATAGAATGAAAGTTATCAAATTTAGTATATTAGAAAATATTTTCTAGTATTCATCATTTTAGGTATGCATATACATTTTAGGTCTATGTATACAATTAATTAACCATAATATAATTTATACATAAATAACCAATAAAATATTGTACACTCATGTTACATTCAATGTAAAAAAATCTGGTAACCATATATATATATATATTAAAGAATTAAACTTTCCAAAATTTAAATAATTATATTTTATTCACAATTATCGAAAATAATATTTATTTACAATTAATATAATTTAAAAATTATTATTAATAATATTTTTATTGTTTCATTAGAAAAAATAGTATCATACATATATACATCCAATAATATATTGTATATTTAAATACATTTAAATATTATAAATAATATACATATACATATATATTTTTTATTGTATTCAAATAAATTTACTAATATATATATATATATATAACATATATATAATATTTAGGTATATTCAATTTATTTATCTATGTATCGAATGAAGAGTAACCACCATTTTATAGTTTATGATGATGGAAGGAATGAACCCCATTCAAGTTCATTACCTGTTAAGGTAAGTTTTAATAAAGTACATACCTCTGTCATCCTCCTTTTCCAACCATAAAAAACCCTATAATTTTTTTTACTAAAATATAACCTATTAAAAAACCAAGTTTTATTGAAAAAATAAATAAAAAAACTCAACCAATTATTTTATTAAAGTTTTATTCAGTTCCTTGTGGATAAATTCAAGGATAGAAATTATATAAATTCATCATTAACTCTACCTCCATGTAAAATAAAATAAATTAATTTCTATAACATACAATCATCAAATAAAATTACACAATAGCAACCCAAGTCCCCCGGGTTGCATAGCACTACAATTGCGTATTCTGATTCCTTCATATCTACCCTCTATATTTTCTTCTCACCCTTCACTATATTGTCTTTCTAATTGTTTGGAGCTTTAATCTAGAAGGAGTTAGTGAAAATGGATGCGTCAAGTTAATAACTAGTGTTAATGGTGTAATTCTCACAAACTGGAGTCCTTTCCCCTTTTAGAGATCACAATGAAGTAAATGGGAGGTAATTCCCCTTGTAGTTCATTGTGTTTTCTAAAAGGGTAAATGCCTCCCATTTGTGAGAATTATACCATTGACACTAATTATTTACTCAACACATAAATTTCCAAAAAAAAATCCTTCTAGAACAAAGCTCCACACAACCAAAGAAATGATATAGTAAATTTCAAGAAATAAATAGAGAGGGTGGAGATAGAGGAATCAGAATAGACAACTAGAGTGTTGCACAACCCAGGGTCCTTGGGTTTCTATATTGTAATTTTAGATGCTGGTTTTATGTTACTGAAATTAATTTAATTAATTTTATGTGCATGAAAAGATAATAATAAATTAATTTCATTTTTATTCTCAAATTTATCCATAAGGATCTGAATAAAACTTTAATAAAATAATTGTTTGAGTATTTTCTTTATAATATTTTATCGATAAAATTGTTTTTTTAATAGGGTTTATTTTATTTAAAAAATTATAGTGTTTTATATGGTTGTAAAAATAGGTCTATGAAGGCATGTACTTAATTAACAATCATTGAAACAATTAAAAAGTCATTTGAGATATATAGGAATTATTTGCACCTCAATTCGACGCATGGTGAGACCATTATGACTCAATGTGTCTGTTATCAGTTTAAAATTGACAATTTAGTTCAAAAAATTTCACTCACTGAAAAAAACACGCTTAAATTTTCTTGATAATTTAGGACATCAATTTATATTCCCCTTGTGATGTGTATGAATTAGGTTCATGTCAACCCAATACACAATGTGATCGGTATAGGTCAAAGTGTGTGTTTCCAGTTTAAAATGAAATTTTAGTAAAAAAAGTGACATAATAAAAACTAAAAAAATAGATTCATATTGATTTGATACTTTAGGAAAATGATCCTTGAGTCATTTGAGATGTGTTGGAATTATCTGTACCTCAATTCGACGTATTGTGTGACCAGTATGACTCAAAGTACATCTTTTTATTTAAAAATGATGTCAATTTTAATAAAAAGGAAAATTGTCCTACTCAAAACTAATAAAACAAATTCATATTGTTTTCATAGTTTATAAAAATGATCCATAAGTCATTTTTGATCTGTAGGAATCAGCATCACGTTAATCTGACGAATGGTGTGCCTGGTTGGACTCAATGTGCCCGTTATCATTTTAAAATTGACAGTTTTGTTCAAAAAATGTCACTCACTAAAAACTAAAAAAACACACTCAGATTTTCTTGATAATTTAAGAAATTTATTCATATGTAATTTTTAATGTGCATTAAGTATCCTTACATAAAACCGAAACACAATGTGATCAATATGAGTTAAAGTGTGTGTTTCCAGTTTAAAATAACAATTTAGTAAAAAAGACAAGTGACATAATCAAAACTAAGTAAAAGAATTAGGATTGTTTTTATAATTTATGAAAATGATCCATACAACATTTGAAACATGTAAGTATTATATACACCTCAGTCTGACACATTATAAGGCCCCAACCTTAAACATTACTTAATCTTGAGTTATTACAAGATTAGACATTGAGGATCTTTTCAGGTTAGAGTTTTAGAGAATTAGGACATAACTATTATATTTTAAAGATTACAAAGTAGACACATCTACCTAACTTCCATTTGTTTTTTCCAAAAAATAAAAACTCTTGAACAAAAGAGTCATGTCTAGTTCCTTGTTTTAGACAGCCTGCCGTTTCCTTGATCCCATCCTTGACCCTATTCAACTTTATGTCCTATGAAAAACATTTCAAAAAAAAAACTTGGGTTGAGCATAAAAAGCTCAGTAAGGGTTATAGAAATATGGAAAGGAAACATGGGTTCATATAAACATAAGAATGAAATCATACTTTACCCAAAAAACATAAGCACTTTAACATACCTCATCAAATCATGAATAAATCATAGAAATCATAAGACATAAAAGGTAACTTGAGGCATTCATAACATTCTTACGTAGGGAGTAACCCTCTTAGTTACGTTTGGAATACCCACCACAGTATATTCCCTAAATCTCTTTGGAGAAACCTTAACGTTTCACTCCTTCGCTTTACCCAATGCATTGGAGAGCCATATCGGGCCCACCCGCCCTTAGTTTATCATGGAACCACCCGTATTCATAACAATGCCCAAGAACCTAACATAATCTTATCACATAAAACATGCATAAAGGAAACATAACATTTCAACCTTTCAATCAAAAGATATCAATACAACACATTGATATAAAAACTTTATGAAAACCATTTTCAATACCAAAATAAAAAGAAAAGTAAAACATGGTATTTATTTTTCTTTTAAAAAGAAGGTATGGCTTGTAGGGGAAGCTGAAACTCAAATAATGGTCACGACGGCGAAGAAGTCATTGTCGCCGCATACGTACGACAAGAAAAAACATTCCCTTTTGTCGTTTAGTAAAATGCTTCGTATAAAAAAGATTTCTTTTGAATAAGCATAAAAGTCAAATACACCGTATAAAAGAAAGTTGTGTATAAAACAAAATATGCCTCAATGAAAGGAGATTGAGATGAAGTCCCATACAAAGATGGTATCCTTGGATTAAGGATAAATCAGTTACATAATTATGTGTGACAAATTAATACGTGAAATATAAGTGGGTATTAAGTGTATAATAATTAGGGGACATTCACACATAATCATAGAACGACATATTCAAGGTGTACACGTTTATCCCAAAGAATCAAAATTGGGTTAAGAAGTTCCCTTGCAAAAATCCTAACAGCGTCACTTCAAAATTCAGAAAAATAGTTGATGAGATATAAAAAGGGTATCTCATCACATGGTCATTAAATTTACATCAATAAGGATATATAAGAACATATCCCAAAATAATATTATGTGAATTAAAAGAAATAACAAAATAAGTCTTTTTAAAAGAGGAGGGTGAAAGATTCCCGTACCGACTTGGGTAACCTTTGAAACGTACACCCCATTGAAGAAGGGTCATACAATGAATATGTAAATACCCATAAATGAAATTATATTACACAAACAGTATAATAATGGGAATTACATAAACCACTCAAAGGAAATGGTGGAAAATGTAGCATAAATCTCATGGGACTAAAAGTGAGATGAAAAATCCCTTTCGAAAACTCGGCAGCCTAACGGCGCCACTTAAAACTTCCAAAATGGATTGATGATAGAAAATAGGTTCTCTCATCATATGAACATAAAAAGTACAGTAGGAGTAATATAAAAGAACATCTCAATCATAAGAAAGATGATCTTAAAAGGAATGACATAAAAGAGTGTACTTAAAAAGAAAGAGAGGAGTAGGATCCCTTACCTCGGGTCCGACTTGACTCGATCGTTCTTTAATGTCCTGAATAATAAACTTGAGTTAATTTCTACATGCTTAAGAACCTTTTTAAAGTTCATTATTTCTTTTATATCACTTGTTACCATGTCATGAACACTATGTTATTATTTAAGTTAATAACGGTCGTTTTAACGATCATTGGTACATGAGTCAAAAACATTCTCTTTATAATTACAATTTGTTCATGTATCCATTATATCCAGAGTTATACTCATGATGTATATATCATATATATCATATATATCCAGTATATACATCCATTTTTAATATTACATAACGTTTTGAGGTAAGAAATGAAATGCACCGTTCATGGAGACAGTAAGCCGTACGTACGCATGAACGATACTTTCATTTCTATTTCGTATTTTTATGGAATGGAATCATAATGATATAAAGGTATATTATAATTACATTATAATATAATATATATTTCCATTAATTACATCCTTTATACATCCCACATATGGCATTAACAAAATCAAATCACTTTGAGGGGGCGGTAGTCTGCACTTCCTTAAATGAAGATATCGCGTTTACCCATAGTGGAAACCATAAAGGTATTCCATAAATGAAAAATAAAGAATCTTAAGGAAAACATAAACATATTATATATCATATATAAATATATTTACATCTTAATGGCCTCCTTTGAAAGTGTTAGAAGGATGTTGAACAATCATCATTTTGGGAGGCATAAATTCGCCATCCATGGAAACAGTATGTTCTTTAACCATTAGAAGTAGGTGTGTGTAATTGTATCTCAAATAATCCTTATAAAAACACCCTATTATATGGAAGATACTGGTGTTGTTACAAAATAAATGAATAAAAAGATTTTAGGGGGTCGGAGAAGCAAAATAAAACAAAAGGACTCAAGTGAAGACATTACCTTAAAATTGGGTAACTCCCATTGGTTTGAGCTCAAAGGATTATTTGGGAAGAATTATGCCCAATTTGAGGCTTCTAGGAGTAAGAGAGGGATTTGGAGAGCCAAAATGGCTAGAGGTTTGCCGAGCCAAAGGCTTGATATTTGTGGGTAAGGAGGTAGAGGTGGGGGCCTTTTATAAGAGGAGAGGAGGAGCACTCTTGGAAAGTAAGCAAATGTTACTTTATTTGAAAATGAATTTCGGATTTAAAAGGTCCCACATTGATATAATTAGTGGATAAGGTGATAAGGTTTCTAAATATACCCACACAATAGGTTTTGGATATGTGTAGGTCATATATTTTACATTATCTTTTCATTTTATTCAAAGCCTTTATTAATGAGGTAATTGCTACATCATTATTATGTCACAAATAATTTTATTTATTTAAAGTATAAAAATTATAAAAAAACTACTATAATGTAGGAAATCTTTTTATATTTCCAATGAATTTTTATAGTCAAAAATCTGATTTGTATAACCCCATTTAAAAATTGTTATAGTAAAACAACTCATGTTTGTGTCATTTTTACTTTAACATTAAATAAAATGTTATTTATGTCATTTCCCAAAAAAAGTTGCTCCATGGGGTCCCCAAGTTGACCCATGAGTTGTCTTGGTCGGTCATGACACATCCAATGAGGGTAGTACATGTTTCAAGCTCCTCTCATATTATTAAAACATTATTTTTACCTTAAACTACACTAATTACCTCTAATCGCGATTAAAAACTTAATAAGTTATTATTCACCAAAAAATTATTTTAATCCCATTGAACCACATTTTACTTCTAAATGACAACCATGTATGTCGGATTTTTGAAATTCAAAACACAAAGATGACAAAATTTCATTTAAGCGGAAAATCAGTTTTTATAAGTACCACTTAGTGGTTTCACTATTCATCAAAAATTGAAGTTTTTCAGAAAATTACCAAAAATTAACCCCAAGCTATATTTTATATTCTGAATTCAAAAATTATGTCTATTATACAAAATTTAAAACATATAAGTTTCATTAATTAATTTAATAATTAATTCCCGCTGTCATGTCAAATAGCGTGTTTTTATGAAATAATATATATCAAAAGATTGATACTAGTTTAAGTCCGATTTCAAAGAGAAATTAATTCCAACTACCACTATTGGATTAAATGGTAAAAATATATTCTAATTTCACTTTAAAACCAATTCAAATGATAATCTAATCATATAAATAAATTAGATTATAAAGAGGTTTTGAATTAAAATACAACATTTTTCACTATTCATTAAAAAAATGAACTTTATCGGAAAAATACCAAAAATTTACACAAAGTAAATTTTGATGTCCCGATTCTAAAGAAGAATTTTATTTTTTCAAATATAACACATAAAATTGTCAAAATGTGGATTTAAAAGAGGTTCGCCATCAAAAGGCGGTTAATCAACCTTTTAAAGAATATTAGAATGTTTACACTTAAAATTGGATTCATTCGCATTTTTAATCCACTAAATTTTATTGTAAAGAGTAAAAATATTTTAAAAACATATATGATCATTTTGTAGTTAGTTCTGTTCATTCCCTCCATTACAACAGCTAGGCGTTAACTACCATTTAAAATAATATCATTTTATTATTAGAGTGCAACATAAGATTCCAAAGAAACTCGTTGTTGCGTATTGGGTACACCATCGAGCATAGAATCCCCTTTAAAGTAATATTAATATTTTATTCACAAATATGGATAAGTATAAAAAATTCCATATTCTTTATTTACCTAGGGTGTTACATCCTTCCCCCCTTTTGGGAATTGTGTCCTCGCAATGTTAAAATTGGGCTTGGAAAGTTCATTGAGAATCCCACATCAGAACAAGTGTCAGTAAAACAATCACTTTAATTTAAATAAAGATAAGTACAAAGGTCACCCGAGTTAACCCATACTAGGATTCCAAGTATGAAAATATGGACATGGTGGAAAAAGCAAAGGGTCATGTTCAGATGGAGAGTGATAGTAAACATGTCTAGGAGAAAGTTAACCATAAGAAAATTATAAACTTGTGATGGGTTAAACGGTATTCAATTCCCCAATAGGAAAGGTTAACAGACAAAATTTTTGTTTTATGTTACTTTTAATTGAGTAATTTATTTTTGAGCTTAACTAAATCATAATGAAACATACTTACTTGTCATGTAGACTTTCAACTTTTACTAGATTCCTTAATCAAACTCATATTTTCTACAAAAGACGAGTATTTAGGAAGGCTTGTTCGCATTAAGAGTACTATAATCAATTTCTAGAGAATCACCTAATCCACAAATGAGAATTATATACTTCCCATGTCTTTAGACTCTAACCAAAATCAAAACCAAAAAGGTTAGTACATGATCAGATAATCCAGAAAAGGATAACCCTTTATAAATAGAAAATCTATTCTTAATCTCCAAAATTTGTCCAAAAAAACCCAAAGTTCAACGAGGACCATTCTATAAACAATTTGTCCATAAAATTCTCCAAACTAATATTGAAACCCAAATATTTTAAGGATTTAGTCACATAGTCTTCCAAGGTTAAAATTAACACTTATCTCCAAATAACATCAGTTACTCTTAATGTCTCTTATTGAAATGTAACTAACCTAATAACATATCCTCCATAATAGGTTAATAATTTACATAAATAACCCAAAATCAACTTAATATTAATTCATAAAATCACTTAACTAAAAAGAATAAGTCATACTAACCGGGGACTTCACGTAGTCCAGTGGTAGGCAATAAATACCAGTCGCACTTTGGTTGTGGGTTCGATTCCTGCAACTTTGTCTGACGCGACGGGTTGTCACACGGTCTGCGTGTTGTCCTTTTTATAAAACTCTAAAAATAACCCGAACATGTTTTAACCTCAATAGTTTCCTTATAACTCTCATTTTCATCCAAATTCATTACGATTTCAACATCTTAATTCTTGAAGTCTTATTTCACCACCATAAGATAAAATAAAACGATTCCCAAAATGAATAACATCATACCTTGATCATGGAGTCCACTCAGTTTCATCGTCATCTTGCTCACATAGGTAGAAGTCCCATGCATTACAACAATTATTTAGAGATCCTTCAAAATCATTTTCTTCCTCCATCCAAATACACCTCGTACAACATGGGTCATATGGGTGTTCACAGAAAAACAGTTTTGGAAAATAATGATGTATCACATATAATTCCAAAACATCTGATAAAACATGATTTCTATAAAATAGTCGGACTGAAATGGAGTTGAAACTTTCTATTATTGGTCCTTTTAAAATACCATAAGTATGTGATGTGAGACTATATTTTAAAAGAAAATATAAATAAGTTGCGCAAGGGTCTCCTTCCTCAGCACCATTTTTAAAATCATAATATGCTTCAAATTCTTGTGATAAGGTAAAATATTTGAAAATACCTTGATAATATTTAGCTTTATTGAAAATATGAGAATATTTTGAAAATAGTATTTGTCTAAAAACAACCCATGATCCACGATGATAACGAGGTATGGTGTAGGTGTTTGATATCTCAAACAACTGCTTGCAAGTGAGTTGTATGCTAGAAAAAGTTTCACAATCATCCGAAGACGACTTTGCAATAATTATTGCAAGCATGTCATCAAGAAGAGATAGGAATGTCATTTTAGATCCTTCTCCTTCCATTCGTATTCGACTTTACTTGACCTGAAAAAAAGTTATAAAACAAGGATTTAACTGAAATAATAGATACAGGGACTAATCATGTGTCTAACAAAAACTCCTAATCCCTAAAGTTGTCTAAACCGACCTTTGATACCAAATATAAGGTCCCAGCCTTAAACATTAATTAATCTTGAGTTGTTACAAGATTCCACATTGAGGATCTTTTCGGGTTTAGAGTTTTAGAGAATCAGGACATAACTATTACATTTCAAAGATTACAAAGTAGACACATCTACCCAGCATCCATTTTTTTTCCAAAAAAAAAACTCTTGAACAAAAGAGTCATGTCTAGTTCCTTGTTTTAGACAGCCTGGAATTTCCTTGATCCCATCCTTGACCCTGTTCATCTTTATGTCCTGTGAAAAACATTTCAAAAAAAAAACTTGGGATGAGCATAAAAAGCTCAGTAAGGGTTATAGAAATATGGAAGGGAAACATGGGTTCATGTATACATAAGAATGAAATCGTACTTTACCCATAAAACATAATCACTTTAATATACCTCATCAAATCATGAATAAATCATAGATATCATAAGACATAAACGGTAACTTGAGGCATTCATAACATTCTTACGTAGGGAGTAACCCTCTTGGTTACGTTTGGAATACTCACCACAGTATATTTCCTGAATCTCTTTGGAGAAACCTTAACGTTTCACTCCTTTGTGTTACCCAATTCATTGGAGAGCTATATCGGGCTCACCCGTCCTTAGTTTATCATGGAACCACCCGTATTCATAACAATGCCCAAGAACCATAACATAATCTTATCACATAAAACATGCATAAAGGAAACATAACATTTACACCTTTCAATCAAAAGATATCAATACAAAACATTGATATAAAAACATTATAAAAACTATTTTCAATACCAAAATAAAAGAAAATTAAAACATGGTATTTATTTTTCTTTTAAAAAGAAGGTATGGCTTGTAGAGGAAGCCGAAACTCAAATAATGGTCACGGTAGCGGAGAAGTCATTGTCACCGCATACGTACGACAAGAAAAATCATTCCCTTTTTTGTTTAGTAAAATGATTCGTTTAAAAAAGATTCCTTTTGAATAAGCGTAAAATTCAAAGGGGTTTATACACCGTATAAAATAAAGTTGTGTATAAAAAAAATATGCCTCAATGAAAGGAGACTGAGACGAAGTCCCATACAAAGACGGTATCCTTGGATTAAGGATAAATCAGTTACATAATTATGTGTGACAAATGAATACACGAAATATAAGTGGGCATTAAGTGTATAACAATCAGGGGACATTCACACATAATCATAGAACGACATATTCAAGGTGTACAAGTTTATCCCAAAGAATCAAAATTGGGTTAAGAAGTTCCCTTGCACAAGCCTAACGACGTCACTTCAAAATTCAGAAAAAGAGTTGATGAGAGATAAAAAGGGTATCTCATCACTTGGTCATAAAATTTACATCAATAAATATATATAAGAACATATCCCAACATAATAGTATGTGAATTTAAAAGACATAACAAAATAAGTCTTTTAAAAAGAGGAGGGTGAAAGGTTCCCGTACCGACTTGGGTAACCTTCGAAACGTACACCCCATTGAAGAAGGGTCATACAATGAATATGTAAATACCCATAAATGAAATTATATTACACAAAGAATATAATAATGGGAATTACATACACTACTCAAAGGAAATGGTGGCAAATGTAGCATAAATCTCATGGGACTAAAAGTGAGATGAAAAATCCCTTTCAAAAACTCGGCAGCCTAACACCGCCACTTAAAACTTCGAAAATGGATTGATGAGAGAAAATAGGGTCTCTCATCATATGAACATAAAAATTACAGTAGTATTAATATAAAATAACATCCCAATCATATGAAATATGATCTTAAAAGGAATGACATAAAAGAGTGTACTTAAAAAGAAATAGAGGAGTAGGATCCCTTACCTCGGGTCCGACTTGACTCGATCGTTCTTTAATGTCCTGAATAATAAACTTGAGTTAATTTATACTTTCTTAAGAACCTTTTTAAAGTTAATTATTTCTTCTATATCACTTGTTACCATGTCATGAATACTATGTTATTATTTAAGTTAATAACAGTCATTTTAACGATCATTGGTACATGAGTCAAAAACATGCTCTTTATAATTACAAGTTGTTCATGTATCCATTATATCCAGAGTTATACTCATGATGTATATATCATATATATCCAGTATATACATTCATTTTTAATATTACATAACGTTTAGAGGTATGAAATGAAATGCACCGTTCATGGAGACAGTAAGCCGTACGCACGCATGAACGCTACTTTCATTTCTATTTCGTATTTTTATGGAATGGAATCATAATGATATAAAGGTATATTATAATTCAAGTATAATATCATATATATTACCAATAATTACATCCTTTATATGTCCCACATATGGCATTAACGAAATCAAATCACTTTGAGGGGGCGGTAGTCCGCACTTCTTAAATGAAGATATCGCGTTTACCCATAATGGAAACCATAAAGGTCTGCCATAAATGAAAAATACAGAAGATTAAGGAAAAAATAAACATATTATATATCATATATAAATATAGGTACATATTAATGGCCACCTTTGAAGGTGTTAGAAGAATGTTGAACAATCATCGTTTCGGGAGGCATAAATTCGCCATCCACAGAAACAGTATGTTCTTTAACCATTAGATGTAGGTGTGTGTAAGTGTAGCTCAAATCATCCTTATAAAAAAAATCCTATTATATGGAAGATACTGGTGTTGTTATAAAATAAATGAATAAAAAGAGTTTAGGGGGTTGGAGAAGCAAAATAAAACAAAAGGACTCAAGTGAAGACATTACCATAAAATCGGGTAACTCCCTTTGGTTTGAGCTCAAAGGCTTCTTTGGAAAGACTTATGCCAAATGTGAGGATTCTAGGAGTAATAGAGGGATGTGGAGAGCCAAAATGGGCAGAGGTTGGCTGAGACAAAGGCTTGATATGTTTGGGTAAGGAGGTAGAGGGGTGGGCCTTTTATAAGAGGAGAGGAGGGGCACTCTTGGAAAGTAAGAAAATGTTACTTTATTTGAAAATTATTATCGGATTTAAAAGGACCCACATTGATATAATTAGTGTATAAGGCGATAAGGTTTCGAAATATACCCACCCAATAGGTTTTGGACATGTGTAGGTCATATATTTTACATTATCTTTTCATTTTATTCAAATCCTTTATTAGTGAGGTAATCGCTACATCATTATTATGTCATAAATAATTTTATTTATTTATGTCTAAAAATTATAAAAAAAATACTATGATGTAGGAAATATTTTTATCTTTCCAATTAATATTTATAGTCAAAAATCTGATTTGTATAACCCAATTTAAAAATTGTTATAGTAAAACAACTTATGTTTGTGTCATTTTTACTTTAACATTATATAAAAAGTTATTTATGTCATTTCCCAACCAAAGTGGCTCCATGGGGTCCCCAAGTTGACCCATGGGTTTTCTTAGTCGGCCATGACACATAAAATGAGGGTAGGACATGTGTCAAGCTCCTCTCATATTATTAAAACATTATTTTTACCTTAAACTACACTAATTACCTCTAATCGCGATTAAAAACTTAATAAGTTACTATTCACCAAAAAATTATTTTAATCCCATTGAACCACATTTTACTTCTTAATGACAACCATGTATGTCGGATTTTATATATTCAAAACACAAAGATGGCAAAATTTCATTTAAGCGGAAAATCAGTTTTTATAAGTACCACTTAGTGGTTTCACTATTCATCAAAAATTGAAGTTTTTCAGAAAATTTCCAAAAATTAACCCTAAGCTATATTTGATATTCTGAATTCAAAAATTATGTCTATTTTACAAAATTAAAAACATATAAGTTTCATTAATTAATTTAATAATTAATTCCCGCTTTCATGTCAAATAGCGTGTTTTTATGAAACAATATATATCAAAAGATTGATACTAGTTTAAGTCCGATTTCAAAGTAAAATTAATTCCAACGACCAATGTTGGATTAAATGGTAAAAATATATTCTAATTTCACTTTAAAACCAATTCAAATGGTAATCTAATCATATAAATAAATTAGATTAAAAAGAGGTTTTGAATTAAAATACAACATTTTTCACTATTCATTAAAAAAATAAACTTTATCGGAAAAATACCAAAAATTTACACAAAGTAAATTTTGTTGTCCCTATTCTAAGGGATAATTTTATTTTGTCAAATATAACACATAAAATTGTCAAAATGTGGATTTAAAAGAGGTTCTCCATCAAAAGGCGGTTAATCGACCTTTTAAAGAATATTAGAATGTTTACGCTTAAAATTGGATTCATTCGCATTTTTAATCCACTAACTTTTATTGTAAAGAGTAAAAATATTTGACAAACATATATAATCTTTTTGTAGTTAGTTCTGTTCATTCCCGCCATTAAAACGGCTAGACATTAACTACCATTTAAAATAATATCATTTTATTATTAGAGTGGAACGTAAGATTCCCAAGAAACTCGTTGTTGCATATTGGGTATGCCATCGAGCATAACATCCCCTTTAAAGTAATATTAATATTTTATTCACAAATATGGATAAGTATAAAAATTCCATATTCTTTATTTACCTGGGGTGTTACACACATGGTGTGACCAATATGAATCAAATTGTGTCTTTTTGTTTAAAATTGACATCAATTTTACTAAAAATTACAATTCACCTACTCAAAACCAAGAAAACACCTTGAAATTGTTTTTGATAAGTTAAGAAAAAGATGCATAAGTAATTTGTGACATGTATGAATAACCAACACCTTAATCTAATGCACGATGTGATTGTTATGACTCCGAGTATGTTTTTCAATATATAAGTATCATTTTAGTTTAAAATGCGCATCACACCACCAAAATTGATCAAACGATCCTAGATTGTTTTCTCTTCATTTAAATTCTATATTCAATCGTGGTTGAACCTTTCATTGGGACATCACAATTAGTTCAGGATGATCCAAATTTCGATAATTTATTATACTTTATAGTGGACCACAAAGAGGGGATTTGGATTCTCGATAGAGGAACCAAATCCTTTAATCCTTTAAAAAAGGGAGTTCAATGAGAAGGTATTTTTTTTTAAAATATATTATGTTTTCCTCATAATATTATAAATTTTATACTATATTAACATAATGTAAATTAAATTTTTGACTAATCAAGAAGAATGTGTATTCTACACATGATGATGTTACCAATCCCTCATAAGAACAAACTATAATGAAGGAAACCGTCTGGAAATATTTAAAAGTAATTTTACTATATACTTTCTCTATTTTACCGAAAAATCATATAATAAAATGTTGACTTAATTTTCATCATTCCTTAAAGAGTTTGTTTATTTTAGAATATTTCTATCCATGTGTAAAATGTTTTCAAGAAGAGTAGTGATACTGTCTCTACTCAATCACATAGGTAATCTTGATATTTGGACATTAAAATCATTGTCCATAAAATTAATGAATTGTGTTTGATATGGCCTTAAATTTACTTGATTTTCCACATCAAGTTATTAATATTTTTAATCATGTATTTAAATATGTTTTGGGTTTTTTATAATTAATTTCTCTTCTATAATTTTATTTTTTACATTTTTATTTAATCAAATTTTATAATTAATTTTGTATTTTTTAATTCTTAAATTATTAATTTTATTTTACATTCTTATGTTGGTTATTTATTTTTATTCAATAAGTTTTTATTCTTCATGTCATGATAGTTTTATTCAATTAATTAATTAATTAATTAATCAATTTACTTTATTTGATTTAGTTAAACATTAATTTAATGTTTAATATTTCAACGTTGTATTATTTTTATTATTTAATCATAATCATTTTTAATATTTATTTTGTTCTCAAAAATTAATTTAATTTTGTAAAATTTATCTTTGAAATAAATTTAATAATCCAATATAAAATTAATTTACTGAATTTATTTTTAATAGTAGTTAGTTTTTAAAATTTTAACAGTAGTTTTTGAAATTATTGTTTTTTTTTGAGTTCAATTAATTCTTTTATTTTAATTTTTTCATAATTTTAACTCTTAAATCAGAGTAATATATAAAAAATTAGTTATTAATGGTTTTTTTATTTAATTCATGTTCATTGAATTCTATTTATCTTTTTGTATTATTTATTTTGGTTTAGTATTTTTTTCAAAAAAATAAATACTTCCATTGGTGAGTCATGACTTGCTAATAATACCAATCCTCTACCTTTAGTGTGTAATTTATCCAATGGTGATATGTCTCACTATCACCACCCTTACCTACCTTCGACGAGTCATTTCTCCAATGGTTAGATGTCTCACTGTCAGAACCCTTCACTGTCTCATTGTTCATCCTGAAATATCTCTCATTATTACCACAATTTAACCTTATCACCGTTCCCTCATCCAACGGTCTCACCATTCATACACAAAGTAATTTCTCTCACTGAAATTCCCTTCTCCCAAGACAAACTATTCCAATGATTTAATAGTGAGACCCCCACCCATCGTTTCCTCTATTGTACATCGAGTCACCGCCACTAGCATAGCTGATGCACCTCACCATTGCTTGATTTCTCAAATCTTCACAGAGAAAAAGTAGAGATTAAAAAACCACTTCAAAACCATATTAGATTATAATAAAGACCCACAGTCAGCAGATCATAATCAATTTAAAACCCACCTGTAAATCTAAACCCAAATATTTCAATAGTGTTACTCCTGTTCTTCAACAAATCTGATCCCGTAACGCATTAAAGACCACCCAAAAGAGACCAGCGTATCGAAGTACTAGACTTCCTTTCCAGATTTGCAGTCCAGATCTGATGAAGTCATGTTTCTGCTCAAGGAGAACTCACAACCACTATTCTAGATGAGATGAAGATCCACCAAAACAACTGCAAGGGCTCATAGAAACACCTCTGGATGAGGAACCAACACCATCAGATGTAGATACAGATACCGACCCACTAAGATCGAAGGAGGAGTCTGTGATGCCAAAATCTACCATTGGCCACCTTTAGTCGAGGAAAATGCCACTATGCAGTAGGATAGGCTGACCAACCAGAGCACCCACAACCGTGTGAAGAGACCATCGCCGCTCAAATCGCTGGTCAGAGGAGGATGCATCGCTGAGGGGGATTCACCTGTGGCTTCACCATTATGGAACCCCCTCCCCCTATATAGAAGAGAATAATGGGGTAGATAATAAACAAAATAAACAAAATAAACAGAATAAACAAAATAAACAAAACAACTAAAATAAAATAATAAAACATAATTAATTTTTATAGTACTTATTATTTAATGATAAATAAATAATTTAATTAATTGAATTAAATGAATTAATGAATATTAATTAATAACTTTAATAAATAAATTAAAATATTATAATTATAATTATAATTTAACTTTTAATAATAATAATAGTAATAATAATAGTAATAATAATAAATTTAATTAATAAATTAAAAGAAAGAAAATAAAAATAATAAAATTATATAAATAAAATAAAATAATACATGTCTATAAAAATAATAATAAAATAATAATAAAAACAAATAATTAATTTAATCACTGTAATAATTATTATTTTGATAAATAAATACTTATTTAGAAATTTTATATTATTTTTAAACAATGAAACATCTAATTATTAGTTTTATTTTATTTGTAGAATCACACGAGGAAACAAAACATATCTAGGTTCATCCGAACATATTGGCTAGTAGTTAGTTAGTGGGGTTTGGATATTTTAACAGGATTTTCAGCAAAAAATCTCACGTGTGTCGTGACTCAGAGAGGACCAAGCTAAGTCAGTGGAGGTTGTGGGTGACCTATAAGAGTTGAGAGAGGGATTAAATTTTGAAGTATTTATAGACTCTGGGAAAATTCACTTCACAATCACAATATCCATTGGATCAATTTTGGGAGACCTGAATTAGAGATTCATGAAAAGAGTTCTAGAAGGAGATGAAACAGAAACACTAATACTGAGATTAGTTACAACAAGAACTATTCTATGATGGATAAATCTTCTTCCTCAATTTCATATCTTCGATTCAGATTGTAATATTTTATTAATATGAACAAGACCACTGGATAATTTTTTGGTTTGTGGATTTTAATTTCTTCGGGTTATATTTTTTATCTTATTTTCATAATTATTTTAACAAATAATCAGAATCAATTGGAGAATTTGATTATGAATCATAAAACATCAAAATAGTTTTCACCTCTTATTCTTTAATTAAAAAATAAATGATCTTTTGGTGAGATATATCATGGATATAATTTTTTAAAATTTTATTTTCCAAATCTTCATAAACTCTAGACGAGAATCTTTCAATTGTGACAAGTCTTGGAATTATTTTTTTGTTTGAATGTTGTTTATGTGGTGAGAAGCTTTCATTTTCCAATGTGAATGTGTGTGTTTAAACTGATCCATTAAAAATGAATGATTTTTAAGGCTTATATTTTGATAGTGGGCCTTACTATGCATGTTGTGGTTATTAAGGAATATTGTCTGGTACTGTGTCTATAATCAACCACAATGATTTAATCACTATGAATAAAATGAAAATCAATTTAAGCCTAATCCTGATTTCCTAGAAAATTTTGAACAATTTATAGATAATATAGATGATAGGATTGATACTATGAAAGAATACTTGTTCAAACAAAACCATGAACTTCAAATTAAAAATTCTGAAGAATAAGATCAAAAACTCAAAAAAGTTATAATACATCCTCTTAGAGTTACAAATAAAGTTTAAGGTATAAGAAGAAAGTGAAATAAATGAATAAGAAATTGATGTAAGATAAATTGAGAGAGAAAGTGTAATGGATTGTGAGGTTGAAATAATATAAGGGAAATACACTATATTTGAAGAATCTGATTATAGATAAGAGAACAATGAAGAAATAACCAACTCGCTAAATTAAGAAAAAAACATTGAAGATCATATTAGAAAAATAATGAGAGTTCAGTTAGAAAATTTTAAGAAATAACTAAAGGATATTTAAGAAGATTTCCCTACCCTATATGTGGTTCTTAGATTTGAAAATGTTTACTATTTTAGGAACACTGAAAATGTAATCACTCTGGATGAGAAGAATCCAAGTAATGATAATTTAAATGTTACAAACCCTTCACCCAACTATTCTGAAATTTTGAATAATGATCTTCAACATGAATTTGTGTAAACTTTGGAAGAGAACAGAAACATGGAAATCAAATAATCTGAAATTATTAAACCTATGTTGAAAAATTCTCTTTCCCATTTTGAAATTGTATACCCAGAAATTAATGAAATTATGTGTGATGAAAATGATTAGGGAATAATATTTAAAGTGAAATTAACTTATTAAATCTTAGTTCTCTATTCACAATTAATACATTTTTATGAATCTTGGTGTAGTGAGATAAAAATTCTTGTTGACTAACCTTTGGATAATTGTTTAAATTTGAACAATTTATAATTTTAATTTATTAAAGGTGAATTAAAAAATTATTCCCCAGTAATTGAACTGGAACAGTCAAAAATCATTGATTTTGTGAGTGATATTTTTGATGGTAAACATATAGTATAGGTTGAACACCCACATAATGATTCAAGTATAATTTAATTTTCAGATGTAGTGATTGAAAATTTCTTATTTTCAAATGAGGAATTGTTGGAAGAGATTTATAACTTAGTGAAACCTAAGTTTTTAAATGAAATTTTCTCTCTCTTCCATGTTGTTCACATTCTTCCTCACCTGAATCTGGTGTAAAAGGCCATTTAGAGACTAAGAGTAGTTTAGAAGGAGAGTTTCACTTGAGTTCTAGTGATTCTAAAATAGTTTATCATGCTATTTCTCCCCTTCATAAACCTGTTAGTATGAAATCATCCATAATCACCCTTGAATTTGAATTTTATAATGTTCAAATCAATATAGATAGCTGTGAGTTCAGTTCCACGTCCATATAAACACTTATTTTACCTCTTCCCCCATATAAAAATTTAAATCATGTCATTTCTGAACATAATCTAGAATTCAACAACATTACTTCCAAGTTATAATTTGATGTTTTTGAGAATAAAATATTATTAGTAGAGCTTTAGGGATTTCATTATTTTCCACATGAATCTAAATATCTCGATAATACTAAAAAAATGAATTTGGGTGATTATTTTTATGCTAAATTTGAAGACTCATTTGAGAAGCTACTTTAGGTTAAAGGGTGTTGCTTAGGGATATTTTTAGTTATTATGGGTGTCAAGTTTTCAATTAGTTTTTTTAGGGCCCATATATTTCATACTTCTGTTAAAAACATTTGGCATTTAAACACGTGGTGGTTTATGGACAAGAAACCATACCCTCTAAGTTAATCTAGTTAGTTTATATGGGAGTCCAACTGGGGACTATAAAACGAGCATTGTATAAGAGGAAACTCATGATTTTACTACATTCAATAATTTTGTTTTAGTTTTGTTTTTTTATAATTTTCAATAATGTATAATTTAATACTTAAAATTCAGCGCTTCATTGGAGTCAACCCATGCTTTTTCTTTGTCTTTATATATTTTATTATTTAGTTTTTGATTAAAGTGATATTTTATTACTATTCTAGTATTCTTTTTTATATTGTATATGTCTTCTCAGTCTTGTTGTTCCTTATTTTTAGGATAAAAATTATGATGATTTTGGTATAAATGAGGAGAATAACATCCCTTTTTTCTTCAATTCAAATAGTTTTTGATGATTTAGTATTTACGAACAAAATTAATTATATAAGTTATTTACATTTTATTTTATGCTTTCATTTTTATTCTCCAATATTTCTTAAAAAAATTCACTACTAAGTCACTATTCCTATATATATTGGTGTTTCATTGGTTCAACATTGTACTTGATTCACTGTTCCAATACTACCAGTGAGTCGCTACAATGGTGACTCACTCGTACGAATGTAAGAGTGAGTTGTTGATGATTTTTTATATATATAAAAATTCTTCTTGATGTTCGGATGCTGCTGGAAATATATTTTTCTGCATGTTGTTATTTTATGGAAATATTTTCTCCATTTTTTATTCATTGATCAATCTCTTCACCTTGTGAAATTAAGTGCTGTTAAGTAATACCCCATTACAGTCTGACTTAAAAATATACGTGATTTATTTTTTGAGGTGTTTAGAATTAACTTTTATTCTTTATTGAAAATATTTTTAATCTTATTTATGAACTTTCTACACCTCAATCACTATGTGTTCCTTCATTTACATGATATTTCATGGAATTTAATAGAAAATTTTTATTTAATGGATTTGATTAAAAATTATATGAACCAACTGTAAAATATTATTTAGGACAACTTAATTTTTAGTCTCACTATGATCATTAAACATGTCATAAATCTGCTTAATTGAAAACTTGTTTTGAACTTCCAAGTCAAATTTTTGTCTTCTACACCTTTGAATTCAAATTTTGGGACAATGTTGGGTTTTAAGTGTGGGTAAGGGGTCGAATTTTGTTGAGCTAATTTGTGCCTTAATGGAAGCCAATCAAATCCCACTACTTCTGTATATTATTTTATAAAAACTGGTTAATTTTTTTCATAATTCTTACAAAATTTGAGTTTCTTTAAGTTTCACACTATACTAAAAATAAGTCTTGCCTAAGTATAATACCATTTTGGTAGTTAAGAGTTTCTATGAGTCTGAAACGTTTGAGGATGAATTATTAAGGAGTGATTTTGATTATTGATTTTATTAATATTTGGTTTAGTAACTATGTTTGAGAGTGATTTAGGATATATTATTGTGTAGTTTTGATCATAACATTAAGAATTAGAATATTGATCTTTTTCCTAGGGGGAAAACTTTTTAATTATTAAAATAATTTTAGTCATTTTAGTAAACCAATTTAAATGGTATTCATATAAATATTTTGAAACTGGAGTAAAATGGGTATTTTGGAACCCACGGTGAACATCTAAAAATATAGGAACTGGTTGTGTTTATATTAACTAAATCCAGTTTAAATTTGAATAAGTGATATAAATAGTTTTTTTTCATGAGGAATATGGTTGGGAAAAATAAAATAAAGTTCTTAGTATCAAAAATGAGTTCACTTAGGTGAGAGGAGTAATGAACGCTAGATGAAGAAGGAGACATTTAATTTGTATGAAATCATTTATGTTTTATCAATATGGAAATTAAAAAAAATATTTATTTTTGAAACCAAGGAGACAGTCAATGTATAATGTACCTTTGGTTATGTTTTTAACTCCACTTATTTTTAACCTGTTATCACTCTTGAACTAATAACTTGAATTTGATTTGATTTAATATTTTAAGAATTTTTTTATAAAGCATGTAATCATCATTGGTAGATGATTCTTCAATTCTATGATTACTAGTAGGCATTTGATGTTGGAAAAAAAAGCTTTTAAATATTTCATTTCTAAAGCCTAGTTCACAATTTCTTATCCTTTGTTTTTTATACTGCTGTACATGCTTTAATTTTAGTTACATAATAAAAACATTACTATTATTTTCAAAAGATATTATTTCTTGATATTTATTGACGAAAATCAATGATTAAGTATGGGGGAATTTGATGTGACCTTAAATTTACTTGATTTTTCACATCTTTTATTAATATTTTTAATAATTTATTTAATTAATTTTGTTGTTTTTGGTAAATAATTTCTCTTTTTTTATTTTATACATTATTTTTATATGTAATCAATTTTTATAATTAATTTTGAATTTTTTAATTCTTAAATTATTATTTTTCTTTTACTTACTTATTTTGGATCTTTATTTTTATTCAACAAGTTTTTATTTTGAATGTCATGATAGTTTTAGTAAATTTATTAATTAATTAATTAATCAATTTACCTCATTTAATTTACATAAACATTTTTTTTAATATTTCAATATTGTACTATTTTTATTATTTATCCATAATCAATTTTGTTATTTAACTAGTTATGAAAAAAAGTAACTCTATTAAATTTTATGTTTTAAATCAATTTATTAATCTAAAATTAAATTATTAATTTTCTCCCCATTTTTATTATAAGTAATTTCTATTAATCAAATTTATTAAATTTTCATGTAGTTTTAATTTTTATCAATTTATTTTTTATTTTGAATTTTAAGTTATTAGTTACTTATTTAATTTATAGAATGAGATTTTCATTTTATGACATTATTAATTTTAACTTTGTTTGGTTTTAATATTTAATTTTTATTTTGATGCATAAGTCCCTGCGAGATGAGTGAGTCGTTGAGATCCCAATGGTGACATATTTAGTACTTTGAATTATTTTTGGGAGTCGTCGCCAGATAAATGGGAAATAATGTATCATAAGACACCGCTGACTCACCACAAAACCTCCACAATGTCATTGCTGCTGCTTCCCACCGTGAGCCCCTTTCTACAAGCCAATGTTACCTCTGTGATCAGTCACCGTTGCATCTCTAACGGTGACAAATTCATACCGTTGTATATACTCACATTCACTCCCAACCTGTGAGTCACTGTTCCTCTCAGAAAAACACCTCCACCATTGGACTCATCCTATCTTCACACTGCCAATGTTCCTTCCCTTCTTCCATTATCAATTCTCCATACCGATAACACCAAAATCCTCACACCTCCATAGAAAATCAAGGCACTGTTCACACGACACTCTGACACTACCGCCTGAAACAATGAACTTCCAATCATGAACCTAGAAGCCACACCAAAATAGAGTTAATAGAGGATATGCACTATATAGGGGTGTCACCACAACTATGAAGAGGAGAGGCTGACTTGATTCACACTATCGTCTAGTGTAGGTGGGGGAATCATTATGATGAGCTAGTACTGTGGGAATATGTAAAGTTGATAGAAGCTTAAGGAAGAATCCAATGATTCCCTCCATGCTGGAGAAGAAGAAGTTGGGAGAAAAAGATAAATAACAATAATAATATATAAAATAGATAATCAACAAATAAAATAATTAAATAAAACAAAATTAATAATAATAATTTTTTTAATTGTATAATTTTTAAAAAATAAAAATTAAATTAATTTTTAAATTAAAATAATTTAATTATTTTAATTATTATAATGTAATAACCTTAATAATTTAATTAAATAACAATTTTAATTTAACTTTTTAAATGATAAAATTATATTTTAAAAATAATGATAATATAATTAATTATAAAATTAATTATCTAAATAGGAAAAATAATTAACTTAATAATATAATAACTCTTTATCTTAAAATAATTATAATAATATTTTATAAAGTTATTAAAATATTAACTCTAACAATGTTATGTAAATATCTTAATGATAAAGAAAAAAATAAAATAAAATAAATAAAATAATCAATTAAAATATTTATTACTAAATTAATAACAAATAAATTTAATTAAGATTAATTAATAATATCATTTTTAATATAATTGTAATTAAATAGACAAATTAATGTTTAACTTTTTAACAATTAATTAATTAATTAATTATTTTTGCACATGTAGATTCAAACAAGATTTAGATTCATGTTCAGGATCATCGAAACCATCAAGTTGCAGAAAATTATGAGGTAGTTTCTAAATTCATGAGGGATGTAGAAGAAAAATGAACGTGTGTAGTGCAAAAGAGAAAGAATTACTTAATTCGGTTCGTGTAAGGGGTGACAAAGCAGAAGGTTATGCAGGGTATTAAAAACAAATAAGTAGCATGATAGTGGATGAACTATTTATAGAAACATTACATTTGAGACTAGACCTGGAGAGGGACATGAGACTTCTAGGATTCGTTCCTTTGAAACCTCTTAGAGATAGAGAACTGATGTTGGAGGAACCTGAGAGCAGAGTAGCAGTATAAGATTGAAAGGAGGATTTCTTCTCCTTTCTTTTGAAATTTTCTTCAGTCTATAATTTAATGTCTCTAACTTCTACAACAAATATCATCATATCCTAGACAATGTTGTTCAAGGAATTTTGAATATATTGGTCTTTCTTTTTTTCTCCTTGCATTAATCTTATTAATAATGAATTCATAATTGATCGACGAGATCAATTATGAATTCATTAAAATGGTTTCATGAATCTTTTCTCAATTTCAAGACTTCAATATCAACAGGTGAAATTGATCTTGAATTTATTTTTTAAAATCATAAACATCTAGTCTTGGGATAATATGAAGAGTTTTATTCCTTGAATTCATTTTAATTCTCATTACAGTTTTTGAATCTTGGAGTGGAAAAATCCAAGATTTCATTTTCTAGGTGTTTAAACTTAGGGAAAGAAAGATTAATCTCATCTTTTTCTGGGTTCATGAAAATACAATGTTTCAATGAAGAAGTTATTTTTATAGACCATTAAAGTTAGAATTTCTTGAACATTTCTTCTTGATTAGTTCCTGGTCAATATTTTTCCCGTTTTCTTATATTTCATACCCAGTTAGATGAATTTAGTAAAAAAATATTGTTTCTCATAATTTATTAATAATAATAAAAATATAAAAAGTAAAAAATATAATTTCACCCACTACTGGAAATAGTCAGTATGTTTTGATTCTTGGTTACTCAACCTACTTTTTCCTTCCCTTGGGTTTGATCCTACAAACTGTTATACAACATTGGGTGAGATTATAAATAACTAAACATTGAAATTGTATTAAAGAACATAAAGGTTGCCACATAAAATTATTATTGTTTTTAATCATTTATTTAATTAATTTTGGTTTTTTGGTAGTTAATTTCTATTTTATAAATTCATAGTTTAAGTTATTATTTTATCATCTTTTATAATTATTTTTTTATTCTTAATGTCCTAAATAATTAATTTTATTTTACTTACTTATCTTGGTTCTTTATTTTATTCAGTAAGTTTCTTTTTTGTATGTCATGGTAGTTTTAGGCATTTAATTAATTAATTAATTAATCAATTTTAATCATTTAATTTACTTAAACAATAATTAAATTTTTAATCTTTCATTATATTATTATTTATATTATTTAACCACAATCAATTTTATTTTTTAATTAGTTATCAGAAATTAATTTAATTATTTTTAAATTAATGTTTTAAATCAATTTATAAATCAAATATCAAATTAATTAACTTATCTGATTTTTAATAGTAGTTGGTTTTAAAATTTTTACTCTAGTTTTTGAAATTATTGTTTTCTATTTTTGAGTTCAATTAATTCTTTTTCTTTTCACTTTTATTAATTTTAAGTCTTAAATTAGAATATTATTTAAACAATTAATTATTAAAGATTTTTATTTTTATTTAATAAATATTCATTTGATTTTTTTGACTTTTTATTTATTTATTATGGTGCAGATAAACCACTTCCATTTGATTAATTTGTTAAAAAAATATATACTTCCATTGGCGAGTCATGACTCACGGATACCGCCAATCCTCTACCTTCGCTGAGTCATTTTTCCAATGTTGAGATGTCTCACTGTCACCACCCTTACCAACCTTTAGTGGGTCATTTATCCATTGGTGAGATGTCTCACCATCACAACCCTCTACTGTCTCACTATCCAGCCTATAATATGTCTCATTTTTCCTATTATTTCACCATCTCACCGTTCCTTCATCCAACTCTCTCACAGTTTATCCACAAATTCATTTTTCTCACTAACGTTACCTTACCTCAAAACACACCATTCCAATGATTCAAAAGTGATACCCCATATACCATTTCCTCTACTGTTCATCGAGTCACCCCCATGACCATAGTTGAGGCGCCTCACCATTTCTTGATTTCGCAACTCATCACAAAATCAAACTAGAGATTCACACACCAGTTCAGAACGATATCATATAAGAAGAAACAAAACTAGTCACCAAGTAAAAATCAATTTGAAACCCACCTATAAATTGAAATCCAAAAATTTCAAGAGCACCACTCATGTTCATCAAAAAATTCGACCCCACAGTGCATTGAAGATCACATAAAGGATACCAGAAAACCGATGGCGGATCCCTCCTTTCCCGATTTGAAATCCATATTTGATAAAGATCAGCCACTTTTAAGGGAGAAATCACCACTAACATACCATATTAGATAATGATCTTCCACCACTGCAGTAAGGGCCGGTAACCGTGCCTCCAGGCGAGGAACCAACATTGTCAGATGGAGATGTAGATGCCGACCCGCTACTACCCCAGGGAGGAGTCTGTTTTGTCGTGATCTTCCCCTATCCACCTTTAGTTGATGTTGATGCCACTATGCAGGAGGAGAGGCTGACAACCCTAAGAACCCATAGCCACATGAATAAACTATCACCACTCGAATTGCTGGTTGGAGGAGGATGCGCCACTAAGGAGGAGCCGCCTGTGACTTCTCTGTTAAGGAACCTCCCCTACATAAAAGAGGGAAAGAAGTGGGGGGGGGGAGAAAATATATTTTTTAATAATACTTAAATAATTTCAATAGTAATTAAAATTTAATAATAAATAATAATAAATAAATATAATTTTATAACCATGATAATTTAATTTAATAATAATACTTATAATTATAATTTAACATTTTTAAAAAAATTATAATAAAAATAAAAATAATAATTAATTTAATTATGAAATTAAAAGAAATAAAATAAAAATAATAAAATTACATGAATAAAATAAAATAAAATCTATCCATCAAAATAACAATAAATTAATTATAATAACAAATAATTAACTTAATAAATGTAATAATAATTAATTTGAAAAATAAATATTTATTTACAATTTTTTTTATTTTCAAACAACAAAACATGTAATTATTATTTTTACCTTATTTACAGACTCATGTGAGGGGAAAAACACATTGAGGTTTAACCTAACCTACTACCAGGTACTTAGAGGCTTTTTGATATTTTCACAAGAGTTGGAGCAGAAAAACGCATGTGTGCGGTGAATTAGAGGGGGCCAAGCTAAGTCAGTAGAGGTTGTGGGTGACCTATAGGAGTTGATAGAGGACTCAAATTTTGTAGCAGAAATTGAATCTGAGATCATTATATTCACATTCACAACATCCATTGGATCATTTTTTGGAGACCTGAATTAGAGCATCAAGATATGAGTTTCAGAAGGTGACCGAGTAGAATCACTGATACAGAGATTAGCTGCAACAAGAACTATTCTATGAGGGATAAATCTTCTTCCTAAATTTCATTTATTCGATTAACATTGTAATATTTTATTAACATGAACATGAACAATGACAATTTTTTATGGTCGGGGATTGTAATTTATGCTGGTCATATTTATTATCTTCTTCACTAAATTCTTTCAACAAAGTATAAGAATCAACTGGAAAAGTAGATTATAAATCTTAAAAACTCAAAATGTTTCTCACATCCTGTTATTTAATTCAAGAATCCGTGATCTTTCAGTGAGATAGATCATGGAAATAATTCAATAAAATTTTATTTTCCAAATCTCCAGAAACTATCGGCGAGACTGTTTCTATATAGATAAGTCTTTGGATTATTTTTCTGTTTGAATGTTCATGAAGTAGAGAATTTCATGTTTCATTCTACTATTATTTCAATCGTCTGGTGAGTAGGGTTAAACAAATTATATCTTGAGGTTTCTAATTCATTTATCATTTATTTGAATAAGATATTAATCAAACTAGTAGTATTAATTTTCCTCGAGCGTCTAACCGAAATTATATTTCACGTTCTCTGTCTCCACTACATTATCATAGTCTCTCCAATATCATCCAGTTTTTTCAAAATTTTCAATCATTTCATTTCATCATTACATCAAATTAAGAAAAATAAAAAGTTTAAAAGATTTTTACCCACTTTTGACAATAAATGGATGTTTTGAAAATAAATTTGGTTTCATTACCTTCCCTATTGGTTTGACCCTACACTCCACCAAACTATATTTTGTTGGAAAATAAATCAATTAAACTTTGAAATGATTTCAATGATGACTGAGTCAGTTTCATATTTATGATTAATTTTTTTCTTTTTATTATTACTCATATAATAATTTTTTGCTTACACATGTGGATTATTTAACTCAAGTAGGGGGTATATCAATCTTTTAATCCTTTCTGCACAAAAGCTACCACAAACTTCTTCTCCCTCAAAATATTTTCACCCCATAGTGGTTCATTTATCAATTTCGTTCAAGTTACCTCTACTCACTTTATAGGAAGAGAAATGATAATTCCTCTTCTCAGTTATAGAGGTAATATTTATATTTTCATGGAAAATCATTGTTCATAGAATTTATGTACTGTTTAATATTTATTTTTAATTTATTTCTTTTTAGTATTACTCATATAATAATTGATTTCTTATATAGGTGGATTATTTTCTTTTAGTTAGGATGCTCTATCTATATTTCATGTCTTTCTATACCAAAACTTCCACAAAATTATTCCCCATCAAAACATTTCACACCATCAGTGTTGAAAATTTTCACTTTCCTTCATGTTACCTAAACTTCTCAATCAAAGAGGAAATATTAATATTTTCATAGTTAAATCATTGTTTATAGAATTAATGTATTTTTTTCATTTTTTTAATTTATTTTATTTTATCAATACTCATAATATTTGTTCTCTTATACAGGTGGATTATTTTTTTCAAGTTAATGTGGTTTGTTCGAAGCTACTCTTGCAGTGTTGGATGATCAACCGAGATAGTCAATGTAAATCTTGGAAAAATTTATATTTATGATTTTTTGAGACTTTGGAATGTTTAGGAATCAGTGTCACATTAATCTGACACACTATGTGACTGGTATGACTCCAATTATATATTTCAATTTAAAATTGACATTATTTTTTGTAAAAAATAAAACTGAATCACTGTGACCATTTTTAGTTTAAAATCATCAATTTAGTTCAAAAAGTTCCAGTCATTTAAACCAATTAGACATGCTTGGGTTTTTTTTGATAATTTAGGGTAATGATTCAAAAGTCATTTGTGATGTGTAAGAATCTGTTTCATGTCAAAAAGATACATGATGTGATAATAATGAGTCAAAAGTGTGTGTTTCAAGATTGAAATTACATTTTAGTAAAAAATAAAAGTGACAAACTCAAAACCAAGAATGAAAATTCAGATTGCTTTGATACATTATGAAAACAATCCATAATTGATTTGGAACATGTAGGAATCAGTCACACCTCAATATAATGCTCGATGTTACTTTTATGACTCTAAGTTCATCTTTATTTAAATTTAACATAAATTTTAGTAAAAAAACAAAATGGCCCACTAAAAACCAAACAAAAACATTAATATTATTTTTATACTTTATTAAAATTATTAGTAAGTGATTTAGTATGTGCATGAATCATACAAACCTCAATCTAATGCACAGTGTGACCGGTATGACTCTAATTTCATGTTTTTATTTAAAATTGACATCAATTTTAGTGAAAGGCCTAATAACTTACCAAAAGCTAAGGAAAAACTTTCAAATTTTTTAAAAGTTTTAGTAAAACATTCTTTATGTCATTTGTGATGAGTATGAATCAAATGCACCTCAATCTGATACAAAATGTGATTGGTATGAGTCAGAGGGTATGTTTCAATTTTAGAATGATTTTTTGTAAAAAGACAAATGATGTATTCCAAACTGGGAAAACACATTAATATTATTTCGATACTTTTTGAAAAGTATCCGTAATTCATTTGGTAGGTGTAGGAATTATCCTCATCTCAATTAGATGCATAATGTGATTGGTTTGTCTCAAAACACACCTTTTTATTTAATATTGTCATCAATTTTAGTAAAATGGACAACTGTCCTACTCAAAACCAAGAAAACACTTTATAATTGTTTTGATAATTTACTAAAATTATCCATAAGTCATTTGTGACATGTAGGAATTAGCCTCACCGCAACCCAATATAGGATGTAATAGTTATGACTCAAAGTTTCCATTATTAGTTTAAAATTGAAATTTTTGTTCAAAAAGTTTCACTCACTAAAAACCAATAAAACATGATAATATTTTCATGATAATTTATGAGAAAAATTCATAAGTCATTTGGGACATGTAGGAATATGTTTCACATCAAAAAGATTCACGATGTAATAAGAATGTGTCAAAAGGGCATGTTTATAGTTTAAAATGACATTTTAGTAAAAAAGACAACTGATGTACTCAAAACCAAGAAAACACATTCATATTGTTTGGATACTTTATGAAAACAATCTACAAGTCATTTCGGATGTGTTGGAATCAGCCTCACCTAAATCTGATGCATGGTGTCCCTGGTATGACTCCATACATGTCTTTTTATTTAAAATTTACCCCAGTTTTTGTAAAATTAACACTTTATGTTAATTTATTTATTTATATTATCATTTTCATAAAATTATTTTCTTATACAGATGTGTTATTTTCTTTAATCAGGGGTCATTTATTTGGTAATAACACGAGTCAAGTTTGGATTAAAATATAAAGGAACATTGATGTTTTTTAATGTATGTAATAATTTGTATTTATGTAATTGTACAAACTAATGCTTGGAATGCCTATAATATTTTGTTTTTTCTTATTTTTATTGTAAATTTCATTTCATTTAAATCCTGTATTGGGACTTATTTTTTTGATATTTGGTGTGTTTCTGGTGCTATGGTGTGTTGTTACAACACACTATAGTGGTGTTGCAGTGTAATGTTACAACACACACTAGTATGGACCTTTATCCACGTATTTAAAAGCATTGATAAAGGTCAAATTTATCAATGCATCTATGATAACTGATAGAAGTTCCTTTATCACCACTTTTATAAGCGTAGATAAAGGTACACTCTATTAATGCTTCTATAAACAATGATAAATGGGACCTCTATAAGTTTTTTTATAAGCACTGATAAATGGTACCTTCAGTGGAACTAAATTAAATCACGGATAAAGGTCCCATTTATCAACACTTTTTTTAGAACTAATAAAGGACCCCTTTATCTGTGCTTTTTCAGCACTGATAATAGAAAAATCCTTTTAACCTCTCTCATGTAGATAATAGTTTTCTAGCACCGAAAAAGGTGACTTCTAATGCCGTTGAAAGATTATTTTGTAGTAGTTCTAGTGGATATGAGATTAACCCTCGATTCCCACCTCTAATAAGCCTTAGGATTGTCACTAGTAATGAGGGTATGAAATATACTTATTTGGGAGGAATTTCATTTACGTTTCCTTGAAAATATAAAGAACCCCTAATTAACTCTATAATATAAATAATTGAACCCAATCATAATACATTATGTGTTATACAATGAAAAATAAAAACTATAAATAAACCAAGAACCACTCATGTGGCCGTATTGATGAACACTCGCAATTCACTAATAGCATTATCAATCTAATTTTATCCAGCCTAATGAGTAACTACATCTATTGAACTAAAAAGTACACAAAACACACATTGGTGATCATACAAGTACGCTCTATAGGATTCTCCCTGAAACCACTCTTGAAAATGTTAAAGAAACCCACTAAATCCCAATAAATATACAGAGAAACCAACTCATCACATAATTAGGTATAGGATATTTCAAACCTTATCAAGGTTCACTCAACAAGTATCACCTAGAAGTAAGAATATAAAATTAAAAGTTTATATAAAGAAGGGTACCCCACTACTAGATTCTCATTGAACTAGTCACCAAAAACCCCAACACCTTACATCATGGTTCTCCCATTTAAAGGTTAAATATGTAGTAGAAGGCTTATTGGAAAGTAGCAAACTCAAGTTATTGTCTAAATTGGAAAATAATCAGAGTTATATATAACAAGGATTTTTAATTACAAATATATTAATTAACATAAACATTGGAACCAGGAATATATGACCAACACATATAATTTATAATTAATTTATGTAAATAAATAATTACCTTACGTTGGAATTATTTCATTATAGAAGATTTGGTAGACCACTTATTATAATTCCATCACGGTGATAAGAAAATTCATGGGTAGAATCCATCTATATTGGATTTACATGTGTATCATAATCCCCAATACATCACCATATAAATTCCTAGGTTCTAGAATAGAGGATTCTATTTTGTGTGTCATACATTGATGACAACAACAAGAATCTATTCAAGTTAGGAAACATTATTCTTATTCTCTCTAGATATGAGAAGGTGGAAATGAGAATATTTCTTAGTTCTTGAGGTATTTCTAGTTGATGATATCTCTAGTTATTTATATAAATATATCTAGACTTTTGTTGTGCACAATGTGATAATCAGGTCAAAATAGAGCTAGGTTTGGAGAATTGTAATTGCACATAGTCCCTTATCATTCTCATAATCCCTAGTGAACACTGTGCCTAAATAATAATAATTATAATATTTTACATGAAATGTTCACGACTCAAAGAAAAATATATATTATTTATAGAATAAATTAATTAAAATTTATACATATAATATTTAATATATTATTTCTCACTAGATCATTAAAACTCGATCAATCATTCCCCCTCAATATCTATCAAACCATGAATAAATAATATTTATTTAAATAAATAAATATCACACCATTACTCTCTAATAAATAAATAAGTATCATATTTTATAAAAAAGAAAATAGATATTTATTAAATATTCATCTCCCATTTATTCTATAGAATAAATGGTGACTAAATATTTATGATAAATCTAGACAAGAATAATGATTAAAACAAATATGATAATAATATTTATTTAACATGTTAAATTAAACTATAATATAATTTGGTTATGGATACCCTTAGTGTCTGGCCCTCTATTCCCCCTTCTAATTGGTATTAGACAACTACACCTAAGGTACAAGATTAGCATCTAACAATATACCAAGGTACCTATAGAGAAAGAAGTAAATTTAATAATGAAGTAATACCTTCAAAAAATGAATACTCTGTAATATAATGCATTTATCGTGATATATCTAATCAAATAGGTTTTTTGTTGGTGTCATAAACCTATATGATTGATGTCACATTCCTTAAATTCTAGGAAATTAACTATCCAATAGAACACTATGTCCATGAAATTAATTAATTTGTTTCATTTCCATCAAATGTAATGGGATATCAACTTCTAATAAATTGGTAAGAGACAAATCCTATCTTGAATTAAATATTAATGAAATTTCACTCATGATGAAACCACTATATCCTACCTCACCACAAGTAGATTTCATCATAGTTTTTCCAATACATCAATGTACCTAACTCATGATATGTATTAATAATTATATTAAATTATTAGGACCATTACACACTTTAATAGATAGGACTATCCAATGACACATACAAATTTCGATATTCTACTAATAAGATATGTTCTCATAACCTTCTTTATTAAGATTAACATGGATGTGTACCATGAGATAGTGTCTCAAAGTCCTATGAGTCTCCACCCATGATATCTTGTATCACTTGTGTCCCATAAAATGATAATTTCCATCCATATAACTAATATTTAAGGATATTTTCATATCACTTCTAGGTTCTCATCATAGTGTGGAACTTATATGACCTTTCAGTGTGATTGGTACACTTAGAACATTTATCACATTCAATGTCACAATGAAAATTCATGACATGTAATAAATTTATTAATATTCAATAACCATTAATATAGATAATCATATAGTATATGGAAATTTATTCTTGGAAACTGACTCCAATAGACTCCTACTTTCACTTGGTCCAACATCTAACAACCTTTATCCTACTTGCTATCATAGGATATTAATGCTTATGTTGAGATAAGGTTTTATTCAAGTGGTCTGGAAAATTCTCCTACAGGGAAAATAATTTAACAATGACCCCACCCATTTGAAAAAAATCCTCCTGGAGGTGATACTTCAGAAGTATGTCCTCCATCCATTGATGTGTCTTTATCTCATTTTCTAGTGTCACCATTTCAGTTTTATCACATTATAATGTGAGAGATACTTTTCTAATGGGAAACACATCAATATCTTATATGATGTTTATTATGGACAAAAATTGTGTGTATTCATCACAATCCACAATATACTTTTATTCCACTATAGAACCTGTGATAAATGGATTCTTTGAACACTTATTTCCTATATCTCTTTTGTTGGCACTGAATGCATATCTTCATTGTGATTTGGGAACATTATAATATGTTTGTACACTAGTATACACCATGATTAATATATCCTCAACTTCTCTATATACCAGTAATATATCCTTCATATTCCTAGAATAGTTAAGAATAATAGTAGATCCCCATACCGAATTGACCACTAGGGGAGGGTGAAAACTTGTCATCTTTTATGTATTATTTTAATTTAATTCAACTTATATAAATTTTTAAGGTTCATGATCCACTCAAATATATCTCATATACTCACCTTATGTAAAGTGGTAATTAATGATAAATCAACACACCAGATTTATAAGGTTTGTTATAAAATCATACTCCTTGTCACAGTTGGTTAGACACCCAAACCAATGGTTTCTTCACTATAATATTATTTAGATTTAAAATGGTCTCTTGAGTCACAAAAGAGTTTTATTGGATATATTTTGCAATCAAAATTCTTTTAAAATAACCGGTTATACACCCTGGTAGTCCATCTTTCAGTTATGTATAACACTACACCCAAACCACCAAATATTATGCCATGATTGGTTATAAATACTTGCAACCTTACATTCTATTTGATTGGTTATACCCACAAATAAACCTCTTATTCAATTTTTACCCATATGTATAAATATATTTATAAAATCCTAGTTTCTTATTCATGACTCCTTAATAATCTTTCTCAATGGGTGTACAAGAGCTGGTGCAGTCATGTACAGTTATTTAAAATCTTTAATAGCTTCTTGGAATAGATATATTGGTCTTGAAACTCTCTCTAGATCCTTATTGATATATTTATTCCTAAAAGAATACTCATCCATAAAATTTCTTCTTCAATAAAATATCTCCCAACATCGAATCTCCTTTTCATCCATTGATATAGTGTAGAATCAGGACTCAGAAAATTCTTCTTCAATAAAGTATTCTTCAATATTTAATAAGTGTAAAAGATATATCAATTATTCTCTAAAATATCATATTTTAAATCCTCTATATTTACATACACATAGTAAAAATATCATGAATTATATTAGTTTCCAAAATATATTTATGGAAACTCCATGATCGGTAGCTGCAAGTGATCAACTCTTTTAAATCGGTCAAAGATATTCTTGATTTATTTCCTCATTAAAACTCTTTTTAATCACCATTAAAATATAATTTTTAAATATTATAAATACATGATAAATCTACTTCTTTTAATTCTCCACAAAACCCACTTCTATATACTATATTTCAAATCTCCATGTGCATGGAATCACATATCTCTTCCACGCGAACCTTTCTCTTGTGGAATGGTTCTCATATCATTAGTTTCTCAAATTATATAGTCATCCCAAAATTCTCTATGCCTTGGATTCTTAAACTATGTTCATAAAATAAGTAATTATAACCAAATTCATACCCCCATAAAGTCATACAATCCATTTTTAAAGATATAATATGAAAATAAAAATTATTTTTAGAAGTCTAAGATGCATTACAAATACATACGATTATTCTAGAAATATAATACTGCTAAAATTATTATGATATAAAAAGACTTATGATCAATTTTATATGATGAATCTTAAAAAACCTATGATCATCCCAAAATAATTATAATGAATTCATACGATTGGTATAAGGATTATGACTAACATTTGTATTTGAAAGTGTCATACTCATACCTTTTATGTTTCTTATAGGTGAACTTCAATACTCACAACTGTAACGCCCCGACCCCAGTTACCCAGAGTCGGTGCATTATTACATAACATTGGCATGATCACAAGAAAGATCAAGTCTCGAATGACCGATTAGTTTAGTAGCCTTGAAACACTCGATACAAACATAAAGTTTTACATTACATCATAAAAAAACATCTTGTCTTCATATCCCCTCATACTATCCCTGCAGGTCATTCATGAATTACTTCTTCATAATCCTGGGAAAAATAAAACATTAAAAGGGGTGAGCTCAGATGATCAGTAAGGATAACATTATAGTAGATGCTTTCATAGATAAGCATAAACACTTAAGGAAATTTATAATTAAAACAAAAGCCTTTTAAACTTGAACTTCAACATAATATGAAAAAGATAAAATGAAATAATTCCATTTACTTATTCACATGGATATTCTACTAGTCAAAAAATCACATGCAATATCGACAACCACTTTCATAATGATGGAATGCATAATGCCAAACTATCATAACCACATAGCCAAGGCCTCGTGCCAAGACTACAAATAAGATTTTGCCAAGGACTTGTGCCAAGACACTAGTTTGTCTCATGAGACCTACCGATGCATCGAGGAGCTATAGCGGTCTCCACCCGTCACTTACTAAGTCCAATGAATTCCTCATATGAACAGGTTTAAACATAACATAAACATTCTTATTAAACTAGCATACGAAATGTCAATACTTTAACCGAAAACCATGAATGGTATAAAAATAGCACATCTACAGTCAAACATAACTCATTCTATACAATATGGAAGATTTTATTGTATCACATTAACCTCAATCAAGAATAATGAAGGATATTGACATAGATGAAAATAATCATCAAAACTATTTGAGAGAAATATCCCCCTTTTTCTTGAAATCATATAAAAGTCACACTATTTGTCAAGAAGCCATTTTAAAATAGACTTTTGAATCAAAGTGTCCCATACCACTTTGAAACATTCAAAAGGAGTTTTAATTTTAAAGATTTAATGTCCATATAAATGAATCCTTAAAACAATTTTTAAAACATGGACATTAATGAGCAAGATTTAGAAGAATAAGTCCTTAAAACATTTAAAAATGGTATTTTAGTTAGAGTTTCTAACCAAAAGAGAGACACTTGAATACAAATAATTGAAGTAATCAAAACATTGTAATATCACAAGAATAAAGGTATTTATGATATACTATGTCAAAGTACGTTATATACACCACATAAAAGTGATTTGGTGTAAAACAACAAAGAAGTATCAATGGAATTTAAATTGAGATGAAACCTCTCATAAAGGCCGTATCCTTAGGTTAAGGATAAATAAACGACATAGTTATGTGTGAAAAATATAAATACACTAAATATGATTGGATATTCAGTGTAAAACAATCAAAGGATATTCACACATATTCTAGTAAAAACAACACCAATGAATTGGATGTTTATCTCAACAAATCGAGATTGAGTAAAAATTACTCTTATCAAGTTCATACCGATGACTTGAGAATTTATCAATGGAGTGATTGTGTGTATAAAAATTATATCCACAGAAATGGGTGTGTAAATTATGAAATAACCAAATGAATAACGATTCCACACATAATCTTGGAGTAAAATAATCAATGAAGTTTTCGTAAAGCCAAATGAGTGGAAATTGAAATTTCAAATTCCCTTATCGATTAGGTAACATACGAAACATACACCCATGAAAGAAGGATCATACAATGATGATGTAAATAACCACAAATTAATGTATAATACACAATGAATACAATTATGGGAAGTACACATGCACCACATGCAATAAATAAGTGGTGAATAATGAAATTCTCATGAAATTAAGAGTGAGATAAGAAACCCCTTACCTTGTACTTTTCCTTGGTTGGGGGTAGGTTAACCTCCTGTATAATGTTGGAATAATTTTTATTAAATTATTCATGAATCATATACATTAATATGAAATCATAGATGATCTTTTAATGTTGCTTTGTTAATAATATCTTAGAATTATCGTCGTTTCAGGTGTTAACTTACTCATTTTATTTTATATGTTTTGTTACGTAAGCCATGTTTTTCATGGATAGGATGTATCTTATTCATATCCAGAATGATATCAAGTTCTTAAACATTATTTTTAAAACATCAAATGATAATTATACTTGAATGGGTATGATAGAGAATGAATCTCATCGCGTTCATGGAGACGGTAGTCCGTACGTACGCACGAGCGACAATATCATTCTTTTGATATTAAAATAATATATAATTGGACGGTATATCATATATACAGAATCATTATCATGTTATATTTATTATTTAACTGAGTGACACATCATTATTATACCCACCCAAATAATAATATATTGAATAATAATTACACCACGACGTGGAGACGGTAAGCCGTACATACGAACGTATGGTGACATGTTATTCAAAGGGTGGATAGAATTATGAATATGGTTGTACCATATTTATATTAACATCACAGTATATATAAGATACTGGAGTTATTATTTTAGAATCGTAATAACAAAGAAAGAAGAAGTGGAAGAAGAAATGAACTTGAAAAGGGGTGGTGAAAAGATTACCTCTTCTTCGGGTTCTTCCTTTTGATTTGATCAAAAGGGCTCCTTAGGTTAGCTTTATAATCAAACTAAGGCCTCAAGGTTGTAGTGAGGGAAGTTGAGAGAGTATTTGGGCAGGGTTTGGCCGAACAAAAAGACTTTGAAGGTGTGAAGAAATGAGAAGAAGGAGTGCCCTTTTATAAGAGGGGTGAGGGGCACCTTTGTCAAAGCTAGAAATATTAATTTATAATAAATTTATATTCGGTTTCTAATGGATCCAAAGTTGATTATTCAAAGGTTAAGGTGGGGATAGGTCGAAAAGCATTCAACCAATAGAATTTAGATAGGTCTGGGTTACTATATTAACCTTATCTTTTAGTTTTAACTCTTAGTTAATTAGTTTGACATTTACCATGTCACTTTGTATTTTTATATTATATAGTTAATAAACTTACTATATACATCAAAGATACCCCCAAGTGGTCCATTAATGAAACACCTATCATGAGATAAGTCTCTTTGCCGAACCTTATATGTTTAAGAATTTAATATCAATTAATAATATAATATTTGTTTTAAAAACTCTTTTATGTCAATTTTGACACTATTCAATAGTTGATTTTTGTGAAACTCATAACAGAATGATTACTTCGAAAAAAGTCAATTAAATCAAGATTAATATTTCATATTATCCTATAATTTTTTTAATTAATAAAAAGTCTCAAATTATATTTATTTGGGTATTTATAATATCAATTATTCTAACTTTTCACTATTATGGTAATTACTGCATCATCATTGTGTCATAAATAAATTAAGTTATTTAATGTCTAAAAATTATAAATAAAATATCATTATGTAGAAAATCATATTATATTTCTAATGAATATTTACAATCGAATTTATCTTATGTATAACCCTATATTAAAAATGTTTTAGTAAATAAACTTTGATTTTAACTCTTTTAACTCTTCTTTGAATTAAATAATAATAAATGTCCTAATCTAATCCAAGTGGACCTAAATGATAATATTTTATTCCTAAGGTTGTTTTTGGTCGATATAAACTTGTACAATAGAATTATGACATGTGTTAGGGTAATATTAATATCATTTTTACCCTTAATTACCCTATTTACTTTTAACCGTGGTAAATAAAAGCAAAAAGTAACTATTCACCAAAAATTATTTTCATCTCATTGAACCACATTTTACTTTTTGATATTAACCATGTCTCTCGGATTTTCGAAATTCCATTCACAGAAGTGGTAAAATTACGTTTTATGAAAAATTCAGTTTTTTTAACTACCACTTAGTAGTTTCACTATTCATAAAAAATTGTCGTTTTTCAGAACAATGCCAAAATTTCACCCTAAGCTATAATTGATATTACGAATTCAAAAATGATGTCTATTTTACAAAATTCTAAACATATAAGTTGCATTAATTAATTTTATAATTAATTCCCGTTGTCACAACAAATAGCGTGTTTTTTAGAAACAATATATATCAAAAGATTGACAATTGTTTAGGTCCAATTTCAAAGTGAAATTAATTATAATGAACACCATTGGATAAAATGGTAAAAATATATTCTAATTATTCTTTAAAACTACTCAACAATATATTTTATCACTATAAATTATTTTGATTTAAAAAGTTGTTTTTAATTAAAATTTAGTAATTTTCACTATTCATCAAAATATAAGTGTTATCCGAAAAGTTCCAAAATTTCACCCTAGGATAAATTCGATATTCCGAATCCAAAAATGAAGTCCAATTTGAGAGATAAAATTTATAAAATTTCCAAAAGTATGTATTACTATTCATAACGGCTAGTTTGATTTGTTGTGGTGTGTTAGAATCTCGAAGTTGCGTACAATGCACGCCATTGCATTATTGAAAGGGAAACGTACCATGGAAGCTTGGGGTGTTACATTCTCTCCTCCTTCAATAAATTTCATCCTCTCAATTTTTAAAATTTTGCTTGGGAATATAATGTAAAGTCCCACATCGGAAAAAGAGTCAATAAAACTATCACTTTAAAAGAAAGAAAGAGAGGTATAAAGGTCAACCAAGATAACCCCTACTCGGATTCCATGTAGGAAAACATGGATATGGATGATAAACTAAGTGTCAATTTCTGATGGAGAGGGATAGAAATCATGATCAGGAGAAAGTTAACAATAAGAAAACCACAAACTTCTGTTGGGACAAATGACCATTAGTCTCCTAGTATGAAAGTAAACAAACAACATTTTTTTGTTTTAAGTTATACTACATAAGGATGAAAAATTTATTTATGATATTCACTAAGAATATAAAGATATATACTTACATTTTAAGTATAGTTTCATTCTTTAATAAATTTCCACCACTAATTCATTTTTTAAACGATGAGTATTCAAGAAGACTTGGTCACACTGGAGGAGCTAGAATAAACTTCTATAGAATCACATGATCCATGCAGGATGAACTATATATTTACATTGTTTTTAGAGATTAATCAAAACCAAAATGGTTAGTACAAGATCGAATGATCCCCCAAAAGGATATTCCTTGAGAGAAATAAACACTAATCTTAATTTCCAAAATTAGACCAACAATAACCCAAAGATAAATAAATACAATTAAATAATCAATTATCCTTAAAATCCTTTAATATAATCAAAACTAATATTGAAAACCAAAACTTATTAAGAATGTAGTCTTCCACATTAAATTGTATCTCCAAATGAAATTAATTACTCTTAAAGTCACATACTTAAAAGTAATTAACCTAATCATTTCCATAAATAACCCAAATCATTATAAATCCACAATAAAAAAATACACCATTACTCCTCAAATGAAATCCCATATCACTCTATTTTCCTTTGGCATATAGTGTTCTCAACAAAGCAAACAACTTCCAAAATAACATTTATCACTTAATCACCAAATCATTTTCCTATACTAAGGGTATTCATTTGATAAGACATAATATCCCAAATCAAATTATTATTGATCATTAAAATCATTTGACTAAAAATAATAGTCACACTAACCAGGGACATCACGTAGTCCAGTTGTAGGCGATAAATCCTAATCGCACTTTGGTTGTGGGTTCGATTCCCACAGCTTTGTGCGACACGACAGGTTGTCACAAGGTCTACGTGTTGTCCTTTTTCGAAACTATATTTTATAACATTACCAAAATGAGATAAATTCTTCAAAATAACCATAACATAATTTATCCACAAATGTTATCTCATACCTTGCATTTTCATCTCAAATTATAATAATTTGTAATTTCCTCAAACTCAATGATCATATAAAACCAAATGGTTATTTATAATTATATCCACAAGAGAAAAGATAATTCTTCCATAAATATCATTCTCACATGGAAAACGTTAGAGTTACAAATACAAGAGAAAATTATTCCAAAGAAAACCCTTAAAAAAGGATCGCTAATAATTTTTAAACATTTATCCAACCATTTATTTCCACATAGCTTCTTCTTTGACCAAGAAAATATCCTATAGAATAGGACATTCACTCGGGTAATGGCCTGGTCTCCTACATTTACAGAAAATGACTGTAAATGGATTCTTGGGACAATTTTTATCTTCTTCCATAGTACTCTTCATTTTTCTTCGACAATTCTTCACTTTATGTCCTTCCTTCCCGCACGTAAAGATTTCTTTGTCCCATTGAGACACTTTCCTGGGTGTCTCCTTCCACATTTCATGCATGATAGAAATTGAGGATTTCTTTCTCTATGGTCTCCACTACTGGAGCTCTTATCATTCATCACCTTTCTCTTCTTTGTTGAGTCCGGTAATTGGTTAATATATATATTTTTGATCATATTTTTGGAAAATTGATTTGGCATAAAGACGATATCTTTTACGCCTATCAACATTCCATTTTGTTTCTCTTTGCCACCACCATTCCCACCTTGTACATCATTCTCAAAGTCACTATGACTTCCTTGGAATCTAGCCATTGACTAAAACCAGAAAGCATTGTGTGAGTAATAGTAGTCATACAATCATTTAGAGATTAACATGTCACCATATTCTCAATTTGAAACACATTAGGATTAACCAAGGTCATTTACTCTCAACTTATATATATATAATACTTTAAATCAGTTTGTAAAGAAAATGTAAATTATCCTAAGCATATCCCCTGGGAGTGTCGTAACCAAGAGTGCAGCAAGGCCCGTTGTCGTGCACCAGTTCCCGTTCGAGTCTAGCTCAAAGATGTGTTTTCGTGTTTTACCCCTAGGTACATCTGTGCTAGATCCACCTCTACCTGCTCGTATCCAGACAGGGATGTATTGCTCGGAAAACTCACAAAATCTCTATAATACCAAAATTCTAGGAAGTTCTTCTATACTAATCCTCAAAGTTCATCTTAGGTCTACGTGCTCTAATCAGAGTTTATCTAAATCTAGCTTCCATGGTTTGTACTAAACTTCATCTAATACCAACTATAACGCCCCGAACCCAGTTACCCAGAGTCGGTGCATTATTACATAACATTGGCATGATCACAAGAAAGACCAAGTCTCGAAAGACCGATTAGTTTAGTAGCCTTGGAAACACTGGATACAAACATAATTTTTTACAATACATCATAAAAAACATCTTGTCTTCATATCCCCTCATACTATTCTTGCAGGTCATTCATAAATTACTTCTTCATAATCCTGGGAAAAATAAAACATTGAAAGGGGTGAGCTCAGATGCTCAGTAAGGATAACATTATAGCAGAAGCTTTCATAGATAAGCATAAACACTTAAGGAAATTTATAATTAAAACAAAAGCCTTTTAAACTTGAACTTCAGCATAATATGGAAAAGATAAAATGAAATAATTCCATTTAATTATTCACATGGATATTCTACTAGTCGAACAATCACATGCAATATCAACAACCACTTTCATAATGATGGAATGTATAATTCCAGACTATCATAACCACAAAGCCAATGCCTTGTGCCAAGACTAAAAATAATTTTTTGCCAAGGCCTTGTGCCAAGACACTAGTTTGTCTCATGAGACCTACCGATGCATTGAGGAGCTATAGTGGGCTCCACCCGTCACTTATTAAGTCCAATGCATTCCTCATATGAACAGGTTTAAACATAACGTAAACATTCGTATTAAACAAGCATACGAAATGTCAATACTTTAACCGCAAACCATGAATGGTATAAAAATAGCACATCTATAGTCAAACATAACTCATTAGCTACAATATGGAAGATTGTATTGTATCAAATTAACCTCAATCAGGAATAATGAAGGATATTGACATAGATGAAAATAATCATCAAAACTATTTGAGAGAAATATCCCCCTTTTTTCTTGAAATCAATTAAAAGTCACACTATTTGTCAAGAAGCCATTTAAAAATAGATTTTTGAATCAAAGTGCCCCATACCACTTTGAAACTTTCAAAAGGAGTTTTAATTTTAAAACTTTAATGTCCATATAAATAAATCCTTAATTTTGTTTAAAACATGGAAATTAATGAGCAAGATTTAGAAGAATAAGTCTTTAAAACATTTAAAAAAGGTATTTTTGTTAGAGTTTCTAACCAAAATAGAGACACTTGAATACACAAAATTGAGGTAATCAAAACTTTGTAATGTCATGAGAATAAAGGGATTCATGATATACTATGTGAAATTACATTATATACACCACATAAAAGTGATTTGGTGTATAACATCAAACAAGTCTAAATGGAGTTTAAATTGAGATGAAATATTTCATAAAGGCCGTATCCTTAGGTTAAGGATAAATCAACGACATAGTTATGTGTGAAAAATATAAATACACTAAATATGATTGGATATTTAGTGTAAAACAATAAAAGGATACTCACACATATTCTAGTAAAAACAACACCAATGATTTGGATGTTTATCTCAACAAATCGAGATTGAGTAAAAATTACTTTTATCAAGTTCATACAGATGAATTGAGAATTTATCAATGGAGTGATTATGTGTATAAAAATTATATCCAAATAAAGGGGAGTGGAAATTATGACATAATCAAATGAATAATGATTCCACACATAATCTTGGAGTAAAATAATCAATGAGGTATGCGTAAAGCCGAATGAGTGGAAATTGAAATTTAAAATTCCCTTATCGATTAGGTAACATACGAAAAATACACCCATGAAATAAGGATCATAAAATGATGATGTAAATACCCATAAATTAATGTATAATACACAATGAATACAATTATGGGCAGTGCACATACACCACATGCAATAAATAAGTGGTGAACAATGGAATTCTCACGAAATTAAGAGTGAGATAAGAAACCCCTTACCTTGTACTTTTACTTGGTTGGGGGTAGGTTAACCTCATGTATAATGATGAAATACTTGTTATTAAATTATTAATTAATCATATACATTAATATGATATCATATATGATCTTTTAACATTGCTTTGTTAATAATATCTTAGAATTATCGTCGTTTCGGGTGTTAACTTACTCATTTTCTTTTATATGTTTTGTTACGTAAGCCATGTTTCTCATGGATAGGTTGTATCTTATTCATATCCATAATTATATAAAGTTCGTAAACATTATTTTTAAATCATAAAATGATAATTATACTTGAATGGGTACGATAGAGAATGAATCTCATCGCGTTCGTGGAGACGATAGTCCGTACGTACGCACAAGCGACAATATCATTCTTTTGATATTAGAATAATATATAATTGGATGGTATATCCTATATACAGAATCATTATCATGTTATATTTATTATTTAACTAAGTTACACATCATTATTTTACCCACCCAAATAATAATATATTGAATAACAATTACACCACGTCGTGGAGACGGTAAGCCGTACGTACGCACGTATGGTGACATGTTATTCAAAGGGTGGATAGAATACTGAATATGGTTGTAACATATTTATAATAACATCACAGTATATATAAGATACTGGAGGTATTATTTTAGAATGGTAATAACAAAGAAAGAAGAAGTGTAAGAAAAAAGGAACTTGAAAAGGGGTGGTGAAAACATTACCTCTTCTTCGGGTTCTTCCTTTTGATTTGATCAAAAGGGCTCCATAGGATGTCTTTCTGATCAAACTAAGGCCTCCAGGTTGTAGTGAGGAAAGTTTAGAGAGTATTTGGGCAGGGGTTGGCCGAACCAAAAGGCTTTTAATGTGTGAAGAAATGAGAAGGAGGAGTGCCCTTTTATAAGAGGGGTGAGGGGAACCTTTGGAAAAGCTAGAAATATTAATTTATAATAAATTCATATTCGGTTTCTAATGGCTACAAAGTTGATTATTAAAAGTTTAAGGTGAATATAGGTCGAAAAACATTCAACCAATATAATTTATATAGGTTTGGTTTACTATATTAACCTTATCATTTAGTTTTAACTCTTAGTTAATTAGTTTGACATTTACCATGTCACTTTGTATTTTTATATTATATAGTAAATAGAATTACTATATACATCCAAGATACCCCAAAGTGGTCCATTAATGATACACCTATCATGAGATATGTCTCTTGGCCGAACATTATATTTTTAAGAATTTAATATCAATTAATAATATAATATTTGTTTTAAAAACTCTTTTATGTCAATTTTGACACTATTCAATAGTTGATTTTTGTGAAACTCATAACAGAATGATTACTTCAAAAAAAGTCAATTAAATAAATATTAATATGTCATATTATCCTAGAAAATTTTTTTAATTCATAAAAAGTCTCAAATTATATTTATTTGGGTATTTATAATATCAATTATTCTAATTTGTCACTATTACGGTAATTACTGCATCATCATTGTGTCATAAATAAATTAAGTTATTTAATGTCTAAAAATTATAAATAAAATATAATTATGTAGAAAATCATATTATATTTCTAATTAATATTTACAATCAAATTTATCTTATGTATAACCCTATATTAAAAATGTTTTAGTAAATAAACATTGATTTTAACTCTTTTAACTCTTCTTTGAATTAAATAATACTAAATGTCCTAATCTAATCCAAGTGGACCTAAATGACAATATTTTATTCATAAGGTTGTTTTTGGTCGAGATACACTTGTCCAATAGAATTATGACATGTTTTAGGGTAATATTAATATCAGTTTTACCCTTAATTACCCTATTTACTTTTAACCGTGGCAAATAAAAGTAAAAAGTTACTATTCACCAAAAATTATTTTCATCTCATTGAACCACATTTTACATGTTGATATTAATCGTGTCTCTCAGATTTTTTAAATTCCATTCACAGAAGCGGTAAAATTACGTTTTATGAAAAATTCAGTTTTTTTAACTACCACTTAGTAGTTTCACTATTCATAAAAAATTGACGTTTTTCAGAACAATGCCAAAATTTCACCCTAAGATATAATTGATATTCCAAATTCAAAAATGATGTCTATTTTACAAAATTATAAACATATAAGTTTAATTAATGAATTTTATAATTAATTCCCGCTCTCACAACAAATAGCGTGTTTTTAAGAAACAATATATATCAAAAGATTGACAATTGTTTAGGTCCAATTTCAAAGTGAAATTAATTCTAATGAACACCATTGGATAAAATGGTAAAAATATATTCTAATTATACTTTAAAACAACTCAATAATATAATTTATCACTATAAATTATTTTGATTTAAAAATTTGTTTTTAATTAAAATTTAGTAATTTTCACTATTCATCAAAAATATAAGTGTTATCCGAAAAGTTCCAAAATTTCACCCTAGGATAAATTTGATATTCCGAATACAAAAATGAAGTCCATTTTGAGAGATAGAATTTATAAAATTTTAAAAAGTAGGTATTACTATTCATAACTGCTAGTTTGATTGGTTGTGGTGTGTTAGAATCTCGAAGTTGCGTACAATGCACACCATTGCATTATTCGAAGGGAAACGTACCGTGGAAGCTTGGGGTGTTACAACAATGATCACCAAAATGGATATAAAATAACCATTATTTTATGGTGGAATATTATTAACTTTATCCTTATACAATACAAACTTTATATTCATATTTTAAAGGCTCTACATTTTATCTCATATTAAATCACAATATTTCTTTTTAGTTATGATATTAATTAAAATTAGTTCGAAAACAACATATTTCAAGATGCTACTTTGAAACTATCTAAATAGGGTATTCAATTAGAAGTACCAATAGCCATATTAGGTTGTTTTATTGGTTGTCCTATCAACAATGACATCCATAAAAATCCTACAAGAATCACCACTTCTTTTATAAAACACATATTTACTCATTGTTAATAAATATAATTCACCCAATGGGAACATCAATCTCCTCATTTAGATTTTATTATCAATACCACAACAAAAATCCGATGTCAATATGTGTGGTTATCATTATCATCCTCATTGGTAATAAATACAATGAAAATGTTGGGGTCTTCTCACCTCATTTCTTCTACCTTTAAAGGAACTCATAAACTCCTTTCTCTTATCTTTTTTTATTTTTAAATTATATATCAAGATACTTGTGGTAAATATGATACCAAATAAATTCCATAAAAAAGTCTCATTAAATAAATCAACTCTAAATATATAAAGGAAAAGTAATTGTAGATAAAAGGAGTGAATAACTAAAGTTTTTAATGATATATATAAACAACCATACATGTGATACCATTATCAGAACACATTATTTGGCTTTATCTTTCAGATTAATGAAGAAAAAAAATGTAGACTACACAAATCTCAAAAAAACACATAAAAAAAGTTCAAGTGAAAAGAATACAACTCAACCTTTAAAGACACCTATTTATAGGGATTTATAAAAATTTCCGATTATATAAAATACCAAATTTTTAATAGAATCCTTATATTTTCTCCCCCTCAATGGATAAAGATAACTTTTATATTATATGATAATTTATTCACTATGAAAAAACCTTGTTTTGATGTCTAATAGTAAAAAATTTACCCCCATTCATTTATAAATAGGTTAGAATACATAAATAAGAATAATTTTGAATTATAACTAAGGATAATATTTTCCCTCAGAAATAGATCTAAGGGTAATATTTTTTTCTCTCAATTTAGTCATATATTTTCTTCTAATATTAGAATTTGGAGAACTCTTCCATTTTCTAATGGACATTATTTATTCCATTTTTTAATTCTTCCTATGAAATGATACTTTATGAGGGGGTGACTTCTGCACCTATTTTTTCTTTTATGCAAAAGTACCTTTTCCACTTTATACATTAGTGTTTATGATATTTAATTGTATTAAAAAATATATATAACTATATAAGAAACCTTGACATGATTTTAATGGATATATGTTCTAAAATCATTCTCCTTACACAAAAATAACCAATTTCTTAGAAATCGCAATTGTTTGGATGATTATCCACCTTTTCATTTGGGATAATGATATCCCATAATTACTTTTTTTTTAAATTCTTGGGATGAGTTTTAAAATAATTATTTTTCATTTTACTCACAAGACATAATGAAGTTCATTTTCTTTAATATTTTACTCAGTTGGATTTCTCCTCTCGTATGATTTTCTCACCCCTGATTTTGGCCTTCTCTTATATATATAAATTGATATGTTATTCCATAATTATAATTCCTTACACTCAAATATCCAAAAAATAGCCTATAAACCACTTTATATTATATTCTGGCGAATTATTACCATATTTAATAGGTTATTTACCTTTATATTCTAAATTTTACCAATACCCTTTAGGAAAATTCTTGTTAAAATACTCTTAATACATATTGTCACACCTACCCTTGATTATGTTGTGAATTTTTCAATATTTTCACTATCCAGGTTTTTTAAAAATTTCATTTAAAAGTTATACTATAATTTGAAGAAAAATTATCACAGAAGATATATTTTGGGTTATGGGATATCAACATCTTGGAGGATGTTTCCACTTTCTATGATTATGACCTCAATATCTTATTTCTCCATATATGAGTCCTTTAGAAGCTATCTATCTCAATTTAAATCTACATGGAAACATATTTATTCTCTATGAGTTAGAAGGTTATAGCTTGTTCTAGTTCTATATTTCTTAGCCTTACTTCAAGACAAATAATCTTTATGTTGAAGGAGTTCTTCTCATCCTCAACTAATCTTTGGATTTTATCTCAATCCACTTTTTTATTCTTGATTTTTTCTTCATTCACTTTTCTTAATTTTAATGATGAATTATCAAGAAATTTTATTCTTTTTTTACTTTGAACTATAATTGAGTATCTTTTACATAAAATTATTCTTTTAAAATTCTAAAATGCATGGAAAATTTCAAAAAATATTATCTTACAAAAAAAAATTATCAGAAACATAACTTTTAAATTATAATTTATCTTGGGAGAATTATCATTTCGAAGTGATGTTGGCTATTTATTTTCTTTCAAAAGGTTTATGAGGGTAATTAACTATCAAAATTTCTTAATTAGGACATTATATAATTATTAAACTTCTTATATCTATGAATTTTCAAAAAATTCCACTAATAGCCCCAAAAATGTAATTTACAACTTATTTGGGATATTCTATAGATTTTCTTTAATTTTATAATGAACATAAAAAAGTAATATATCATCATCACTTATTTAGTAATAATCATTAAAAGTATCTTCTTATTTCTTCATTTGATACAACTCAAAATCATCCTAAAAGTTTTACACTTTTAAAGCTATTTAAAAAAGTTAGGGAAAAACTTGGATCTTTAGAGGCAACTTCCTTCAAATTCCACTAGTAGATCCCCAAGATGAATTGAATATTGGTTGGGGGTGAACAATAGTCATATTTCACAAATTATTATCTTTTAATTAAACTAATAGAAAATTTTATGGTTCTAAATCTACTAAAATATATCCCACAGACTCACCTTGTGTGTACTAATAATGAAATAGGGAGTAACACATGACATTTACAAAGTTCATCATAAAATCAAACTTCTTGACATAATAGGTTACATATCCCAAACTACACATTCTGTAATACCATGTTACCTTACTTAAATTATACATTAATTATTGTTTTAGTTTATCTTTTTGTTTGAGTGCATTGAAAGCTACTAAATAATATGGAACCATTACATAAAAAAGGACATAATTTTGGGGATGTATGTTTTTTAATATTAATGAATTCTCTGTATAAATTTGTAGCTATATTTAGAGGGTGTATGTTGGAATTAGAGAGCCTTATGCATTATTTTAGAGGTTTCCTGCATAAAACCATGTGGAGCACTACCTACTAGACACATTGACATTATGAATGGGTTACATAATGTAAATCTATTATATGGAAGTTTCCACGAGTCTCATGCATGGTGTGAAAATTTTATAGGTTATTAAACCATTTCAAAATGTGAAAATGTTGATCTATGTTTAATTTAATCTATGGTGAATCCTTTTTAATCATGTTTATAAATTTTTTGAATTTCATGCCATGAAAGTGATTCATGATGTGAATTCCCCAACACCAAAAGTTTTAACATGTTATATATAGATCTCATTTATCATTTATTTCATAGGATTTTCTATTAAACCATGTAGTGATTTTGGATGATTTTAGGTATTCTACCTCCTTAAAGATCACTTTATTCAGTGTTTGATTCCTATTTTAGTTGCATCACACATCCTTGGTAATCAGTCTTTTGGATTTTTCATTTCCGTTGGTCATGATAGTGGCATTATATATATTTGTGTTTCACATTCATAATTTGTTTGTTTTTTCTATAAATACCTTAAATTTCATTTTCTTTCCTTGTCTTTTGAAGGATGATCTGTGGTTTTTAAACCACCTTTGTTTATGGTTGATAGGTTTCCATCATCCTTGTTGTAGGTAGATCAATGTAATTATTACAAATTCTTGAATTTTTATTTGTTCTTGTTTACCCCTTTTATTTTTTCGTTGTAATGGGTTTTCTTTGATGTAAAAGGGGTTTAAATAAAATGTTAGCATGGGTTTGGGAATTGTTTTGGATAAAAATAGCACACTGAGAACCTTGGGTGTGTCAAAAAATGAACATAGGTAATCCTAGTGTGTGTAGAACCACTAGGGGTTAATTTTGTGATATTGACAGACTGTGGTAGGAATCAATATCATTTTTAACAAACATATTATTAGTTTATTCTTCTTGTATTTTTATCATTTATTCGAATAGGATATGTCTCAAATGGTCTGATTTTTCTTTTATACGTGGTTTATCACTTGATATTTTATTTCATAGATATTTTCCCATATGTATAATTTACCAATTTTTATTGTACCTGATATATTCCTAGATTTGGTGAATATCAAATTAATTTATGATAAATGAAGGAAATATTTAAAAAATTTTATTTATAAAAATGATTTATAAACTACATTTTTTTTAAATATATAACTTATGAATTCATGTTATTATAAATTATATAGATTCATTGGTGATATCCTACTGGAATCTGTTCTCACACCCTACTTTTACAATTAGGTAGTTTTAGGCCTTGATTTATAGGAATTAGGAAAAGTTAAGGGAATCATGTACTATTCTAGGTTCTCTTATCATTGGCCACCTTAAATAGTGGGATCGATTGGTGGTGACAGATGGCCACATGGGGAGTTTTTATCTTATCTTATCATAATTTTATGGTTTAGCCTGTTTGGATTGGGTTGTATTGATTGTGAGGTATATATTTATTCCAAATTGAAAAAATATTTTATGTATTATTTTTTTTGGTACTCAATAATTTTTTATGTTATATTTTTTATACTTCACCAGGTGATAGTCTGCCCGAGATGATGGCTTAGTTGACCTAGGCTGCTTCATTACAAATTGGTATCAAAGGAATGCTCAATAGGGAGTGTTTTAATAGTGACTGAGTTTGGTTCTATTTATTGAGTATTTAAAAGTTAATATCACCAGAATTTATTTAGTAAGTGCGGGAATGGTCCTAACCAGCTCACTTCTGAGTCTGAACTGGAGTTATCATGGGTGGTTAAAAAAATTTTATTATGTTTGTGACTTGGTATTTGAGGTCATTTGAGTGAACAGTATGTGATGTTTATTTAAATCAATGGTTTATCTTCTTAATGTTTCATCATTTTTTGAATAATTTATAATTCCTTTAAATTATTTTTTTAAATAATTTATATTAATAATTATTTTTTCCTAAAATTATTGAATCTTATTGTGACAAATTGGTTTTTGTGCAGGGGTTTTTAGACAATTCCTCCTAGAATATCACTTCCAATTATTAGTGATGAAGCTACGAGACAGTTTCTACAAGAAAATACATCAGTATACCCTTATTTGATCAAAGTTATAATTTGGAGTATCCAAACTATGGGTCTAGAAGGTACCAGGAACCTAGGATGAGTAGTGGATCATGCCTCAAAATTTATAAACCAGCTTCCACCTTCCTTCTGTGGGGACAAAGTACTATGTGAATATAGAGAATTAATAGAGTTTATTAAAAGGATATTCAACATTATGAAAAATAATGGGGTCTCTAAGGAGGGGCTTAAATATATATTATTGAAGGAATAGAAAGTAGAAGGTGGTAATCCATTATAGATGATATGTTTCACAAGGTTATTACCTAGTATTATTTGAAGAAAATATTCAACCAGTAGTTTTATCACACAAAATTATGTTTTGAAATGACCTATGAGTTTTTGAACTTATAGTAGAGAGAGAATACAATTTTGGAGTATTCTACTCATTCTTTCTAAGTTAGTGCACTTAGAACTCGAGCTAGTCACCATTTACTACCTGGAGACTCAACGGCTTGAGTTGGGGTTAAGGGATAATGTCTATTCAATACTAATTTTATTGTTCTTTCTAACCTTTGGAGAGGTATTTGAAAAGGTAGATTTGGAAGAGGATGACATGTCTAGAAAAATATGTTTGGGAGGAGTTTTAGTTGGTAATATCAATAGTTTGGGTATATCTCCTGGATAGAATAGGAAGCGCAATGGTATCCAAATTTTTTAGGACTAGTTTCAAGGGATTAAACTAGATATTATTAAGTTATTTTCTATCATTGTGGGTAGCATATTCATAATAATCTTAATTCTACAGAGTCTCCCAAGAATTTTCATAATTGTGGAAAATCTAGCCATATGAAATGTTTTTGTGACAGGTTATCCCAAGATAGTATGGCTAGATCCACATCCAATAAGGTATCATAGGTTTATACTGATGCTTCTAAGGGTGGTGGGTCTTTTCTTCAGGATAAGGGGGATGTTATTCTAGAAAACAAAGATCAGTTAAGAGTTGATACTGGGCACATATACAATGTGGAGTATGAACCAGTGGAATCTGAAGTAGGGCCAACCATAGTTAGAGTTATGATGTTTATTTCTTCTTCTATATTGGTAGATTTGTTTGATACATGTGCTACACATTAATTCATATAATCAAATATAGTTTACATGTTGGCACTGCATTCTAAATTTTTTTTAATTATTTTTGTACCCTTCCTTAACTTTGGGAATGAGGTCCGAATAAGGATTCAAGTGCCCAAAATGTTGAGTGATGATAACAGACTATGAGTTAGAGTTGGGATTCTTAGAGATTAATCTTGATATCTTTGACTTGATTGTAAACATGGATTTGAAGATCAGTGTTAAGGACCAGACATACTATTATCAGTATCTTGTTTAGTTTTTATCTTCTGATGGGGTCACACATTTTTTTCAGGGTGAGTGTGACATTAGATCGTGAAGGATAGAGCCTATTGTTCCTAATGATGGGATAATCTCATCCCAGTTGTCCTAGATGTTTCCTAATACCTTGAACCTTGTTGAGGTATTCAACTACTTAAGGTTGTGTGTTCATACCCCAAGGTCTTTCTATAATATTTTTATAATTTACTACCCTACAGAGAGGTTGGGTTTTCTATTGAACTAATAATTGGAATGATTACCATTTCAATACCATCTTACATTATTAAAGGTGGATATTTTTATTCTCATTGACCAATGTATCAATACTAAAATTTCCTTTGCAGGTGGCAAGTTACTATTATTATTTATTTACGCCAGTAATGATAGTTCTAAGAGGATGGACCTGTGGTGCTTTCTGGGATCATTCCAGCAGAACCCACTTCCATTGTTTGTGGGAGGAGGCTTCCACGCGATCACCGATCCTTTAGAGAAAATAGGGGGTTCCTCTGGTTTCAATATTGGCATGCAAGACTTTGGTGAATTTATATCTTCGGTGGGACTTTTTGACGTTGGATTCAAAGGTAACTGCTTCACCTGGTGCAACAACTGTAGGGGAACCAGTCAAATATGGTGTCATCTTGACATATGTTTCATGAACCTCTAAGGCTATGACTACTTTGGGCAGATGACCGTCACCCATCATGCTCGATCTCTATCTGATCACTCACCGCTTCTTGTATATCTCCATAGGAACATATATGATTGCAAGGCTTTCAATTATTCTAACAACTGGCATCCGGAGGCTGACTTCATGTCAATGGTCAGAAGCTCGTGGGGAGTCGAGGAGGGGGGACAGGCCTGGTAGGGTCTTTCTAATCGACTCAAAATTATTATAAAGGATCTTTTGGAATGGATCTCACATAAACCCATTAACGGGTCCGGAGTGGAAAGCATCCCGACAGATATTGGAAGGCTTGAGGAAGAGCTTCAAAATGACTGGTATGAGAGAAAGTTCCTCCTTCTCTACGATAAATACACTTTCCTTGTGAAAAAACTGCTTGAAATTGAAAAGGATTACAAATCCCGATCTCGTGTCAGATGTCCTAAAGAGGGGGACCAAAATAATGATTTTTTTCATGCTTTCCTGAAAGAAAATAGAAGTTCTAGGCTAAAACTACATCTGGGATATGGGGTATATACATCGGATGTGGGGGCTGTAGGACACTTGGCTGTGGACCACTTTGAAAGTCTCCTAGTATGGGCAAATTCAGGGCATGGATGTAATTCAACCACAACTGATTCAGAGGCTTTCTCGGAAGGGATTCCACATTTAGTGATCAAACTTAATAATGGGTTATTATTAGCTATTCCTACTAAGGCATAGATTAAGGGATTAGTCCTTACCATGCCCCATGGCAGTGCACCCAGGTCAGATGGATTCCCTGGAGAATTTTATGTGGGTTCTTCGGAAGTGGTGGGAAAGCAGGTGGTGGAAGCCATTAATGACGTTTTCCTTGGTGGTGAGCTCAATAAGTCGGAGAGATCTTCCTGGATAGTTCTTATCCTGATGGTTAAGGACCCATCTTCTATTAGGTAGTTCAAACCCATCCGTCTTTGCAACATGTCCTACAAAATTCATGCAAGTTTGATTTCCAGACAGATGAGTGGGATCATTCTGAGGTTAGTCTCCGATTAACACCATGGGTTTATCAATGGGAGAAGCATTCAGGGGGCGGTTGGAATTTCTAGTGACCTCATTAATGACATTAATAGAAGGGTGGTTGGATTGAATGTCATCCTTCAAGTGGAGATGAAAAAAAATATGACAAGATGGAATGGACATTTATCATCCGGGTGATGCACACATTTGGATTATAGGATAAGGTTTGCGATATTTCCTTCCAGTGTTATGCATCCCCGTGGCTGTCAATTTCCCTTAAGGGGAAGTGCTTTGGCTTCTTCAAATTAGTGAGGGGCATCTAACAGGGTGACCCTCTGTCCCCTACCCTCTTCATCGTGGCACCAAATTACCTCTCTCGTAACCTTCACATGTGCATGTAAAGTGGGAACCGTGTACCATTATACGGTAGGAATGGAAGGGAGGCTATTTTCCACTTGATGTTCGCAGATGACATTATGGTTTTCATGAATGGACGATGTAGATCCCTTTCTGTCCTCATGGGAATCTTCTTGGTGTGTGGATCCTTGAGTGGGAAGGTCATGAATACAGGTAAGAGGCACCTCTTCATCTTCAATAGGTTCCCGGGGAGGCGATGTAGGGTTTTGCAGGAGATCCTGGGATACCATCATAAGAATCTACCTATGTTTTATCTGGGCGTCCCTCTCTCCCCAGGGCGTGTCAAGAAAATTTTCTTTGAATAAATTTTGGATCGCATTCTGGTCAGAATCCGAAACTGGAAGAGAATGTTTCTTTCCTTCGAGGGATGTGTCATGCTTATCAAAAATGTCTTCTCCTCCATTCCTCTTCATGTTCTGTCGATCATCCAACCACCGAAGGGGACCATGGATAGGATTGAGAGAGTTATGTCTTATTTCTTGTGGGATTCCAACCAGTCTAGCCGATGCCATTGGGAGTCCTGGGAGCATATGGAGAGCCTAGTAGAGGAATGTCGCGTGGGGTTACGTGATATTTCTGAAAGCATACAGGGCATGCAAGCACGACTCGCATTGGACAAACTCACCGGAAAATCAATGTGGGCCTCGTTTTTCAAATCTAGATATGGTGATCCTTGGAGGTATAGAGAAGAAAGAAGATCAATCTACTCTAGGATGGATCAGTTCATGTTCAGTTATATCGATGATCTTGGTGACACTACTCGATGGATTATTGGAAGAGGGGATATTGGCTTTTTGAAGGATAAGTGGGCCGGGGAAAGTCTCTTTCTTCCGGGCTTCCCTTCACTTGATATTACATTCAAAGAAGCAAGCAGGTATCCCACATTCCTTATGAATGTCTTTAATTATAAGCATCAAATGGTGTTTGATAGCATCTCTATGGTTGAGAAGGAAGATCGATGCTATTTCAAGGGTTCGAATCTGGGCACCTTCTCAACCCGGGAGTTTAGAAGAAGCTGACATGTGGGGGTTGCTTCGGATGAGTGATCTGTGAAGTACTGGTGTAAATAAATCTCCACCAAAATGGCCTTACAAGTTTGGCATATTAAGAACAAGGCTTTGCCTATGGACGATTGTATTCCGAGGAGGGGTATTTCTTTAGCCTCACGCTGCTTTTGTTTCTCGAACACTAGGAGGGAATCTGCTAACCATATTTTTTCATATAGTGACTGGGCGATAGAGCTCTAGTCTCTTTGATCCCCAAATCCAAGGTTTTTCCTTCATCAGTCCTCCTTCAATTAACTCATGTCCTCTTGGATTCATGGTGTGGAGAGAAAGAGCATGGAATGTAGAGTGTGGGACATCATCCTTGCCTCTATCTTTTAGACAATTTGGGTGGCATGGAACTGTTCTTGTTTAGGTACTCAGACCGCTACTTCACTTCTTCTTTTGTGGGATAAATCCTTAATCTATGAACTTCTCACACTCCTCAAAGGGAGCCACCAATCGCCCCTCATGTGTAACTTGCTCAACATGTGCTTTTTTCTTGGGAGATCGAGGGGAAGGTGGGTCAGATGGAGTCCCCCTTCCAACGGGATGAAACTCAATGTTGAGGGCTCTCTTAGAGATGGTTTTATGAGTGGCGGCAGAGTTCTTCACAATGATTGTGGTTCAGATCTTGTGGAATTCAGCTCTTTCTACGGTCCAGGTAACTCCCTAGGGGCGGAGGCATGAGAGCTGCTTTCTGGGTTCCATGTCTATCAGGAGTGTGGCTTCCAGGTGTCTAAAGTGGAATCATATTCATATTCCTTGGTGAGGATGGTCCAAGGTAGGCTTGACACACCTTGGGACCTGGCCTATATTATCAGAAAGTGTGTCATGGAAATCACATCGGGTCAAAGCATCCACCATAGTTGGAGCGAGACTAATTTTGTTGTAGATTCTATTACAAGCATGGGACGGTCAGGAGAGGGGATAATCATTTTTGACAGTTTAGGGTCCCTCCCAAGGGTGTTCCTAATTTTTTCATAAAATGATTCGCTTGGGCTTCACTATTTTTTGCTGCCTTGAGGGTTGTTGGTTTGGGGGGTTCAGTCCTCCTTTTTTCAAATAAAAAATAATAATTTTCAGTCAGTTGATTATATTTTGGTTTACATCATTTAGAAGATAATATGAACAACTTTTATATCATTCTTATAACTTTCAAGGAACATCATATGTATGTTAATCTTTCCAAGTGTGAGGTTTGGATACGATAAGTAATGTTCTTGGGGAATGTTATATCTATGAGGGTCATATTAGTGGATCCTGAAGAGGTATGGGTAATTATGTCTTGGGAGTGGCCCAAAAATGTTTTTTTGATTTGAAGCATCTTGTGGTTGTATGGTTATTATAGGAGGATTGTAAGAGAATTCCCCAATATTTTATCTCTGATGAAACATTTGACATGTAAGGTTGTAAGGATTTAGTGTAATGATTGGTGTTAGAGATATTTGGAGGAACTAAAGGTGTGATTGACTTCATATCCACTTTTTATTCTTCCATAACCATATTTGGATTATGATTTTCTCTATGACACTTCGTGAAAGGGTTTGTGGTGTGTATTGATATAGGGGAGAGATGTGGAAGAAAATGGATATTGATAGTTACAAACCAATAGGAAGAAATACCCTACCCACGATCTTGAGTTGGTAGCAGTAATTATTGAACTAAAAATAGAGAATCACTACCTAGTTGGGAAATGGTTTATGATATATTATGATCATAAAATATTAAGGATATTTTCACTCAGAGGTATCCAAACTTATAGTAGAGAAAATGGGTGGAGTATCTATAAATTTTTGATTTTTATATTTCTTATAATCTTGGAAAAGGAAATGTGGTTGTTGATTGACTGGGAACGAAATTAATAACACAAGTAGTGAAAAAATCAAAGGATGGGTGGTATTTTATGAGTTTGTTTTCTAAGATGAGTTTGGGAATGTAATATGTTGGTGGGTGGTTATATCTGGCTTCGATGAAGGATAGACAGTCTTTCGATTATTCAGTAAGTCTCAAGCATATGTATAACCCAATGTTCCATAGATTTAATAAAATTATTTATGGTAGGGAGACCTCAGGTGAGTGGTCTTAATCTCCCAACAATGGATCATTTTTTCAAAATAGGTCGGTTGTTGCTTTTTATTTATTTGAGGCATGAATTAATGTATAGTGGAAACCATTCTTGTTGGTCCCTACACCAAGTTACTACAAAGATGTATCAGGATATGAGATATTGGTATTGGTGGTTGGGGATGAGATGGCTGATTATGGATTTTTTGTCACAGACTCTTACTTTACAGAGAATTAACATAGGACACCAGATACCCACAAGTATGTTACATCCCTTACCCATTCAGGTATGAAAATGGGATAGGTTTTTCATGGATTTAACTATTGGTTTACCAAATAATCATATGGAAAAGGATGTAATTTTAGTGATCATTTATTGACTCATGAAATCATCATATTTCCTCCCATCAAGGGGATGATGAATGTAGAACAGATTGGGGACTTGTATGTTTGAGAGATTTTGAGACTTCAGGGGGTTCCCTTTACATTTTTTTTTCTGATAGAGACTTATGGTTCATATCTAGTTTATGAATGTTTTGGATCGCAGTAATGGGTTACTAGATGAAAATGAACATAAAATATCATCTTCAGATGTATGGAAAGATAGATAGTTCTATCTAGGTTCTTGAGGATATGATCTAGGCTTCTATTCTTCATTTTAGTGGTTCTTTGGAAAATGATTTTCATTTATTCAATTTTTTTTACAAAAATAGTTATCGATCCTTGATCAAAATGGAACACTTGGAGGCTTTTTATGGGTGCCCATGTAAATATCACTTGAATTGGGTAGAGTTGGGAGAGTGGTCCTTGGTTGGGCTGAGTCAATTATATGGGACAAAAAAGAGGGTGCAGTTGATCTAGAAGATATTTCTCACAACAAAAAGAATTCCAAAATCTTATATCAACCTTCATCATCAACAATTTTCATTTGATTTTGGTGATAGATTTTTTCTTAAAGTTTCACCTAGTTTGGGAAATCATCATTTGAGTAAGAAAGGCACATTAACACAAAGGTTTGTGGGCATATTTGAGATTATTGGATATCTAGGAATGGTGGACTATAAATTGGACTCACTATCTCATTTAAAATTAATCCATGATGTGTTTCTTGTTTACCTACTAAGGTGGTATCAACCAAATCCTTCCCATGTGATTTAATGGAAGGATATCGATCTTGAGCCTGACATCACTACAGATGTAAACTAGTCCATATTATGGATTTTTGAGAGAATTTTAGGCATGGTAAAACAATTTCTTTGGTTCGTGTACTGTAGAAGTGAATATAAGATATCCATGAGACATTGGAGAAGAATTTTTTATGGGGAAGTAGTGGCATTAAATTTTTTTGTGAGCCAAGAATATTGAGTACTTTCTAGGGATAGAAATAGATTATGGAGAGGAGATTGTAAGTACCCATCATATTCCTTTATTTTTTTGATTCATGTTTTGGATTCACTTTTTGTGGGTGTATTGCAAGATTATCATAAATGGAAATCTTTTTCTATGGTAAATGAACTAAGGTATAGGGATGTATATTTTTTTGATTAATAGAGTTTGAGTGTAAATGTGAAAATATCTTTATTGGGTCCTCATTGGGGCCATAGATCCTTCGGTGTTGGTTTAGAGGTTTTATGTAAAAAATGGGAAGAGATCTTCCTTTTAGACACATTCAAATCATGAATGGGTTACACAACATGAATCCACTCTAGGGAAGATATTATGAGTCTCTTTTAGGATGTTAAAAATCTATATTCCATGAAATAAATACAAAATGTGAAGTTCTAGATTAGGATTTAATTTAATCTAATATGAAGTATTTTTTATGTATTTATAATTAATGGAATTCCACACTATGAAAGGGATATGTGAAATGAATTCTTCATCACCAGTGGTCTAAAATTAATTGAAGTCCATACTCATTTCTTATTCAGTGAACATGCTTTCCTCTTGAACCCTATGGTTATTTTGGGTTACCTACCTCTTTTCAGATCACTCTATTCAGTGTTTTATTCCTATAGAAGTTATGTCACTTATCCTGGGTAACTAGTCATTCAGCTTCTTAATTACCTTTGGTTTTGGCAGTGATGTTGAATACATGTTTTTTTTTCATTTATTTTACTTTTCCATCAATAAATTGTATTTTCTTGTCATTCCATGTCTTTTGAAAGCCAATCTATGGCTTTTAATCTCCTTTGTCAAAGGAAGATAGGTTTCCATCATCCTTGAGGTAGGTGGATATATGAAAGTGTTTCTGTTTCTTGAATTTATATATGTTCTGTTTGAAGCCTTTGGTGTTTTCAATGAGTTGATTTTTCTTTCATGTAAAAAGGGTTTTAAAAGAAGGTGAGCATGGTTTTGTAAATTGTTTTGGATAAACATACCACATTGGGAACCTTGGGTGCATTTGGAAATGGACATAGGTAATCCTAGTCTATGTGGCACCACTAAGGGAAACTTTTGTGATATTGAAAGACTATAGAAGGACTCGATATATGTTTGAAAGAAAATATTACTATTTTACTCTTCTTTTATTTCTATTATGAATTCATATAGCGTAGGTCCCAAATAGGGTGCTTTGTATTTTATACCTAATTTATCACATGATTGTTTATTTCATGGATATTTTCTCACACATTTAATTTACATGTTTTTATTTTATACATAATATATTCAAATATTTGGTGAGTATGGTATGATTTTATTGAAAAAATAAAATGTTTACAAATAGTTTTATTTTTTAAAATGCATTATAAATAGGATTTTGTTTTAATTATAGAAATTATGAATTATTTATATTAAAACTTATATAGATTATTTAGTGATATTATATTAGGATCATTTCTCATACCCAACATATTTACTTTGGGTAGTTTTATACCCTGTTTTATGGGACTCTGGAAAATGGAAGGGCATTTTGTAGCATTCTATATTCTCTGGTCGCCTGTCACATTCATAGTAGGAATTATTTGTTGTGAAAAAGGTCACATAGAGACTCTTTAGTCTTTTATTTTCATGATTCTTTTATTTATCCTCTTTAGAATGGTTTGTATGGAACTTTTTTTATCTATTTCTTTCACATTTTACTCTGGTTTAAGGGCTTGTTTTGGTTTTCACATTATCTTTGTTACGCCTCACCATGTGATGACCGGCTCAGGTGGATAGTTTACTTAACTGGGGTTGGTATGTTACAATAAATCCACTATAATATTATTGATAATTACAATGGCCTTATGAGTCCTATTTGAGTGTGATTAGTTATACACCCTAATCCCAATTCATTAAGAACAGCTAGTTATACACCATAGTAATCAATCCTGAAGTTGTGTCTAGTTATACACCCCAACTATCACCTCTTATTACACTATTTGTTATATTCCCCAACCAATTTCTCTTATATTTAATTATTTATACCCCAAAAAATCCTTTTATTCTATATTGATCCATAGGTATAAGTATCTCCTACACTACTTGGTTGCTTCTGCACCACTACAAAATAATCTTCCTCCATGAGTGTACAAGATCTAGTGTACTCATGAAAAATTCTTCAAGATCTTCAAAAAAAACTTGAAATTGATATATTAGACTCAAACATATCTCTATATCTTAAGTGATAATTTTCTTACTCAAACCTTCTAATACTCAAGAACATCAGTTCTTATTCTCAAAAAGATCTCTAGAATTTAAGATCTTATTCTCATCCTTAAATAATGTTTTATATAAGGACTCACAAAATTCTTCTTCAAAAAATTATTCTTTAAGATTACATTTGTTTCAAAGGACTCTAAGTTATTCTCTATAATATCATCCTTTATATAATACATATTTAAATAATAATAGGAATAAAATAATGAATGATATTAGTTTCCAAAATATCATTTTTAAAATTAATTGTATTAGGAGTTTTTTATTCTTTATTTATTTTCGTGATTTTGAATATTCTAATTCCTAATTATATTTTATATTACTCAATATTTATTGGAAATATATTTTACAGTTCCCCACTATAATTTTTTTATATCTTGATTTATAGTGATTATAATTTCAGAAATAATTTTTCATATAAAATATAAAAGTATTTTCTATATTATCTTTAACTATGATGGTGTTTGGCTAGTCATTAAATGTTACCAATTTTGTTCTAAACTCAATACATGTTTTTTTAAACAATCTTTTTTGCTTTATAGATCATTTTTACTATTATTTGATAACTTGTGTTACAACCCTCAGTTTTTGAAAACATATTAAGATGGAAAGATAAAAACATTATCTATATATTAATAAACTTCATGGAATTCTAAAATTTTTATTTATTTACGTTAAAATTTGGTCGAATGTTATGATGTTAAGTGAGAACATGGATTTCTCAAAGTTCTTGAATGTTACATTTTCGAAGTGATTGTATGTGTTATTTTATGTGAGCACATGTGTTTCTCAATGTAACCACATGTTTTATTTTTAATGTGTCTCTATGGGTTATTTTAGGTTGTTGGAGGTTTTTAAAGTTACCACATGTGTATTTATTTAAGTGAGCACATGATATATTGAAGTAACTGTATAAGTATTTTTCAAACCTATTGCAAGTGTTTATCTAAACCTACTATGGGAATGAAATATAAATTTGTTGACTACCACTAAATAAGAATTAAAAAATATATAGAAGAATAAATACCCAATTCATGGTTATTATTTTCTCCACAATGAAATGGAATAAAAGGCGGTAATGACATGCAAATCACGTAACCTTAAGAAGTACATGCGATTGCATGACCTTTGAAAGGTCATGAGAATTGGTCATAAACATCACATTATCTTCTTAAGATCACATAGTTCCCCTTTACCATGCCTACCTATAACGAACCATAATTTACATACATTGTTATTTCTTTAGAATTGAAGCATAATTATTACAACATGTAACAAAACCATGATAGTACTGTATAGGTATAGTGTCTTTAGAAACTAGGAAACATAAACAACTGGTTCATAAATCATCTACATTGTCTACTGTTTATTTCATCATATCAACAGTCCCTTTTGGAATATACTACTTAATACCCTTCTTCCTGACATGGGGAAAAGAAAACATACAAAAGGGTGAGTTCAAATGATCAGTAAGGGTAAAAAAGGAAATATCAATAATATCATATTCATAAGAACATAACATTTTGAAAATCTTACCCTGAAAAAGAGATCATAATATCATGAAATGGGATAAATCATAGTATTGAAATGTAATACCAATATTCTTCAAATAAGACATGAAACATTGTGGCATACACACATAATCATATAAAATCATTTCATATTAGTCAAGACTCATTTCTAAGACTATCATAGTGGACAAAGTCCATTACTGAACCGAGTTCACTCCTCATTCCAGTCCTGTATCACTGAACCAGATTAACTTACCGTTTCAGCCATGTCTATCTCATGAGATATAAATATTTACCCAATTTATTGGAAGGAGATATAGGTCCCACCCATCTCATAATGATACCATTATTATGTGTTCCACAAAATCATAAATCATACATCATAGCATAACCCATGTAATAAAAATGGGATTCTTAAACATCATGTCATCAAAATATAATCCATATAAGATAAAAGGAATTCATAAAAATAATTCCATCATTACATAATAAAATTAATTTAATAATAGTGATATAAATTGAACCCTATATTATCTTAGATGGAAAATAATTTTGATAAAACACTTGAACTCCATTCTTGAAGAAAATATCCTTTCTACTTCAAAACATTTTTCCTTTCTCAACATGTCATAAAATTTTAAACTAAATGAAGTTAATTTAAAATTAACATGAAAACATGTAAAGTAATCTTCATGGAAATAATTTTCTATGAAATCATAAAAATCCATTCATACCGTATAAGTTAAAAAAACATTGTTCTCGTACTTTGGCCGGAGAAGTCAAAAAGTATATCGTACTGAAAACAAAAAAGATTCCTTTCATATCATTTAATAAAAATTCACCAATAGGTAAAATTGGATTTAAAAATTTTTAGGATAATAGAAATAATATTAAATATTGTGGAAACATGTATGTTGATGATAAATATGCCACAGTAAATTTTGAAGTATAAACAATCTCGGATAAAAATGAGATTGCGAGATTTTCCCTTACCTTAGGTCTGAAATGCTCTGTACGTATCCGAACCTCCTGTATAATGATTTAAAAAATGTTATTGACTTATTATTGAATCATATAAATTGTTATTATATCATATATGGTCATATTTTTATCTCCATATTAGCAAAATTTCATTGCTACTTGTTATTCAGGTTTTCATTTCTTTATGTTCTTATGTGTGTTTTGTCGAATAAACTCTAATTCCTCTTTTTAGTTTATAGCTACATCACTTACAGAATGTTATTAGTATAGTATATATCAGATTTATTCATTAATTTTTTTATATAATCATGGTTTAATGAAGATCATGTAGAACGAATCACATCGCACCATGGAGATGGCAATCCGTACGTACGCACGGGCGACGATATCGTTCCCATAATTATTGAATGGTATTGGAGTGGATGATAGAATATATCAAAATTAGTATCATGTTATTATAATCATATATAATTATTCTTTAAACCATTATACCCATCCTAGTAATGTGGTGGTGGAAAGCAGATTACACCACGGCATAGAGACGGTATTCCGTACGTACGCACACGCGATTATTTCATTTTTCAAAGGATGGATAGAAGGTAAAATAGGGTTGTTTCATATTTATAATAACATATCAGTATATTATTTATACTGATGTTATTAATTTATAGTGATACAAATAAATAATAGGAAGTATAGGAAGAAATAAATTTTAAATATTCGGTAAAGGATATTACCTTTTCTTCGACGCGCCTCTTCTAAACATCCTCTTAGGGAACTAAAGTTGGTCTTTGAAGAAGACTGATACCACTAGTATGTTTCTAGGGAAGTGGAGAATATAAATTGGTAGGGGTTGGCCGAGATTTAAGGCTCAAAATGGTGTGATGAGGAGAGGGAGGAGGTTCCCTTTTATAAGGTCGGAGAGGGGCACCTTTGGAAACATAAAAAATATTAATTTATAACAAATTAAAACCCCACTTAAAAACCTCAAAAACGACTCAATTTGAATATGAGATGAGATAGGGGTTTAATCTCATAAAACAATAAAATTTAGACATTCTGGAAAGTTTTTTTAAACCTTATCAACTTGATTTATCCTTATTTAATCTATTTCATTTTATTTGTGGTAATAATATTATAAATTTTAAATTGTTATAAATGATTAATTACATGTTGTTAATTTTCCATAAATGGATATTTTATGATATTTTAGATCATATAAATATCAATTTATAATTTTTAAATATTATTGTGATTTTTAAACAATTTTATAATATGTTATTTTTATAAAATAACAATAGTGTCAATTTTGACACTATTCATTTATTTGAATTTAATTAAAATAAACACATAGGATATATTAGAAATAAAATATTTAATATATTACTAACATGTCATATTAACCAAGAAAATTTATGGAGAACATTAATTAGCTTATATAATATTTATTTTATTATTTTTAAAACCATTTATTTGATATTTCAATCAATAAAATAATTTCTACATCATTATTGTGTCATCTTTAATGATAATTATTTAATCCCAAAAATTATAAATAAATTATCATGATGTAGATAATTTTATAATATTTATGGAGACTATTTATATTATATATTTTATGAGTTTTATCACTAAATTAAAATTATTACACTTATAAGATATAAGAGAGTGACATGTTGTCACTTTCTTTGGTTTTAATAATAATTATACCATTTTCATGGTCAAAAGTCCATGAAATGAATATATTACGACCCTTATGTTATATGGGTAGACTTTTATTCATCCAATATAATTTTTTCAGGTGTTAGGGTAATTTTATAATCTTATGTTTACCCTTAATTACCCGATTTTCCTTTAACTATAGTAAATAAAAATTCCCGTAGTTACTATTCATAACGTAAAAAAATAAAAGTAACCTATTAAAATAATTTAAACCCACTTAATCCAAATATGGAATATATTTTTTAAAATTCAAAAAACATAAGTTTCATTAATTAATTTAAAATTAATTCTGTTGTTAAGAAAATAGGTTTTTTAAAGTTAAAACATTGTCAAAGATTGAAATATTTTTACCTAGGAATTCAATGTAAAATTAATGGTAATGACATTAATTATATTAAATGGTAAAAATATATTCTATTTATACTTTAAAAACTTTAATTTTTTTTATTTAACCATATTAATTATCTTGATGAAAAAAATTTATTTTTAAGAAAAATTTAGCGTATTTTTACTATTCATCAAAATATAAAAGTTATCAGAAAAGTATCAAAAATTTATCCAATGTAAATTTTTATATACTAACTCAAAATAAGAAGTTTATGTTGTAAAATTTAACTTATAATCATGTCATGAATTATATTTAAAATGAGTGTGCCATCAGATGGCGGTAAAACTGCATTTTCTGAAAAATATTTTTTTATCAAAAAATTGATTTTGTTTTCATATCTCATTCTAGAAAATGTTTAAGCTGAATTATTTTGTTATAAAATTAAAAATTTGGTTAATACTATTCATAACATCTAGTTCATAATATTATAATAACATATCATTGTTTAGTGAAACTCGGTATTGCGTACAATGCAAGCTATCGAGGAAGGTTGCTCTTGCGTGTAATGAAAGCCAAGCCAGTGTTGTGTGTAGTGAAAGATTCCTTTGGAGTTGTGTATAACATAAGACATAAAATAAATAAATAAATAAATATATATATATATATATATTTCTCATAAAATCTCAGGTTGTTACATTCTACCCCCCTTAAAATGATTTTGGCCTTCGAAATTCGTCACTTCGTAACGAATAGACGAGGATACCTCTCCCTCATCATATTCTCAAGTTCCCATGTAGCTTCCTCTAATTGATGGTTCCTCAATAAAACAATTACCGAGCGAGTGGTCTTGTTTCATAGAACCTTTTTTTATGATCCATAACCTATATCAGCTATTCTTCATAAGAAAGATCTTTCTCCAGCGGTACAAATTCTGAGCTTAGTACATATGAAGGATTAGGTATGTACTTTCTAGGGAGAGATACATGGAAAACATCATGAACTTGAGAGGGATTTGGTGGAAGTGACAATCGATAAGCTTTCTTCCCGACACAATCCATAATCTTGAAAGGACCGATATACCTAGGGCTTAGCTTTCCCTTCTTTCCAATTGTAATTACTCTCTTGCAACGAGATATTCGTAAGAACACTTTATCACCGACTTCAAACTCTATGTATTTTCTTCGACTGTGAGCATAACTTTTTTGTCGACTCTGAGATGCTCTTTTGTGTTGTTGAATAGATCTGACCTTTTCTTAAATCTCATCAACAAGATTAGGTCCTAATAGATTTATTTCCCCAAATTCATCCCAGAAAGTTAGAGTTCTGCATTTATTTCCATAGACAGATTAATAAATAGCCATATGAATACTGGAGTGAAAGCTATTATTATAAGAAACTTCCACCAAAGTTAGGTTTTGATCCCAACCACCTTTAAAATCCATAGATCAAGCTCTAAACATGTCATCCAAGGTTTGAATTGTCCTCTCAGATTGACCATATTTCTAAGGATGATAGGCAGTGCTGAAACTCAAATCTGTATCTAGAGCATGCTGAAGACTTCACCAAAACATTGAGGTAAACCTCAAATCCCGATCAGATAAAATGGAAAGTGGTACTCCATGCAATTATACCACTTCTTTTACAAATATCATGGAAAGCTGATCAAGAGATAAATCCTCTCAAATAGAAATGAAGTGTACCGACTTTGTAAAACGATCAAATACAACCAAGATAGGATTATTGACTTTGGATTTTTTGGGAAGTCTGATGAAAAAGTCCATAGTGATGTTTTCCCATTTCCATTCTGGTATGGGTAATGGGTGTAACATCCCTTTAATCTTTTGTCTCTATGCTTTAAGTTGCTGACAAACCAAGCATCGAGAGACATATTAAGTGAAATCTTTTTTCATGCCATCCCACCAAAAGTACTCTTTCATGTCCATGTACATCTTTGTACTTTCATGATGAATAGAGACTGAAGAACTATGAGCCTCATCCAGCAGCTCCTTCTTTAATTATTATATGGTAGGAATACAGAAATGGTTCCTAAAACTTATTATCCCATTAGAATCAAGGTTGAATTCAGGAACATTTCTCACCTTCTTTTGAAGCCCAACATCCTCCTTCTACGCAGATTTAATCATTACTTGTATAGATGGTTGAATATTTATTTGAGAAGGATATGATATCCCCCCTTTCATAAAAGTTGCAAGAGCCATCTTTTGTAAATCCATAAATATTGTATCCTTTTTGATCCTCATAATGGATAAGATAGCATGGTCTTGTCGACTTAATGCATCTGCCACCTTGTTTTCTTTCCCAGGGTGGTAATGAATTGAGCAGTCATAATCTTTAATTAGCTCCAACCATCTTCTTTGGCGCATATTCAGCTACTTTTGTGTGAAAATATACATTAAACATTTATGATTAGTATAAATATCACATTTTCACCATAAATATAATGCCTCCAAATCATTAATGTAACGATTACCACAGCTAACTCCAAATCAGGAGTTGGGTAATTTTGATCATGGATTTTCAACTATCGTGAGGCATAAGCTATCACCATATCATTTTTCATGAAAAAACACCCCAAACCCTTCTTGGATGCATCACTGTAGATCACAAACCTTTCTCCACTACAAGGCAGTGTGAGGACAGGTGCACTAGATAACCTTCATTTAGCTCTTTTAAATTCTCTTCACATTCCTCCGTCCAAATAAACTTAACTCCTTTCTGAGTCAATTTGGTGAGTGGATTAGATAATCAGGAAAAATAATTCACAAAACATCGATAATACCCAGATAAACCAAGAAAACTTTGGATCTCAGTTACTTTTGTTGGTATCAACCATCTTTCGATAACCTCCGTTTTTGCTGGATCTACAGATATCCCCTCTTTTAAGATTATGTGACCAAAAAATGAAACTTTTTGAAGCCAAAATTCACACTTGGTTAATTTGGCATAAAGCTTCTGTAACATCCCAAGTAGATGAAGAATAAGATATTTTCATATTTATTAATATTTGTGAATTAAATATTAATTTTACTTTAAAAAGGGTTTCTATGTTCGATAGCGTACCCGATACGCAACAACGAGTTTCTTTGAAATCTTACATAGCACACTAATAATATAATATTATAATTTTAAATTGTAGTTAACTAAAAGCCGTTGTATTGGTGGGAATAAATAAAAATAACTACAATATGACTATATATGTTTTTTAAATGTATTTACTTTTTTCTAATAAATTTAGAGGCTTAAAATATGAATGAATCTAATTTTAAGCATAATTTACATTAGAAGGTCGATTTACTGCCTTTTAATGGTGAACCCTCTTTAAGTATAGTTTTGGTCATTTTTATATGTTCTATTTGATCAAATAAAATTCTTCTTTAGATTTGGGACATCAAATTTTAATTTGGGTAATTTATTGGTATTTTTCGGATAAAGTTCATTTTTAATGAATAGTGGAAAATATTGTATTTTAATTCAAAAGTGACTTTTAATATAATTTATTTATATAGTTACATTATATTTCGAGTTGGTTTTAAAGTTTAATTATAAGATATTTTTACCATTTAATCCAATGTTGGTCATTGGAATTAATTTCACTTTGAAATTGGACATAAACAAGTTTCAATCTGTTGATAGTTATTGTTTCTTAAAAACACGCTATTTGTTTTAACAATGATGATTAATTTTAAATTAATTAATGCCACTTCATTGTTTTGAATTTGAAAAAATAGATATCATTTTTTAATTTGGAATATAAAATAAATCTTAGGCTGAGTTTTTGGTGTTTTTCTGAAAAACTTCAATTTTTGATGAATAGTGAAACCACTTAGTAGTAGTAAAAAAACTGAATTTTTCATTTAAATGAAATTTCACCACTTCTGTGAATTGAATTTTAAAAATCCTACATACATGGATTTTAAAAAGATGTAAAATTTTGTTCAATAAGTTGAAAGTAATTTTTGGTGAATAGTAACTTTTGACTTTCATTTACCGCGATTAAAGGTAAATAGGGTAATTCAAGGTTAAACGAATATTATAATAATTCAAAATTACATTACACATGTACAAACCTTCTTGGTTGATTAATTTACGACCCTGGGCATCTTTGGGTCGATTTTGGGACCCCATTGAGCCACTTGGGAGTGATAATGACAATTTAGATTAATTAATTTAAAGTAAAGACAAAAATGACATAAAAAAATATCTCCTTGTAAATTAATTTTTTCATGGTGTTATATAAGTTATATTTTCGACTATAAATATTCATTGTAAAGATAAAAATATTTCCTAAATCATGGTATTTGTTTTATAATTTTTGGACAAAAAATATATTAAATTATATATGACACAATAATGATGCAGATTTTACCTCATTAATAAATGATTTAAATAAATAAGATTACAATGATTAAAATATTATCCAAAACCTATCCAATTACTATTGTATGATTTTATTTCAACTATGAGTCATGTTATCTTCGTCTTTAAGGATTTATGGACTTTTAAAAACCGAATATCATTATATTATAGAATAATATTATCACACTTTCCTAAAGAGCCCCTCCTCCCCCTTATAAAAGTAGAACAATTCTAACCAATGAACCACATATCTCAAGCCTTTTGGATCATCCAACCTCTACCCAATTAATCTCCCTACATCCCTCTCCACCTATTATAATCCATATCTTTGTCATAAGGAACTTCAAGAAGTCCTTTGGTCAAACCAAAGGGAGTTACCCAAATTAAAGGTAATAGTTTCTCTTAACTTGTTTTCTTTTATTTTACTTCTCCAACCCCCTAAACTCTTTTTTACATTATTTTGTATCAAAATAAGTATCCTCAATATACCAGTATGTTTTTATGATAAGGATTATAACTACACAACACACACCTCCATCCTAATTGGTGAAGAACATAGTGTTTCTGTGGATGGCGAACTAACGCCTCACAAAATGATGATTGTTCAAATATGTCCAACCACCTCTCATGGTGGCCATTATGATGAAACTACATTTATATATGATATATATTATGTTTATTTTTTCTTTATTCTTATGTATTTTCCATTTATATCATACCTTTATGGTTTCCATTATGGTTAAACGCGATAATTTCATTTGAGGAAGTGCGGCTACCCCCCCTCCACGTGATATGACTCGTTCATACCATATGTGGTACGTATAAAGGATAGATTTAATGATATTATATATGATAAGATACTGGAATTATAATACTACTATGTATCATTATGTTTTAATTCCATTAAATATGAAATAGAAATGGAAGTACCGTTCGTGCGTATGTACGGATTACCGTCTCCATGAACGGTGCATTTCATTTCTTACCTCTAAATGTTATTTACTATTATAAATACATGTATATGCTGGATATATATGATATATATGATATCCAAATCATGAATATCATTCTGGATATAATCATCCTTTGACCACATGAACAACATGTAATTATAAGAAGTCCATTTTTGACTCAAGTACCAAATATTTGAAAAAATGAATGTTATTAACATAATTGATTACATAATGTTTATAACATGTTATTAAGTGATATAAAAGGAATAATAAACTTGAAAAAGGTTCTTAAGAAAGTAGAAATTAACTTTAGTTTATTATTCAGGAGATTAAAGAATGATCAAGTCAAGTCGGACATGAGGTAAGGGACTTCGTCTCAATCTCCTTTCATTGAGGCATATTTTGTTTTAATACACGACTTTATTTTATCAGCTGTATAAACACCCTTTAATTTTCAAAGGGAATAGTTTTCTACGAAGCATTTTACTAAACGACAAAAAGGAAAGTTTCTTTTAACATAAGGGGTGACAATGAAATTTTCCTCCACCGCGAGTATTATTTTATCTTTGGATTCCTCATCAAGCCGTAATGTTTTTAAAAGAAAAACAAAATACCATATACTATTTTATGTATTTTGGTATTGAAAATAGTTTTGATAATGAATTTGTTACATCAATATATTTAAGTGATATATTTTTATTAAAATGTGGAAATGTTTCCTTTCCTTTATATTTGTTTTATGTCATATAATTTTATAAAGGTACTTAGACATTTGACAGGTGGTTAAATGATAAACCAAATGACGGGTGGTGCTGTGAATACCAGGATGGGTGGTTATGTTATAACCTCCAATTCATTGGGTATGGAAGTCACCCGTTTGGCTATTCTATTTAGTGATATGTGTGGAAGTCGACTGTATGGTTATTCCATTTAAGTATGTTTATGTCCCAAGTTACCTTTATATGTTATGTGTTCTTTATATGGGTGTTATGGTAATATTTTGGTTAAAACAGGGTAAGTAATGATCATTTATTTAGTGAAGAGTATTTGCTAATTCATAAAGGTGAAAAGTACTACTTATGATAAAGTATTCATGGTTTGCCTTTTGTTTTGAAAAACTAATAGTTTTCCTTCTTTGTGTATCCCTTACTGAGCTTCTTATGCTCATCCCAAGTTTTTGAAATGTTTTTCACAGGGCATTATGTGGAATATGGTCAAGGATGGGATCAAGTAAAAGTCATGTTTTCTAAAAACCAAAAACCAGACATGACTCTTTTTTCAAGAGTTTTGATTTTATGAAAAAAATGGATTCTAAGTAGTAGTGTTTACATGTAATATTCACATTGTTATGTAATAGTTATGGCATAATTCTCTAAAAATCTAAACCTGAAAATATCCTCAATTTGAATTAATCATTTAATTAAATATTATGTAATGTTATAAGGTCAGGTTCTTATAGTTTCTATCAGAGTTCGGTCTAGATAAATTTAGGATTTAGGGTATTGTTAAATAAATTTCCATAAATTAATTTATGGTAATATTGAAATGACATAGCATTTAAAGATTACCATGTTTCTTCACCTAAGATATTTCAGTGTTCAGAATGGTTTTCCACAGAGGAAACATGGTAGCTATGTTGGGACAACATCAAGATGAATACAACCTTCCAAATCAGCAACATGAGATGGTAGGAATCAGAACTAAACCGTTTGTTGTAGTGATGGCACAATTGACTCAAGCTGTAAAATGGTGGTGGTATCCATGCACAAGATCAACCAGATCAACCGCAAAGGAACATGACAACAATGGATCATTTTATGAGGAAACATCCCCCATCATTCAAAGGATCATCTAACCCTGAGATAGCATAAGGGTGGATTAAAGCACTGAGGAACATTTTCGATGTCATGGGTTGTTCATAACATCAAAAGGTTTGTCTCGATGTTTACTATTTTGAAGGTGAAGCTGATCAGTGGTGGTAGATGGTGAAAAATATCAGGGATAGTGAGGATATTGATGCACTTGATTGGGATGAATTCAAAGGTATGTTTCTTGAGAAATATTTTCCTAATGTGGTTAGTCTTAGGATGGAAAAACAATTCCTAGAATTGATGTAGGAGGATGACTTAGTGGCTTATTATGAAGCAAAGTTTCCTCGACTGGCAAGGTATGCACTAAATTTCTTTTGAGATCTTGATAGTAAGATAAATTGATTTTACTCAGGACTGAATCCTTGATATCAAAGAGTGTTAGCCTCTCGTGAGTTCAAAAGTTATGAAAAACTTGTTCGATGTGCAGCGAAGGTGTAAATGGAGTTTGTAGATGATCAAGTGTTCTTTGAAAAACAATAGAATAAGAGGTCTTATTGGCAGGAAAAGGGGAATAATTCATCAAAGAAGCCTGAAGGTAAGAAATCTAAATATCCAACTTGTGAGAAGTGTGGTAAAAATAATCCTGGAGAATGTTTATCAAAGTCTGGAAAGTGCTTCCGGTGTGGTAAGTCTGGTTATATTGCTCGTAATTGTAAATAAGATGATCAAGCAGGCAATGAAAAGCCATTAGTAAGATGTTTTAAGTGTAATGAAATGGGTCATTATGCAAATGAGTTTTGAGATAATAACTAAAATGAGGGAAATCATCCAGACTACAAGAAAAAACGGTTGGTGAAATCCTTTGCAACTACTTCAGTAGATGTTGGGCCATCGAATGAAGTAGTATCAAGTACACTGTTTGTTTGTTCAGATTATACCAATGTGTTGTTTTATTCAGGGTCTACACACTCTTTCATTTCTGATAATTTTTCTAGTAAATTTGGAATTCCATCTCAAGATATGAATACATAACTTATGGTAAAAACACCTGGAGGGAATGTTGAGACAAAAAGATATTATAAGAACCTTACTGTCCTCGTGTGCGGAAAGACCCTACCTGCAAGCCTTATTGTTTTGCCTCTAGTAGAGTTTGATGTTATTTTGGGAATGGATTGGCTTTTTGTTTATCATGCTAAGATTTATTGCAAAGATAAATTGGTTTCTTTTTAGAAAGATTTACAGTTTGTGTACAAGAATGAACCCTTTATTTTGATAACATATCAGGAAGCTAGAAACTAGTAAAAGATGGAAATGAATGTTACCTTGCACATATTGTTGAAAATAAAAGAACTGTTCAGATTAATTATGTGACAGTGGTAAATGAGTACCTTAATGTTTTTCTAGTTGAGTTGCCTGGTATAATACATGATCGGGATGTTGAATTTACTGTTGAATTAGTTCCTGATGCTAAGCCAATTTCAAAACCCCATTATCGAATAGCTCAAATTGAACTTTTAGAGTTAAATAAGTAATTGAAGGTGTTATTAGAAAAAGGTTTCATTCGACATAGAACATCACCATGGGGTGGTCATGTATTGTTTGTTACAAAGAAAGATGGTTCAATGAGACTTTGCATTGATTATAGAGCATTGAATAACATCACTATTAAGAACAAGTATCCTTTTCCTCATATCGATGATTTGTTTGATCAGCTCCAGGGAGCTCAGTATTTTTCGAAGATTGATTTGAGGTCGGGGTACCATTAGTTGAAATTAAAGGAAGCGGATGTTCTGAAGACTGCATTTCGTACTAGATATGGCCATTATGAATTTGTAGTTATGCCTTTTGGGTTAACCAATGCACCTGCTATATTCATGGATCTTATGAATATAATTTTCTGTGAGTTCTTGGATAAGTTTGTGGTTGTTTTCATTGTTGATATTTTTGTTTATTCAAAAATTAAGGAGGAACATGAAATTTATTTAAGGGTTGTATTGAAAACCTTAAACTAAAATAAACTATTTGGGAAATTCACCAAGTGTGAGTTTTGGTTACAATAAATTTATTTCCTTGGTCACATTATTTAAAAAATGGCATAACTATTGATCCTACAAAAACAAAATTTGTTGAAGAATGGACAAGACCCACAAATATAACTGAGATTCATAGTTTTCTTGGTTTGGAAGGTTATTACCAGAGGTATGTTGAAAATATTTCACAGTTATCTAGTCCAATGACTAAGTTAACTCGAAAAGGTGTTAAGTTCATTTGGACAAAAGAACATGATGATTGTTTTCTGGAATTGAAAAGATGATTGGTGATTGCTCCAGTTTTAGCACTTACTTCCAGAAATGGTGAGTTTGTTATCTACAGTGATGCTTCGTTGAAAGGACTTGGTTGTGTCTTTATGCAGAATGATCAGGTAATTGGTTATGCTTCACGTCAATTGAAACCCCATGAGTTAAATTATAAAACACATGATTTGGAATTAGCTGTAGTTATTTTTGTTTTAAAATTTTGGAGGCATAATTTGTATGGAGTGAAGTGTGAAATATATACTGATCACAAAAGTTTAAATTATAGATTCAATCCAAAAGAATTGAACTTGAGACCGAGGAGATAGCTGGAGTTAATCAAGGTTTATGATTGCACGATCCATCACTATCCGGGAAAAGCAAATAATGTGGATGATGCTTTGAGTCGAAAAAGTAATTCTTCATTAACCGTGCTACATTTGGAATGAGATCCTTTGGTTTTTGATTTGATGAAATTTGGCATAAAAGTTGTTGGTGTAGGAAATTATTCTATTTTGTTTTAGGTGTCAGTGAGATCATCTCTATCAGACAAAATAAAGTAAGCACAGATAGAAGACAATGAGTTGCAGAAAAAGGTGGAGTTGGTTCAGAAGGGTATGTTTCATGATTTTAACTTTGATAATGATTGTGTTTTGAGGTTTGGGAAGAGATTATGTGTGACTTGTGATTCAAAATTAAATAATGAGTTGTTATGTAAATCTCATAGTTCTCCATTTTCAGTTCATCCTGGTAGTACTAAGATGTATATAGATCTTCGAGAGTATTACTAGTGGGATGGAATGAAAAGAGATATTGCTGATTTTACTATGAAGTGTTGGAATTGTCAGTAGGTTAAAGCAGAGTTGCAGTTACCAAAAGGGATTCTTCAATCTTTACCGGTGCTAGAGTGGAAATGGGAAAATATATCCATGGACTTTGTTATGGGATTACCGAAGACATCTCGAGGTAATAATGAAATCTGGGTTATTGTTGATTGATTGACTAAATCTGCTCATTTCCTTACAATTCGAGATACTTTGCCTCTAGATCAACTTGCTCAGTTTTATGTTAAAAATATATTCAGGTTTCATGGAGTTTTCCTCTCTATTGTATCTGATCGTGATCCCAGGTTTACTTCTAACTTTTGGAAAGGCATTCAGAAGTCATTGGGTACTGAATTAAATTTTAGTACAACTTTTAATCTGAAATAAGATGGGAAATCAGAACTAACAATTCAGACCTTGGAGGATATGCTACGTTCTTATTCACTAGATTACCAGGGAGGTTGGGACCAACATCTTTCTTTGGTTGAATTTTAATATAATAACAGTTTTCATTCCATTATACAGATGTCTCCATTTGATGCATTATATGGAAAGCATTGGCAAACTCCAACTTTTTTGGGATGAAGTAGGTGAAAGGAAGCCGATGAGACCCAAATTGGTGGAAGAGATGGCATAGAAAGTTCATTTGATTCAGAAGCACATGAGAACAGCTCAGAGCAGACAAAAAAGTTATGCAGATAACCAGAGGAAGGATCTTTCTTTTGAGGTAGGTGATCATGTATTTCTCAATGTTTTTCCATGGAAAAGTGTGATGCATTTTGGTATGAAGGGAAAGTTGATTCCGAGGTTAATTGGACCTTATGAAATTTTATATAAAGTTGGATCAGTGGCATAAAGAGTGGCTTTACCTCCATGTTTGGCCCAAGTACACAATGTTTTTCATGTTTTGATGTTTAGAAAGTATATTTTAGATCCATCTCATGTTTTGAGTCCAGAGATAGTTCAATTGAAAGATAATCTCTCTTATGAAGAACAACCAACCCAGATTCTTGAACCAAGAGAGAAAGTGTTTCAGAATAAGGTAATTTACCAGGTAAAGGTTTTCTGGAAAAACCATATGATAAAAGAGGCAATGTGGTAATCTGAAAATTCTATGAGGGATAAATACCACCACTTATTTTGATAAGTGAATAAAAATTGTGAGGACACAATTTCCAAAAGGTGGGATGGATCTAACATCCCAGGTAAATGATGAATAAGATATTTTCATATTTATTAATATTTTTGAATTAAATATTAATTTTACTTTAAAAATGGTTGCTATGTTTGATAGCGTACCCGATACGCAACAACGAGTTTCTTTGAAATCTTACACAGCACACTAATAATATAATATTATAATTTTAAATGGTAGTTAACTCCTATCTGTTGTATTGGTGGAAATGAACAAAACTAACTACAATATTATTATACATGTTTGTTAAATGTATTTACTTTTATCCAAAAAAAGTTAGAGGCTTAAAATATGAATGAATCTAATTTTAAGCATAATTTACATTAAAAGGCCGATTTACCGCCTTTTAATGGAGAAACCTTTTTAAATATAGTTTTAGTAATTTTTATATCTTCTATTTGACCAAATAGAATTCTTTGTTAGATTTGTGACATCAAATTTTACTTTGGGTAATTTTTTGGTATTTTTCGGATAAAGTTCATTTTTTAATGAATAGAGGAAAATATTGTATTTTAATTCAAAAGTGACATTTAATATAATTTATTTATATGGCTAGATTATCTTTTTAATTTGTTTTAAAGTGTAATTATAATATATTATTACCATTTAATCCATTTCTGGTCATTTTAATTAATTTCACATTGAAAGTGGACATAAGCAAGTGTCAATCTTTTGATAGTTATTGTTTCTTAAATACACTCTATTTGTTTTAACAATAGTAATTAAATTTAAATTAATTAATGTCACTTCTATATTTTTAATTTTAAATAATAGACATCATTTTTGAATTTGGAATATCAAATAAATCTTAGGCTGAATTTTTGGTATTTTTCTAAAGAACTTCAATTTCTGATGAATAGTGAAACCACATAGTAGTAGTTAAAAAAACTGAATTTTTCATTTAAATGAAATTTTACTGCTTCTGTGAATTGAATTTCGAAAATCCAACATAAATGGTTGTTATCAAGAAGTAAAATGTGGTTCAGTAAAATGGAAATAATTTTTGGTGAATAGTAACTTTCGACTTTTATTTACCGCGGTTAAAGGTAAATAGGGTAATTCAAGGTTAAAAGAATATTATAATAATTTAAAATTACTTTAACACATGTCCAAACCATATTGGTTGAGTCATTTACGACCATGGTCATATTTGGGTTTATTTTTGGACCCCATTGAGCCACTTGGGAGTGATAATGACAATTTAGATTAATTAATTTAAAGTAAAGACAAAAATGACATAAACAAATATCTCTTTGGAAATTACTTTTTAAATGTTGTTATATAAGTTATATTTTCGACTATAAATATTAATTAAAAAACTAAAAATATTTTCTACATCATGGTATTTTTTTTATAATTTTTAGACAACAAATAAATTAAATTATTCATGACACAATAATGATGGAGAGTTTACCTCATTAATAAATGATTTAAATAAATAAGATTATAATGATTAAAATATTATCCAAAACCTGTCCAATTACTATTGGATGATTTTATTTCTACTATGAGTCATCTTATCTTAGACTTTAATGAGTTTTGGACTTTTAGAAATTGAATAACATTATATAATAAAATAATATTATCACAGTTTCCTAAAGAGCCCCCCCCCTTATAAAAAGAGACCACTTATAACCAATTCCCCACACCTCTAAAGCCTTTTGGATCATCCAAACTTATCCCAATTAATATCCCTACATCCCTATCCTCCTCCTAGAAGCCTTATTTTATGTATATGGAACTTCAAGAAGTTCTTTGGTTCAAACCAAATAGAGTTACCCAAATTAATTGTAACAGTTTCTCTTAATTTGTTTTCTTTTATTTTACATCTCCAACCCTCTAAAATATTTTTTTCCTTTCTTTTTTAACAAAAACAGTATCCTCAATATACTAGGATTTTTTTATGAGAAGTATTTGAACCACACTTACACAAACCTCCAACTAAAGGGTGAAGAACATAATGTTTCTCTCGATGGAAAACTAACGCCTCACAAAACGATGATTGTTCAAATATCTCCAACCACCTCTCATGGTGGCCATTATAATGGAACTGTATTTATATATGATATATATTATGTTTATGTTTTCTTTATTCTTCTGTATTTTCCTTTTATATCATACCTTTATGGTTTCCATTATGGGTAAACACAATAATTTCATTTAAGGATGTGCGGACTACCACCCCCTCAAAGTGATATGACTCGTTCATACCATATGTGGTATGTATAAAGGATAGATTTAATGATATTATATATGATACAATAATGGAATTATAATACTACTATGTATCATTATGTTTTAATTCCATTAAATATGAAATAGAAATGGAAGTAGCGTTCATGCGTACGTACGACTTATAGTCTCCATGAACGGTGCATTTCATTTCTTAACTCAAATTGTTATATACTATTATAAATACATGTATATTTTGGATATATATGATAAATATGATATCTAAATCATGAATATCATTCTATATATAATTAATCTTTGACAACATGAACAACATGTAATTATAAGAAGTCCATTTTTGACCCAAGTACCAAATATCAACAAAATAAATTTTATTAACTTAAATGATTACATAATGTTTATAACTTGTTAATAAGTTATATAAATAGAATAATACACTTTAAAAATGTTTTTAAGAAAGTATAAATTAACTTTATTTTATTACTCATGAGATTAAAGAATGATCGAGTCAACTCGGACATAAGGTAAGGGACTTCGTCTCAATCTCCTTTCAATGTGGCATATTTTGTTTTAATACACGACATTCTTTTATACGCTGTATAAACACCCTTGAATTTTCAAAGGGAATCTTTTTCTACGAAGTGTGTTACTAAATGAAAAAAGGAATGTTTCTTTTAACGTAAGCGGTGAAAATGACCTTTTCTGCCACCGCGAGTATTATTTTATCTTTGGCTTGCTCAACAAATTATAATGTTTATAAAAGAAAATAAATACCATATACTATTTTATGTATTTTTGTATTGAGAATGGTTTTGATAATGAATTTTTTATGTCAATATATTTATGTGATATATTGTGATTGAAATGTGGAAATGTTTTCTTTTCTTTATATTTGTTTTATGTCTTATGATTTTATAATGGTACTTGGAAATTTTATGGGTGGTTACATGATAAACCAAATGATGGGTGGCGCTTTGAATACAAGGATGGGTTGTTACGTTATAACCTCCAATGTATTGGGTATGGAAGTCGGCCGTATGGCTATTCCATTTAGTGATATGTGTGGAAATCAACCGTATGGTTATTCCATTTAAGTATGTTTATGTCCCATGTTTCCTTTATAAGTTATTTGTTCTTTATATGGATTTTAGGGAAAGATTTTGGTTACAAAAGGGTATGTAATGATATTTTATTCAGTGAAGAGTATTTTCTACTTCATAAAGGTGAATGTATTACTAATGATAATGTATTCAAGGTTTACCTGTTGTTTTGAAAAATTAACAGTTTTCCTTCTTTGTGTATCCTTTACTGAGCTTTTTATGCTCATCCCAAGTTTTTGAAATGTTTTTCGTAGGACATTATGTGGAATAGGGTCAAGGATGGGATCAAGGAAAAGTCATGCTGTCTAAAAACCTAGAACTAAACATGACCCTTTTTTTAAGATTTTTTATTTTATGAAAAAAATGGATATTGAGTAGTAGTGTTTACATGTAATATTCATGTTGTTATGTAATAGGTATGGCCTAATTCTCTAAAAATCTAAACCTCAAAATATCCTTAATGTGAATTATTCATTTAATTCAATGTTATGTAATGTTATAAGGTTGGGTCCTTATAGCTTCTCCTTTCACAGGGTCTTCAATACAATTATTAAGCGATCTTCATGTTCTTCTTTGCTCTTTGAATAGAAAAAAATATCGTCTATAAGGTCTACCAAAAACTGATCAAGATAGTCTCTAAAGCCTCTACTCATTAGATCCATGAAGATAACTGAGGCATTAGTAAGACCAAATGGAATCACTATAAACTAATAGTGTCCATACCTTATACGGAAAGCCACCTTTGGTATATCCTCCTTTTTGACCCTTAATTGATGATACCCTAAACAGAGATCAATCGTTTAAAGTATTGAGCTTCGCGTAGTTGGTCAAATAAGTCATCAATTATGGGAGATGATATTTTTTATTTATAGTGATTTTTTATGTTCTTGATAGTCAATGTAGAGTCTCATTAATCCATATTTCTTCTTAACAAACCGAACAGGGGCTCCCCAAGGTGTTGCACTAGGGTGTATGAATCCCATATCAAGATTCTCTTGGAGTTGCTTCTTCAATTATGGCAACTCAATTGGGGCCATTCTATAACGTGTCTTTGAAATGGTCATAGCACTCGATATGAGTTCTATTGAAAACCCGACTTCATGATTTGGTGGAACACCTTGAAATTACTCTAGAAAGACATTATCAAACTCCCGTACAATGGGAATATGATTAATCATGAGTTTCTCTCCAACCATTTGAGATAAATAACCTTCATTTATTGGAATCAATACCCATAAGGTGGAAGAACTTTCCATTAGAAGGGTATGCTCATCCTTGAATCAATATATGATCATAGATTGATCAGGAATATAAAATGTGACTTCCCTTCTTTGGAATTTGATATGAGCAAAGTCAATCCATGCTAAGAATCACATCAAATTCCACTATAGGAAAGATCACAAGATTTGCAGGAAGCACTTTCCCACAAACATCAATCAGAGAATAATTGTAAACTTTTGATGAAACTGTTGTTCCATTAAGAGTTGTCACAAGTAACTCACCAGCTAATTGTTGGTGTAGTATGGTGATACCCTTAGAAAAGTCTTCAGAAATAAAAGAGTGGGTGGATCCAGAATAAAATAAAATATTTTCTACTTTAGAGTGGATAGTAAGTGTACCTTTCACCACTTCTTTATCGTACTCCACATCGCCAATAGAAATTGCATGTGAATTTACCTTATCATTGTCCTTAAGAGTTTTTTGACGGCTATCATCATCAACAACCCTTAAATTAGGTCATTGATTCGCATAATGCCTCATTTCCTTGCACTTGTAATGTTGAAGTGTAGGAGGTGCATTATGTGTAGCCTTTTCTTTGTTCGCATCAGTAGACATATTTTTCCCATCACTGCGTCATTAAATGGCCCGATGAACTTCTTTTCCACACTTATAACATTGAATTGTACCTTTAAGACAATTCCCTCCATGTTTCTTTCCACACTTTGAGCATAAGGGAAAACTTATCTTCTTTTCAGTGTGGTCTTTATATTTATCATTGAATTAAATCTTTTTCTTCTTATCAAACCCATATGGCTGATGGGTTACTGAAATCTCCATCTCAACCTTGAGATCACATTGAAAAATTTCCTCATAGCTATTGAAGTCCGTTATAGATAATTCCCTTCGGAGACTTTGTTTTAAGCCACTAAAGAATTGATCAATCTTACTCTCTGGTTGGATAATAATTCCAGAAGCGTACCTTGAAAGCCTTGTAAAATTTTCTTCGTATGTACCAATAGATTAATCATCCTTTTGCTTCAGTTCAAGAAAATCATTCTCCATATTTGTTCGAAGAATACGAGGAAATTACTTATTGAAAAATAAGTTATTGAACTCATCCCATTCCATGGACTCAATTTCATCCCTTTACCATGTATTCTTCGCAGGATTCCACCATTGATCAGCTTCACCTTCTAAACGATATACTACTAAGATGACTTTACCATGTTCAGAACATTAAAGTACTGAAAATATCTTTTTAGTGGTACTGATCAATTGTTCAACCACTAATGGATCCGAAGAACCACTGAATGAAGGTGTATGCTGCCTCATGAAGGATAAAACATAATGTTTCTCCCTCCATTTATCATTTTAATGTTCTTCATGATTCATAACTTGAGAAAGTTGTGTGAGCATGGATATAATATTTTTCATTCCAGCTCTAATATTGTTTGGTTTCTCAGGGGGACAGTCATTGCATTGCCCATCACATTCAGCATTAACACGGTTCCTTTGAGTTCCAGTCATTGACTAAAACCAAGAAGCATAGTGTGAGCAATAATAATTAAAATAAGAAAACCAAATAATTATTAATAAAATTTTACACTTTAGGTCTTATCATCGGTTCCTCATGGCCATTTCTAAAACACTAAGATTGTGTTCTATGCTTAGACATATCTTAGGGTTCTTACTAAGGCTTTCACATCCTAGTTTCCAAAGGTTGACTGTACCTTTTCTCTAATAACAACTATAATGACCCATACATTACATACATTGTTATTACTTTAGAATTGAATCATACTTATTACAACATGTAACAAAACCATGATAGGACCGTATAGGTATAGTGTCTTTAGAAACTGGGAAACATAAACAATTGGTTCATAAATCATCTACATTGTATCTTGTTTATTTCATCATATCTAGAGTCCCTTTTGGCATATCCTACTTAATACCCCTTTTCCTGACCTGGGGAAAAGAAAACATACAAAAGGGTGAGCTCAAATGCTCAGTAAGGGTAAAAAAAGGAAATATCAATCATATCATATTCATAAGAACATAACATTTTGAAAATCTTATCATGTAAAAGAGATCATAATATCATGACATGGGAGAAATAATAGAAGTGAAATGTAATCCCAATATTCTTAACATAAGACATGAAACTTTGTGGTATACACACCTAATCATAGAAAATCATTTCATATTAATCAACACTCATTGCCAATACCATAATAGTAGACAAATCCCATTACTGAACCAAGTTAACTCCTCGTTCCAGTCCTGTATCACTGAACCAAATTAACGTTCTGTTCCAGAAATTTCTATCCCATGAGATATAAATCTTTACCCAATGCATTGGAGGAATATATAGGGCCCACCCATCTCATAATTATACCATTATTATGTCTTCCACAAAATCCTAAATCATACATCATAGAATAACCCATGTAATAAAAATGGGAGTCATAAACATCATGTCATCATAACATAATCCATATAAGATAAAATGAATTCATAAAAATAATTCAATCATAACATAATCAAATACATGCAATAATAGGGATAGAAATAGAACCCTATATTATCTTAGATGGAAAATAATGTTGATAAAACACTTTAATTCCATTCTTGAGGAAAATATCCTTTATACTTCAAAACATTTTTCCTTTCTCAACATGTCATAAATATTAAACCAAAAGAAGTTAAATGAAAATAAACTTGAAAAAATTTAAAGAAATATTCTTGGAAATAATTTTCTATGAAATCATCAAAATCCATTCATTCTTTATATGTTAAAACAAACATTCTTCTCGTACATTGGCCGGAAAAGTAAAAAAGTATATCATACTGAAAACAACAAAATATTCATTTAATATCTTTTACTAACAATTCAACAATAGGTAAAATTAGATTTAAAAAATTGTAGGAGAATATAAATAATATTTAATATTTTGGAAACATGGATGTGTATAATAAATATTCCCCAGTAAATTCTAAAGTATAAACAATCTCAAATAAAAATGAGATAGCGAGATTTTCCCTTACCTTAGGTCCGATATGCTTTATACATATTCGAACCTCATGTATAATGATTTAAATAATGTTATTTACTTGTTATAGAACATATAAATTGTTATGATATCACATACGGTCATATTCTTATCTCCTTATTAGTAATATTTCATTGCAACTTGTTATTCGAGTGTTCATTGCTTTATGTTCTTATGCTTGTTTTGTCGAATAAATTCTTATTAATATTTTTAGGTTATAGTGAAATAATTTATAGAATGGTATTAGTATAATATATATCATATTTATTCATTCAATTCATTTATATAATCATGGTTTAATGAAGATCATGTAAAACGAATCACATCGCACCGTGGAGACGGTAAGCCGTACGTACGCAGGGGCGATGATATTGTTCCCAAAATTAATGAATGATATTAGAGTGGATGATAGAATATATAATAATTAGTATCATGTTATAATAATCATATATAATTATTCTTTACACCATTATACTCATCCAAGTAAGGTGGTGGTGGAAAACAGATTACACCATGACGTAGAGATGGTACTCAGTACATACGCACGCAGGGTGATTTTGTTTTCCGTAGGATGGATAGAAGGTGAAATAGGGTTGTTTCATATTTATAATAACATATCATTATATGAGTGATAATAATTTTATTACTTTATAACGAAACAAATAAAGTATAGGAAATAGAGTAAGAATTAAATTTGAAAGATTCGGTAAATGATATTACCTCTTCTTCAACGCGTCTCTTCTAAACCTCCTCTTAGGGCACTAAAGTTTTGTATTTTAAGAAGACCAGGACCTATAGTATGTTTCTAGGAAAGTGTATAAGAGATATTTTCAGGGGTGGCTGAGCTTGAAGGCTCTAAATGGTGTGAGGAGGAGAGGCAAGAGGTTCCCTTTTGTAACGGAGGAGAGAGGCACATTTAGAAACATAAGAAATATTAATTTATAATAAATTCAAAATCCACTTAAAAACCTCAAAAAATGATTGAATTCGAATATAATATGATATAGGGTTGTAATCGCATCATCCAATAAAATTTATACATGTTGGGAATTTTTTTAAACCTTATCAACGTGATTTGTCTTTATTTAATCTAATTAATTTTATTTGTGGTAATAATATTCTAAATTTAAATTTTTTATAAATAATTACTTATGTGTTGTGAATTTTCCATAATTTGATACTTTATGAAAATTTGGATCATATAAATTTCAATTTATAATTTTTAAATATTTTTGTGATTTTTAAAGAATTTTATAATATGTTATTTTTATAAAATAACAATAGTGTCAATTTTGACACTATTCATTTATTTGAATTTAAATAACATCCACATAGTGGATATGTTCAAACAAAAATCATTAATAGATTCCTAACATTTCATATTAACCTAGAAAAATTATGGATAACATTAATTAGTTCATATAATATTCATTTTAATATTTTAAAAACCATTTATTTTATATTTCAATCAATAAAATAATTTCTACATCACTATTGTGTCATCTTTAATGATAATTATTTTATCCATAAAATTATATATAAATTCTCATGATGTAGATAAGATTTTTATATTTTTGGATACTATTTATATTTGAAGTATTATGAGGTTTATCACTAAAGTAAAATTATTACACTTATAAGATATAAGAGAGTGTCATGTTGTCACTTTCATTGGATTTAATAATAATTATATCCTTTTAATTGTCAAAAGTTCATTAAATTAATATATTACATAACTTAAGTGATATGGGTCTACTTTTATTCATCCAATATAATTTTGGTAGGTGTTAGGGTAATTTTATAATTTTATTTTTACCCATAATTACCTGATTTACCTTTAACTGTAGTAAATAAAAATCACAATAGTGACTATTCATAATGTCAAAAAAATAAAAGTAACCTATTAAAATAATTTGGACTCACTAAATCCAAATATATAATCTATTTTTTAAAATTAAAAACACATAATTTTCAGTAATTAAATTAAAATTAATCTTTTTATTAATAAAATGGGTTTTTAAAAGTTAAAACATTGTCAAAGATTGAAATGTTTTTACCTATGAATTCAATGTAAAATTAATGGTAATGACATAAATTATATTAAATGGTAAAAATAGATTCTATTTATAATTTACACCATTAAATTTTATTATTTATCCATATAAATTATCTTGATGAAAAAAGTTCTTTTTAAGAAAAATTTATCTTATTTTTACTATTCATCAAAATATTAAAGTTATCAGAAAAGTATTAAAAATTTATCCAATGTAAATTTTTATATCCTCATTCAAAATAAGAAGTTTATTTTCTAAAATTGATCTTATAATATTGTCAAAAATTAAATTTAAAGTGGGTGGACCATCAAATGACGGTAAAACTGCATTTTTTTAGAAATACATCTTTTATCGAAAAAATTGATTTTGTTTTAATATCTCATTATAGAAAATGTGTAAGTTGAATCATTATGTTATAAAATTCAAAATTTGTATAATACTATTCATAATGGATAGTTTATAATATTATAATAATAAATTGTTGTTTAGTGAAACTCGGTATTGCATACAACACAAGCTATCTAGGAAGGTTGCTCTTGCATATAATGCAAGCCAAGCCAGTGTTGTTTGCAGTGAAAGATTCCTTTGGTGTTGCACATAACATAAGACATAATATATATATATATATATATATATATATATATATCATAAAATCTCATGGTGTTACACTACCTATTCCCATAAAGGTGTCGAAAATAGTTAATAATTATAGAGAGGTTGGAAAATGAATTCCTATAAGTCAGGTGATTGGGAAACTAGCTAGCACCTAAAAATCATCCAAAATACTTGTAAAATAAAGGATAAAAATATGAAAAAGGTCCATTCCTTATTTGTTCATTGATATTCATGCAACACACTCATACATTTCTCAATGAATCCTTATATCCTTGGGAGAATGTCCACCTTTTCATGGAAGAATATGTTTTCATACTACCTTCATCATGTGAAGGGAATCATACATGTCCATTCGATCATGTGAAACCCCTCTAAATCTATTATAAAATTGGAGGATCTTTCATTGACAATGATCAAACACTGGTTGAATATCCATCATTGACCATTTGATACACCATGGACGAGTATAGAATCCAATGAAGACATGGTGTGTGCACTATCACAAGATCCTATATTGATCATGTGGCACCCTCTCTAGAAAATAATATGGAAGGGTTGAAAACCATGTAAAATAAAGAAAACAAATATGAAAAATTTGGATTCCTTTTCAGGTCATTCATATTCATGCAACATGGTCATATATTTTGCAAGACATGGAAGAGCCCATTACATGTCCAACTTATCACACAAGCTCCTTTTGATCTGTCCCCTCCATCATACGAAGTGTCTTGGACATGAAAATTATATTATGGGTTGCCACTCTGACATCATATATGAGAAAAGGAGATGTCTATAACAATGATTACACATCCCCATAAGACCCATTATTGGTCACACGACACATCACAAGAAAAGAGATTGATTTTATTCAACAACACTCATGGAGCATCGCAACATCCCAAACCCTTGTAAAATAAAGAAGGAAATAAAAGGGGAAAATGGGGAAGATTATTCTAGAGAGAGGATATTTTAGCCTTCCTGTGATAGGGGTCATATTATTCAATCAATCACCATTGATCACACGCCCCCCATGAAAAGTGAACATGATCTTTCAATGTCCTTTAGGCATGTTAGACTAATATCACAAAGGCCCCCTATAAGGCCTCCCTTTTCTCATAGATGATCCCAGACTAGTATTATTTAATCACATGAAGTCCTTCCCAAGGGTGTCTTGATCTCACAAAGTCCCATAGACATGTCATCCCAACCTTATGGAAACTCTTTGACATGTCAACATGGTTAGTAAAAATCCTTTTGATCAGCCTAGATCTAATTAAAATGGAATAGGTGGAACATTATCACAATCACTGAATTTTATACAACACTATAGATATGATCTTTTAAAGTGCATGACACCAAATTCCCCTACTAACTCCAGTCCAAATGAATGAGATACACACGACACAATATTCCATATAATTGGGGTGGTAAGGCCTATAACTCCCCCCATTATCACAAAAATGAATCAAGTATAGATATATCCATATTTGATCATAGAAAATAACATTGGAGTGGTGTTCTCGGAGTGGTCAATCACAAGATTGAAAAGGTAATCCACCTCACAAAAATATGAGGAATGACCTAAGGGTCATACAACATTTATGGCTACTTCATATGATCACCTTGTAGATTACATGAAAGACTTTTAGAATGTCAACCAGATTATGTGATAGAGGTCCCATATACAGATTGGGTCATGAAAAAACTAAACTAAGCTACCACTAGATAAACCGGAAGAACATATTCAATAAAGGATGAAATAGGACAAAAAATTTGGGAGACTTATGAATGTATAGATTCTATGATCTACATACACTTCATATGACTCTCCCAGATCATGTGACAGAACCGAGACATGTCTCTAAAGTCTTATGATGTTCTCTGGACATTCCATTTGGATCATGTGATGTCCTCTATATATGTAGATCAAGTCATGTGACACCCTCTTGGTATGACACCCAAGTCTTGAATAGGAATATGGGATTGACAGGAAAATATTACGATGTGCTATAGTACTTTTACAAAAGTCATGAGGAATCACCATGGCATGTCATCTTGGTCTCATGGTGTCACTAGGATAAGATAGACTTGATCATGTGATACCCACCAAAAAATTTATCCATATCATGCAACACCCTCTATTCATGTCGTCCTTGATCATGCAATGTCTTATGGGATTTTCAACATTGACCATGTAATAGTCTTCAAATATTCCATTAATATTATTAAACATACTTTAGAAAAGTCAACTGGATAATTTGATTATCCATAGTCATGCCCACAAGGAAACTAGGACAAGTCTAGACATCCTCACACATGTATAGAACACAATCAAAACATGTCAGACATATAATCAGTATGTGTTTAGTAGACGTCCTAGGACATGATATCCTTGTCTAGTGGATATATAATGGAAACCTCAGAGTGAAATCCTTGATCAAACCAAAAAATAATAACTCTAATTCCTGCCACATTCAAGATATGTAGGATTCCTTCCTAAGGATCAACCTCAAATAGGGCATCCAACTCAGTGTATGCCCCAAGGGCGTGACTAGACTACAATGACTCTGATCCCTTACATATCTAGGATATGTAGGACACCTCCGTGAGGCTCAATATAAATATCCAGTGCCTAATTTCTACTTATATGTCTATTACACATGATGTTAAACTGCATATATTTGATGAACTACATGGGTTTTGATTCCTATTATAAACATGATATGTAGGACGCCTCATAAATCATTAATCCCATCCTCAAAATTTTAATCACCTTCCTAGATGACAGTAAACACTAGAGTGCCTGGATACATGGATTTAAAATATAAACAAATACCCATTAGTGAAAAATGGATGAATAAACTTTGATATATAATTATGGAATAATTAATAGACTAAACTTCGAAAATGGAAGGGTTCAACACTTGATCATTTTGTTAGGGTAACTTTTCCCGTATTGGGATTAAGAAGATATTTTCAAACATATCATAAATCTATAAAAGTGTCTCGGATTAGGAAACAAATCCCCCCCCCCAAAAGGGTGCGATGAGATCATCCTCCCATCTTATTGACTAATGCGAGTACCTAAGTTTCATTGGGTGTAAAACCCTAATTGAACACCTACCTTTGGAATGACGACCCACACTCAATTAGGGATGGTTTAACTAATGGAAGTCTCTATCGAAGATAAAAAAGAATGGTGTACCTAATTTTAATGATTGTAAAAACATCAAACCCCCTCTCCAAAATAAAACCATTGGACCATTTTGTACCAACCATGTAGATGATCTTTTTAAACAAAATATTAATGGCGACGTCGAAGTGAATGGATATCATTTAACCATGTCATCTCTTTTATAGGTTAAAGAGGATAGAATGCCCATTTCTCAGTGTACCATTTTTTTTTCCAACCTTGTAATGTGAGATCTTTTGAGAAAACAACCTCATGATGAAATATTAAGTGAACCTACCATATGTTTAAATTTCAATTGATAATACTCCTTATGACAATGAAAGTGGCCACATGTTATTATATTCATATAGCCCATATTCTAACCACATTTCGTTTGAACTTTCCGAATGATTCGATGTCATGGTACTTTAACATACCAAAAGGACTATAACTTAGGGTTACAAAAAAATCATGGCAATTTCAACATTTTATTTATTTTTCTAAAATCTAGAATTTCATAGAATTAAATGCTGTTCACTATTTTTGATAATCTGATTCACTGAATTTTGATATAAATTGTTTTATGGAATTTATTGATTTATGAAATACATATATATTATATTGATGTCTTGAAAATAAATTTTAGAATATTATAAATATATCTATTCTATTTTTAATTTATTCATTATTTGTATAAATACATACATCATATATATCGATTATTTAAGTATTTCAATTTTATGTTGATTTGTTTATTTTATTTTATGGTATTTAAGGTAGTATAATTAAATTTTGAATAATTATTTATTGTATGAAATTATAAATTATTATAAAATTTGACCTATAATATTTAAATTATCATATTCTTGTTATGGGATTTATTTAACCTATTATTATAGATACAATTTAAATTATTTGATAAGTAATTAAAATAAATTTCAATAAGTATTTATGTTTTAAATTTAAAATATTTTTATTAAGATTATTCCAGAATAATTATTTTTCTCCTTCTTGGATAATTATGAGTTTTGAATTTAAAATAATTTACCTGGTTGAAGTTTGTAATGATAGTTTTGTAGATCATATTTAAAGAATTTTTGACACATTCAGAGTAAAAAATTATATGCACACAAAATTTTGAGAATTTAAAGTGTTTTACTATGAACATTGAAGTATTTTATAAACCAAGTTCATTGTGATCAACTTCCTATGTACTGGAGAGATTTTCAAGTGCTGAATAAAAATTTCTATGATATTTATTACTATCACGAGGAGATATACTCATACATTACCCATGAACTAGTACCGATACATTTTTAATTTATCTATTATTTCATTATTGTTTCTTGTGTCTATAACACAACTTACAATATATCACACGGTCTCTCACTTTATTTTTATTATTTTACATTCATAATTATTCTTTCAATTTCTTCAGGTCATGAATCCCAGATACTAAAATTATGATAATTCAAGTTGTAACTTTCAGATTCTAAATTCATGAAAATTTAGGTTGTGACTCCCATAGTCTAATGTGAGTATTGTAATTAGGTTACTACTCCCCATACATAAGTCAGGTTTCTTGGTTATTATTATACTAGAAAAGTATATTGTAATAAATTAATAATTTCCCTTAAAAAATAATCATAGTTTATAACATATCTCTCATTGAGTAATGAGGTATAAGAGTTGACCAGGTCCAATTTAGATCAAAAAATTATAAAAATTCTTGGTGTTCTTTCATTTATTTTCATGTACTAAATAACTTTGTTAATAATTTAATCTACTTAAAATTTATATTCTTGTCTATTCACCGCTCATCTAGACCACCTTCCATCAGTCTTTAAGTCATAAAAATTAGTCTCTAAGGTTGAATTTATTAGGATTTATTAGTTTCTATCTGTTATATTTTTACTAACACAAAATATTTGTATCAGAAGTTGACCTTGATAATGGTATATTAGTGATTGTGTTTTTATTCTTGACATAAAAAACCTAGTATCAAGAACTTTTTCCACTTGTTTATTTAGTTTTTGATTGTATTTTATTGTCCTAACACATTCCAAGAATTTAAAATATAAGGAAAATATCATTAGATTAAATGAATGAGTGTGAATGAATCGTGATTTCTTTTGAATTCACATAACTTTGATGGGAATGATTATAGTATCAAGAAATCAACAATAGAGGAATACATAATAAAGCTAAGCATAAAAAACTACTTGAATACAGTAAAACCATACAAACTACCAAAATTTGACCTAGATAATCTTACAGCAAATAATTTTTCAAAATTTTTATAAATTAAAAATTAGTAAATATTGTATATTGTTCTATTAAAAAAATGCATATTTAGTCATTTTTCTATGTATAAAACAACTTATATGATTTGGAATATTTTACAAGTAATTCACCTTGGATTAGATAAATTGATTCAAACTAATATTATAAATCTTTGATCTAAGTACTAATACATAAATGTGGTAGAAGATAAAATTATAAACTTGATATTCCTCAAATTCATAAGAATTGTGAATGAAATGAATTCTCTTGGATAAAAATTATAAAATCATGTAAATTTTGAATTAATTCTAAAATAACATCTAATAAAATGTAATATAGAGAAGGTCTCCCTTGATGAATGAAAGAAAAAAAAAGTTTATATTCTTAATGAAGTGATAGGATCACAACATTAGTATGAACTGGAGCTAAAGAGAATAGTCAAAGAGAAGACCCCAAAAAGAACATGCTTAAATTTAAAATATGCACATGTTATTTCTTTTTACTCTTGTAATTTTGAACTAAAATATATTGAAAAATAAAATATGGCTTATATTGGGAGTATAGTTTATAAAGTAATGAAAAAATTGATTCAAGAACCACTCTAGAAGAAACTATCAAAAGGAAACCAAATGGGATAGAAGAAAGGTGTACAAATTATAATATATCAGATGTTATTTTTTTAGTTTAGAAAGAAATGGAATATTAATAATAACTGAACAAAATTAAATTGTAACACCCCAGGTAAATAAAGAATATGAAATTTTCATATTTATCCATATTTGTGAATAAAATATTGATATGACTTTAAAGGGGACGCTATGCTCGATGGCGTACCCAACACGCAACAACGAGTTTCTTGGGAATCTTACATTGCACTCTAATAATAAAATAATATTATTTTAAATGGTAGTTAACATGTAGCCGTTGTAATGGCGGGAATGGATAGAAATAACTAAAATATGATTATATATGTTTTTAAATGTTTTTACATTTATCCAATAAAAGATAGAGGCTTAAAATACGGAAATAATTCAATTTTAGGCGTAAATGCCCTAGTTTTCACTAAAGGTTCACTTATCACCTTTTGATGATGAAACATCATTAAAAATAGTTTTGTTCACTCTTAAACATTATTTTGGACCAAATAAAACTCTTATTAAGAATCAGGACATCAAAATTTACTTTGTGTAAATTTTTGGTATCTTTCCGATAAAGTTCATTTTTTTAATGAATAGTGTAAAATGTTGTATTTAAATTCAAAACCTCTTTTTAATATAATTTATTTATATGATTAGATTATCTTTTGAATTGGTTTTAAAGTGAAATTATAATATATTTTTACCATTAAGTCCAATAGTGATCATTGTAATTAATTTCACTTTGAAATCAGACTTAAACCAGTGTCAATCTTTTGATACTTATTGTTTCATAAAAACACGCTATTTGCTCTGACGGCGGGAATTAATTATTAAATTAATTAATGTGAATTATATTTTTTGAATTTTGTAAAATAGACTTCATTTTTGAATTTTTAATATCAAATATAGCTTAGGGTGAATTTTTGGGATTTTTCTGAAAAACATCAATTTTTGATGAATAGTGACACCACTAAGTGGTACTTATAAAAACTGATTTTTCCGTTTAAATAAAATTTTTCCATCTTTGTGTTTTGAATTTAAAAAATACGACAGACATGGTTTTCATTAAGATGTAAAATGTGGTTCAATGGGATAAAAATAATATTTTGGTGAATAGTAACTTATTAAGTTTTTAATCACGATTAGAGGCAATTAGTGTAGTTTAAGGTAAAAATAATGTTTTAATAATATGAAATGAACTTGAAACATGTCCTAACCTCATTGTATGTGTAATGGCCGACCATGAAGAGCCATGGGTCAACTTGGGGACCCCATGGAGCCAATTTGGTTGGGAAATGACATAAATAACTTTTTATTTAATGTAAAAGTAAAAATGACACAAACATGATATGTTTTACTAAAACAATTTTTATGTGGGGTTATACAAGTCAGATATTTTTTTATAAATAGTAATTGGAAAGATAAAAATATTTCCTACATCATAGTAATTTTCTTATAATTTGTAGACATTAAATAAATTAAATTATTTATGACAGCATAATGATGCAGCGATGACATCATTATCTGACGATTTAAATAAAATGAGAAGATAATGTAAACTCTATGACCTAAACATGTCCAAAACTTATTGGATGGGTGGATTTCGAACCCTTATCACCTTATCCACGAATTATATCAATGTGGGACCTTTTAAAACCGAATCACATTTTCAAATAAAGTAATATTTCTTACTTTCCAAAAGTGCCCCTCCTCTCCTCTTATAAAAGGCCCCCACCTCTACCTCATTTCACACACTCCTCAAGCCTTTGGCTCGGCCAACCCCTTCCCATTTACTCTCTCCACATACCTCTCCTCATCCTAGAGGATTCCCTTTGGGCATAATCCTTTCAAAGGAATCCTTTAGGCTCAAATAAAAAGGAGTTACACTTTTAAAGGTAATTCATTCTCTCATGTTCATTTGTTTTATTTTGCCTCTCCAACCCCCTAAACTCTTTTTATTTACTTATTTTGTAACAAAAAAAGTATCTTCAATATACTAGGATGTTGTTATAAGATTTATTCGAGCTACACTCTCCCAAAACTACATCAAATGGTTAAAGAACATACGGTTTCCGTGGATGGCGAAATTCTGCCTCCCAAAACGATGATTGTTCAATACTCATTTAACACCTTCAAAGGTGGCCATTATGATGTCAATATTTTTATATATGATATATAATGTGTTTATTTTTTCCTTAAGCTTCTGTTTTTTTTTCATTTTGGGCATACCTTTATGGTTTCCATTATGGGTAAACGCGATATCTTCTTTAAGGAAGTGCGGACTACCGCCCCCTCAAAGTGATTTGATTCGTTAAATACCATATGTGGGACGTATAAAGGATGTAACTATGATATTATATATGATATTATACTGTAATTATAATATACATTTATATAATTATTATTCCATTCTATAAAATACTAAATAGAAATGAAAGTAGCGTTCATGCGTACGTACGGCTTACCGTCTCCATGAACGGTGCATTTCATTTCTTACCTCTAAATGATTATGTAATGTTATAAATGCATGAATGTACTGGATATATATGAAATATATGATATCTACATCATGAATAAAATTCTTGATATAATAAACATTTGGCCACACGAACAACATGTAATTGTAAGAAGTCCACTTTCGACTTAAGAACCAAATATCGACAAAACAAATATTATTAACTTAAATGATTACATAATGTTTATGACATGGTAATAAGTGATATAAAAGGAATAATGAACTTGAAATAGGTTATTAAGGAAGTAGAAATTAACTCAATTTTATTATTCAGGAGATTAAAGAACGATCGAGTCAAGTCGGACCCGAGGTAAGGGATCCTACTCCTCTCTTTCTTTTTAAGTACACACTTTTATGTCATTCCTTTTAAAGCTCATATTTCTTGTTATTGGGATGATATTTTATATTACACTTACTGTAATTTTTATGTTCATGTGATGAGAGACCCTATTCTCTCTCATCAATCCATTTTGGAAGTTTTGAGTGGTGCCGTTAGGCTGCCGAACTTTCGTAAGAGATCTAACCTCTCTCTTTATTTTTAAGAACTCTCCTTTATGTCACTTCCTTTAAGATCCTCTTTGTAATGTTGGGGGATGTTCTGTTATATTACTCTTTCTGTACATTTTATTGTAATGTGATGAGATACCCTATTTGATCTCATCAATCCATATTCGGAAGTTTTATGTGGCGCCGTTAGGCTGCCGAGTTTTCGTAAGGGATTTTTCATCTCACTTTTATTCCCGTGAGATTTATGCTACATTTGCCACAAATTACATTGAGTGGAGTATGTACTGCCCATTATTCTAATCTTTGTGTAATATAATTTCGTTTATGAGTATTTAAATCAATGATCTATTGTCCTTCTTTCATGGGGTGTTTGTTTTGAAAGATACCCAAGTCGGTAAGGGAACCTTTCACCCTCCTCTTTTTCTTAAAAAAAGACTTCTTTTGTTGGGTATTTTAATTTACATATTGTTATGTTGGGATATGTTCTAATATATCCTTATTGATGTAAATTTTATTTCCAAGTGATGAGATACACTTTTTATCTCTCATCAGCTCATTTTGATGTGATGCTGTTAGGCTGTCAAGGGAACTTTTTAACCCAATTTCGATTTCTTTGGGTTCAACATGTAGTCATTGAATATGTCATCCATTGAATATGTGTGAATGACCTTTTATTGTTTTAAACATAATATCCACTTATATTTTGTGTATTTATATTTGTCACACATATTTTTGAGATTGATTTTTCCTTAATTTAAGGATACCTTCTTTGTAAGGGATTTCATCACATTTGACATTTCTATTGAGGGTTCATTGTTGTTATGCACCAATTCAATCTTATAGAGTTTATATACTATCCTTTGGAGTATTATATCATGAATCCATTTATTCTCATGATATTATAAAGTTCTGACTAAATGTTATTCCTCAATTATTGTATTCAAGTGTCTATAATTTTGGTAAAACCCCTTTAACCAAAATATCGTTTTAAATGTTTTAATTATTTGTTCTTATTAATATACATGTTTTCCAAATGGTTTTAAGGATTTATTTATATGGATATTAATGGTTTAAAATTTTAAGATTCAAGGTGGTATGGGACACTTTGATTCAAAAATCTCTTTATTAAATGTTTTAAATGGTTTTGGAAATGGATTCTTTTTGAATGGATTCATTATTTCAATATACTAAAATGTTATATTGTGATTGAAATGTGGAAATGTTATGTTTCCTTCATGCATGTTTTATGTGATACATTTATGTTATGGTTCTTGGGAATTGTTATGAAACCGGGTGGTTCCGTGATAAACTAAGGGCGGGTGAGCCCGATATAGCTCTCCAATGCATTGGGTAACACGAAGGAGTGAAACGTTAAGGTTTCTCTGAAGAGATTTAGGGAATATACTGTTATGGGTATTCCAAACATAACCAAGAGGGTTACTCCCTACGTAAAAATGATATGAATGCCTCAAGTTACATTTATGACTTATGATTTCTATGATTTATTCATGGTTTGATGAGGTGTGTTAAAGTGCCTATGTTTTATGGGTAAAGTATGATTTCATTCTTAGGTATATATGAACTCATGTTTCCTTTCCATATTTTTATAACCCTTACTGAGCTTTTTATGCTCATCCCAAGTTTTTGAAATGTTTTTCACAGGTCAAGGGAAAGGTACATGATGTGATGATAGTGTCAAGGATGTGTCAAGAAAGAATCCATGTTTTATTTTCAATATGTTTCCATTTATGGGAAGAATGAATACTGTCTTTTATGTAGCCACTTTGTTTAAAATGTGGAATGTAATGCAAGTTTCATGATCTAATTCTCTAAAACTCTAAACCTGAAAAGATCCTCAATGTTTAATCTTGTAATAACTCAAGATTAAGTAAGGTTTAAGGCTGGGGCCTTATATAAATAATTAAGAAAAATAAAAAAACAAGGAGAAAATGGTTTTGAATGTTACACCTTGAGATTTTGTAAAAAATATTTTCTCAAATAAATTAAATCTTTTTGATATTTTGGGTTACACACAACATTGTGTTTAGCTTTCATTACATGAAACATTGAGTTTATCGTTAATTATAGGAAACGATATGTTTATCTTATGTTCTATGAAACACTGAATATAGCTTGTGATACACACAACGACGAGTTCAAACGAAATGTGAAATATTTAAATATTATTATTTAAGATGATATTTATCAAATAGAAATTGGAGTGTTGGGTATTAATAGAATTAAATAAATCAAGAACATATATTTTCTACACATGTAAAAAAAATTAATTCTTTATTGATCAATTAATTTGAAATTAAAATTATAACCATTTGAAATTAAAGGACTTATTTTTCTAAAAAACTATTTTATCCTCCAAAAAATGTTTTTAATCAATAAATGTAAAAAATAAATTTTTATGAAGGATTTTACTAAAAATTATATATTACATATTTAGTGAAAATTTTTGCAATCATCTTATGTGTTTTCAAGGCAATATATATGAATTAATCATTTTTTCCTTAAAAACAGTATTTTTATAAAAAGATATTTTCTCACCATTTGAACAATTATTATAAAAACAATTTTCCTTATTTTTTAAAATATATTTGAAAAATTAAAATTATTTCTTTAAATAATCATGTCAAAATTAAATTAGAGTAACTTTTTTTAAAATTTTCTGAGAAGATAATTTTTGTGATGAATAATAAAAAATAATGTTTTTTTAAGAATCTTTATTTATATTAAAGGTTTTCAAAACATAAAAAATAATTTTAAGAAGGTATTATAGGTAAAATTAGTCCAATTATATATCTATTAATCGAATTTAGTTCATTAGAATAAATTTTATATTTAATTTTAATATAATTTTTTTTTAAAATTTTGAATATTTTTCTTTAGAAAACCGCTTTCTCATTGCACATGTGGGATTGATTTTAAATTAAAATTTTCAATGTCTATGAATGGAATTTTGAAAAATGGATTCCATATTTTGAATCATCGTAATTTAAATTATGGAATAAGTTCAAATTAATTTTTTACAATAATTAATAGTAATGATAGTTAAAATTATTTACCATTGTTATGGTAAAATGGGTTTACCCGTGGGTCAAACTAAGATGAAAAGGATTAAAATGACTGTTAAATTTGTATAATAATTATTTTATGGAAATATTTAGATATTATACTTTCCAATTTTTAATATATGGTCACTTTGAATCATTTTTATTCGGGATGAATTTATTATTCTGGATTCTTTTGGGAGATTTCCATGTAGTTTCCTAGAGGGTTTTCCCCCAACCAATAAAAGGCCACAAAAAATCGTCAATTCTTCACACATATAAAGCCATATTTTTCAGATAAAACATGAAAAAATACTTCCCATTATCTATATCCATGTTATAATGTTTATATTCTTACCAAAATACAAACACTATTCTCCGTGATAAGAGATAAAAAGGAGGTTCTTTTAAGCAAAGGTAATTATCTTTACTAAGCTTCTTCTTTTTATTTCTTCTTTTTACACGATTAATTATTTATTAAAACTTCAAATATAATAAAAAAAGTTTATAATATATACTGATATGTTATTATTTGAATTTAATAAGATATATTATTCCCCACTTCCATCATATAGAAAATGAAATGTTGACTGTGTGTATGACATACTACTACCTCACGAACCAATGTAGTTTTTCATCCATCACAAAATTTAAAGGATGGATATAATGGTGTATTTGAAAAAAAATGATATTTTTTAAAATAATATAATTTTAAAATTATGATATCCTAGAAACCTTCTTAACTTCCATTTTGTAGGGGATATGACAATGATGATCGTGTGTACATGGGACTACCAGCTCATGAAGCAATGTGATTCATTTTATATTATGATTTACATGGAATGTATTAATGATACATTTAACCAATAAAAATTATATATATGAAATAATAATAATTTTTTGGTGGTAATATATTATTTATCTTTCTTTATTTCAATCCTTTAAGAAAATGGAACGAACATTCATGTGTACATATGGCCAACAGTCTCCATAAAATGTGTAATTCATTTCTATCCCTAACAATAATAGATTACACTAAAAATATATATTTAATATATATTATAATTATATAATTCATAAAATTCTTTAGATTAATTAACCATGATAAATTTAAAAGTAATAATAATAACAAATCAAAACATACACGAAAAACAAATAAGTTATTACTTGAAACATGGATTTAAAATAAAATTTTTAATAAATAGGTAATAAAAGGTCATAAGAAAATAATATATGTTATGATATATATAATAATGGTTCTTTGATATATTTATAAAAAATTATATTTATTAAAAATGATTTTTGAATGTGTTTGAATGAATTTGAGACTTTAAGTAAGAGATTTTCAGTCTCTCTTTTATTTAAGGGAGACATATAAAAAAATTTCATTTATTTTTTTTGTGTGGTGTAAATACTAAAATTTAGAAATTTTATATAATTAATATCGTTATTTTAACGATATTTAAATTTTCACTTGATTTTATTATTTTTTAGGTCTTATGATTAAAATAATTACTAAAGCAGTAAGGGATTTCTGTCACACTTTTATTTTCTTTAAGGCACAAGACATATTTAACATGTTTTACTTTTATGTTGAATATATAATTATAATTATCATGCCTCATGATTATAATACATATAATTATGGGGAATTAAATATCCATTTTAGGATATCACTTTTATGTGGCTTACAATTCAAAATTTACAAAACGATAAGAAATTTTTGTCTCAATCTTCATTCTTGCAGACATATGTTATGCTATGAACCTATCTTATTTTATTTGGTATATGTATTATCACATTGAAATTATATATCATAAATATACATATTTTCATTATATTATACGTTTTATTTAATTTTACTCTTTCATGGGGATTATAAAACAAATTTACCAAAGTGGTAAGAATTTCATGTTACAATCTCATAATTTATTAGGATTGTTTATAATTTATATTCTAATGATGAAATATTTGGATCAATGTTCCATGAAACTCAGGAATTATATTATATTATTGTTTTTTCATGAGAGTAAATGTTTTTTATTAATTTTCACCTCTTTATGTACTCAAGATATCAAAATATTTTATTAAGAAAAAACATATTTATTTTACTCTTTAGTTGAAAAACCCATTTCTTACAAAATAAAGTTTTCTAAAATTTTTACAAAAATATTTTAAACATTACTGATATAATTTATTAAATAAATTATTACAAATTTTTCACTTTTAAATAAATTTTTGATGAAATATTTATTCCATTTTTAAAAAAATTACTCATTTGACATTTACTAAAAATGTGAAAGGAATCTTTGCTTAAAAATGTATGATATGTATGTGATTCCACATCACAATGACCGTTATTTTATTTGAAATTACTTTATATGTTTTTAATGCTATAATAAAAAATTATTTTAAAATTGTTTTATGTTTTAAAAATTATTTTTAAATTGGAAAGGCTAATTTCCTCAAGAAAAGTTTGAAAATATTTTTAATTTTTTTATGTTTCAAAGTTTATTTTCAATGAAAAGGATTTAAATTTTTTTATGAATTTTTAGTTTTAAAAAGTGATTTTCAATGAAATTATATTCTCATCAAGAAATTTTCGTTGTGTCTTTTCAAAATAATTTTCCTTCTAAGTTGAAAACCATAAATGTTACCAATGACTTGCTAGGGATATGATTTTAGTATAACATTATTATTATTTATATTACTGGTTTATGTTTGTGATGGAATGAGGTTTATGAAACCAATTTCTATTTAAAGGGTAATACAAAGAGAAAAGGATTATGAAACTCACTTACTTTCAAGGGTTATGCTATAATGAAATGATTATGGAACCTGTATTTTTTTCATGGGTGATGATATGATGAAATGTTTATGAAAACCATTACATTTTGATGGGTTATGATATGATAAATGTTTTCTGATATGGTGTCCCACATGCATATTATTTTAAGTATATGATGGGTGGTACCTATATCTTCTTAAAATTAATTGGGAAATTTTTTTTATCTTATGAGATTTGTAAGTTTGGAATGGGGAGTGAAGACAATTCAGTAAGGGACTTTTTCTACTATGATGGTCTTGGGAGTGAAATTGAGTACTATGATGCTTGGGAGAGTTAATCAGTTCCAATATGATATCCTTGGTAGTGAGCCTTGACTACTATGGAAATTATTTTATATACTTTTCTATTTCAAAATTCCATGTCTTATTCCAATGTTATGATATCATGGTTCATGTTATTTGTTTACATTATGATTAATGTCTTAATAACTGCCAAATTTATTCCTTGAATCATGTTCTTAATCTATGATATATTGTGAATAGTTTTCACAAGTTATTATCATGTTATCATACCCATATAGTCATTTTATATTGATATATCCCTTTTTACCCTTATAGAGAATCTATGATCACCCTTTCTTATGTTTACTTTCCTTGGGTTATAAATAATGGTTATAGGTATGGTATGTCTAAGAAGAATACTATGTAAGAATATTTTTATGGAAGATGTTGAAGATATATAAATAAATAAGATTATTTCGTTTTTAGTATCTAATAAAACTATACCTTTACAATACTTAGGCATATGTTTGTGTAATGCAATGAAAATTGATCTAAAAAGATGTAATATCTATGTTTGAAAATATTAGGCTGCTATATTGATAACTAGTAAGAGTTTTATCGAAGGACCTAATTCTAGTTAAAAATATATTAATGTGAAATAATCCTGTATAATATTATTAATTCAAACTTTTAATGAGGTTATTGATTCTAGATGTTATAATTCTAACTTTGATTCAAAAATATCTAATAATTTATGAGTTGAATGAAAACATTCTAAGATTGAGAAATGGTGTTTTCAAAGATGATAATTTATACAAAAATATTAAAAAAATAATGGTTTTTGAAAGTATTGTTATATTATAATATAATGTACAAATAAAAAATAATGATTTTTCTTTTAATTCTAGGGTTCATGATTATTTGAAATCAACCTAGGATATGAATAAAAATATGAAAAAAGGTGAAAGTATAAAGAAAAGGTTTTCTTATTTTTTTCATGGTCATGAAAAGTGTCCTAAAATTCTGTCATTGAATAAAATAAATAAAAATAAATATGTTATTTTATATGAATGGAGAGTGTCTAAAATGTTTCAAAAACATTTATTGAAAATTAAAAATGGTTGTACTTATATTGTTACATGTTTTCAATGAGGAATAAAATGACACTATCCAAATGATTGTTCTCTAATATTAAAATAGTAATTTGGATTTAAAAATAATAATATTCCTAAATACTTATTATCTACATTACCTTATAATACTCGTTTAACTTTTTTTTGGGTACCAAATTTTTTTACTAATTCAATTTGACCCAAAGTAGCTTGGGAGCCAAAATTGTCATGTAATTGATCTTTAAAGAAAAAATTCGTTGGATATCTCAAGAATGAAATTAGACACATAGGTAATGGATGGTATAATACTATAATTATATACCCATAAAATTTAATCACTTACAAAAAATGAGATGGATGAACGTTTATAATTATAGATAATTCTAATGGTGAAGTAAAAGGTTTTAGTAAAGATGGTATTTTAAATTATACTATTATTTTTAATGTTTTATATGTTAACTATTTAAAATATAATTTAATCATTATATATGAATTATTCATTTTGTAATGGAATTTAAACTTCAAAGTGATAAATGGTATGTTTTTAGGGATGATTCTTTGCTATTCTATGCTAATTGAAGGGAATGTTTTTATACTATTGATTCTTTATGAACTAATATTCCAGATGTAAAGTGTTTGTATAATGAGTAGAGTGATAAAATTATTTTTAATTGATTATTATGTAATGTTAATTTCAAAATTTTACCTAATTTATCTAATCTTGAAAATTCACAATAGTTACCTATAAATAAGAAACAACCACCTCATGTTTGTGACACTAGATTGAAAGGGATACAACATGATGTTTTCATTAGACCTATCAATCAGATAATTACTATTAGACCATTGAAATTAGAAAATATATATTTATTTGATTCTATTCATATTTTTATCTATGGATAAAGGAATGAAATTTAATTATTTTTTATACTTATAGTATTTTTACATGGGTATTTTTTCATACACATAAAAAAATACTTTATCTGTATTTATTGTTTTTTTAATTTAGTTTCAAATAGATTTTTTTTGAATATTTAAATTTACAGGGATAAATTAGGTGAATTTAATTATTCATAATTTGAAAAGTTATATGAAAATAATGACTATTTTTATTAATTTTCTGATCATAGATCACCATAAATAATGGTGATATACAATAATACATAGAACTCTTATTGAAATGCCTTGATATATGTTATGTGAATATAATTTTCCTAGATATTTTTGGATTGAATATATTTTTTTATGATATTTATATAAAAAACATAATTTTTATTTAACCTCTTTTGAAGAAAAAAATTTATGAATTATTTAAAGGTAAAAATCCTAAAGTTGGTTATTTTAGAGTGTTTGGTTGTAGAGTTTTTATTTTCAATTCAAAGGATAATTAAGAAAAATGTGATGTTTAAAATGATGAAGGTATTTTTTATTGGTTATTATAATAATATTAAGGATTATAGAGTTTATAATAAAATAAGTAAAGTTATTGACGAATCTGTTCATGATATGTTTGATGAAAATAATGTGAAATGGAATTCTATTTTTGATTTTTTTCATGATAAGTATTATTTTTGGTATAGAAAAAACTCATGATATAGACTAATAAATTGAGGGGGGTATAATATATATGAAAAAAATACTATATCATTGAATAGTCATAGATATAATCCTATGGAAAATGTTATTAGTAAAATTGAATTTGGTATTAAGTATAGAAATTCTATTTTAATTTTTTGATTATTCTTATTTTATTTATGATATTTTTTCTAAAAATGTAAATGATGAATTAAATTATTACTATTGGATTTTTTTATTCATGATGAGCTCAATCCATTTTCTAATTATAAATTTTGAAATTTATTTGAAATCCAATTACATAATAATGTTATTATAATTGAATGGATTTTTAGAAAAAGAAAGATGGATGAATTGAGACAGGCTATTAATAATAAATATAGGCTTGTTTGTCAAAGTTATTTTCCAGAAAAAGTTATCCATTTTTATGAATCTTTTTTACATATTTCTAGAATATAATCTATTATTTTTATATATTTTTCCATTTTTTCAAGGTTTTATTTTATTTTAAAATTGGACATGAAAAGTGAATTTCAATACAATTTTTTTTCAGAAGAACTTTTTGTTTTTAAATCTCCTAATTTTGAAAATTATAAGTCTATTAATCATGTTTTTAAGTTATAAAAATCATTGTATGATTTTAAAAATAACCCCATGCTTAGTATGACAGATTTAACATGTTTTATTGAAAAATAATTTTATAAAGGTAATTTTGATCTTAATTTATTTTTTAAAAGGATTTATAATGATATTTTAATTATTAAAATATATGTTATTGATATTTTTTTGGATCATCAAATGATTTTGTTTGTAAAATGTGTTCAATTTTTATGGAAAATGAGTATGATATGAGTCTTATAGGATAAATGAAATTATTTCTTAGACTTTTAATTTTTCATAGAATTGATGAAATAATTTTGTATAAATCTAAATATTCTGAAGTATTATTATATAATTTTGTTCTTGATTATTGTAAATAATTTGAAACCCATATCATTATTATTGGTAAATTAGATTCTAATACATTTATAAAATTTGTTGAGTTTAAATTATTTAGAGACATTATTTAATGAATATTGTATTTAACAAGTTATATACCTGATATATTTTTTTAGTGATATATTCCAATAATATATTATGTAATATGACTTAAAGGCTGCAAAACATATTACTAGATATCTTAAAACAATATGTTATATATATATTATTTTATTATAGTATTTTTTAATTTGATTAGTTTTTCATACTCTAATTTTGGAGGATGTATAATTTATAGAAACATTATATTAAGTATGTGTCACTTTCATGGTAAGAATTTAGTTTCTTCGAGTTCAAGAAAATAGAACTCTATTTCCTTTGGAACTACTAAAAATTTTCATATCTCTATAAAATATTTTTTTAATCAATCATTATTGGATAAACAAACTTGTTCTATATATGATTTTAATTTTTAAAATATACCTATTTATTATCATAATTCTTATTCTATTTATTTATATATGAACATTAATTTTCATATATATTATGTTAAGAAGGGTGAAATTATTATTAAATATATACCAAATAAAGATCCACTAGTGGATATTTTAACTATTCCATTTGATGTAACAAAATTTGAGAAAATTAAATTTGAGGTTCATATATTAGTAATTTATATTAAATGTATTATTTAAAATCATTTTTGACTTACCTTAATTTTAATTTATTGAAACATAGTTTTTCTAATTTTAAACTAAATTATTTCACTTATGTTTAAGATTTTCTGGTTTTTATATATTGTAATATTTAATTTTTGAAAAATTTACAATGTTGAAGAATTATATAAAATATTTTTTGGTTTGGTAATTTTCAAAATGGTGAGTTTTTTGTTCTTTGTATATATTTTATGTTCTGAATATTCCAATTCCTAGTATATATTTTATTACTTATAATTTCTAATAAATATGTTTTATAATTACTCAGTGTCTTTTTAATATATATTGATCTATAGTGTTTATAATTTTATAACTAATTTTTCATATGAAAGATAATAATATTTTCTAAATTTTCTTCAACTATGATGACTTTTGAATCAGTCTCTAAACATTCACACTTTTGGTTTTAACTTGATGCATGTTTTTTTTGTTTATATATTAATTTTTTTATATTTTTCCTCTGATATTCTATGATAAATTGAGTTAAAGATATGTATTTTTAATGTAAACTATTGAAATGGAAGGATAATAAATTTATCTATATTTCATTCAACTACATGGAAGGATGAAATTTCCATTTATTTACCCTAAAAATTAACTGAATCATATGATGTTAAGTGACCACATAAGTTCCTCAATGTGATTTCATTTTTTGTTTTTAATGTGATTGTATGTGTCATTTTAAGTGACAACATTATTTTATGAAATTGACCAGATGTGATATTTTTGAAGTGCCCATATGTGTTATTTTAAGTGACCGTATATTTTTATGTGAAAACATGTGTATTTATTTATGTAACCACATGATATATTTAATATAATTAATTATGAATTTTAAAACAAACCTCATGTGTATGTTGGAACCTACCATATCATATAAATCTTCCTCAAGATTAAATATTAAGCAAAACTACCACACATTGAAATTCCAAATGACCATACTCATTATAGTAACTTATATGAGCACATGTTATAATATTCACATGGTTAGTATAATGACCACACATTATATCAACTGATCACTCACTTTGATTTCATGAAACTTTAACTGAATGAAAGTCATATACCTCATGGTTACTTTACACTCATTTGTATCTAAATACTTCTTTTTATTTTTATAAATTTTTTAATTTTTTTAACAAACTCAATTTTTCAGTATTTTTGATAATCTGATTTACTGCATTCTTATATTAATATTTTTAATTAATTAATTAATTTAATATATACACATACATATATATATATATTATATAAAAGAAAATAAAACTTCATTCACTTTATTTTAAATAAAATAATTAGTTGTTTAATTTATTATTTATTTTCACATATTCATACACAAAATATTTCAATTATTTAAATTTTAATATTTTTAGTTAATTTTTTTAGTATTTAATACTGTCTAAATATAATTTTAATAATTTTACACTACATGAAAATAGAATATATTTTGAAATTTGAATTATAATAGTCATATTTTCTTATGTTGTTTAGTTGATTTATTTGAAATATATTTTTAGAGACTATTTGAATTATTTAACGTGTAATTCAACTTAGTTATAATTATTATTTATGTTTTGAATTTAAGTGATCATTGTTATTGTTATATTGGAATGATAATTTTTCTATCACTTTAATAATTCTGAATTTTTAATTTAAATTACATTTTCCAACTATTGGTTGGTGTGTTTGTTTCATAGATTCTATTTAAATAATTTGTGACACATTCAAAGTACACATTTACAAGAACAAAAACATTTGAGAATTGAAAGAGATTTAATTTGAAATTTGGAGCACTTAACAAAAATATGTCATAATCAATCAAGTTTTCATCTACTGGAAAGACCATTGAGTATAAAATGAAAACATATATAACTTATTTTAATGACTTAAATATAATTCTTGATACATTACCCAATAATCAATTCATATTATTCTTTAATTGATCTTTTATTTCAACATGGTTTTTTATTTCTATATTAGTAATTCCCATATACCACATGTTATCTCACATTCAATTTATGCTTATAGATTTCAAGAATTATTTCTTTTTTACTCAGGCTATGAATCCTATATTTTAATGTTAGGATCATTCATGTTGTGACTGTTAGTTTCTTATATCAAGACTATCTGGTTTTTCAATCCTATATTCTAAATTTATTGTTTTAATTAGGTTGTGACTCCCTATAAAAAATCATGGGTGTTAGTTATACTTACACTATAAAAGTAGGTTTTGATCATATTATGATTCTACATAAAAAATTAGTTTAGGGAATAATGAATTTCTCACAAATTAGAAAGTTATGGGAGTATAATTGTTTTAAAATGTACAAAAACACTATTAAAATTCACGATGTTCTTTCATTTATTTTCTATTGATAATTATCCCGGTTAAATAACTTTGATAACAATTTTATATAGTTAAATTTTTTAATATAGTCTATTCACACCCTCTAAACTATCATACACCACCCTTTCTTATCCATCACTTTAATCTTCCACTATAGGGGATCACATCTTTTAAACTGGTCAAAGATATTCTTGATTTATTTCCTCATTAACACTATTATTAATTTCAATTCAAATATTTTTTTGAATCTCTTGAATATTTTATAAATATTACTATTTTAATTATCTATAAAACCCACTTATTTAAACTTCATTAAAAATATCCCCATTCATGTAATCATACATTTTTACCACATAGACCTCTCTCTTATAGAATAGTTGTCATCTTAGAGATTTCTTCAACCCTATATTTATCACAAAATTTTGTATGTATGGATTATAATAAAGTCATATGATAAAAGATTATAAAAAATATATATACCCACATGACGTCATATAATCCAACTTTAAATACTTATGATGAAAAGATATATGATTTGTATAAGGATTACCATGATGAGAAAAGACTTATTATTTTTTGAGACATAAAATTCAACTCAAAGAATGGATTTCTACAAATAATTTTGATAAATGTAAAATTAATAATTTTATAATAGTTATGACCATCAAAAAGTTCTTATAAATAAGTTATATGATTTTTAAAATTATTACTTTTATCTGTTTTCTATTAAATACTTACACCTTTTCCTTTACTGTTTCCCACAAGTTAACTTAAAACTCACCATAGTTACCAAAATAACCAATAAAAGAATCACCAAGGTCTGGTAGCATCTTATTAACTTTATTCTTACACAAAAACAACTTGATCTTCATACTATAAGGGGACATCCTTTTATATTATCTTGAATCATAATAATTCTTATTTATCATGATATTAACATATTGATGATTAGTACCAAATCATCACATTTCAAGTTACTACTTTGATACTATCCATCCAAGTTCTTCAAGTAACATCACCATTATCCATCTTATGATGTATGGTTGGTTTTCTTATAAATAATCAAATCTTAAAAAATACTCCAAGAATCACCACTTCTAATACTAAACACACATTGAATCATTTGCAATAAATATAATTCATGCAATGGGAACTTCAATAACCTTAACATCAATCTAATGTTTTCACTTGAATCAGCTTAATATATTGCTACCATGATCAAGCCATAGGAATAATCAAGCCTGGTACATAAAATAACATATATTATGGAACTTATTAAATATTCACAAGATATCCTACTCATTTCCATCTTTCATATTATGTCTATGGAATCATTTTAAAGGAATTATGGATACCATGTGATACTGGAACTAATCCAATCTTGGATCATTTCCTACTAAATAATTTATATATTTTTTCAATGTATGTACATTAACATAGACTTAGAATCCTCTTGGATATATCATGAATGACCTTGATCCATATAATGTAGGAAAATTTAATTTTTTCCTTTAAGATAATATCTTGTTTAAATTTTACTTAACAAACTATAAAGCTGGTATATAGTTTACAATAATTAAAATGTTGTTGGCATATACTACCAAGAAAAAATATTCATTCTCTATAAAAATATTGTAAACACAAGTAACACCTTCATTATTTATGAAACCAAATTATTTTTTATCTTAATAACACCAAATATTACATGAATTGGAATATTACTTCAATCCATAAATGGTTATACATAACTTTCATAATTTGTTAGAATCATTTGGTGTCACAAACCATTCAAGTTGTTTCATATATAAATCTTCCAAAAAGTTCACAATGAGGAAAGATATTTTTATATCCATATTCAAGATATCGTAATCATAGAAAAATACTACAAAAATTAGAATTATAATGGATATAAACATTGGTATTGGATAAAAGGTTTTGTGTAGTCTATAAATTGATACTATTTAAACTTTTTATCCACTATCTATGCTTTATAGGTACTCACATTACCTTCCATGTCCAATTTTATATTGAATAGACATTTTCACTCAATGTGGTTTACATAAACTAGAATATCAACAAGAACCTATACTTGGTTTTGGTAAATGGAATATCTCTCATAATTCATGGATTATTTCCATCATCTAGCTTCTAATATTTATACTTCCATACTATAGGAAAAATGATCATTATTTTTAGCCAATAATGTGTGATCATAGTTAGTGACTAGAAAAACATATCTTTCTAGTTCTCTAACCACTCAACATATATTATATATTACATGAGTCTCATGGAAAATATCTTGTATAATAACATATTTAAATTGTTCCTATACCAAATATTATTTATATTGAGCATTAAATTCATCAAATTAAATCTTGATCCCACTATCTTTATTGAGAATGTAATACCTCTCAAGAAATACAAAATGTGTTATAAAAATTACCTCCTTATATAATAAATATTATAGATACTATAACCTTATTTCCTTGGTTTATCCTATAAAGATACACTTTGTTCCCCAGACTTCTAGATTGTCTCTATATGTGACCTTAAGAAATTCCCATAACCCCATACATGTATGTTATATAACATATATTTACTTCCATACATTAACCCTTATGATATTACATTTTCCACTTTAGTATATACCTTCTTTAGTGTGCATGATTCAATATATATTTCATATGTCTAAAGGGTAATATAAGATCTAAATGACTCATCATAAACCTTACAATGCCATGTAATGTAATATTCCTACTTTCAATAAAACTGTTCTACTATGGTGTGTAAGTTGATGTATGTTGAGATTAAATACTAGTCTATTATAGAAATCTGATGAACTATTGGTTAAGATACTAAAAATCTCAATCAGATCATAGCTTTTTTATCTTCTTAGGTATTTTATTATCTACATAATTTTCAAATTATTTGAATTTATTAAATGTCTCAGATTATTCCTCATTAATAAGACAAATACATATCTACATAAGTCATCAGTAAAAGTAATGAAGTAAGAATTTCCATCTCTAAGTTGAACTAGAAATATTCTGCAAACATCAGTGGGTACCAAATCCAAAAGCTATGTGGTCCTTTATCATTACCCACCAAATGGTGGTTTGGTCATATTTACCTGTAAACAGGCATGTCATCTATCAAGTGGTTTTAGCTCAAGGGTGTCTAAATAGACAATTTTATTGATCTTTATGAAATGTTTGTTGTTTGAATATCTAATTCAGTGATGCAATAACTTGGTGTGACATGGTTGATGGGTGTTTTATTCATTATCAATCTATAATACCTAAATTTGGTGACCTTAAACATATTTACTGATATTTAAAACCACCTTACTATAACATATGTTGTATTTATAAAATAAACAACTTTTAATTCATAATTTGAAAATCATAACCATCTATATCATGGAATTATAAACAAATTATATTTTTGGTAATTATAGGTATATAATAAAAAAATTTAAAACTGATATCCCTACTATTTACAATTGAAAGTGGGAGTATTCTATAGCCACAATAGCAAGACATGCTTGATTTACTGCTCACAGTTCCACCTCTCCTCTATAAATTTTCTAAAATTTACTTGGACACTATATTTGAATTCAAACTTGAGTACCATGATATTTATATACTACCCAAATTGTAAATATTAAAATATTTTAGTTTATGAATAACATGATTGAATATTCCCCTTGTTTATTTTAATGGATGTAGTTATTCTTCCAATGGCCAAGCTTACCACATGGAAAAAATGCATCCTTTTACTTTTCATTTCTTTTTATTTTCCTTTTCATGGAAGGATGTTCTTTAAGAGACTTGGAATTGGAGTGTGTCTTGGGGCCCCTTAATTTTTTTTTTCTTTTATTCACTATAATAATAGTATGTTTTGAAAGAATCATGTCTTTATCAACATTGGTTATCAAGGTAATGAGTTCCGAGAGATACTTCTCACCATTTATCATATTGTAATTAACAATTATACTATATAAGGTATTAGGTAGTGAGTTTAAAATGAGATTTGTGCATAACTCATAAAGGATCATAAATCCTAAAATATCTAAGCACTAAATACATCCAATAAACTATACTATATGAGGCAAATATGGAATTGGATCTCTAAAACTAAACATAAATAGTAAATTGGCAATCTCATATCTCTCTTGTCGCTCCTTCTCTTGATAAATATAAATTTTTTTTTTATAAATCATGCAATACACATCCATATTCCCATGTTAATTCATGATCTCACAATATATAGGTGATTTCCTGAAACAATGAACATATGTGTTATTATCCATATATTTTATATTGATATAGAGATAATTATTCTTCAGTAGACTTTTTTCAAGGCGATCATAGAATAATGGTTCCAACATGAATAATTTACACTCATGGAGTAGTATAATTGGATATCGACTATACCATTCCTATACATTTGAGATGGTGAGAATGTTATCATTCACTATTAGATATCACATTGATATAGTCAAATTCATATGGATTTCCATTTCAATAATAAGAACATATTATTATATTATATTATTTGTATAATAAAATAGATAATAAACTTTAATTGAATATTCTCCCAATATTTTATCTAAACCTAATATACATCACCATTAGTTTCATAAAAACTTGTAAAAATGATATTATAGTGGAAAGGATCCATATTTCCCTTTTCATAACCTAAGCGAGGTCTGGGTCAATTATTAAAATTTATTTAGGTGTATATGTCTTTAGAAACTATGTTAAATCAAAACTCTTTAATCAGTTGAGTGGACTCCCCAATCCCAAAATCTTTGTATTGTATTTCCTTAAATATTTCCTCTAAATTTACACCATGTCTAGAAAGGTATACTTTGATTATATTTGAATTTGGTTGTTTTTACCCAAAACCTTCTTTAGAACTCCTTGTTAAATAATAGTGTCTTAGTGAGGGTTAGATCAAACACTATGATCTAGTGGTTCCATTCAAAATCAATTAATAAAATAATATACAAACTTAGTATTTTAATTAAGGGTTATTATTATTATAAACAATTTTTCCATTTTATCTTATTTAATTATTTTTTAATATTAATTTGATTTTACTTAAGAAATTAACCATATCATAGATAAAATTTATTCATAGTTTATTTTATTTTAATTCCATATTTTCATTCTACTAATTCATTTATTAAGTGATCACAATAAAGAATACATAAATAATTAACCATGAAACTGATTGAAATAAAACAATAAAGAAGTTTTAGAAGATCTTTTCTAATGGTTGGTTTATCTAGTGGATTATAATCCAACCCTTTACCTTGGGGAATAAAATCTTATAACCACACATGGTTCAAGTTTCACTATTCAATATAAGCTCATATATATCTCTCTTGTATTGGGATTTCCATAGACCAATACTTGAACCACCTCCACTCACCAGGGATTTCTATCCATCATGTAATAATTACTTAAACATAGGTGAGGGAAACCAATTGATTGGTTAGGGGATTTACATAAACGAAACTAAAAGAACACACGTCATTATATAATGATAATGAGGGATAACATAAATTCCATCAATTTAATTTAATATGTTATTACAAAACCATTCGACAATAATAAATTAAAAGAAACCAACCACATATATAGGCCAGTTTATGCTCATGATAATTCACACACATTAAATGAGTATACATATAATAAACTAGTATTCATTTCAATTGTTCTTATGAAGATAAAACTCACTTGAATTAATTAATTATATTTATTAATTAATCAATTAATTTATATTCATTTCCATCCAAACTATCGATGAAATTACTATCCATTATAATTTTAAAAAAATTAGGCAAATTAATTTATTTAAAAATTAATATTAATGTACAAAGTATGTAATCGATGGAAAGATGAAAAGTACCCATCCAAACTCCCAATATGCATTATGGTCATATACTGTCTGGTTATACAACATGTATCATACACATATTTTAACATAATTACATGGAATGTATTTTTTATAAATGAAACACAAACACATTTTATTTAAAATGGGTGTTTTTATTTTAAATATCTAGAGTTGTCAACATATTATGACTATACGTGGTATATAGTTCATAATATCATATAGAAATTAAATAAGAATCATATATATATATATCCTATTATTTGGAATGTACTACCAATAAATAAAACATAGATATATGTTGATTATGTTTAAATGGAATAATTATACCATGCTACTTTATGTGGAAATAGGCAAAATACATAATCTGTACAACCCATCTACACATTTCATATATCTCTTTTCCATCTATCCACGTCACATTCCTAGGGACCAGGATTGTAAGTCATTCATGAAAATTAATGTGGTATATGGTGTGTATAAAAGTCACATGACATGTGACCTTATAGTTACAAGGTTTATAGTCATACATGTCATGTAATAAATATACAATTCATTTTTTCCATCTTCGACCACATGATGTTTAATTGGGTTAAAAACATGAAATCTAGATAATCATGAACCAGAATGACCCAGTAAACACATAACAAGTATTAATAAATCCACTGTTAATTTAATTTACAATGAATTGAATTTATCATGGTTCTTATTGGTTAAGTGTACATGGGTACAAGTCAAGTACCATTGGGATACACACTGTCTACTCTTTTGCTATCCATCTAAAAATCCTTATCCCCCCCAGACAGGTTCTTTAGATGTTCTTTATTTAAAATTAATTCATTTTCGATTATATGAGAGATAACAGAGAAGAAGAAAAGAAGATGAATATATTAAGATTTAAAGAATAATTAAATTGAAAATAAAAACTAATAGTAAATTCTTAAATAAATCAATGATCAATTCCAAAATAGAAATTAACATGTGAATGCATTGACATCAATTTGAGGTATGGATGCAGTGGAAGTTCCTATTGCACAATAGATATATCATTTTTTGTCATAATTTAAAAATAATATGATTGGTACATAATAATGGTCCATCATGTCCAATGGATTAATTCAAATATTAATTGAAATAAATGAAACAGAATCAAGAAGACATGACACTCAAATATATTTTTAATTAATTTGTGTAAATAAAGAATTAACTTATATCGGAATGATTTCTTATTTAAAGATTTTATAGAAATCATTTTTTCATACCATCATTATGTTGAGAGGATTAAAGGGTATAATCCCTCTAGATGTGATCCACACATGCACCACAAATCTCAATATGACATAGAAATCCCTATGTTCTAGAATAGAAAATTTTTATTCTTTATAATACATTTATAATCACAATAATAATCACATTGTGGTTATTAGGATTCTTATTATCCCCCCTGAAAAAGAGAGTGTCGATGATGAGAATCCCTCTCAGTTCCTGAGAGCATTCTAGGGGAATATATCTCTAGGTTTTGGGATAATTCTCTTGAGACATTCATTATTAACAAAAAAATTACAATTTATAGTGTTATAATTGGTTTTAAATATAGCTACCCCTAAAGAATAATAATTTCATATGAGGCCTTATTATTTTATTAATCCTCAGTGAAACCCATATCTAAATAATTATAATAATTACAATATTATTTTCTTGACTTGGACTAGAGTTTAAGATAAATATATATTATTTCAAGACTAAATTAATTAATATTTATTCAAATAATATTTAATATATTATTTCACATAAGTCTATTAAAAATTGTCCCTTAAATCCTTCTCAATATTTTTCAAAACATTAATTATGAAAATTTATTTAAATATATAAATTACACCACATTAATATCTAATAATTATCTATTATATTAACTAAAATAGAAAATTTAAATTTATTAAATATTCGACAAAATTTTATTTTATTGAATAAATGATTACAAAATATTCATGAGCAATCGAAACATTTATAACTATTAAACCACAAACAAGAAGTGTATTTTTTCAACAAGTTAAATTCAACTATAATTTAAATGAGGTTCTGGATACACATTATGCATGGTCCTCTAGGACCCTTTCTTAATAGAATTATGAAAAACCACCTAATATCCAAGGTTAAAATCTAGAATCTTTTGAAGGAACTGATAATGAAATAGTTAAATTTATTAATGACATATAACCTCATATAAATTTATTCTTTGTAATATAATTGTTTTTTCCAGGTATCTATAATCATGCATATTTCATGTTGGTGTTATTAACCAATATGCTCGATGTTCATCTCTTTGAATGTTTAGAAATTAAATTTATAATAGAACACCATGGAGATGATCTTAATTAGGTAGTTCAAATTTCATCAAAGAGCCTAAGATATCAACTTTAACTAAACTAGTAAGGGAAAATCCAATATTTCATTATTCATTAAAAAAATACCACTTGTGATGCACCCAACATATTATAATTCAAAAATAGATTATTTCATCATGGTTTTAATCTATATATCAAATTACATGACTCATAATATTTATTAATAATAGTATTAATGTCTATAAACCATTACACACATTCATAAATAGGAACATCCAATGAAACATATGATTGTGGATTTCCTATTGATGGGACATGTTCTGAATATAACTTTTATTGAGATTACAAAAGGAGTGCACCACATGAAATTATATCAGAGTCTTATGAGTATCACAAAATGATATACTATATCAATTGTGCCCTATAAAATGATATAATATGTACATATAAAATATATTTAATTGTACAGGAATCGAACTGAAGGAAAAGTGTGAGTTCTGATGAACGATCTCTTCCCATAGGAACCCTGTCAATTCTCTGGGGCTACCGGTGAAGATGGTGTAACTTGTGCCGACCATCCCCCCTTGGGGGGGAGGAGGGAGAATCGTCAGTCGACAAGAGACCAGGGGTTTTCCGGCCTTTTTCAAACTCCAAATTACTTACCCCTTTTCCGAAAATCTCATTGAGTCCCAAATCCCTAGACCTACTCGAAGGGTGACCTAATCGTCAACTTTTGACTTCATAATTCTCAGAATATTCCGTGCTTCTAAATCTTACCTTGATCGCGCGGTTTAAGCCATGACGTCCTTCGGTGGATGCATTCGATAGATTTATCATTGGGTCTTGGGATATCTGGGAAAGAGCGACTGTTGTTTTGCTTGACAGGCGTCACATGATGATCCGTTTTGAGTCAGAAGTAGACCTTATTTCAGCCTGGTCGAGGGCTCATCGTAGTATCAATGGATGTTGATTCCTACTATTACGGTTGTCCTTTGAGTGTCACATAAACCGTTATTTGTCATCAGCAGCGGTATGGGTATGCTTACCAAATCTTCCAATATTTTTCTATAATCCCGCTGATATTCTCATGCTAGGTCATCTTGTAGGAAGGTTTTTGTGTCCTGATTATCGAATGGAAGTTGTGTGCCACCCGATTAATCCTCAGGTTTGTGTAGAATTAGATGCATCCCGAATACCTTTTGATTATGTGTGGATTACAATTGGAGAGGATTAAATGTGTAAGAAGTAGGTGGTTTATGAGGACTGGATATATTATTGTGCTTCTTACCACCAATTGGGTCATACAACGACGATTTTCAACCGGGGAGGGCCCCTGAAGGCTCGTTGTTCAGATGTCCAGATGTCTACTGGATTGGAGGGTGATGCTACAGGAAGAGTTTTGGAGGATGGTGGGAGGGAGGGTCCAGGACAGTTGGAGATGAGAACTGAAGGTGGAGGTATGGAGCTGCTACTTCTGGTGATGGAACGAAATTTGGATGCGGAATGTAGAAGGATCGCTGTGGAAGCCCTTATCCCTGTACGTGGGAAAGGATATGTACTAGGCAAATAATATGAGTGGTACATAATAATGGTCTGTCATGTCCAATGGATTAATTCAAATATTAATTGATATAAATGAAACAAAATCACGAAGACATGATACTCAAATATATTTTTGATTAATTTATGCAAATAAATAATTCACTTATATCATAATTATTTCTTAATTAGAGATTTTATAGATATCATTTTTTCATACCATCATTACGATGAAAGGATTAAAGGGTATAATCCATCTATTTGTGATCCACACATGCACAAAAAATCTCAATATGTAATCATATAAATCCCTATATTCTAGAATAGAACATTTTTATTCTTTAATAATAAATTTATAATCAGAATAATAATCACATTGTGGTTATTAGGATTCTTATTATCCCCCCTAAAATAGAGAGTGTGGAGGATGAGAATCACTCTCAGTTCCTGAGAGAATTCTTAGGGAATATATCTCTAGGTTTTGGGATAATTCTCTTGAGACTTTCATTATTAACAAAAACAATTACAATTTATAGTGTTACAATTGTTTTTAAATAGAGTTAGCACTAAATAATAATAATTTCATATGAGACCTTATTATTTTCTTAATCCTCAATGAACCCCATATCTAAATAATTATAATAATTATAATATTATTTTCTTGACATGGACTCAAGTTTAAGATAAATATATATTATTTATAGATTAAATTAATTAATATTTATTCAAATAATATTTATTATATTATTTCACATAAGTCTATTAAAAATTGGCCCTTAAATCCTTATAAATATTTTTCAAAAATTTAATGGTGAAAATTTATATAAATAAATAAATTACACTGCATTAATCTCTAATAATTATCTATTATATTCACTAAAATATAAAATTTAAATTTATTAAATATTCGACATATATTTATTCTATTGAATAAATGATTACAAAATATTCATGAGCAATCAAACATTAATAAATATTAAACCACAAACAACTAGTGTATTTTTTCAACAAGTTAAATTGAACTATAATTTAAATGAGGTTTTAGATACACATTATGCATGGTCTTCTAGGCCCCTTTCTTAAGAGAATTATGAAAAACCACCTAATATCCAATGTTAAAATCTAGAATCTGTTCAAGGAACTGATAATTAAATAATTAAATTTATTAATGAAATATAACCTCCTATAAATTTATTCTTTGTAATATAATTGTTTTTTCCTAGTATATATAATCATGCAAGTTTCATGTTGGTGTTATTAACCAATATGCTCGATGTTCATCTCTTTGAATTTTTAGAAATTAAATTTATAATAGAAAACCATGGAAATGATCTTAATTAGGTAGTTAATTGTTTATCAAAGGGCCTAATATATCAACTTTAACTAAAATAGTAATGGAAAATCCATTCTTTCATTATTGATTAATAAAATACCACTTGTGATGCACCCAACATATCATACTTCAACAATAGGTTATTTCATCATGGTTTTCATCTATATAACAAATTACATGACTCTTAATATTAATTAATAATAGTATTAATGTCTATAAACCATTACAAACATTCATAGATAGGAACATCCAATGAAACATATGAATGCGGATTTCTTATTGACGGGACATGTTCTGAATACAACTTTTATTGAGATTACAAAAGGAGTGCACCACGTGAAATTATATCAGAGTCTTATGAGTATCTACCCATGATATAGTGTACCAATTATGCACTATAAAATGATATAATATGTACATATAACATATATTTAATAGTACAGGAATCGAACTGAAGGAAAAGTGTGAGTTTTGATGAACCGTCTCTTCCCGTAGGAACCCTATCGATTCTCTCGGGCTACCAGTGATGACGGTGGTTCTTGTGCCGACCTTCCCCCCTTAGAGGGGGGGGGGGGAGAATTGTTGGTCGGTGAGATACAAGGGGTTTTCCAGCCTTTTGTAAACCTTTAATCCCTTCCCCCTTTTCCAAAAATCTCATTAAGTCCCCAAGCCCTATACCTACTCGAAGGGTTCCATACTCTTCATATTTAGACTTCAAAATTCTTAGAATCTTATGTGCTTATGAATCTTAACATGATCGTGCAGTTTAGGAAACGAAATCCTTTAGTGGATGCATTCGATAGATTTATCATTGGTTCTTGGGATCTCTGGGAAAGAGCGACTGTTGGCTTGCTTGTCAGGCGTCACATGAGGATTTGTTTTGAGTCAGAAGTAGATCTTATTTTAGCTTGGTCGAGGGCTCTTCATAGCTACAATGTATGTCTATTCTTACTATTATGCTGCTACTTTGAGTTTCACATGAACCGTGATTTTCCATCGGCAACGGTTCATGTAAGCTTCCCTAATCTTCCACTACCTTTCCATAATCCTATTGTTATTCTCATGCTAGGTAATCTCATAGGAATGTTTTTGTGTTCTGACTATCGAATGGAGGCTGTGTGCCACCCGATCAATCCCCAAGATTGTGTAGAATTGGATGCGTCCTGAATACCTTTTGATTATGTGTAGATTACAATTAGAGAGGAGTACATGTGTAAGCAGTAGGTGGTCTATGAGTACTGGATAGATTATTGCACTTCTTGCCATCGATTGGGTCATAAAGCGTCGATTTTCAACAGGGGAGGGGCCTTGAAGGCTCATTGTTTAGATGCCCAGATGTCTACTAGATGGGAGGGTGATGCTATAGGAAGAGTTTTGGAGGCTGGTGTGTGGGTGGGTCCAAGACAGATGGAGATGAGAACTGAAGGTGGAGGTAAAGAGCTTCCACTTCCAGTGATGGAATTACAATTGGATGAGGAATGTAGAAGGATCGCTGTGGAATTCCTTAGCCCTGTACGTGGGGAAAGAGATGTACTAGGAAAATAATTGGAGGTTGGTGCAGGGGCGGTTTCTGTTTTAGAGAAGAAAAATCTAGAAGGAAATGGAAGGGATGTCCGGCCTCTAATGGCGGCTCAACAGATGGAGGATATCAGTAGAGAATTGGTTGAAGATGGCCAGGGAGCTGTGGTTACTTTGGGTACGGTGAATACCTTGGAAAGGCCTCTGCTGGTGGTTTAAGGGGATCATTTTGAGGAACTCAAAGAGGAGGGGGTGCCCCCGTCACATACAGTAGAGGACGAGGGTGCTGGAGCTGTTATGAAGACTATCTCTACATGGGGTAGAGGTATGGATACCTCAACCATTCCTTTTCTCTCTTTAAGTAATAGGTTTGAAAGCCTTACCAATGTCAATTTGGATTCAAGCTTATGTGATAATTCAGAAGATGGGGTTGCGGGTGCTGGGGTTTACATGAAGGATCCGATTGGTGGTAGCCTGTGATAAGAGGAAGTTTCCAGGGCTGTGGAAAATTATGCTGATGGGGTTAGATGTCTTGCTCAGATTGGAAGGAATAATTTGAACCAAAGAAGGAGGAGGAATAGCGGGGGAAATGGTATTGGCTCCGAGGACTTCCTAGGTAAAGGGAAGGACCAGTATGGGGGTGATAATGAAAATATGAGCGGACTGACTATTTGTTCATATAGCGATATAGTACAAGGTGGGAACAAGAGGATGGCCGAGCGTGAAGGAACATTTTCTACAACCCCAAGAAGAAGAACTAGGAAAGGTTATTCTTATCTTCCAATAGAAACAAGAACTAGATGTGCTTTTAATCGGGATAGAAAGTTGATTCTTTCATTTAAAAAATATAGATTGGCCAAGCAGTCCTGTGAAATCCAACCACATCTGGTTCAGTCAAGGAGCTGGGAGCTTGGTGGTATTGGGAAGCTGCATGGACTGACTTCTGTTTGGGAATCAACCACTACAGATGACGATTCTGGTATGGGATGCTAACATGATTACATGTACTTTGATCTGTAGCGTGGTTATTTTTCTTTTCATTGTGGTCGAATTGCAAGTGTTGGTTTTTGGAATTGTACGTCATTTGGCGTTGTTCTATTTTTGTTTTTGAACCTTGTTTTTGGTACTGGCAACCCATAACCTGACTTTTAAAATGGTAAAAAAAATGTTTGGTCAAATAGTATAGTCATAACACTTCTTGGTTCTCATAGTAGCATAGAACTGCTATCAATATTTAGTGTGACAAGAACCCTTATGATATTTATCATATTCATTTTCACACATAATAAAAAACATGATGTGCTATGAACTTTATTAATATCGAATAACCATTAATATAAGTAATCATACAGTACATAAAAGTTATTTCAATGGAAAAAACACTGACACCATCCTCTATAAAATTCATATTTCACATGCATAAAAATTTATCCCATCAATATCCAAATAATCACCACCATGTCCCATAATATCACATAATCATGTAGTTTGTCTTAGATCCATAAAGTCACATATAAATATACACTATACCTTAAGATATTACAACATATATAAATACAGCTATGATGATCATAGACAATATAGTTCAGATACAGGTATATTATATAACCATGATCCCACACAACCCGCATATACATGTATAATATAATTTATTACTATTACAACCCATATGAGAACATACAATATAATAGTAATCCACTAAAACATGGATATGTCTACATATAATTTACATTTACTAGAGATTCAAATTTAGGGGGAGTAGTCCAAAATCTATAACCTAAACAACCTAGATAATGGAAAAACACATGGAACCTAAGGTCAACTATGGGCATCAATCTTTCCAACCATCTCAGGAAGTGGAGTGTATGAAATAATAGTACATAATGATATATTTAACACAAAAATAATTCTATTAGAAACTTCTTAACTCTATCTTCTTTCTATAGCTAATATCCCCCATGATGACCCATTTTTCATAAATATGAACTAGGAAGAAAATAACCGTACAATCAACAAGATTCAATTCAGTTATAAGGTATTAATCAATTTCCAATAATTTAATACTATTTTTTATTATCCTTGGTTAATAATCATATTAGTAAATGATCTTAGTGATTAATTACAATATTATATTCATATCCATGCTCATTTAATATTTTACTCAATATATATTTATTAATGTGAATCAAGTATCATTTAATCATTATGAACCATCCCTATCCATTTATTTCATTATTTAATTATCATTACATAAGATCATAGGATAATTCACAACTATCTCAATATATTGGAAGACATAAATAACAAAAATGGGAATAAATAACAAGAAATCAATCATTGAGATTTTAAAAATCATCCATTAAGGATAAATGAATGAAATAAGGGTCTTAAAATAAGCCATTATCCGAAATCTTCATCCCCACCTTTCAAAATAATTAAAAATTATTAATAATTTACTATAACATGTCACTAACTCAATATAATTTCAATAAATAAAATCTCTCACCACCCCAACCAACCACACCAGGTTTTGTTAAAAATAATAGTGTTGGTAATATATTTTTTTATATAGAAATAAATATATTTTCTGTTGTTTTAACTTATCAAATAGTATTAAATAAAACTTAAAATAATGGAGGCATTATATTAATAATATGTTATGAACACATTCAACCTTTAGTTACATAATTACAACAACATCATTTCACTATAAAATCTTTATTTCATAAATAAATTAAGACAATATTCAACAATCAAGAAAATATAATAAAAATTCAAAAGAAATGATAGATATAATAATAACATGCTCTAAATAGAATAATCATATAATGTAATTTATTAAGGATGAATAGATTTAATTCATTCATGATATTACTTTTATTATCAAATTTATGTTTTTTATTCAGTTTAAATATACCAAATATGAATGAATGCATAAATATATAACAACCAGAGAATATACTCACACTATCTAGAAAAAACACGAATCATATAATTGGTTAAACATTCAGATTCAAATAATATGAATATTTATCTTAAATAATTATATATTATTTGGTTTATACCATCCATTTACCTAAAGGAAAACCCAATCACATTAAATCCAAACTTAATGAAAAATGAAACAAAAGTTCTTTATGAATCGACAATCAGATTTATAGCCATAACGACATTACAATCATTATAGAAAAGGAATATAGAGTTTTAACAACCTAGAACCCACAAGGAAACCATCTTAGTCACTACAGATATTCCGATAAAAAGATGAGGATTGGAGACTGGTCAATGATTCTTTATTGAGTTGAAGGATAGCCCTCTATTTTTCTTGGTTCAAGAATATAAGGGGGAATAAAAAGGGAATGTGTATTATATATTTAAGAATAAAAAATATAAGGAGTATCATTCATCTTACCTAGAAGATATCCTTGGACACATTCTCAATTATTAAAAATATCCAACAATGTAATTTTTAATATTTAATTAGGCATGAAAATTTATTATCAATTAAAAACATTTAAATTCCCTAAAATAGGTTTCACAATATGAATGTGTTATGAAATTATTTTACATCCCAAATTTTAATAATTTTAATGGTTTTACAATTTAAAATAGAAATTTCAATCCTAGAATATGATTCTAGACAACGTGAATAAAATGGGGGTTTTTTAGGAAATGCATATATCTTATATATCATACGTAAGAATTAGAACTATGGTGATCCATTATGGAGATTGATTTCATGTTGGTTTTCAATTAATTTCCATATTGATGAAGGAGGTTTAAAACTAAGGGAGATAGTATAAAGGAAATGGTGAATATTTCCATTGTGTTAGATTTTTCCAATAATTTTTCGTTTTAATATTAATAAATAATTTTTGTTATGTTTCTAATGTTTTTTTGTAACAATAAACTTTTTTTAATAAAATGTGAATTTTTTTAATTATTTAAGTGACTACAAGTCATATGGATTTATAACATGTAATAATGTATTGATATCATGGAAAATAAAGTGACTGTGAAGATATTTTTCAAAGTGTCTCATTGAACGCATGTATACATGGATTGATCAAAAAAATGATTTCAATTTACCATGCCAGACCACTGAAATATTTCAAAGTGTTGAACCGAACACATGTTGACCTTTCATGAGGCAGCATGATGAAATTCAAGAGACCACACATTGAATAATGAAGTGACCAAAAGAAAAAATTAAATTAACCACAAGAATAGACTCACATAAAATACATGGTTCAAGTGAACTTTTTATCCAATCCACCATAGGAATATCTTGAGCTATAAAAATATTACCTAATTTTGAAGCTATTACTAGATGAGTCTTCATTTAACTTATGTAAAAAATCTACCAATACTAATGTCCACAATTAAAACATGATGTTTTTTTACTTAATAAGACTTGTTAGATAATTTATGACCTATATTATAGAAAATGATGATTTCTCAATGAATAATTTAAAAATATGCCTCCTAAAATACAAGGAAGCCTCACTCATGGATAAGAGGTGTGTTGGGGCTTCTTTTACTCTAGAACATACATTTACCTACACTATGATACTCTATTTGTTGGAAGATTTTTTATGATAGAGATAAGAAACCAAAGAAATCAATGAATTAAACCAGGAGTGTATTTGATGAATAATAGAGTGAAAATGATTCTAGTAGCGATGATACTGATGAATAATATAATTTTTTATTTATGTATATTTCATATAAAGTACAAAATAGTAATTATATTTTTTATGATAATGATGTTATATATGAAACTAAAATGAATAATTATTTTTTTAATATTTCTCTATGTTGGAAGACATTATGAATTATAAAAAAGATAAATATAATAATCTGACAAAGTTTTGTGCTTTATCTTCTCCTGATAAAAGTGATGTTATCATTGAAAAAGAAAATAATAAAAACTTATTAATGGAGAATAATAAGATAAATTATAAAATGAGATGATTAGGAAGGATCTAGAAAAATTTAATAATGAAACTACTAATTTGAATATGATTTTAGGATGTAAAAAAATCTAAAATTAAATACTGGTATTGTATACCAATCTGGACCACAAATGAAGTTGTATAAGGATTTTTTTATTCCAAGATCAAAGAATAAAACCTTAATCTATAATCAGAAAATAATATCTCAGTCTAGAAAAAATCCTCACTCTCTTTGAACTAAGAATAATTTTATCTCAAAACTTTTTAATTATAAAAATAAAAATCCTATTGAATATATTTTGATTCCCAAATATTTATTTTGAAACTTCACTAGATGCAAGAATGTGTACATACCAAAATAATTTACATATTGATTTTATGTAGGTGAAGTGCTTAAATAACTCATGTAAAACTATATGATATGTAGATAGTTTATTTTCTATTCACATGAATGGATAATATTCAAGACTCAAGAGTTTAGTTAAAGTAGATAGCGGACATGTCACTTTTAGTGAGAATTAAAAAGGAAAGATATTTGGTTTTTAACAAATCGGTAACCCTGAAACTATTTATATTTCAAAATTATTTTTTGTTGATGGTTAAAAATATATCCTTGTTAGTATATATATTTTGTGTGATGATGGTGTTAATATAAAATTTGAAAACAATTATATCAATTTTTCTAATTCCTAGTATTATTTAGTGTTTACTGCTTTAAGGAATGGTAATGCTTATGCTATTAATTTAGATTCATTATTTTTTCAAATTTTTTACTACTTAACTAGATTTCATAAATAATATTGGATGTCGAATTGGATATGAGACCGCTAAACTATTTAATCTATTAGGAAGCTATCAGAAAAATGATTATTCAAGCACCAGGTAATGACTTGATATTTAAAATTATATTTTCCATTAAAACCTAATGTATTTGATAACTTCCATCACACACAAAACCAAACAATAATGAACCACGAAAAAGTATATAATGGTTAAAATGTATCCATAGAATTGGTGGGTTAAATTAGAGGTAACATAATTATTAAAAACACATTGAAATAAAAATAAATGTCACTATTAATAATAAGGCATTGATAAAATTAAATTATTGTAACCATGTAACTAAAATACCAATTAATGATTTAAAATATAACCCTTCCTAAGTTAGATTTTATGCACTTGAATATAAGATATTAAATATATTATGGATAAAATATATTTTTAATAATAGTAATATGTTAACATGGAATTTTATTAGTAATTGATAAGAAATAATAATAAAAATAGTTTAAATTATAAAGTCATTTTCCTAAGAAAACTGTTTTCATTATATTGTTATTTAAATGTAAAATTTTAAAATTTTATAATGTTAATTTTAATAAATTGAATTTATTTTTTATTTATAATAAAAATATTATCTAAATATGAAATATTTTTTATTTTCAAAAAATAATTTATTTTTATGTGAATATTGGAAAATATAGTTTTTACGAAAATTTTAAAATTTATAACTTTATAGTCATATGAGAGAGACCTAGAAGTTTGTAAAAAATTTTAATTGATTAAAAATTTATTTAATGAGTAGAAAATATTATTTTCAAAATATTATTCTTAACTTATAAATCATATGTTTTATTTTTAAAAATTAAGTAATATTTTATTCTAATTTAGAAATAGTTTATGGTTTTTATAATTAATTTTTTTATAGAAAAATTAGATTTTACATTTATTTTAAATCCACAAATTTTTTTTTTATATAATTAACAAATTTAATTCATGTAAGTTAATAAAATTGGTAATTTTAACCTACACATAAATATAGATCCTAAAAATACACTTTTTCTAAAATCTGTTTTACAAGTTATGTGTATTTATTTTAGAATAAAAATTTATCACCCTTAGAAATATTTTTTAATAAAATGATTATAAAATTTTATCATAATTTTCAAATAATTTAATACATTCATTTTTAATTTTGTTCTTCAAAATTTATTACCATGATAAAAGTATATTCGGGTAAAAGTTGAAAAAGAAGAAAAAAAACAAATAACTATAATTTTTCTCCAATTTTTTTTTATATAGGGGTCTAGGATCACTAACTATATAAAATCCATATTTACTAATTTTTAACCTTTTAACCTTTAATAGTTTCATTTAACTGTTGAAAAACAAGCTGTCTTCACAAAAATGCTCATTTCTTCACATATAAAAGGGGAACACATCCACCCCTTCATGAAAAACTTATCACATAGAATTTATTTTTAAAAAATATTAAATTTTACTTCCAATATAATCCTATCCAATTTTATAAATCCTTTATGTCTTATAATTTCCCAAACCCCTTCAAAACAAGGAGGTTTCTAAGAGATGGTTAATTTCTTCTACATAAGTGTCTCACTTCTCTTTAAATTCTCTTCTATATTTTCATATTTTAACACCCAAATATTCCAATATAATATAATTAATTCAATTTTATTAAAATTATGAAATTTCATAAAATTAATGGAATAATCATTATTTATTCCATTCCATTAACTAAGAAAAATAAAAACATCGATTGGCCGTACATACAGACTACCACCACTATAAAGAGACATGTTTTGTTTTTTCACACCACCTCTCACGTATGGTAACAAGTAAGGATATTATTAATAGATAACGTTTATGCAAAATAAATATTATTATGAAATATTTATTAATTATATACCATTATTCCTTCTCATTCATGGATAAATGAAAACATTAATCATCGTATGTGTGGACTACAACCTCCATGAAGTAATGTATTTCATTTATCATCTTGATTTTCATTATTTATAAAACCTATAAAAATATGATTAAAAAATAAAAGAATATCATTACTATTCTACTATATTGACATTTTACACTTCTTTAACCATACTTACCCATCGAGATATATCACGTTCTTGTTTCTGTCAGTTTAAACGCCTACAAGAACAATGAAATAAAACTCTATCATGGATGACTATGGGAAAAAAATACTAATATTATAATATTTTAATTATAAAATTATAATTGTTCTATGTTTATGGATATGTTATATTAAGTATTTAACTTATTATTAAAATATCATATTCAATCGCTAAAATTACAATAATAAGCCAAGACAGATTCCATTTTCCTGAAACATGACTAAAAAACATTTGGAATTATATAAGAGATTTATAAATAAATATATAGTATCTATTATAGTACATTAAATTATCTTCGAATAATTAACATGGTATCTAATAATGGGTATCAAAATTTAAATCATAAATCATGCACCAAACAGTTAATGTTACAAATACCCGATGAAAAAATAAGCTATAACTGACTAATATATTCAAAATAAATAATCATAAATGAAGTATATAATAGGTAATGTATATGAAGAAGGTTATAAATTATAATAATGAGATATTTATGTTTTTTATATAGGAACATAGAGTTATTTTGAAAAAATGGGGAACCATGGTAAGGGGTTCGTTGCCACAAATTTATTTTCAAGAGAGATAATTCTTATTATACAAAATTATATATTTAATATGGAACGATTACTTCATTATGATTTTTTACCATATTCATATAATTTATGGGTTTTGAATTTCCATATCTTGTTATTTCCTTAAATTTCTTGTGATTCAGAGCATCTTAAGGTTATAAGGGATTATTGGTCTATATTTTCAATTCTAAGAGACATGTTTGATATTGAACATTATAATTTATTTTTCATGGTGTATCCATTACCCTATTAACTTCAATTAAAATGATTAATTTTAGTTTCATGAAATTTTTATTTCAATATCATGGTTACTATCTTATTTTCTTTTTATTATTACATTACCATTACTATAAGGGTTTCTTCTTTAATCTCAATTTCAAATTGGTGTTATTTTCAAAAGATAACCCATCTAGGGAATTTATATTCTACTATTTTATAAAATACACTATCATTTTATCCTAATAAGACTATTTCCTGGTTTTATATATCTTCCCACCATTTTCTTTTCCCCCTTGGATGATTATTTTACCACTGTATTGAAACCAACCCTATCACTTATTTTCAGTTGGGAATCCTCATCTTCCATAGATATATTCATCAGGTTCTTTTATGGATATCCTTATCTATTACTTAATAATTTACTAAGTTCATATTATACTAATTTTATCATTTTTAATGGTTTTAAATAATTTTTTTTTATCTTTTTCTATATTATTCATTTTCCCCAAAGTGTGATGTGTTTCCCTTTTTTGTATTTTTTGTCTGAACACATCTTTCTACAAATTTTCTTTTTCTATGAAACTTATGGTTTATGGTTTTATTTTATTAAACGAATTTATTATTATTTTAGTATTATAATTTTTTTATTTAAATTATTTTTTTCCAAAAAATATAAATAATGATTCTAATTTCCAATGAAAGTTTACTAATGCTCTTATTTTTCCATCCAACTCAATATCTTTTGACATATTATAAGCTTGGTCAAGGATATTCTTCAAATGATACTACACAACTTCTTTCTCAAGATATCTTGACAAATGTTATTTTCTATTATAGGAATGGTGCTTCACTACCTTTGATTTCCTAACCTTCTATTGCTAATATAAATAACTTTTATTGAAATTGCATTTATTTTTTAATACCATATATTTATATATTTTGTATTAAAGGTTTCTTTCCTAGACATTATTAATCAAATGATTTAGGGAAATTATTAACTTAACCATATACTCTTTATCTATATGGTGTAAATACCATATGATTTATTACCTCAATTGAACGGTATTTTCCTAGAGTGTTGGGGAATTTCTTTGGATAAATTTTTTTTCCATGGGTATATCATGTCACAATTATTGATAGAATTTTGAATTTTTTCTTATTAGATTCAAGTTAAAAAGGGAAGAAAACCCATTTTATTTCTATGTTTTCTTTATAATATGATGATGATTTATATCTTATAACACACATATGTATGAATGCTGATAGGTGAGGTCCTCTATCACCCTCCATTGTATTGGTTAAACAATTATATCTCAAGAGATAATTATTCATGAACATATTTGGATTAATTCCCAATATAAAAGGGTGGACATAATTTTATTCGTTCAAAAGATTTTCTTATGATTATGTTTGTTATAAAGTATTATGTTGATTATTATGACTATGTTATTTTCTCATAGACCATGTTTATTGACTCCAGTTTTAAAACTTTCTTGATTCATTGATTATGTTATTTCATGTTATATTACTTTAATAATGTTTTATAAACTATGATTTTTTGGGTATGATTATCTTATTTCTATCGATTATACTCATATGACCATATTATATTCACTTATGATCTTTGATTATAATCTCTTATGTTTAACTTTACCAAGAATATGAACTCACCAATTTCTCATGCTTAAATTTCCCCAGGTTATGAAGGTATGTAAATTATAAAATGTGTAGAAGAGTATCTTATTTATATAATTAGTGGTATTTCTTGAATAATTAAAATATATTATGTATCTTATTATATAGTAGAAAAAATTTTCATTAGTTTAAAATGATACGAGTTTTCTTATTTATTGTTGTGTATTGATTCTCTAGAACTATAAAACTAAAATACCATGAGAATTTATTGTAATTAAATATTTTCTTTAAGTTCTGGAATTGACATGATATCATCCATAGAGAATCATTGATATAACAAATCTTGATTTACAAAAAGTTATGATTTGAAATCCCTCTTAAATTAGAAAGAAACAATAAATTTATTTCAAACCAATGATATAGGTTTCAACCTATCAACCACAAGAATTGGTCCACATGGATTTATTTGTACCCTCTAGAGTTTATAGTTTAAGTGGAAAATTGTTTTCTTATGTGATTTTTGATGATTATTCAAGACATACAAGAGTATTTTTCCGAGATCACAGAAGAGATGGTCTATAATATTTTTTTAAATATTAAAAATATATATAACACATATTGAAATTACCATAAATACCTTGAGAAGTTATCATAACCATGAATTTTAGATTCAATATTTAGAATATTTATGTTCATATTATGTCTATAGAAACAATTTCTCAAAACCTCAAACACCTCAACAAAATGATGTTATTGAATGGTGAATAAAAAAATCCAAGAAATATTCTAGACTACACTTAGTTAATATGACTCATATCTATAATTTTGGGATGGATTTGTGAGAATACATTGTTATATAATTAATAGGGTTCTTATTAGACCTATTTGAAAAAAATAAACCCTATGAATTTTAGAATGGTATAAAAATAAGGGTAAGTTATTTTATAGTAATTTAGATATAAATTATTTATTCTAACTATATTGTAAAACCTTGAAAAATTTGTGAACAAGAGTTATAAAGTAATTCTAATTGGTTGTTAAAGTTAAAGTAAGTGTTATAGGGTTCTTAAAAGACAATATAATTTTTTAGAAGAATTTATATATGCCACTTTTTATGAGATAGATCCATATGAATCAAAATGATTAATAGAAAACCTCAAGGATGATATATCAAATCTTAATATTAATAATACCCCTAATAAATCTAACCATACTGCTGATTCATTTGATAAACCTCCTAGAAGAGACTATCCTGACCTTCATAACCCTAAAAAATCCTTGGAATAACTAGGAACATAAATTCCTAGAATAGTTAGGACCCATAGATACCATACTTTAGATGATTTTATTTGTAATATGGATAAGATAACTCAATCTTGAGACTATTTTAGAAACTAGGTTGAACATGAAACCTTCTTGTCTCAATTTTTACCAAAGAGAATCAATGACTCAGTGAGTGATAAATATTAGGTAATAAGTATATAAAAGAGTTGAATCAGTTTGAGAGTAAAAAATTATGTAAAATAATTGGGAAACCCAAATACTTCTTGACTATTGGTATTAAATGGTTTTATAGAAACAAGGTCAATGAGTCAAGAAATATAGTTAGAAACAATTCTATATTTGATGCATAAGGTTATAGTCAAGAGGAAGGTATCAATTATGAAGAAAACATTTCACTAGTTTCTCTACTTGAATCCATTAGAATTTATATTACTTATGAAATATATCTTAATTTCAAACTATATAAAATATATTTCAACATTTAATTCCATAATCTTTATATTTTTTAAGATGTATTTTTTGAAAACCTCCAAATATTTTCAAACCCTTATGAACCAAATCACAATATCAAACATTCAAAAGTGATGTATGTTTTAAAATAGCCTCTAATAGCTTTGTAGGATAGAATAAATCATTTTCTTATTTAAAATCTATTTTAAAAAGTTATAGATGATCCTAATTTATTAATAAAAATAAATATAAAGGATGATTATGGAATAAATTTTTTTAATGATATTATGATTGTTTCATTAAAAAAGTCTTTATTTATTGAATTTTATAAACTTATAACTACTGAATTTGAAAAGAGTTTACTGGGGGAATTATAATTCCTCCATGGATTTCAAAATTTTTCAAAAGAAGATAGAATTGTTTTAAAGAAATATAGGTATAAAAAATATTTATTGAATTGTTTTGTGTTGGATATCCAAAAAGGAAATGAAAAACTAATGAGTACTAGCTATAAAATTGATTAGGATGAAATAGAGAAACCAATTGAGTAAAATTATTATATATATATGATTAAGCGTTTACTATACTTAAATATATTATGGACTGGAATAATTTTTAGTGTGTCTATATGTGGGCATGTTAATAGTAAATGTCATAGAAAAGATTTTAAATATATTTAAAGTATTTTTTAAATACCAAAAAAATATAACAAATTTTAGATTTTTTAACTTAAGAGGGAATGTATTTGAACTGGTCCGTTATTATTAAGTTGATTTTATTGGCCATAATTTAGATAGAAAATAAACATTTGTAATATGTCACTTTTTTGAAAAGTTGCTAGTTTAATGGTGTAGTAAAAAATGAAATTCAATTTTACAATCCATTCTAGAAGTTGAGTACATTTATATTGTAAGTTGTTAGGCAAAAATTTTGCGAATAAAACAAAATTTAATAGATTGTGGATAACAATTTAGACTTTTCCTAGTAATTTTTGATAATATAAGTGCAACAAATATTTCTAAGATTTCTATATCTCATTAATGGAGTAAAGTATTGATATAAGACAATAATTTCTAAGAGATCTTTTTGAAAAAGGTGATATCACTATTGAATTCATTATAAATGAACACCAACAGAATAATATTTTTATAGAGCCATTAAATAAAGGGAGAATAAATTATATTATCCATGAAATAGAAATAATTTTTTAATGTTAGTTCTTTACTATTTAAATTATATTTTATTTTCTATATTTATTTAATCATTATAAATTATGATTTTATTTTTTAAGTAAAATTGAAGATTCTTTTCATTGTTAATTAATAATAATTACTTTAATCCTAATTCGTTGGATTTTATATTTTGACTTTCAAAAGTCATTATAATCCTAAGAGCTACAAGAAGGCTTGTCCTTATATGAAAACTGTTCATAGAGTTAGTTTAGCTACTGGAACAATCTTATAAGGATTTGAATGTGTGGTGGGTCAACCTACTATAGATCAAAACATACCACAGAAAGCTTCCATGATGTTTTGATCATGTGGTTAGTTAATCTACCATGATAAGCAATCCCTCATGTGGTAGGTCATCAAATCAAACTATTTCAATATACCACAAGGATAAAAAAAGTCAATATACCTTATCAATTTAAGATTGATATTTTAGTTTTGATGATATTTCATGTTTCCCATTCATTACTATTTAACCCCTGAATTATTTAAAATACCCCAAAGTTGGAATTTAAATAGTCACTGCTCTCTCTTTCTTAAAACCTTAAACCCTTTAAATTTAGAATCTATATTTCTTGATCTTACATCGTCATAAAATACTAGTCTCTATAATTTATTAATCACATGGTTTGGATAAATAACCTTTTTGGATTATCATTTTCATTAGTTTCAACTCCATCAAAGGGAAGGAAAGATAGATTCATTTTTCCCATCGAACCTCTAAAGAAACATATTTGAAACTAAATGGCTATTCCCAAAAAAGTAAGTGGATATAAATAGGACAAGATCATATAGATATCCAGTTTGGAATAATGTATGGAAATAAGGACAGGGTTATTGGATTAGGGATAAAAATAGTCCTTTTTTTACAAGGTTAGTAATGAAATTTTATTTAAATATAGATTTTGAAATGGGTGAGAAGAATGATTTCATTAGGATATCTGTAATTGAAAAATGTTACTATTTTCATCAAATATTTTGGAAAAGTGTTTGAAGACGTCTTATATGGGGGATTATAAGGGCTTCCAAAGTTATTATACTATAGACCATGGTCATTTTGATAACATAAAATTCGTATAGGTGCTAAATAGAGATCGAGACCGTTGAAGAACATATTTCATGGAACTTGATGGCGAATAACAGATGTTGGTAAAGCTTATCCAACATTCAATATGACTAATCAAATGGGATTCCTGTGCCTTAGGTCACCAAGATATATTCTTTATATATTTAATTATGATTGGGATATAATTTATTATATCTAGATATTTAATGTGATAAATGGATGATATTTAGAAGAATTATTCCTATCTTAATTCTTTTCCATATCCCATGTTTATCTCAGAAATCTTTGATTGCAAAAGGAATGTTCCTCAGGGGTGGAAGAGTCAATTGCTTATGATGGAATCTTTTTAAGATAGTCTAATTATTAAATAATTAAGATAAATTGGAATTACTGGAAGAAATTTTAGGTTTCTGATAAAGGAAAATTATATGAGTTGTTTAATATATTAAAACACCTAGAGAGACCCAAGGATTAATCCAATATAGGCATCGAATTATATTAAGTTGTAGAATATTATTCCGAGGAACAACTGGTAAATCAATATGATAATGTTTTGGCTAATTTTAATGATAATATTAGAAGGGAAAATAAAGAAGAATGTGACTCTCATGAGTCAGAGGATTTTGGAGTCTCTACTCTTAATGACATCTCTTTTGGGCCTCATAAATATCCTCCTCCTTTACCTTATGTGGATAAAAATTTAGATAAGGATGATAAAACTCACGATTTAAAAAAAATATTTATCCTCTTATTGTGATAGATTTTGAGACTAAATAAGCTTCATATAATTAATGTTCCAGACCATTAGCTAATAAATGAGAAGAATGTCTACTTATAGGAAATACTCCAAGGGATAATCTAATGGAAGTATCTCTTTAGGGGGAGAAATATGGGTCAAATAATATGTATGATCCTGATGGTGATATTCCACCATAAGTTGGTGGACCCACTATCTTAACATTGTCGAAATAACTTAATGGACCCCTTGTTACTTAAATAGATATTGAATAAAGGATTGCGACCATATTATATGGGCTTCATCTAATTAAAATTGAGTCCAATCCAGTAGTTCAAGACGTTCGAATTATTTATTTTTCTATAATCCTATATAAAAATGTTTTAGATTCAACTACTTGAAGTGAGTCAAAATTAGTTGGATCTTGTAGAATAGAAGTTATTTAATATGGTGAGTTATAATCTATTCAAATGGAAGTGGAATTTCAAATATTAGATATTAAATATGCTACTAGATTATGTATTTTTTGAGACACAACATATATTGAAAAAAGATTCATCTTGAAGAAATTTACCTCATGAACTAGATGCACTTTATTATATTTCTCATAGTTCATCCTTTGTTACCAATGAATATTTAAGTGAATTCAAAAGCTGATTTAATGGATGTGGTAAAATAAATATTCAAGCATTTTGAGCTTCAATTAAATCTATTAGAGTAGAAGAAACATCCAATATTATTTCAGGTTTTATTACCTATATGAAACCTATGTTAGTTCGGAAGCTTGACCACATGAATCAATTGATTTGTAGATTAAGAGAAAAATTTAGAGTCCTAAAAGTTTAATTAAATGACCTGATGTTAATTCTTGATAAAATATATATGAATTCTATGGTTTAAGCCTCCTATTCTAGTTGTAACATCCCAACCAACGTACCACACACTAGTGCCCTGAGTTGGACTACCACATGACCTGAGGTGTGCCTCCCTGTACACAAGAGGTTTCTGATTAGAAGATTGGGTATGGTAATTCAGTCATGGGGAGAATATACCTTCTTTTATTAGATTAAAACAACTTTAGAAATAAATAATCAATTTTGGAATAATATATAAGCATGATAAACAACAATGTTACAAGACAACCAAAACAACGAAGACAATATTTAACTAAAAGGCGAAATAATTTAATGTATGTGTTAAGTGTTGAAAATGAAAACTAAAAGATATGACACAGATGACTCCCAAGTGGGTACCGAACTGCATCTGGTTCCCTCATCCATGCTCCATCGCCAAATAAGATATCTAACATTAGATTTTTCCCCTAACCTGTCCAAAAAACACAAAGTCTCTTTGTGTACTGATCAAGCATCCTGAGTTGGGTGTGAGTACAACTCAAAAATCCAGCACCAATGGTGTCTAAAATAAATAAAATCAATAATCATGTATGTATTTGAATAATGAATAAAATACAAGTAATAATGAATTTTTTTTATATTTATTCAGTTTAATATTTATTTAACTGCATATTCCCTATGTTTCCCATGGACACCCGAACTGCAATACCTACTTCATCATGTGTCAATGTTTGATCTACCCCAAAGGGATATCATAAATCTAATTGTCTATCTTACCATCCATTGTCATAAATAATACATAATTTATCAAATATGTAAAAAATTAAATCATTCTGGCATGAGTAACGTGCACCATTGGATCTAACCTCAAGAATCTATAGTGAGTAATAGAAAGAAAAGTATAAATGATTTGTAGGAAAAATGGGAAATCTCTCATGGTATTTCCCCTTGATGGTTCACATGGTCCTTTAAAAAACAAGAAGAATCTCACAGAGTTTTCTTCCTTAAAGGATCACACAGTTCTTCGAAAAAACAAATATAATCTCACACAGTTTACTACTTCGAAGGCTCACATAATCCATTCTTAAATAATCATAAGATCACACAGTCTTCCCAATTAACCCCTTTCTCCCACCCTGGTTTTCCCATGTGCTACTCGATGAAAACACAATCACAACCAATATTTATTTCACCATTCATTCTATTAATTAATTTACAAATAATTTATCATATCTAACCATTCAATTAATTCAAAAATTAATTGTTCATTCCATCACTGTTAATTAATTCAAAATTTAATTATTTACATCCATTCCACTAATTAATTCAAAAATTAATTAATCATAACACATTTCTATTAATTAATCCAATTATTAATTAATCACATCAGGTTCATTAATTAATTTCCACAATTAATTAATCATAACAATCCATTCAATTAATTAATCTATTAATTGGTCACATTAACTCTATTAATTAATTCAATAATTAATTACCTATGTCCATTCCATTAACTAATTCACCAATTAAATAATCATAACATATTTTTATTAATTAATCCAATGATTACATAATCACATAAACTTCCTTAATTAATTTCTATAATTAATTTATCATAGCAACCCCTTCAATTAATTCATCAATTAATTGGTCACTTTGACTCCATTAATTAATTAAATATGTCCAATCCATTAATTAATTCACCAATTAGTTTATCATAACACATTTTGATATATTAATCTAATGATTATTTAATCACATAAATTTCATTAATTAATTTCCACAATTAATTAATCTTTCTAAATATTTTATTACGTAACTAAATAATTATTTTATTATGTCCATACCATTAATTAATTAACCAATTAATTAATCAATATACTTACATTAATTAATTCAATAATTAATTAACTATATAAAGTATATTAATTAATTAAAAAATTAATTAATAATTACAAAACTAGACATCGAATAATTAATTCACCAATTATTTCTTTATAATTTAATGTTCAACAATTTCATAATTAACTGATCAATTAATTATCTCCAAATTATATTACTAACTAAAGAATTAGTTTTTCACATAAATAACCTTAATTAATTCTAAAATTAATTAAGTAATTTAATACCATTAATTAATTCTTTAATTAATTAATCAAAATCCACAAACTCAAAATCCCGTAATTAATTCCATAATTAATTATCTCATTCTCAATTTCAATTAATATAAATTAATTACACATTTAATTATATTAATTATAAAATTTTAATATCTCATAACTAATTCGTCAATTAATTATCTAATTTTATCAATTCTGTATCCCAACAATCCACAGTAATTAATTTAGTAATTAATTAATTCAATTCATTCAATTGTACCATCACCATAATGCCTATTAATTGATTAATTAGTTAGTTAATCTAACTCATTCAATTTCACCATCACAATAATCCCCATTAATTAATTTTCTAATTAAATAATTAAGCTAACTCATTATTTTTTTAACACAACAATCTCAATTAATTAATTAATTAATTAATTAATCCAAATCAAAATTAATAAGATTAAATCAATTAATTAACTCTTCAATTAATCAATACAAATAATTAACATTAATTAATTTGAAAATTAATTAATCTAAATCAAACCTTTCAATTAATTGACCAATTAATTTCCCAGATCTATTTCCATTAATCAATTCCACAATTAAATAATCTAATTTATTCCATATAATTAATTAACCAATTAATTTTCCATATATACTCTCATTAATTAATTCACAATTAATTAATCACATTCAATTATATTATTTTATTCAACAATTAAATAATCATATTACAAAATTAATTAATCCACTAATAAATTATCCTTACTCAACCAATTAAATATTCCAAACTGATCCGTCAATTAATTTTTGCAACTCAAGAAATTAAATTTTCCCAATATATTTATCAATTATTTTTACTAACTCAACAAATTAAATATCCCAAATAATTTATTTAATTAATTGTCCTTATAGAATCACATTATTCAATTCAATAATTAAATAATTACATTCAATCAATTTCCAAATCACAACAATCTATAAAAATTAATTCTAAAATTAATTATTCCATTTCAACAAAATAAATATAACAATCATTAATTCGACAATTAATTATTCAATTTCACAATTTCATAATCCCAACCATTCTCATTAATTAATTACATAATTAATTAATAAAGTTCAACACTCTTTATTACTCCATAATTAATTTAACAAATAATTATTCATGATCTAGAATCCCAATATCCCAATTTCACAATTCCTTTAATTAACTAATTCACTAAATAACTTAATTCAATCAAGAATATAATTTCTAAAAAACTAATAGCAATTATACAATTACATACACCTAATTGTAATTAAGTTTTTTGGATTTGAATTATAGACCACCCACATCAAGAACGGTGATGAATTCTTTCCAAAAAATAATCCAAATTTAAATTTTAATCAATCAAAAATATATCTAGGAACAAGATTTAGATCCAACTCCTCAAAAGAAGAGGTAATAGTGATAAAATCCCTACATCCATGATAACAATTTCTTATTTAAAAATCTAGGTCCATAAATCCAAGATTCGATGTGAGATCACATATGGATCGAAGAGGACTCATGGAAATTAATGGTAGAAGACCCACATCATGGAGGGAGGTTCACATAGGGTGTTCAGTAAATGATTTCTTTGCACAGAGGTGCTTCGGTCTAAAGAAAATGTGTGTGGGATGTGTTTGGTGGAAGAGGGTGGGGGGAGAGAAGGATCTACAATAATTAAAACGGCGTTCAAAGGTTCACATGATGTTGGATACTGATTTTTAATTTAATGGGTGTAAAAAATAAAGGCATGAATTCACTTTCCAAATAATGTAATAATTACATAGTAAAATCCAGTCCAACTATTTAAAAAATAATTAATACAGATTACTCGTGGTGAAATCTAATCACACGTGGTGAAATCTAATTTTACCTGGTGAAAGATTACATGTTGTGAAATCTAATTTCATGTGGGGTAATCTTATGTGTTGAAACCCAATTTCACATGGTGAAATATCATGTGTGTAAATTTTCAATGTTTTAAATAAATTTTAGCCATGAATTAAATTTAAAACAACCCATCTTGATAAAAAAAATTACAAAGAGTCTCAATGAGAAAAACATGGGATCTTACAATATCCCACCTTATAAAAACTCATCCTCGAACTGTAATCACATGATTCTGAAAGATTATGAGTAAAAATGATCAGAAAATTGATCCCACATGTCCTCTTCTCTCTCATGCTTTCTCCAGCACAATACCAACTTTCTACAGAATACGACCATTTAACTGATGTTTTCCCTAAACACCTTCTCACAATAACCCAAAACATGTGATGGATGAACCTCAAAGGACGCCTCAGTATCAAGATCAACATTCACAATGTACCTGATGTTTTTTCAAACCCACTATTCCCAATAACCACAAGAAACCATTAAACATTATCAATTATTCTTACCATCAAAAACTACCTAGAAAAGGATGTACATCCACCATCTCCAAGGACCACCTAACATTCCCGAAGGAAAATAAACACGCACCTTATAGTATAATCATTGGAATTTTGATGCCACCAATTAAAACCAATGGTATTTCTCCACACACCTACTATTGAAATATTGAACCCTAGATTTGGGGCATTTTTAACACTTCTTTTTAAAGAAACTCAACCGCCATAGTTTTTATCGGCCACAAGTAAATCCTAAGAACTTCATCTGTAAATTGTCGATGGTGTATCTCACACCATCCAACATCACATATATATCGCTTCATAATCATAACTCCCAAGGGGCCCCATATCTAACTAGAACACATTTAGGCATCTAGGTGTACATCCATAGATTTCTCAGTGTACCTGAGATGATGTCAAGGTAGGGGAAATTTGTAAAGACCCATAATTTCCATTTAATTTTTTTAATTAAATATAAATATTACAGGTCTGTGAAATCTGACGGTGCGTGATTCTGAGACTGGGAGTGCCCGGAATGATCCGTCAAAGTTTTTGTTAAGCTTAAGATAACGCGCGCAAGCAGTTTTCCTAAAAAAGTGGAATAAATCTTAAACGGTAAAGAAAATGAGAAATCTGAGGGCACCATTGTGCTCAGGATGCCGGGTTTACCCTTGGTGTGACTTAAGATTAGTCGGCGCGGGCCTCCTGTGAGAAAACCCAAAAATGGCATAATCGTAAATAAAATAGTTAAAATAATTATTTTATTTTTCAAATGCTTATAATTCACAAACGGTAACATAGATTAAAAATTTGAGACCACAACTAAACTCATGAGTTTATGCTTTCTTTAAGCAGATAATAACTTGGGCCGGCGCGGCCCACCAGAAAAAGTTAGTTTTTGGCCACAAATAAAATAATTAAGTGACAGTTATTTTATTGTAAAATAAATAACTTCTAAATGGTAACTCGGATCAAAAACCTGAGAGTACTGTTGGGTTCTTTGGGGAGTGTTCCACCTAGGTATATCCTAACCTCGACCGGCGCGAGTTGAGGTTGACTGATAATTATTTTCTGAATGTTTTTTTCGGGTACGTTTTGTAAACGTGTGAGCGGCGTTTTGTAACTTTTGAACCGGTGATCGGAATTTAAATATGAGGGCACCGTTGAACTCGCAGTGCTGATATTCGATTAAGGAAACTTTCACCTCGACAGCAGTTGTTCGAGTGTAAAATTTAGATTTTGGGTTCTTATAAAAAAAATTAATAAAATAATGTGCGCTAAAATGTTATTTTATTTTTAGCACCCATGTGGAGGTTAGGTGGTTAAAACCTCCTCAAGGGAGTTGGAGGTGGGGACACCGCACCTTAACCTCCCATGAGAGGTTACGGTGGTGGGGCCCACCCGAACCCAACCTCCCATGTGAGGATAAATGAGGTGGGGACCACACGGGGCATAACTCCCCTATTAATGGGAGGAGAGTAAAAACTCTCAACTCCCCTCATTAATGAAGGGGGGGGGGCTCTTGGAATCCTCCCATTAATTAAAGCCAATGCCCCTCTTAAATTGTGACAGCATAACATAATTGGCTTGATCCTTTTAATTTTATGTAACTGCGTCATTGGAATTTATGAAGGTTCCTAATAAATGAACCATCATAAATTCCAATGATCATTACCTCCCTCCCTCCCTCTTCTATTTAAAGAAAGCCTGGGGGGAGGTTTTGGGATGGCTTCACCAAGTAGTGAAACACTGGAAAAGTGATGTGATTCCCAAAAATTAGAGTAATACGCATTCTCCAATGAAGAATGATGAACTTCGAACTTTGTTGACTTCTTCCTCAGACACCTACAGACGTGGAGCGTCGTCAACGAGCTGACGCAACTCGGGTTTGGAAGTGCTTGGTGGAGGCGACGAACGACAATCCTCTACGTCTTCTTCCGTGACTCCGTCAACGAATGATGAATGACGAATCAAAGGCAGGGGTATAATTTTATCTAAGTATGATCTTTTCCCATGTTCTTTCTTTCTCTCAAAAAGAAGAACGAGGGTTGTTATGCTTTATACTTGCGAGCCTCTTGATACCACCCTAAACGCGGAGGGTGAGGGCCAAACCAACATGGAACGACCCCCTCAATCGATCTTGTTTATGATAATCTACGAAATGGCGATGAAGAAATGAGGTGAAGGAACGACGAAGGAAACGATCGCTCTACCCACAGCCTCCGCGGACCGCGCCACCCATGCTGCGCTTCGACCAGATCAGCTCTGCCACCCCGGGCCGAACCGCGCCACCCACCGGCCCGTGCCGCTCCGGCTCCCGGCCGCCATCGGTCTTCCGTGTGCCCCACCCAAAACCCCAACGGCTTGCCTGTGACCTTCATCACACCTCACCGTCCTGCCCGCAGCCTCCCACACGCCCTGCTCGGCCTGCCCGCAGCCTCCGGTGCCTAGACGGCCTACCCGGGGCCTCCAACGTGCCTTTCCATCCTGCCCTCGGCCTCTAGTTAGCCCCTCTGGTCTGTCTGCAGCCTCTAGGGTGCCCTACCGGCCTGACTGCGACCTCCTGTGTGCACTTCCCGGTCACCCCGTTGGCCTCCCCATGCCACACCCCAGCTCCCGGACGATCCGACTGAGCCACGCCGGCCTCCCAAGCCAGCCCACGGCATCCTTCGTGGCGTCACTGGCCGAACTAGCTCAGCCTTCCGAGATGTGGTGCCCGAGTCGCACCCATCGTGGCACAAGCTAAACTGGCCCCTGGCCTTCGGGCCGAGCCACCTACGCGAAGACCACCGGGCCGAATCGCCCCCACTATCTACTGGGCCAGGCCTAGTGGACCGAGCTGAACATAGCAGGCTAAACTTCCCAACAGGCCATGTCAGAACCAACAGGTCTGACTGAGTCGACCCAGACCAGGTCGGCTCAGACTGGTTTGGGCCGAGTCGGTCCAACCCGGTCGAACCGGACCTGGGACCACTACCGACCCCTGTACTTTCTTTGGCCATATCTTTTTCACTAGATGTCCATTTGACGAACCGTCTACGAAAAAGGAAATCTTGAAGTGAGACGTTTCTCTTGGAATACCCCACATGAGGGTTGGATGCAGTTGGGGTACAGTCCGGTTGGATTGAACCTATATCCAACCGGCCCTAGAAACATAAATTCCAATAACTCTTAGACCGGGAATTCGATTGATGCACCATTTTTTGTGTTGAGTTTCTTATGGAAAGAAAAACCTTTTAGATACATAAAAATGGGACTTGGTGGAAGTTGAAGTGTCTACACTTGTCTTGAGAAACAGACCGTCCCAGAATCAAGTGTGCTCTGTGAAAACCCTGTGGCTGGCTGTGCACTATTGACTGTTCCTGGATCATGTGTTGGTACGAAAGTTCTGATAAAAGTTCCTAGATCATGTGTTGGTCCGACAAAATAGCTCAACCTAGATCATGTGTTGGTCTGACAGCTCTGACGACTGTTCCTGGATCATGTGTTGGTCCAACAGTTCTAACCTTTGTACCTAGATCATGTGTTGGTCCAAAAGTTCTAACTTATGTTCCTAGATCAGGTGTTGGTCTAACAGAATTGCTAGACCAGGATCCTGTGTTGGTTCGACAGCTCTGACGAATGTTCCTAGATCATTTGTTGGTCTGATAGTTCTAACCTCTCTTCCTAGATCATGTGTTGCTCTGATAGAATAGCTGGACCTGGATCATTTGGCGGTCTGACAGCTCCGACGAAAATTCCAAGATCATGTGTTGGTCCGACAGTTCTGAATTCTACTCCTGGATCATGTGTTGGTCTGACAGAATATCTTGTCTTGTATCATGTGTTGGTCCGACAGCTCTGATGATTCAGTGGCTATATCTGATCATCTCTATCTCTCTACATAAGTTGTATATCTGTTTGAGCTGAGTCAGTGACTTTTGTGTTTTCCTCGTGATTGAGATAGATTACTTTATAACTTAGGTATATGTATGGGCATATACCTAAGTGGGGTTATCTGTTGATTTCATACTTTGTGATTTATCCTTGTTGGATTTTGTGAGACTGTGAGGGTCTCGGGGTCCCTACAGAGTATCGTTATACTCACCCCTACACGGGCTATGCCTGCACCTTGTTGTGTTGGATGCAGATGACGAACAACGCTGACTGTGACTGAGAGCACTTGGACTAGATGATATACAGAGGTGGAACATATGGCGTGACGATACACGGAGGAGATGGATGGACCTGGAGGGCTGAAGAGGTTATCTGTACCTACCCTTCAGGTATGAACCTCAGAGGACAACCCAACGACAGCTTTTCTTTAATTCAGTTGTGCTTTCTGTTTCCTTGAACTTTATAGTTGGGCTTATATTTCCTCCCCCTTTTACTTTAAGTAAACTTTATTGTATAGTTTTACTTAGTTTTTTTCTTCCAGATTGTACTCTGTTGTGTGAATTTTCAGGTTATAGAGGCAATGCCTTCAAAATTTTAGGGATTTACTTATTTGGATCTAGTCGACAGCCCTTGGCCTATGGAAGGAGGGATTGGGGTAGTCATGGCATGGGCCCCAATGGATGGTTCATGAAAAATTGGTATCAGAGGAGTCATTTCTACCACAAAATGTAGGAATATGATCTTTCTTTTCTGTGAAGAAATTGTGTTAAGAGTACTGAGTGTTGTTTTCAATCCAGGGAGCCTAGTGTTGGTGTGGCGGCTGACGTATCCATACACCAAGACCCTGACTTCTGATTTCCGACTCAGTGCATGAAAACACTGATTTTGAGTGTGTTTTCAAGAATCTTCTTTGTGAACTCTTTGAGTCAGCTCACTAGGTATAACTTATTGACTATGGCGCTCCTGTTTCTTATCAGGATGTCGCTGCATAAACAGCCAGCTAGGGTTTTTGAGAGAGTACACGATAATGGCCCACTGAGAGACGCGGCTCCAATTCAGGGCCCTCTAACTATGTTGGCACCATCGGGTGGTGTACCAGCATCACCACCACCCGTAGGGTAGCAGATACCACCAGCCACACTGGCATACGATGCATACCGATAGAGCACAATTGTACGAGTTCCAGCAACAGAGGCCTCTAAGGTTTCGAGGCGAGATATATTCCCACGTAGCTGAGGGCAGGCTGAAGGTGATTGCTAGAGTTTTCCACCTAGTTGAGACACCAGTAGGAGATATTGTGATCTTAGCTACTGGAATTTTTTAGTGAGTGACCATGAGGATAGTCCGTATAGTGATGAGGCCTTGGTATGTGGACCATTACCCGAGATAGTACATCCGGGTAGTGTGTCAGTTATATCAGTCCCTGTTGGTTAGAAGTTACAACCAGCTGTACCAGTAGAAGACACTTGTAGGATTAGTGCCTTACACATGTTTCAGAATCAGATACCTCTCAGGTTTTGAGGTGATCCAGACTCATAGGAGGCTGGGGACTGGCTTGAGGAGGTGGCTAAGAGTTCTCTAGAACTTTTACAGCTTCAGAAATACGGTGTGTCGGTAGCTGAGTATTCGTCGAGGCAAACTGATCATTCCTGGCACTCAATGAATATGATATGATCAGTGATTCAGGGATCTAACTTCCGAGCGTGGTGTGTTTAAAGGACATCTGAGCCAACACAATTCTTCTACGCATTCCTAATTATGTTAGGATTCTAGAGAGAACCTTTTTGGTTGAATGTTCTTTGGCTGAGCAGATATAGAAAGTAAATGTTAGCAGTGGGAAAGCTAGAAACCGACACCAGTCTTAGATACTTGAGCATTTAAAAATGTTTCAGGATGAGGAAGTGTTAAGGGAAAATGAATATGTAGGGAAGCAGATGTGGAAGGAGAGCTAGGATAGCAGCATGAAGTTGTGTACATTTTGACATGTTACAACCACCCCCTTATGTGGAACCCGCCAGGATTAGGGAGCTAGAGGACATGGGAAGAGAGTAGCTGCATGAGATCAAGGAGTGCGACCCAGAGACTATGGGAATGATTCAAGGTATGTTCTGTGTCTACTACTATCTGCCGCAACAATAGACATAGGTACCAATCATTCCTTCCTTCCAAGAATCTTGTCCAAAACCTAGAGTTTCCAGTTAAATCGTTGACTTGACCCTCACGTCTAGATATACCTTTGGGTGGATACTCGATAATTACACTTTCGTTGATGGTGTGATTTGATCCTTGAGGTGAGAGTTTTGGTTGGAACCTCTTGGTAGCAGTATCGAGGCCTTACGACGTTAGTTTGGGTTTGGACTTGACATCCATAGTTCACACTCATATTGACTGTATTTGGAAAAAAGGTTGTGGTTTATCTATAATGTTGGGATGGGGTTTTCCTTGGTAGGTGAAAAATAAAACCCAGGAAGTATAGGATGGACTCATGCATAAGAGGGTGCAACCAATCACTCATGAGTCGGAAAAACTTACCTTTGTGCCAGACCTCTCCAGAGTTGCAGCACCACTATCAGCCTTGGTGAAGAAGGGGAAACCCTTTGTGTGGTTGGAGAGATTACAACAGAGCTTTCAAAAGTAGAGGCAGAGGTTGAATAGTGCCAGAATCTTGAGGCTTCCAGAGGAAGGCATAGGTTATGTAGTTTATTGCGACACATCAGGGATTGGACTCGGATATGTCCTAATTCAGGAGTGAGCAGTGATCACATATGGTTCTTGGCAGCTAAGACAGCATGAGAAGAACTGTGCTACCCATGACCTATATTTAGCAGCAGTGGTCTTTTCCATGAAGATGTGGAAATAGTATCATAGGGGGGAATGTTTTACCATATACAATGATCACAAGAGTCATAGGTATATCTTCTCTCAGAAGGACCTGAATCCGAGACAACAACGTTGGCTTGAGTTCCTCCAGGAATATAACATCGAGATAGTCTATAATACTAGGAAGGGGAACGTTGTAGAAGATTGAATCAGTTGGAGATCTGGTATACAACTTCTAGGCGAGGTGACAGAGAAGCTGACTGATTTATAGATATCCTATGTGGATAGAGATGGAGCATCCTTCATTCTACCTATTACAGTCACTCCCCCACTTCTTCATCAAGTAAGGGAGGCATAGCATGGGGATGCTGACTACAAGACACGACGTGCTCAGATATCAACAGTACATGCACCTGATAGATTTTTTGAAGATGGGTAGGACATCATCATCTACAGAGGATGTACTATGGTGCCAGTGTCACTTCAGGAGGAATTGTTGAGGGAGTTTCACACATCCCCTCTAGCGGTACATACAGGAGTGGCGAAGATGTACTAGGACCTTCGACGACAACACTGGTGGACAGGTATGAAGAAGGCAGTAGCAGAGTTTTTCTCTTGATGTCTCACTTTTCAGCAAGTGAAGGCAGAGCATCAGGTACCGGTAGTCTTGGTTCAGCCTTTAGTGGTCCCAATGTGAAAGAGGGATGAGATATCCATGGACTTCGTGACGGGTCTTCCACATACAACAAGGGGACATGACTCTATTTGGGTGATCGTTAACCGAATCACCAAGTCGACCCACTTCCTACTGACCATAGATAGTACGAGATTATACGGAGAAGGTTCAGATCATCCTGGAGCAGATGAAGATTGCACAAAGCAGACAGAAGTCGTATGCTGATAGGAGACGAAGACCTCTAGAGTTCGATGATGGAGACCACATCTTTCTACGGGTCTCACCTCGATAAGGTCTACGAAGATTTTTCCGAGGAGCCAAGCTATATCCAAGATTCATCAGACCTTTTTAGGTCCTCAACAAAGTTGGCGAGGTGGCATACCGCTTATCACTTTCACCTCAGTTGCACTGGGCGCACGACGTCTTTCACGTATCCCAGCGGAGGAGATACGTGCACGACACATCCCACATCATCTACCATGGAGTGATGGATGTTGACGATGGTGAAATTTTACGGAGTTTCTAGTATAGATTGAGCATTTACATGAACGATTCTTTGTGGATGGTTGATACCTTTGGTGTGCGTTCGCTGGCAGCACGGGAACCTCCAGGAGAGCACGTGGGAGTGGGAGGCTCAGATGCGTGCTCAATACCCCCACTTGTTCCCATAGTTGTGAGTGGTGGATTACAGGGACGTAGAGCCCTGATGTGGGGAAGATGTAAAGACCCAAGATTTTCATGTAATTTTTTTTAATTAAATATGAATTTTATGGGTCCGCAAAATCTGACGGTGCACGATTCCAAGGCCCGGAGTGCCCGAAATGATCCATCGAAGTTTTTGATAAGCTTAAGTTAATGCGCGTAAGCAGTTTTCCTAAAAAAGTGGAATAAATCTTAAAAGGTAACATGATTCAGAAATCCGAGGGCACCATTGCGCTCAGGATGGCAGGTTTACCCTTAGCATGACTTATTATTAGTCGGCAGATGCCTCCTGTGAGAAAACCCAAAAATGGTATAATCATAAATAAAATAATTAAAATAATTATTTTATTTTTCAAATGCTTATAACTCACAAATGGTAACACTGATTAAGAATCTCAGACCACCATTGAACTTGTGAGTGTATGATTTTTTAAGCAGATAATAACTTTGACCGGCGTGGGCCACCAGATAAAGTTAGTTTTTGGGCACAAATAAAATAATTAAGTGAAAATTTTATTATTATAAATTTAATATCTTATAAATGGTACCTCAGAGCTAAAATTCGAGAGTACCGTTGGGTTCGTTTGGGTGTGTTCTACATAGGTAGAGCCTAACCTCGACTGGAGCAAGTCGAGGGTGACTGATAATAATTTTCCAAACCTTTTTTTCAGGTACGTTTAGTAAACGTGCGAGTGGCATTTTGTAACTTTCGAACCAGTGCTCGTAATTGAAATCTGAGGGCACCGTTGAACTCGCAGCACCAATATTCGCTTATGGAGACATTCACCTCGACAGTATTTGGTCAAGAGTAAAAGTTAGATTTTGGGTTATTATAAAAAAAATTAATAAAATAAAGTGAGCTAACACTTTATTTTATTTTTAGCCTCCATGTAGAGGTTGGGTGGTTAAAACCTCCTCAAAGTAGTTGGAGGTGGGGTCACCTCACCTTAACCCCCCATTATAGGTTATGGTGTTGGGGCCCACTCGAACTCACCTCCCATGTGAGGATAAATGAGGTCGGGACCACATGGGGCTTAACTCCCCTATTAATGGGAGGAGAGGAAAACCTCTCAACTCCCTTCATTAATGAGGGGGAGCCTCTTGGAATCCTCCCATTAATTAAAGCCAACGCCCCTCTTAAATTTCACAAGTGTAACTTAAATTACATGATCCTTTAAATTTTAAGTAACTGCATAGTTGGAATTTTGGAAGGTTCCTAATAAATGAACCGTCATAAATTCCTAAGATTGTTACCTACCTCCCACTATCTTCTATTTAAAAGAAGCTTTGGGGGAGGTTTTGGGACGCATTCACCAAGCGACGAAATGCTGGCAAAGTGACGTGATTCCCAACAATTGGAGGATTACGCCTTCTCCAACAAAGAACAAAGAACGCCAACCTTATTTGACTTATTCCTCGGACACCTACAGACATGGAGCATCATAAACAAGCTGATGCAACTCAGGTTTGGAAGTTCTTAGCGTACACGAGGAATGACGATCCTCTACATCTTCTTCCGCGACTCCATCAACGAATGACGAATGACGAATCAAAGGAAAGGGTTTAATTTTATCTAAGTATGATCTTTTCCAATGTTCTTCCATTCTCTCAAAATGAATAATAAGGGTTGTTATGCTTTATACTTACGAGCCTCTTGATACCACCCAAAATGTGGAGGGTGCGGGCCAAACCAACATGGCCCGACCCCCTCCATCGATCTTATTTATGATAATCTATGACATGGCAATGAAGGAATGAGGCGAAAAAATGATGAAGCAATGAGGTGATGGAACGTTGAAGGCAATGGTCACGCTACCTGCGGCCTCTGCGAACGGCACTGCCCACGAGGTGCTCCGACCGGGTCGTCTCTGCCACCCCAGGCCGAACCATGCCGCCCGCCTGCCCGTACCGCGCTGACTCCCCGTCACTACTGGCCTTTGTGTGCCCCATCCAAAACCACAATGGCCTGCCTGCGGCATCCAGCACGCCTCGCCGGCCAACCCGCGGCCTCCCACGCACCCTGCTCGGCCTGCCCGCGGCCTCTGGCGCCCCGCCGGCCTGCCCGAGGCCTCTAGCGCGCTTTTCCAGGCTGCCCGCGGCCTCTGGTGTGCCCCGACGGCCGGCCCGCAGCCTCAAGAATTCCCTTTTGGTCTCCATCGCACCCCTCCAGTCTACCCCTAACCTCCTGTGCGCCCTAACTGACCACCCTGATAGCCTACCCCGGCCGCACCCCGGGTCCCGACCGATCTGGCCGAGCTGTGCCAGCCTGCGACGTCCTTTGCGACATCACTGACTGAACCGGCTTGGCATTCCATGCCGAGTCTCCCAAATTGTGCCCCTTACAGCGCTGTCCGAATCGGCCCCCAGCCTCCAGGCCGAGCTGCCTACGCGGCGAACACCGGGCCGAATCGCCCCCGCAGTCTGCTGGGTTGGGCCCAACAGACTGGGCCGAACCTAGAGGGATGACCCTCCCAATGGGCTGGGTCAGACCCAGCGGGTCTGACTGGGTCAAACCAGACCATGTCAGCCCAGACTGGTTTGGGCCGAGTCGGTCCGGCCGGGTCCGACCGGACCTAGTCCCACTACCGACCCCTCTACTTTCTTTGGCCATATCTTTTTCACCAGACGTCTGTTTGATGAACCATCTATGGAGATAAAATGCTTGGAGTGAGATGTTCTTTTGGCATACCCCACTTGAGGTTTTGATGCAGTTGGGGTGCGGTCTGGTTGGATTGAACTTAAATCCAACTGGGCCCTCAGAACGGAAATGCCAATAACTCTCAGATTGGGCATCTGATTGACACACCGTTTGTCACGTTGAGTTTCTTATGGCAAGACAGATCTTTTGGATACATCAACTATAGGCTCTGGGCATAGTGGAAGCACGTTGGTGGATTTTCCCAACATTAATTTTAACGTTAAGCAATGCTCAATCCGAGATCCATCATGATTTAAAATGCCGAATCTTTGGAATAGAACGAAGAACGAAAAACATAAAAGGGAATCCTGGAACCATAGAGATAGGATCATCATATGTTGGTTATAATTAATTTAATTAATTTACAAGAATTACCTTGGTGGAATTATTTCTTCGTTGATGTCTCAGGTCACGATCCGGTGATCCGTCGTTGCATCGTATAATCCAAGTATTGGATTCCTCTAGTGGTGATTCACACGTGTGCCATGTATCTCTGGACGTCGCTGAAGGTATCTCCGGGTGCTAGTGCGAAAGAGCCTTTGCTTGCAATGTCCGCCTTCAACCGCCTTGATATGGTGGAGGATCTTGCTCTCATAACTTGTGGGAGTTCTTGGTGGAAAGGGGATTCTCTCTTAGATTGAGAGTATTTCCAAATCCATTGCGCACAACAAAAATGGAACTAGAAAAGTGTTGGGTTGTGAGGATATTTATAATCGGGTTTGAGGTTAATAGATTTATGAAAATAAATAAACGCGTTACACGTTTTATTTATTTCATTAACTTTTATTGAAACCCCATGTCGAATTATTAATTCCTTGAAATGCGCCCACGCTTATTATAATTAATATCATTTAATAAAAAAACTATTATATCCTCAAAATATTGACTGGAAAACTACACAGCGTGTAATAAATAATACATGGCGTGTATCTGTTTTCCATAAAACTACACGGCGTGTATATTTAATATACACGGCATGTACTTTTATTTTCCATTTTCTCCACCACATTTACTAGACCCTGAGTAATGGCTATTTATTTCTTAAATAAATTTAACTGTATTACTCACTAATAAATATATTATTTCTCCCACAATATATTCTCTCGAATAACTTGTGTTGAAATAAATGTGATCAGGAATCCGAAAATAATTATTAAACCACATCCGGGAATAATATTTATTAAAATTGTTAAATTTATATTTAACTGAGATACATGGACACACTTAGTGTGTTACCCTCTAGGCCTCTTTCTCAGTGGCATTAGGCAGAGCCTGCCTAAAGTCAATGGTTAGCGTCTAGGAACAGGCCAAGATACCCATAGAGAAATAATTTAACACCGCAATGATGTGTCACCTCCTATGAACACTTGTCGTGAAATATAATCCCTTTGTCTCGATATCTCTAGTCAAGTGGGTTGCATGCTAGTGCCATCAACCCATGTGCTCGATTATTCTTTCTTTGATTTCTCGTAATTGAACTCGCCCATACCTTACCATGGCCATGGATTTATTTAGGCTATATCAATTCCATCAAAGGGCCTAAGATATCTACTTATGTTATGGAACAGAAGGGAAAAATACTTTCTCACATTATCTATTAATGCAGTATTACTCATGATGCACCCAACATATCCTACCTCACTGCGAACAGTGTGTCGTCACCGTTTGCATCAATACATCTAAGTGCGCGAGTTGAAATACCTATTAATCATAATATTAAAGTCTAAGGACCAATACACACGTCCACAGATAGGAACATCCAATGAAACTATGAAATGTGGATTTCCTACTGGCGGGTCTCGTTCTCATAATATCCTCCTGGATATTATTAAGGGCGCACACCATGAGAAGGTGCCTCAAATTTGTATGAGTCCTCACCCCTAATGACCTGTATTATTTGTGTCCCTCAAATAACATCATTCAGCCATAGAACATATATTCAAGAACAGTGTTATGGCCCTTGTGGGTTCTCATCAAAGCAGAGATCCACTATGACCCTTTAATGCAACAACTGCCCTTAGGATATTATCACATGCATTGTCACGCAGAAGAATAATCAAGATGTGATAAGGCATTAACTAATGAATAAAGTACAAAGTAGTTGGTTCTAGGCCACCAACTCTAACAGACTCCCACTTGGAAAAATCCAACTACTAACAACCTTTAACTCGCTAGCTCTCACATGATATTCATGCTTCTGCTGAGATAGGCCTTTAGTCATGGGGTCCACCACGTTCTCTTCCATGAACACTCTACTCACTGAAACTTCACCCCTTTTATATAAATCCCTCAAGAGGTGATACTTCCGGAGTATGTGCTTTGTCTGTTGATGTGACCTTGTTTCTTTTGCAAGAGCCACCACTGCAGTATTATCACAATACAATGTAATGGGATCTTTACTGCTAGGCACCACATCAAGCTCCTGGACAATGTTCCGAATCAATATGGCTTCCTTGGCTACATCAGAAGTCTCTATATATTCGGACTCCGCTATAGAATCAACAAAAACTGGATTGTTTGAACTCTTCTATCTCACAGCTCCTCCATTGAGACTGAAATCATATCCAGATTGTGACTTCAGATCATTTTTAACTATCTAAAAACCTGCACCAGCATACCCTTTGATGTCAAGATCCTCATCTCCTCCATACACCAGGAACATATCCTTAGTTCTTCTCAGATACTTAAGGATAGTCTTAACAGCAGTCCAATGCTGTTCCCCCAGATCTGCTTTTTATCTGCCTACCATGCTCAGGGCATAGGAAACATCAAGCCTGGTACATAACATGGAATACATGATGGATCCTATAGTCGAGGTGTATTGGATCTTGCTCATCTTATATTTATCTTGTTGTTTCTGAGGGAAACTTTTCTTAGAAATATGTAAGCCATGTGACACTAGAACCTGTCCTCTCTTGGATTGTTCCATACTAAATCTATTTAGTATCTCGTCAATGTATGTACCCTGACTTAGTCCAAGCAGCCTCTTGGATCTCTCACGAATGATCTTGATCCCTAGAATATAGGATGCTTTTCCTAATTACTTCATGGAGAAACACTTGTTCAACCAGTCCTTAATTGACTGTGAGACCTGTACATCGTTTCCAATATGTAATATGTCATCAACATATACTACTAGGATAACAATCGCATTCCCATTAAACTTCTTATAAACACATGGCTCACATTCATTCTTAATGAAACCAAATTCCTTTATGGATTCATCAAATCGAATGTTCCAGGACCTGGATGCTTTCTTCAATAAATAAATGGATTTCTGCAACTTGCAAACCCGTTTGGCTTCACCTGGTGTCATAAACCCTTCTGGTTGTGTCATATAGACATCTTCCTCAAGGTTCCCATTAAGGAGTGTTGTTTTGACATCCATCTGCCAAATCTCGTAGTCATGGTAAGATGCTATGGAAAGTACGATTCTTATGGATTTAAACATGGCAATTGGAAATAAGGTATCATCATAGTCAATTCCTTGACGCTGTCTGAATCCTTTATCCACTAGCCTTTCTTTATAGGTGCTAACTTGACCTTCCATGTCCAGTTTTCTCTTGAATACACATTTGCATCCAACATGCTTTACATCAACTGGCTCATCAACCAGAACCCAAAATTGGTTCTGATACATGGAATCCATCTCAGAATTCATAGTTTCTAGCCATCTTGCAGCTTCTGAGGTTTCTAATGCTTTTTTGTAGGAGATAGGTTTATCATTGTACAACAATAATGATTCACCATCCTCGGTGACTAGGAAACCAAATCTCTCTAGTTCCCTTACCTTTCTTGAGCTCCTACGCAGCACTTGGGTTTCTAGGACCTCTTCCACAGGGACCTGTGGAACTTGTTCCTGTACCAACTCTTGTGTATCTTGAGCATCAACTTCGTCAAAGTCAATTTGGCTCCCACTATCCTTCTTGAGGATGTTCTCCCTCTCAAGAAAGAAAGCTTGTCTGGCGACATTCACTTTCTTGTCTTGAGGGTTATATAGGTAATATCCTTTTTTCCTTGGGATATCCTATAAAGATACACTTTGTGCCCCGGGGTGCTAGTTTGTTGCCTCATAAGGCCTTAACAAATGCCTTGCATCCCCATACACGTGTATGCAAAAATGGGTTTCTTTCTACTCCATAACTCAGAGGGAATTTCATTTGCTGCCTTTATTGGTACTTGATTTAATGTGTATGCTGCAATTTGTAATGCATATCCCCAAAAGTATAATGGAAGATCAGCATGACTCATCATTGACCTCACCATTTCCAACAATGTTCAGTTCCTCCTTTCACTAACACCATTCCACTATGGTGTATAAGGAGGAGTGAGCTGAGATAGAATCCCAGACTCCCGTAGAATATCGATGAACTCTTGTTTCAGATATTCTCCACCTCGATCCGATCGAAGCTTATTTATCTTCTTACCAATATGATTCCCTACATCATTCTTGAATTTCATAGATTTCTCTAAGACTTCTGATTTATACCTCATTAAGTAGACAAATCTGTATCTACTCAAATCATCAGTAAAAGTAATGAAGTAAGAATATCCACCTCTAGCTTATACTATAAATGGTCCACATACATCCGTGTGTACTAATACTAGAAGCTTTGTGGCCCTTTCACACTGTCCACCGAAAGGCGGCTTGGTCATTTTACCTTGTAGACAAGCGTGACATCTATCAAGTGGTTTTAGCTCAATAGAGTCTAAATAGCCATCTTGACAGGGCTTTGTCAAGCGCTTCTCATTTACATGACCAAGGCGGTGATGCCACAACTGGGTGATGTATGAGTCATGTGAGTTTGTTTCATTATCGATTGCCAACACTTGTCTTTTGTAATTTAATACATACAAACCATTATTCAAATGTGCCATACCATAACATACATTGTTCTTATAAAAGAGACAACCCTTATTTCAAAACATGAAAACAAATCCATCCATATCCAAACAAGATACATAAATTATGTTCTTGGTAACACTAGGCACAAAATAACAGTTTTGTAAAACCAAAATCATGCCAGTTGTCAATGAGAGGTGATATTCGCCAATACCCAACACAGCCAGCCTTGCGCCATTGGCATCTCGATGATCCACATCTGGCGATATTTCTAAATCTAATTGGTTCCTGCATTTGAATACAGATGTGAGCCCCACAAGCTGTATCTAATACCTAATGTGTATAAATAGAAATATTTCACTCAATAACAAACACACCTTTAGCATCCCCACGCTTGTGGGTGCAGTTCCTCTTCCTGTGGCTCTGCTTGCCACATGCTAAACACACTGCCTCCCATTCCTTTCCCTGCCTATGGATCTTCCCCTTCTTGGAGGGATGGTGCTCGGGGGCTTCAGACCGTTTATAAGTCTTTGGACCCTTTTCCTTGTCCTTCCTTTTCTTTTTCACCATAAGGACCGCGGGTTTGTCATGCCCCATGTCCTTATATAGCTGGTGAATCAAGGTCAAAAGATCTGATAGACTCTTCTCATTGCCGCTCATATTATAGTTGAAAATGAAGCTAGATAAGGTCTTGGGCAGTGATGATAGGATGAGATCTGTATGAAACTCATCCGGGAATTTAATCCCTAAGATGTCCAGGGGTTCAATGTAGCGAATAAGCTTGACTACATGATGCCCAGCTAGCACAGACTCTCCAAGCTTAGTTGTAAACAAAGCATTGGAGATCTCATACCTCTCCTGCTTCGCCTTCTCTTTGTAGAGATCCTTAAGGTGAGAAATCATGCTATACGCGTCCATGTTTTCATGTTGCTTCAAGAGCTCATTGGACATGGACGATAGCATGAAACTCTGGACATCTGTGGAATTATCCATGTGTTTCATATAGAGAGATAATTCCTCATTACTGGCCTCTTTCCCAATGGCAACTAGAATAGGCTTTTCCAGCACGTACAATTTCCTTTCATGGTGAAGGATGACACGTAAATGCCTCTACCATTCTTGGAAATTGGTTCCAGTGAGATGGTTTTCCTTTACAAATATGGTTCACAATGATATGTTCGAAGTGATTTTCTTATCATTTCTACAAATTAAGATGAGAAAAGGTTTAGTACTTTATTACAATACATAGAAAAATAAATAAATTAATACTTATTAGTCTCCCACTATTTTATCAAAATTCAATAGCCCTCACCATTGATTTTGGAATATTCTGTTGCCTGAATATTCTAGTGGAAAGGATCCATATTTCCCTTCGCATTACCCCAACTAGGGTTGGTCAAGAAACTTGAAGGGTTTTAGGTAGGCATTCCAAATGCCAACTGCATTAACTCGTAGCTCCTTGATCCGCTGAGTGGACTCCCCAACCATGAAATCCTTTTATTTTGGATTTCCTCAACCTTTGCCTCTTGGTCACACCAAGTCCTGCTATGGCAATCAACCCTTGATGCGAACCAAGTCAAGTCAACCCAAAACCTTGAATTAGAATTCCCGAATAATTGAAAGCACCCCATCTCGGGTTGTTCAAGCACTTTGAACTATGGTTCGATTCTAGCCAAGATTATGGAAGGCTATACCAACTTAATATTTATTTTTAGGGATTTTATCCTTATACATAAATTTCCATTTTATTATCTTTTATTACATGCCTGTTAATATTAAGTGGGATTTACTTAAGTGATTAACCATGTCAAAGATATCATTCACGTATAATCTGGTTTTATTTTACTTCCATCTTGCATGATCATTTAATTCATTAATTGTGTGATCGTGACAACACACCCACAATAAATAAACCATGAAACTGAAAGAAATAAAATAAATGGTATGATCATGATCCTTTTCTATTGGTTATTTTATCTAGCGGTTGATAAACTAACCCAAGACCTAGAGGAAAAACACCTTGAACCTTTCAGGTTCGTGTTTACAGCTTTCCACCTATCCACTTTTATATCTCCTTGGAATGGTTTCACCTTGGCTCCTGACTTGAGCCGCCACCACTAGCTTGGGAGCTCCATCCATTACATAAGCATTTATCTCACATGCAGGTGAGGGATAAAAAGGGGTTTTTTCAAAAAGACTCCTTGGCCGCGCATGCCCTACATATTAATGAGGAGACGGCTCGCAGGCCAACAAAATTAATTTAAATAAATAAATTAAAAGAAACCATTCACATACAAAGGTCTCGGTCTAGCTCATGATCATCTATACATGCAATGATATTTATGCATAAATAAAACTAGCATTCAATTCTTTAATGGTTATTGTTTACAATAAATCACACTCAAATCAATTAATTATCTTTAATTAATCATTCCTTTTATCTTAAATCATTTTTCTGAATTTCCTTGAGATTCTCATCCATCATAATTTTAAACAAATAAATTCATTTAAAATTATCCTTGTACGTAACTTGTACCTTGGAGGCAACCCGGTGAATTCCCATTTATTACGCAAATGTTAAATTAAACACATATATATAAAACCCCTATCACGTGTTCGGCCTCAACTTTACACCTGCACCATGGTACATGTCTCAAGGGTTTGTATAATATAATAATAAATTTTAATAAATCTGTGTAATTTGGGTGTGTACACGATGTGTAGTTCCGACTATACAGTGTGTATGTTTTCTTCACCATCCATCTAAAGTATACGCCCGAGGACATGGCGTGTTAATTTACTTTGGAAATTTTCAGAGTACACAGCGTGTACAATGGGAAACACGCCGTGTAGTTTCCACATTACACAGTTTTCAGCCAGGCAAGCCGTGTACAGGGTACACAGCCCGACCCTAACCCGAAGGGACTACACACCATGTTCATTGGACCACATGGCGTGTAATCCGGAAACCATGTGCCACCTGTTTCTGGTCAACACACGACATCTTAAATTATTAGAAAGAATCCAATACATCGCCTGATTTGGCGGATCAGTCAATGCATTGAACCTATACTACACGGTGTGTAGTTCGGAATACACACTGTTTATTCTAGTGTTGTACAACCAGAAACGTTTGGCTCCTCCGGATGAGTTCCTCTATTTTATTTTAATCAAAATTAAAAGAAAAATTTGTTTCTGTGAGGTGAATGAGAAACGAGGGAGGAGGAATGGATCTCGATATTCAGATTTCCAGAACAATTAAACTTGAATTTAAATAACTAAATTATTAAATGCGAAAATCATAAATGAAAAACTAAATAATTATAATAAAAAATATGACCACTCTGATACCACTTGTAGGTTTTGGGCACAGTGGAAGCTTGTTGGTGGGTTTGCCCAACTTTAATTTTAACATTAATCAACGTTCAATCTGTGATCCGTCATGATTCAAAACGCCGAATCTTCAGAATAGAACGAAGAACGAAAAACTTAAGAGGGAATCCCAGAAACATAGATATAGGATCACCATATGTTGGTTATAATTAATTTAATTAATTCACTAGAATTACCTTTGTGGAATTATTTCTTTGATGATTTCTCCGGTCACGATTCGGTGATCCTTTGTTGCGTTGTATAATACAAGTGTAAGATTCCTCTAGCAGTGATTCACATGTGTGCCACGTATCTCTAGAAATCGCCAAAGGGAACTCTGGGTGCTAGCGTGGAAGAGCCTTCGCTTGCGATGTCCACCTTCAACCGCCTTGATCTGGTGGAGGATCTCGCTCTCGTATCTTGAGGGCGTTCTTGGTAGAAAGAGGATTCTATCTAGGCTTGAGAGTATTTCAAAATCCGTTGTGCACAAAAAAATGGCTCTAGAAAAGTGTTGGGTTGTGAGGATATTTATTATCAGGTTTGAGGTTAATAGAGTTATGATAATAAATAAACGCATTATGCGTTTTATTTATTTCATTAACTCTTATTGAAACCCCATAATGAATTATTAATTCCTTGACATGCACCCAAACTGATTATAATTAATATAATTTAATAAAAACAATATTATATCCTCAAAATCTAGACTGGAAAACTACACAGCGTGTAATAATTAATACACGGCATGTACTTGTTTTCCATAAAACTACACGGTGTGTATATTTAATATACACGGTGTGTACTTTTATTTTCCATTTTCTCCACCACATTTATTAGACCTTGAGTAATGGATATTTATTTCTTAAATAAATGTAACTGCATTACTCACTAATAAATATATTATTTCGCTCCCAATATATTCTCTCGAATAACTAGTGTTGAAATAAATGTGATCAGGCATCCTTAAATAATTATTAAACCACAGATGAGAATAATATTTATTTAACTTGTTAAATTAATATTTAACTTAGATACATGGACACAATTAGTGTGTGAACCTATAGGCCTCTTTCTCAGTGGCATTAGGCGGAGCCTGCCTAAAGTCCAAGGTTAACATCTAGCAACATGCCAAGGCACCCATAGAGAAATAAGTTAATGCCACAAAGACATGTCACCTCTTACAAATGCTTACTGTGTAATATAATCCCTTTGTCTCGATATATCTAATGTAACGCCCCGGCCCCAGCTACCCAGAGTCGGTGCATTACTTCGTAACATTGGCATGATCATAAGAAAGATCAAATCTCGAAAGACCGATTGGTTTAGTAGCCTTGGAAACACTAGATATATTCATAAGTTTTACATTACATCATAAAATGAAAAACTACTACAACAACATAATGTCTCCACAGTCCACACTATTATCCCCTCATAATATCCCTGCAGGTCATTCATAACTTACTTCTTCACTTCCTAGGAAAAATAAAACATAGAAAAGGGGTGAGCTCAAATGCCCAGTAAGGATAACAATATAGAGGAACATTCAAAATAAGCATAAAAATTTAAGGCAATGCATTACTAAAACAAAAGCCTTTCAAACTTGAACTTACAACATAGTATGGAATAAATAAAATGAAATAATTCCATTTACTTATTCACATGGATATTCTACTAATTGAATAATCACATGAAAAATCAATAACCACTTTCATAATGATGGAATGCATAATGCTGAACTTTAATTTCTTTGTCAAGGCCTCGTCCCAAGACCTTGGGGCTAACTGTAACCGGAACCCAACCCGGAGTGCCTCTAATAACCGGACACCAACCCGGAGTGCCTCTAATAACCGGACACCAAACCGGAGTGCCTCTAATAACCGGACACCAACCCGGAGTGCCTCTAATAACCGGAGACCAAACCGAAGTTCCTCTAATAACCAGAGACCAAACCGGAGGGCTTACTTTTACCAGTCCCCAACCCGGAACATACTTTTCTAACACATTCATCTGAATGAAAGGTTGAAATATAACATAAACATTCGGATTACAAATAACTTATGAAATTTCAATACTCTAAACAAAAACCATGAGTGATATAATAATAACTTATCCACAGTCAAAAATATCACAAAACCTTCAAGAAAATATGGATGTTTTGTATCATAATAAATCAACTTCAAATAAGCTTAAAATCCATCAAAGGATGTTGACATAGATGAAATAAAGACTATTTTAGAGAAATATCTATTTTTTTTGAAATCATTTTAAAAGTAACATAATTATAAAATAATACATTCAATTTGAAAATATTCTTATAAGCTTGTAAGGGAAGCTTTGATGATTTTATTACGGCGGAAAATAACCGCACCCGCCGTATAAGTTAAAAAAACATTCTTATCTTAATTCTGTCGAAAAGGTTAAAAAGGACCTTGTTTTGAAAACGACCGAAAGATTCCTTTAAAAACCACTTATAAAAGTCAAAAAGGGTATAAATTACTTTAAATCATATTCTAGTAAATAGTAAAAATGTTTTGAAATACATTTTTAAGAAACATGGATGTGGATGATAAAGAGATCCCAGTAGATTATTACGTATAAACAACCTCGGATAATGAAGAGATTGTAAAATAACCCTTACCTTGTACTTTTCCTTGGTTGGGGTAGGTTAACCTCCTGTATAATGGTGAAATAATTGTTATTAAATTATACAAGAATCATATATATTAATATGATATCATATATGATCTTTTAACATTGATTTGTTAATAATATCTTAGTATTATCGTCGTTTCGGGTGATAATCGATTCGTTTTTCTTAAATGTTTGGTTACGTAAGACATGTTTGTAATGGATATATTATATATTATTCATAATCATAATGATATTAACATTATTTTTAACCCTAAAATGAGAATAAGACTTGAATGGATACGATGGAGAATGAATCTCATCGCGTTCGTGGAGACGGTAGTCCGTACGTACGCACAAACGCTACTTCCATTTAATTTTTATTTTAAAAGAATCGAATCCAAATGATACATATGTATATTACTATTCCAGTATAATATAATATTTTATATATGTTACTTAAGTTCATTAACACCATCCTTTATACGTTCCATGTGTGGTATGAACGAGTCATATCATTTTAAGGGGGCGGTAGTCCGCACTTCCTCAAATGAAATTATCGTATGTATATACAACATGAAACGAATAATGATATGAAATAAAATGGAATTACAGAAGCTTATATATAAAATATGTATATCATTAATATCATATTTAATTACAGTGCCATCATAATGGCCACCATGAGAGGCGGTAAGATGTATTTGAACAATCATCGTTTCGTGAGGCGTTAGTTTGCCATCCACAGAAACATTATGTTCATCATCCATTAGATGGAGTTGTGTGTATGTGTAGTTTGAATCCTTCTTATAACAACATCCTAGTATATTTTGGATACTGGTGTTGTTACAAAAGAAAGGGAATAAAAAGAGTTTGGGGGTTGGAGAAGCAAAATAAATGAAAATAATTTAAGAGAAATTGTTACCTTTAATTTAGGTAACTCACTTTGGTTGGAACCAAAGGACTTCTTTAAATGCTTTCTGCCTAAGGGGAAGCTTCAAGGAGGAGGATATGGATTTGGGGAGCTTATTTGGGCAGGGTTTGGACGAGCCAAGTGGCTTGAGAGGTGTGAGGAATGAGTAGAAGTGGTCTCCTTTTATAAGGGAGAGGAGGGGCTCTTTAGAAAAGAGTGAAAGTATTACTTCATAATATAATTATATTCGGTTTATAATGGTCCAGAAATAATTTAGGTCGACGATAATATGACTCATATTCTAAATAACATCAACCAATAAGAATTGGACAGGTTTTAGTTAATATTTTAATCATTATAATCTTATTTATTTAAATGATTTATTAATGAGGTAAACATTTCATCATTATTGTGTCATTAATAATTTAAATTATTTGAAGTCTAAAAATTATAAATAAAATATCATTATGTAGGAAATCTTTTTATCTTTCTAATGAATATTTATAATCGAAAATACAACATGTATAACCCTATGTAAAAATTGTTCTTCTAAAAGATGTAAGCTTATGCCATTTTTTATTTTTGTTTTAACTTTATTAATATAATGTGTCCCTACCACATACAAGTGGATCCAAGGGGTCCCCAAATCGACCCAAGGATGCCCATGGTCGGGTATGTGTCCACCAATAAGGTTAGGACACGTTTTAGGGTAATTTTGTATTATTATAATATTATTTTTTAACCCTTATTTACCGGATTTACCCTTAACCATGGAAAATAAAATATTTACCACAGTAATTATTCAAAATGTCTAAAAATAAAAGTTACATATTTACACAATCTGGACATCCTGATTCCAAATATGGAATCCATTTTTCTAAATTCAAAACACAGAAGTGGCAGAAATTAATTTAAAATTAATTCCCGCTGTCAAAACAAAAAGCGTGTTTTTAAGAGGTAATAACTATCAAAAGATTGACACTTGTTTATGTTCAGTTTAATTGTAAAATTATGTCCAATGACCAAAATTATATTAAATGGTTAAAGTATATTCCAAATATACTTTAAAACCACTCAAATTCACAATTTATCACTATTAATTATTTTGATTAAAAAAGTTGTTTTTAATTAAAATTTAGTAATTTTCACTATTCATCAAAATATGAAAGTTATCCGAAAGGTACCAAAATTTCACCTTAGGCTAAATTCGATATTCCGAATCCAAAAATTAAGTCCATTTTAAAATATAAAATATATATAATTTCAAAATTAAGGTATTACTTTTTATAACGGCTAGTTTGATTGGTTGTGGCGTGTGTTAGAACTCGAGGTTGCGTACAACACACGCTATCGCATTATTTGAAGGGAAACGTACCGTGGAAGCTTGGGGTGTTACATTATCCCCTCCTTCAAATAATTGCGTCCTCGCAATTTCTAGGGTATTACTGCAGAAAAAGACTCGGGTGGTTCTTCATCATAAGTTCCTCGGGTTCCCACGTTGCCTCTTCCATCTTATGATTTCTCCACAAAACTTTTACCAGACGCGTCGTCCGGTTTCTCAGTACTTGTTCTCTTGTATCAAGAATCCTGACAGGCTCTTCACAATAAGACAGATCGGGTTCCAGTTCTAATTCCTCATAGGTGAGTACATGCGTTGGGTCAGGCATGTATTTTCTCAACAGAGATACGTGGAAGACATCGTGAACTTTGGAGAGACTTGGCGGCATTGCCAATCGGTAAGCTACAGCCCCAATTCGTTCTAGAATTTCGAAAGGTCCGATGTACCTGGGACTCAATTTACCTTTCTTACCAAAACGTATGACTCCCTTCCACAGAGATACCTTCAGGAAAACATGATCACCGACTTGAAATTCCAAATCCTTCCTTCGATTATCGGCATAGCTCTTCTGCCTACTTTGAGCTGCTTTGATGTGATTTTGGATTACTTTCACCTTTTCCACCGTTTCCTCCACCATTTCTGGGCCTACAAGTTTTCTTTCACCAACGCCATCCCAATAGGTTGGTGTACGACATCTCTTTCCGTATAACGCTTCATATGGTTCCATCTGTATACTCGAATGGAAGCTATTGTTATAGGAAAATTCTACCAGTGGTAAATATTGATCCCACATATCCTGAAAGTCAAGTGAGCAAGATCTCAACATGTCTTCTAGGGTTTGAATAGTCCGTTCTGATTGTCCATCTGTCTGAGGGTGGTAAGCAGTGCTCAAATGAAGTTCAGTATCCAAGGATTTCTGAAGACTTTTCCAAAATCTTGAAGTAAAACGGGGATCACGATCAGAAACAATCGATAGGGGTACTCCATGAAGTCTCACAACTTCATTAATGTATAGTCTCGCTAGACGTTCCAGGGGTAGATCTTCTCTTATAGCAATAAAATGTTCTGACTTGGTAAGATGATCAACAATAACCCATATTGCATCGTTCCTTCTAGGAGTCTTTGGTAGCCCCATGACAAAGTCCATCGTAATATTGTCCCATTTCCACTCCGGTATGGGAAGAGGTTGCATGACTCCTCCAGGCTGTTGCCTTCCAGCTTTCACTTGTTGACAAACCATACATCTTGACATAAAATCAGCAATCTCCCTCTTCATGTTGTCCCACCAAAAATGTTCCTTCAAATCTCTATACATTTTGGTTCTCCCAGGGTGTATAGAGAAATTGGAACTATGAGCATCATCCAGCAATTCCCTTTTCAGATCAGGTATATCGGGAACACAAAGTCTCTTCCCGAATTTCAAAATTCCATCTTCATACACAAAGTCTCTCAATATTCCATCATTCACAGCTTTAATCTTCTTCTGAAATTCTTCATCATCGGTTTGAGAACTCTTAATCTTTTCTAGTAAAGATGGTTTGGCAACCATTTGAAAAATCATTGATGTTTCACCTTCCCTGGTTATTCCCATGTCCATCTTCACTAGATCCATGAAAATTGGATCCCTTTCAATTCTCATATTGTTCAAAACTCCATGGTCTTTTCTACTCAAAGCATCTTCCACCTTGTTTGCCTTCCCCGGGTGGTAGTGTATCGTACAATCATAATCCTTGAGTAATTCAAGCCATCTCCTTTGCCTCATGTTGAGTTCTTTTTGTGAGAAAATATACTTCAAAATCTTGTGATCAGTATAAATCTCACATTTTTCACCATAGAGGTAGTGTCTCCATATCTTCAAAGCAAAGATCACAGCTGCTAACTCAAGATCATGAGTAGGATAGTTTTGTTCATGAATTTTCAACTGTCATGATGCATATGCAATAACTCTATCATTCTGCATAAGGACACAACCAAGTCCTTTCTTTGATGCATCACTATAAACAACGAACCCATCATTCCCCGATGGTAGAGTCAATATCGGAGCATTGACTAATCTTCTCTTAAGTTCTTCGAAACATTCTTCACACTCTTTTTTCCAAACAAATTTAACCCCTTTACGTGTGAGCTTCGTTAATGGGTTAGCCAATCGGGCAAAATTCTGGACGAAACGTCGATAATAACCTGCCAAACCAATAGAACTACGTACCTCAGTTATACTCGTAGGTGCTGGCCATTATTGGATTGCCTTGGTCTTAGATGGATCAACATAGATTCCATCTTTAGAGACAATATGGCTAAGAAAAGAAATATCCTGAAGCCAGAATTCACACTTGCAAAACTTCCCATATAATTCATGCCTCATCAGAGTCTTCAAGATAATGCGCAAGTGATTTTCATGATCTTCGTAGGTTTTGTAGTATACCAAGATATCATCAATAAATACCACCACAAATTCATCGAGATACTCCTTGAAAACTCTATTCAACAGATCCATGAATACAGAGGGTGCATTAGTCAACTCAAACGGCATTACAGTAAACTCGTAATGCCCGTACCTGGTTCGAAATGCTGTCTTCAGAATGTCTTCCTTCTTCACACACAACTGATGGTATCCAGATCGAAGTTCAATCTTTGAAAAGTATTGAGCTCCATGCAGTTGGTCAAATAAATCATCAATACGAGGTAGGGGATACTTGTTCTTTATCGTTATAGCATTGATCTCCCTGTAGTCAATACATAACCTCATATATCCATCTTTCTTTTTAACAAAAAGAACAGGGGCTCCCCATGGAGAAACACTAGGGCGAATAAATCCCTTATTACTCAATTCCTCTAGTTGTTTTTTAGTTCGACTAATTCTACAGTGGCCATTCTATAAGGGGTCTTCGATATAGGCCTTGATCCAGGAATCAAATCAATGGAAAACTCAACTTCTCGTTCTGGAGGATGTCCAGGTAAATCTTCCGGAAATACATCTACAAATTCTTTCACAACAGGTACATCCTCTATTTGAACATTCCTTTCCTCACCGACAGTTATTTCATTCTCTTCCTCCCCAATAATTGAATTAAGTTGAGCTACTGGGGGTGGATCTAAATAAGAATTAGGTGGTGACGATTCTTCTCTAAAAATAAGGTGTTCCTTATCATTATCATCAATAATCGTAACCTCTTTCTTATTACAATAAATCTTCGCATCATAGTCCAGAAGCTAGTCCATACCAAGGATTATATCAAACTCAATCATAGGTATGATGATGAGATCAGCAGATAAAGAAAATTTATGTGCTCTAATGGGGACTGATTCACAAAACTTTGTTGCAATGATACTTCCCTTAGGAGTTTTAACTGACAACTCCCTTATTAAATCAAATTGGAAATATCTAATTTTCTTAGCAAACTGGGAAGATATGAAACAATGCGATGATCCAGAATCAAATAATGCATTTTCTAAACTTGAGGAAACCATTAAATTACCTGCCACCACGTCTTTCGGAGCTTCTACCTCAGTAGTAGTGATAGCATAAGCCTGGCCTTGATCCCTTGGCCTTTTCTGAGGTAAGTTCTCCTGACGCTTAGGACATTCATTTTCATAATGCCCCATCTCCCTGCAATTGTAGCACTGAACGTTGGTAGCTTCCTTCTTCCCCTTGAAATCACGAGTTTGGTGGCCTTTTTCACCACACTTGTAACAGACTCCCATTCCCTTCAAGCAAGTACCAGGGTGTTTCTTCCCACATTTACCACAGGATGGATATTCAACCTTTCCCTTCTTCCCCTTATTTCCATTCCCAAATTGATCAGCATGTCTCTTCTTCTCTTGCTTTGCTTTAAAGTCATAAGACTTAGAGAATTCCTTTTCGGTCTTGATATCACATGAGACAATGTCTTCGTACGATGAAAAGGAATGTGAGACTAATGCTCGATAGAGAAATGGTTTTAACCCATCAAAGAAACGATCAATCTTACTTCTTTGGTTACGTATATAATCACCAGCGTACCTTGCTAACCTTGTAAAGTTAGCCTCATATTTTGCGACATTCTCATCCTCCTTCTATCTCAGACTTAGAAATTGCCTTTCCATATCTGCTCGATGGTCGCGAGGGAATTATTTTTATAAAAATAGATCTTTGAACTCCCTCCATTCCATATTTGATACTTCATCATCTTCCTTCATGTTTTGAATCAATGACCAACATTGATCAGCATCTCCAGTGAGGCGGTAAACTGCCATGATAACTTTTTCCCTTTCACTACTCCCAAAGCCTGAAATATTTTCTCTAGGGAATTTATCCATTGCTCAGCTACTAAAGGATTTGTATTCCCATTGAACGTTGGTGGTTTTTGCCTCATGAATCGATCTAACATTGATCCTCCATGCTGCGGATCAGGGTGCTCCATACGGGTAAGGTTATTATTCATAACCTGAGTAAGTTGTCCCAGTATGGTGATTAGCTGATCGGCACCAGTTGCATCACCAGCCCCACTATAATTATCTTGAGCAGGAGGGAAATCCCTACATGGAGTGCGTGCATTGATACGGTTTCCATTTCTTCCACTAGGCGCCATTTCTAAACAATGGCATAAACTAGATCAGTTTATGAATCAAAATACATAATCCTATACTTATAAAACACTTAACATAAATTGAACTATTTATGGATATAATCCATAATCATAAGAATGTTTTCTTTGAGGAAGTATATACTCATAATCCCTTCAAAATGATTAGTAAAGAAAAATGAGAGTTATCCTAAGCATATCCCCCGGGAGTGTTGTAACCAAGAGTGCAACATGGCCCGTTGTCGTGCACCAGTTCCCGTTCGAGTCTAGCTCAAAGCGGTGTTTTTGGGTTTTACCCCTAGGTACATCTGTGCCAGAGCCGCCTCTACCTGCTCGTATCCAGACAGGGATGTATTGCTCGGAAAACTCACAAAATCTCTACAATACCAAAATTCTAGGAAGTTCTTCTATACTAATCCTCAAAGTTCATCTTAGGTTTACATGCTCTAATCAGAGTTTATCTAAATATAGCTTCCAAGGTTTGTACTAAACTTCCTCTGATACCAACTGTAATGCCCCGACCCCAGCTACCCAGAGTCGGTGCATTACTTCGTAACATTGGCATGATCATATGAAAGATCAAATCTCGAAAGACCGATTGGTTTAGTAGCCTTGGAAACACTAGATATATTCATAAGTTTTACATTACATCATAAAATAAAAAACTACTACAACAACATAATGTCTCCACTATCCACACTATTATCCCCCCATAATATCCCTGCAGGTCATTCATAACTTACTTCTTCACTTCCTGGGAAAAATAAAACATAGAAAAGGGGTGAGCTCAAATGCCCAGTAAGGATAACAATATAGCGGAACATTCAAAATAAGCATAAACATTTAAGGCAATGCATTACTAAAACAAAAGCCTTTCAAACATGAACTTTCAACATGGTATGGCATAAATAAAATGAAATAATTCCATTTACTTATTCACATGGATATTCTACTAATCGAATAATCACATGCAAAATCAATAACCACTTTCATAATGATGGAATGCATAATGCTGAACTTTAATTTCTTTGTCAAGGCCTCGTCCCAAGACCTTGGGGATAACTGTAACCGGAACCCAACCCGGAGTGCCTCTAATAACCGGACACCAACCCGGAGTGCCTCTAATAACCGGAGACCAAACCGGAGTTCCTCTAATAACCGGAGACCAAACCAGAGGGCTTACTTTTACCGGTCCCCAACCCGGAACATACTTGTCTAACACATTCATCTGAATTAAAGGTTGAAATATAACATAAACATTCGGATTACAAATAACTTATGAAATTTCAATACTCTAAACAAAAACCATGAGTGATATAATAATAACTTATCCACAGTCAAAAATATCACAAAACCTTCAAGAAAATATGGATGTTTTGTATCATAATAAATCAACTTCAAATAAGCTTAAAATCCATCAAAGGATGTTGACATAGATGAAATAAAGACTATTTTAGAGAAATATCTCTTTTTTTTGAAATCATTTTAAAAGTAACATAATTATAAAATAATAAATTCAATTTGAAAATATTCTTATAAGCTTCTAAGGGAAGCTTTGACGATTTTATTACGGCGGAAAATAACCGCACCCGCCGTATAAGTTAAAAAAACATTCTTATATTAATTCTGTCGAAAAGGTTAAAAAGGACCTTGTTTTTAAAACGGCCGAAAGATTCCTTTATAAACCACTTATGAAAGTCAAAAAGGGTATAAATGACTTTAACTCATATTCTAGTAAATAGTAAAAATGTTTTGAAATACATTTTTAAGAAACATGGATGTGGATGATAAAGAGATCCCAGTAGATTATTACGTATAAACAACCTCGGATAATGAATAGATTGTGAAATAACCCTTACCTTGTACTTTTCCTTGGTTGGGGTAGGTTAACCTCTTGTATAATGGTGAAATAATTGTTATTAAATTATACAAGAATCATATATATTAATATGATATCATATATGATCTTTTAACATTGATTTGTTAATAAAATCTTAGTATTATCGTCGTTTCGGGTGATAATCGATTCGTTATTCTTAAATGTTTGGTTACGTAAGACATGTTTGTAATGGATAGATTATATCTTATTCATAATCATAATGATATTAACATTATTTTTAACCCTAAAATGAGAATAAGACTTGAATGGATACGATGGAAAATGAATCTCATCGCGTTCGTGGAGACGGTAGTCCGTACGTACGCACGAACGCTACTTCCATTTAATTTTTATTTTAAAAGAATCGAATCCAAATTATACATAGGTATATTACTATTACAGTATAATATAATATTTTATATATGTTTCTTAAGTTCATTAACACCATCCTTTATACATTCCATGTGTGGTATGAACGAGTCATATCATTTTAAGGGGGCGGTAGTCCGCACTTCCTCAAATGAAATTATCGTATGTATATACAACATGAAATGAATAATGATATGAAATAAAATGGAATTAAATAAGATTATATATAAAATATATATCATTAATATAATATTTAATTACAGTGCCATCATAATGGCCACCATGAGAGGCGGTAATATGTATTTGAACAATCATCGTTTCGTGAGGCGTTAGTTTTCCATCCACAGAAACATTATGTTCATCATCCATTAGATGGAGTTGTGTGTATGTGTAGTTTGAATCCTTATTATAACAACATCCTAGTATATTGTGGATACTGGTGTTGTTACAAAAGAAAGGGAATAAAAAGAGTTTGGGGGTTAGAGAAGCAAAATAAATGAAAATAATTTAAGAGAAATCGTTACCTTTAATTTAGTTAACTCACTTTGGTTGGAACCAAAGGACTTCTTTAAATGCTTTTTGCCTAAGGGGAAGCTTCAAGGAGGAAGATATGGATGTGGGGAGATTATTTGGATAGGGTTTGGACAAGCCAAGTGGCTTGAGAGGTGTGAGGAATGAGTAGAAGTGGTCTCCTTTTATAAGGGAGAGGAGGGGCTCTTTAGGAAAGAGTGAAAGTATTACTTTATAATATAATTATATTCGGTTTATAATGGTCCAAAAATCATTGAGGTCGAAGATAGGATGACTCATATTCTAAATAACATCAACCAATAAGAATTAGACAGGTATTAGATAATATTGTAATCATTATAATCTTATTTATTTAAATGATTTATTAATGAGATAAACATTTCATCATTATTGTGTCATTAATAATTTAAATTATTTGATGTCTAAAAATTATAAATAAAATATCATTATTTAGGAAATCTTTTTAGCTTTCTAATGAATATTTATAATCGAAAATCCAACATGTATAACCCTATGTAAAATTTTTTCTTCTAAACGATGTAAGCTTATGCCATTTTTATTTTTATTTTAACTTTATTAATATAATGTGTCCCTACCACATACAAGTGGCTCCAAGGGGTCCCAAAATCGACCAAAGGATTCCCATGGTCGGGTATGTGTCCACCAATAAGGTTAGGATACGTTTTAGGGTAATTTTGTATTATTATAATATTATTTTTTAACCCTTATTTACCGGATTTACCCTTAACCATGGTAAATAAAATATTTACCACAGTAATTATTCAAAATGTCTAAAAATAAAAGTTACCTATTTACACAATTTGGAAATCCTGATTCCAAATATGGAATCCATTTTTCTAAATTCAAAACACAGAAGTGGAAGAAATTAATTTAAAATTAATTCCCGCTGTCAAAACAAAAAGAGTGTTTTTAAGAGGTAATAACTATCAAAAGATTGACACTTGTTTATGTTCGGTTTAATTGTAAAATTATGTCCAATGGCCAACATTATATTAAATGGTAAAAATATATTCTAAATATACTTTAAAACCACTCAAATTCACAATTTATCACTATTAATTATTTTGATTAAAAAAGTTGTTTTTAATTAAAATTTAGTAATTTTCACTATTCATCAAAATATGAAAGTTATCCGAAAAGTACCAAAATTTCACCTTAGGCTAAATTCGATATTCCGAATCTAAAAATGAAGTAAATTTTAAAATATAAAATATATATAATTTCAAAATTTATGTATTACTATTCATAACGGCTAGTTTGATTGGTTGTGGCGTGTGTTAGAACTCGAGGTTGCGTACAACACACGCTATCACATTATTCGAAGGGAAACGTACCGTGGAAGCTTGGGGTGTTACATATAATCAAGCGGGTTGCATTCTAGTACCATCAACCCATGTGATCGATTATTCTTTCTTTGATTTCCCAGAATTGAACTTTCCCATACCTTACCATGGCCATGGATTTATTTAGGCTATATCAATTCCATCAAAGGGCCTACGATATCTACTTCCGTTAAGGAATAGAAGGGTCAAATCCTTTCTCTCATTATCTATTAATGCGGTATTACTCGTGACGCACCAAACATATCCTACCTTGCTGCGAATAGTGTGTCATCATAGTTTTCATCAATACATATAGGTGCGCGAGTTTTAATACCCATTAATAATAATAATATTAAATTCTGAGGACCAATACACACTTCCGTAGATAGGAACATCCAATGACACTATGAAATGTGTATTTCCTACTGGCGGGTCTCGTTCTCTTAATATCCTCCAAGATATTACCAAGGGCGCACACCATGAGAAGGTGCCTCAATGTTTTAGGAGTCCCCACCCCTAATGACCTGTATTATTTGTGTCCCTCAAATAACATCATTCGGCCATAGAACATATATTCAAGAACAGTGTTATGGCACTTCCGGGTTCTCATCATAGCAGGGATCCGCTATGACCCTTTAATGCAACAGTTGTCCTTAGGACATTATCACATGTATTGTCATGTAGAAGAATAATCAAGATGTGATAAGGCATTTATTATTGAATAAAGTACATTGTAGTTGGTTCTAGGCCACCAAATCCAACATCAACATGGTACTTGGTGGAATTTGGCGTGTCAACACTTGGCTTGAGAATCGGAACCTCCTAGAATCGAGCGTGCTTTGTGAAAACCCTGCGGCTATCTATGAACTATTGACTATTCCTAGATCATGTGTTGGTCCAATAGTTCTGATGAATGTTTCTAGATCATGTGTTGGTCCGATAGTTCTAAATTCTATTCCTGGATCATGTGTTGGTCCGATAGAATAGCTGGACCTAGATCATGTCTTGGTTTGACAGCTCTGATGACTGTTCCTGGATCATTTGTTGGTCCGATAGTTCTAACTGCTGTTCCTCGATCATGTGTTGGTCTGACAGAATAGCTGGACCTGGATCATGTGTTGGTCCGACAGTTATGATGACTATTCCTGAATTATGTGTTGGTCCGACAGTTCTAACTTCTGTTCCTATATCATGTGTTGGTCAGACAAAATAGCTGGACCTAGATCTTGTGGTTGTCCGACAGCTCTGACGACTGTTCTTGGATCACGTGTTGGTCCGAAATTTCTAACTTCTATTCCTGGATCATGTGTTGGTCTGGCAGAATATCTGGACCTAGATCATGTGTTGGTCGGAAATCTCCAATGACTGTTCTTGGATCTTGTGTTGGTCCGACAATTATGACTTCTGTTCCTAGATCATGTATTGGTCTGACAGAATAGCTGGTCCTGGATCATGTGTTGGTCTGACAGCTCTGATGATTCAGTGGCTATATCTGATCATCTCTATCTCTCTACATAATTTTTATACCTGTGTGATCTGAGTCAGTGACTTTTGTGTTTTCCTCAAGATTGAGATAGATTACTTGATAACTTAGATATATGTATGAGCATATACCTAAGTGGGGTTATCTGTTGATTTAATACTTTGTGATTTATCCTTATTGGATTTTGAGAGACCTTGAGGGTCTCGGGGTTCCTACTAAGTATCATTATACTCACCCCTGCACGGGCTATGCCCGCACCTCATTGTGTTGGATGTAGACAATGGATAGTGATGACTGAGGCTGAGAGCACCAGGACCAGATAGTACCTGGAGGTGGACCATACGACGTGACGATACAAGGAGGAGACTGACAGACCTGGAGTTCTAAGGAGGTGATCTGTACATACCCTTCAGTTAGGAACCTCAAAGTAAAACTCAACAACAACTTTTCATTTCTTTAGTTTTTCTTTCTTTTTCCTTGTACTTTATAGTTGGTCTTGTATTTCTGGCCCCCTTTTACTTTCAGTACACTTTGTTATATAGTTTTACTTAGTGTTTTGCTTCCATCTTGTACTCTTTTGTGTGTGTTTTCTGGTTATAAAGGCAATGCCTTCCCAGTTTTAGGGATTTATGCCTTTGGTGCTAGTCGCCAGCCCCTGGCCTATGGAAGGTGGGCTTGGGGTAGTCACAACATGAGCCTCGGGCGATGGGTCATGACAACATGATCGTTACTTAATTAAAAGTACAATAAGAATTCATCGGTGAAAAACAACCCAAATCCTTAATTACCAATGTTTCCTCCCACTATTGTAGCAACGTAACCTATTGAATATCTTGGGATTTTCCTCCCACCAATCACCTCACCACACTAATCCAAAACCAGATGGTCTCTCACAAAAACCACAACTGAGTTCTCAAACTAAGGTATTATCACTACCCAAACTACCCACATTATGGGCCTAACAAAAAATGGGATTTTTATTCTATAGAATTAACATATTTTATAATATGTATTTATGAAAAACCATATCAAGTCTTCCCCCCTTTTCCAACCACACAGCCAGAACCAAGGTAATCTCTTTACCCTTTAATATCCTACACCTAGTTCATGCATAACAATGGTATACACATTACCATTATTCAATTTTATCATTTAGAAACTCATTTATTCTCATCTTTCATCATTTTCAAATATTTCTCAATTTCATGTTAGGTAGTATTTTTAGTTCCATTTAATAAGCAAGTAAAAATAACTCATGTTCAATAACTTACCTAAATCCCATTTTCCCAAGTGTGCCAACAATGATGCCTGCCACAAAATAATATTGAGTTTCAATAATGATTCCTACTAACCCAACTCTCATTCCATTATGGGACATGATTCATTCTCAAAAAATCTAAAAAAATACTAGTCATATCACACAACAAGTTCATCACCCAAGGTGAAATTATATTCAACCGCAATAGCAAACAACAGTAAGAACAATCCAACCCTGAGTTCTTGGGTTCTCCCCTGTACATGGGGTAGTTACTCCCTGGTACGAGCTCATAACCAAGCTCAGACTCTTACTATTCTCTTTTATAACTTTCCCAACCAATAATAAAAAATAATATGAAAATAAAACTCATCTGAAAGAACATTGTAATATCCCGTATCGGGTTCCATGCACTGGTTCCCTGATCCATACCGCCATATAACCTCAGGCACACCTCCCCATACACTAGAGGTTTCCAAATAGTAGTGAGGGTCTGTTAAGATAGTCATGATGAGAATATAACATATTTTATCAAATTAAAACACTAGAAGAAATAAATAATCAAATGTGGAGGAATATATAATCATGAAAAAAACCAATGTTACAAGATAATAAAAATAGAAAATACAATATTTAACTAAAAGGGAAAACATGAAAATATATATTTCATGTCTCTAAAATGAAAAAACCAAAAGAGAGAAACTAACGACTCTCATTTGGGTCCCAAAATACTTTTGGTTCCCTCATCCCTGATTTATCCCCAAATAAGCTATCTAATATGGGCCTTTTCCCATAATATGTCTAGAAAACATAAAGCCTATTCAGGTACTAATCATGCATCCCAAGTAGGGTATGAGTACAACTTAGTAGGCCAACACCAATGATGTCTAAAACAAATCCAATCAATAATGGATTATGAAGTTATGTAATGAAAAAAATACAAGTAATAAAGTAAACTGTTTACATTTATTTAGTATATCTTCATTTAGCCACATATTCACCCATGTTCCCATGGACACCCAAACAACAATACATTATTAGACCTGCATCGGAGTCTGATATATCCACCAGGGATGTCATAATTATGAATTTCCATCATTCCATCCATTATCATAATCAATATGACATTTATAAAAAACCTAAATAATGAAATCTGTCCCGAATGAGTAATGTGCACTATGGGCTATAACCTCAAGAATCTATAGTGAGTAATACAAGGAAAATGTTAAATGATTTCTTGAAAAAAAGGGGAATTATCCTTAGCCTTTCCCCTAAAATGATCACATGATCCTTCTAAAAAAACAAAAGCTCACAAAGTTATCTTCCTTGAAGGCTCACACAGTCCTTTATAAAACAAAGAGAAGCTCACACAATATTCTTCTTTAAAGGCTCACAAGGTCCTTAGAAACTAAATCAAAATCTCACACAATCTTCCCAGTTAACCCCTTTCTCACTCCTTGGTTATCCTACATGCTACTCCCTTCCAATATAATCACAACCAATATTCATTTCACAAATAATTCCTTATTAAATTCACAAATTAATCATATATGTCCCTTTAATTAATTCAACAATTAATTGTTAATTACATCTCCATTAATTAATTAAACAATTAATTAACTACATCTATTACATTAATTAATTTACCAATTAATTTATCATAAAAAATTTCCATTAATTAATCCAATTATTAATTAATCACATCAAGTTAATTAATTAATTTCCACAATTAATTAATCATAAAAATTCCTTCAATTGATTCATCAATTAATTGGTCACTTAAACCCTATTAATTAATTCTAAAATTAATTATCTACATTCATTCCATTAATTAATTAACCAATTAATTAATCATAACACATTTAAATTAGTTAATTTAATGAGTAATTAATCTCAAAAAGCTCATTAATTTGTTTCCACAATTAAATAATCATAACAACCCCTTCAATTAATTCGTCAATTAATTGGTCACCTTAAATCAGATAATTAATTCGTTAATTAATTAACTACATCCATTCCATTAAATAATTCACAAATTAATTAATCATAACACATTTCCATTAATTAATTAAATGATAAATTAATCACATAAATTTCATTAATTAATTTCCAAAATTAATTAATCATTCCAAATCCTTTCCTTAATTCAACAATTAAATAACCCTATCCATACCATTTTTTCAAAAGAGATGAGACCATGCTTATAAAATCAAGTCTTTATTACTGAACCAAAACAAACCACTTAAAAAATTATGAAAATAGGAGTCTTATCACAATCCCTCTTGAAAAGAGGTAAAAAATCATCGAGAAGCTGATCAGACCAAAGAAAATCAACATCACCAACACCTTTATTTTCAATGCCATATGACACTGAATTAGCTTCTCGATATGTGAGAGTAATGATATGATGTTTTAAATTAAGAGAATCGAAGAAATTGATCCAATGATTAGTGAGATTCAAAGATAAGTAATGAGATCCCAACCTGATAGCTGAAATAATAGTTGTAGAATCACCCTCAATATAGATATTATTCCAGTCGTGCCTCTTACCTTTTTCCACCACCATAATAACACCAAGAATCTCATCCTCAATTGAAGAGGCAATACCACAAGAACCATGAAAATAGCCAAGAACACCTCCTAGGTGATCTCTAAAGATATAATTATAGCCAGAGGGGACCATATTGCCATGAGAATCCCCATCACAGTTGACTTCAATCCATCCAAAATAGGTTTCTTCCATAAAACATCCAAAGTAAAAAATGGTGGATGAAAAGAAACCTTTACTCCAAACCTTTTTAAAACAGTCAAGTCATGAATTAAATTAGAGCATAAATGTTTGCATGGAATTCTAGCCACACAAAACGAAACAAGAATACGATAAAGTGAAGTGGATAATTGTGGACATACCTGATTTAATGAATCAACCCTGATGAATCAACCTATAATTATTCAAACAGTTGAGTGGAAAGAGAGTGGGACCCATAGCTCTTAATGAAATCTCTAATGAGGAGAATCTTCGGTTGTATGATTTCTAACAATTATTTAATAACTTTCCACATCAAAGTAGTCAGAACACAACAATGGAAAAGATGATCCACAACCTCCATTTTCCAATGGAAAAGAATACATAAGAAGAATAAAGAAATTCCACAATTTTGAAGATAACAATCAGTTGGAATTTTATGATGAGTAACTCTACAAGAAAATATAAATAGATATGGATTAATGAAATTCCTGTACAACCCTTTCATCCACAAAAAGTCAACATTTAAATTCAAGAGAACCTAAAAACAACTTAGAGGAAACAAAACCATTAAAAGTAGGTTTCCATGCCCTAAAATCCTTCATGTTGGAGAAACAATACTTGTTAACAATATTAACAATTTTCTCTAGAAGATCCTCCATGTTTGCAAGATGGTCCTTAATAGAAATATCCAACTCTAAGGTAGTGTCCTCACCCAACACTAAATCAAAAATGGGAGACCCACACCAATTACATTTCCCAAAATCAAGAGACAAATCCTTAGAAACAAGCCATCATGAGTATGAATCAATTGCGGGAAAAATAATTTTAAAGGCATGACACAATGAGGAATCAAGATGATTAAGAGAACCCAACTTTAGCCTATTCCTAAATTTATCCCGAAGAATAGAAGGAGCCTCATATTTTTGGTTGAAGAGTCTCCGAATAAAATAATATTTCAAATAATCATTGAAGAGATGAATATTTTTTATACCTAATCCCCCATCATCATAAGGTTTGTAGTAGTTATTCCAAGAAACTGTAGCCAATTTCTTATCAAGAATGATACCAATCCATATGATGTTCTTGATAGAAACCTTGATATTCATTATGAGATAAATATTCCATTTGTACAACATAAATGAGAAAACAAACTTGGAGACAATAATAGATTAATCCAAGAAAACCCAACAAGCCATAAAAAGTGTATTTCCTTTCCAAGTAGAAAGTTACCTTCTGACCTTGCTATTAATATATGTGAAATAAAAAGATTTAGGGCTCCCATAGAATATAGGAGCCCCCAAATAATTGAAAAAAAGTTTCCTTTCATTAATTCCAAACTCTATAACAATATCATTCTTCCTGGAAATAGATAAGTTCCTACCAAAGTAAATACAATATTTGGCCCAACTAATGTCTTTATTAGAAATAAAAGAATAATGAGAAAGAGATTGTTTGATATTCCTAGTTTTTCTCTTGCCTCTCTAAGGTAAAAGAATAATATCATCAGAATATAACAAGTGAGTAGGAGAAACAACACCTCAACATGCATTAATTGCCTTTATTTTTTCATTTCTCGCCATGACGGAGAGAAGTTTGCTAAGGTAATATTATACAATAGAGAAAAAAATAGAAGATAGTGGATCAACTTGTCTGGACTCTCTGGATGAATCAAAGAACTTTTCATAGGACCCATTAATAATAACTGAGATATGGGAATAATTGATAATGGAAAGGATCCAATCAATAGATTCATCATTAAACCCAATCTTACTAAGAATCCTGCAAATGAATTTCCAATCCATTGTGTCAAAATATTTCTTTACATCAAGCTTGAGGATAATATTTTTACTTCTAGGGGTTTTCATTAATAGGTTAAGACATTACGAAGTAGTGATGAGAAAATCCTAGACTGAACTCCCTTTGATAAATCCAAATTGATTGGGAGAGAAAATCTTGCTAGAAATCAAGTCCAACCGTGTGGCCAAAATTTTAAAAATTATTTTGTAGATAGTGTTAACCAAAGAAACCAGTCTGAATAGAAATATTTCATTTGAATTATCCAAATTTGGAATCAGAGATAGTAATGGAGCATTAAAATCATAAGGAAGATCACCCCTTTAATGAAATGAATGGAAATCCTGTAATCAACCGATTGAAAAATGTCCCTCTAATATTGGAAGAAAATATTACAAAAACCATCCAGAACGGGGGAAAATTCATATTTATGACTAAAGACTGCTTCTTTAATCACCAAATTCTAGGTAATATCGGGGAGAATGATGTTGTCTTGATGATCCACATGTCTGGGAATGGTAACCTCCAATGTGTCATTAGGAAGGGAATCCCCATTGCATAGATCACTGAAATAAGAGATAACCTAATTTGATAGATCCCTCCTATTATCAATAATCTGATCCCTATTTCTTACCAATGATAAGGGCCAAGAGTCCTTCCTTATTTTCTATAGGGAATTTGAAACATGGAGTTCCAATCAGCATCCTTCAACCATTTTCCTTGAAAATATCCCTTTGTAAGGAATATTTGAGATTCAAGAGATTTAATTAACTTAGAAATACTCTCCAATTCCTCATTAATAGCAATAGTAAAGTCAGTCAGGGTAATTTTTCCCTATAAATTTTGAAGAGAAGCTTGAAGATATGATATTTTCTGGTCAAGAGAGATGAAATCGTCTTTTCTCCATGTTAAAAGGGCCTGTTTAAATATTTTAATCTTGATGACACAAGAAAACTCATCATTACTGCAATTCATAGAGCTCTAAGTTTGTTCAAAAATGGTTCTACACTCAGAGTTAGTGATACATACATTATTGGAAACAAAATATATAAGAGGCCAAGGATCCTTACCCACCTAGTCAACCAAAATGGGATGATGATCTGAATTGAATCTAGCAAGTGTCATGAAAAATATGTACCCCTGAGAATCAAGAAAATCTCTATTGAAAAAATCTATATCAATTCTTATGGAAACAAACATATTTTAAAACATTCCATACTAGGTATGTTTAGCTCTAAATAGGTTGAACTCAAAAAAACCATTAGGTTCAATACATGATCTCAACTCCCTGGAGTAAATAGCATTGGACATCACCATGATATTCTCATCTGGATTCACGATGGAATTAAAATCTCCCAGGACCAACCAAGGACCATTGATAGTTGAATTGAGATCCTCACTATCCTACCATAATCTTATTCAATAATGATATTTTTTATAATCACACATAAAAGTACAGAAATATGGGGAGTAAATATACCAAAATGAACATTTTACTTGCTTATCGGTGCAATAAAAAAAGTTAATATCTGAAATGGAGTAGTGGGCCAAAACCATAACCTCTTTATTGCAGACGAACAATTATTTGAATTGACCAAATGAAATCCCAAAATTTTCAAATTAGCAATTCTAGAGGAAAATATTCTTTTAAGTTCATATATACAAACAATAATAGGCCTTTGATTTTTGAATGAAAATACTTGGTGACATTAAAGTGTCCCTATTGGCCAGCCACTGGAAATTCCCGAAAAGAATCATCATTTAAACTTGACACCAGAGCTAGTACCCCTTTTTTGGTTCCTACTAATTTCATCTTTCCTTCTTCGTGGGGTCTACTAAATTTCATCTTGGGGATGATAACATCTTGAAGGAGATCACTAATATCAGAGGTGTTACTATCACCCTTCCCTGTTTTCAGATGTAGCCTCTTGTCATCCATACCTAGCATCAGTCTACTAAAATCAGTAACAACATCAATGACTATTGTAACCTTAACCAAAATTAAACTATCATTATTAGAATCCATTATAGAAGTATCCTTAGTAGTATGTCTACTTTACATCATAAAAATTTCAGATGGAATAGTGATTGTGAATTCTGGATTACAATTTTCCTTATGTACTTTAGGACAAGGATTATTTTTAATGGAATACAATGCTGTAGTTTTTGTAGAAGATATATCACCATGGACTTCAACACTAGAGCTAGTAGAAACCAATGTGCTGGAAATAGCAGTAGGGACTGAAATATATGAGACCCCTCAATCGGTTTCATTGATATTGGGAAAATAAATTTGTGCACTATGACACATCACTTCAAGATGTGGAGAAGTTGTCCCACTTTGGTCTGCTCGAATAATAGGGCTATCATTAGCCTTTATAGAAGTAGGAGAATGAACTAATTTATCCAGGATGTTAAGGGCTTCAGTAAATTGCTCTTTCTGTATAACCCTAACCATGGAATTGACATTATTATATAGTTCATACTGAATGAATCTTTCCTCCACTTTATTTTGAAGATCAAAAACTAGATTAAAGACTTCATTTGGGAAGAAAAAATGTAGATCATGGTCATCTAGAATTCTCGTCTTGGTTGGGGAGAAAGTCATTTAATCCCTTTATTTCTCCTATTTTTCTACAAATTCAGCCCATGAAAGCTTCATGGAAGAGGAGGTTCATGCTTGAGACAGAACAAGAGCCTTGAAGGTTGGCTGAGCCTTAAGGGATGATGATTCAATTTTCATCCAAGTACTAATTTTTTTAAACCAAATAATTTCTTCCTTTCTATTCTTATTAGCACCAATCCAATCTAAGGCTTTGTTATCAGTATTAAATTTCTTCTTTAGCATACTGAAATTGGAAACCGAATGACCAACTATCTTGTATACATCACAAAAAGGGGGCACATTCTCATACTCAACTCTGATATCAAAAGTGGTTCCATTATCAATAAAGGATATACTAGAAGGCCTTTTAATTTCCAAATTCACATCCAAAAGCATCCTAGCGAAGAATACCATCTCTCCATACAGGGTCCTCTAATCTATCCTAATGGGAGTACCAATGCACGATGTAACGTCATTTAGGATCATCAAGTGCCAATAAACCTAATTCAGACCATGCAACATAACCCATATTTGTGCATTGGATTGATTGATATTGAATGGGTTGAAGTTATCATTACATTCAGATAGTCTAATAATTCCATGTTTAAGTTTAAAATTACCAGAAATTCATGTCACATTCATGGCATCATTGGATTAAAATATGATTGGAAAATACCCTCTCCCAAAAGAAATTAGCCACCAATCATGGTTTCCCTAGCAGCGTGACACCTGCTTTTGAGATCTGCATAAGACCAAGGTATACCACCGTTTGAGTAAATAACATGGCCCTATATTGAGTATTTTAAGAGATTAATATGTTTTTTCAAGTAATATGGATCATCCACCATCGAGAAACCACCATTTTCAAGTCTTGTAGCATTGGAGGACTATAATGAATCTTCCTTTATTGGATCCAACGAACCAGAACTAGAAATATCTTCTAAGATAGATAAACCTTTATATTTTAAAATTGAGGATTAAAGAGAATCCAAAGCTTTGATCTGTTTATTTGGAAAGGATCCATCAACATTGAAAGCCAATTCCCATTTAGGATTAAAGGAATCCATTGATGCAATTAAAGAAGAGGCCCAAGAATCTAATAATCTCTATATCCATCACATAGCTCTAGTTCACCTGCTCTCGCCATCAGCCTACTGATTAATCGACCATCCCTATTCATACCATTAATTAATTCACCAGTTAATTAATCAAAACATGTCAATTAATTAATTCAATAATTAATTAAAAATATAAAGTATATTAATTAATTCAATAATTAATGAATCACTTAAAAACTTTACATTGTGATAATTAAATCAACAATTAATTATCCCCCAATTCCATTACTAACTCAATAATTATTTTTTCACATAAATACACTTTATTAATCCACCAATTAATTAAATATGTCAATAATTTTAATTAATTCATAAATTAATTAATCAAAATCCACAAACTCAAAATCCCATAATTCATTCCACAATTAATTATCTCATTAGCAACCTCAATTCTTTATAATTAATTCAAAATTAATTATATCAATTATCAAATTTGAATATCTCGTAATTAATTAATCAATTAATTATCCAATTCTGTCAATTTAATATCCCAAAAATCCATTGTAATTAATTCAATAATTAATTAATCCATTCCATTCAATTGCACCATCACAGTAATTCCTAATTATTAATTCATCAACTAATTAATCTAACTCATTATATTGCATCAAAAAATTAATATCCATTAATTGATTTTCAAATTTATTAATATAACTCATTAAATTTAACCAGAACAACCAGCCCCATCAATTAATTCAATAATTAATTAACCTAACTCATTAAATTATTTCAAGACAACAATCTCAATTAATTAATTCACCAATTAATTAATCTAACTCTAAAATCATAACATTACATCCATTAATTAATTCATCAATTAATTAATCCAAACAATTTCCATTAATTATTTCCTAAATTAATTAATCTAAATCAATCCTTTCAATTATTTGACAAATTAATTGTTCACTTAAAATTATGTTAATTAATTCAAAAATTAATTAATCTAACTCATTCCTTTAAATTAATTCACCAATTAATTTTCCATGTCAACTCATTAATTAATTCACAATTGATTGATCACATTAAATTCTATTATTTAATTTGACAATTGAATAATCACATTCCTACCTTAATTAATCCATAAATTAATTATCCTCACTCAACCAATTAAATAACCCCAACTGATCCATCAATTAATATTTCTAACTCAACAAGTTAAATATCCTCAATTTATATGTCAATTAATTAGTCTAACTCAACAGATTAAATATCCCTAATTAATTATCAGATTAATTTTTCTTAACTAATCACATTATTTAATTAAATAAATAAATAATTAAATTCAAACAATTTTTTAATCACAACATTATTCAATAATTAATTATAAAATTAATTATTCAATTTCAACAACATGAATCTAACAAAATTTAATTTGACAATTAAATAGTCAATTTCACAATTTTATAATCCCAAACTTCCCCATTAATTAATTCTAAAATTAATTAATCAAGTTTAACAATCCTGATAACTCTATAATTAATTTAACAATAAATTATTCAAGATCTAAAATCCCAGTATACTAATTTAAGATTTCCATTAATTAATTAATTCATGAAATTAATAAATTTATTTAAGAACACAATTTCTAAAAAACTAAAATAAATTATAAAATTACATACCCATAAATGTAATTAAGACTTTGATATTTGAATTATAGACCACCTACTTCAAGAACGACGATGAACACTTTCCAACAGATAATCCCAATTTGAACGTAATCAATCAATAATGTGTTGATGAATATGATTTAGATTTTACTCCTTGAATGCGGAGGAAGTGGCAAAAAATCCCTATGACTATGATAATTAGAAGCTGGATAAAAATATTGGTTTTTACATCCATGATCCGATGCGATATCACTTGTGAATCAAAGCAGAATCCAAGAAATTAATGGCATAAGACCAGCATCAATGAGGGAGGTTCACGGAGGGCCTTCGATCAACGATTTCTGTGTACGAATGTGTTTTGTTCCAAGTAAAATGCGTGAAGGATGTGTTTGGATGAATATGGGGGTGCATGGAGTGTCTGTGTAAATTTAAATGGTGCTTTGGGGTTCATGCGATGCTGGTTACCCATTTTTAATTTACTAGGCATCAAAAGTACAAGACGTGAATTCATTTTCCATATCGTGTAATAATTCATGAGTAAAATCCCATAAAACCCTTTAAAAAATTAATATAGAATACATGTTGTAAAATATAATTACACGTGGTGTAATATTACATGTTGTGAAATCAAATTTCTCAAGGTGAAATATTACACATGGTGAAATCTAATTTCACGTGGTGAAATATTATACATGGGGAAATACAATTTCATGTGGTGAAATGTCATGGGTGTACATTTTAGATCTTTTTAATAAATTTAATCCATGAATTAAATTCAAAATAACTCATCTTGAATAAAATTTTAAAAATAGTCATATTTGGAAAAAGACGAGATCTTACACTAATGCACCTCTACATACTCCAGATATATCATTTTCTTTTTGAGTTAATGTTTCCATGGATGAGAATCTGATTTGAAATATTTTTAGATATGAGATAATGTTTTTTGGATGATTTTTCAGATATAAGGGAAATAATGATTTCTAGTATTTAGATATATGAAGATTAGATCATAGAGATAGTAATAGTTGATGACTAGTAATCTAAAATAGAAATGGATCTCAACGAAAGAGATATTGATCATTATTTTAGAATAATATTTTAAGAAATATATTTGAATAACATGTTTATATCCCTATCCAATGAGCTTTAGGTTCCTCCAATGAATCAATATTTTCAATATCATGTTGAGAAATTAGATGTGTTGGAACCTATTTTATAAATATTTTTGATAAATAAGGACATATGTTTATAAATTATAGAGAAATCAACCCTAACCCTAAATGATGTTAGTCAACATAAAGAGACTTATTTCTACAGTGCTCAGACATCAAATTTCCCCCCCCATCCTTGCCTATACATATAGGTTCTTAGGACTCTATATATTTAGTTTCTGGCTCAACAATCATTTTTTTACCTCCCTTAATCTTTACTTGAGTTCATGCAATCCTAAAATTCAAACATGTTTCTAGAGCATTTTCCAATCCTATAACATCTTATTCTCATCCATATACAACACGTAAGCCTATCTCTCATCATTCACAATATAAATAAAAATATCATATTGATTATAAATCCCCTAGAGAGAGGGATAATGATTCAGAATCTAATTATTTTTCCTAATGGGGAAAATTTATCTGGTATTAAACTTATTTTGAATGAATAATATATTTTTAAATTGATAATATTTATTCCTGTTTTGATTATATTTTTTCTAATGTTTAATATTTTATTGATTATCCCAAGGGGGGACCATGACATGGTTTTACTATTTTATTTGTGATAACGAATAAAATATTCATGCTTTAAGAACATTTGGTTTTACCCTGAAATTTTATCCTATCATGATTTGTGATCAGTGAAAAGGAAGAAATTGTTGGTTTAGTCTAGAAATTACTTGTTTTAGTGATCCTATATAATTTTTATTATGTTTATATTGATTTATGTATTTTGTGATATGAAACTATTTACATACAAAACATGAAAATTTACTAAGTATTTAAGTGACTGTAAGTTATGTGGGTCAAAACAATATACTAATGGATCAACCACATGAAAAATAAGTTACCATGAATAAATTTATCTATGTGTCAGATTGACCGCATGAAGATATGGATCAACCATAAGAAATATTTTAATCAACCATTCCAAATAGTCTAAATATTTCAATGTGTTGAATCAACTACACCTAAAACTTTTAAGAATCTCCATGAAGGATGTCAAATGACTACATATTGAAGAATTAAGTGAATACAATACAAAATTTGATTAACTACTAGGTTAGACTCACATTGAAAACGTAATTTAAGAGACCATGTTTATACAAACAAACACATGACCAAAATGGGTGACAATAATCCGACCTAAGGGTTAATCAACCACAAGATGAGTTTTCATTGACCCTTGGTGAAAAATATGACGTTTCTAATGATCAAAATCCCAAAAACTAGTTTTAACATTTAATGAGACTTATCAGAGTAGTTAATACCTTTCATTCTAAGAATGATCATTTCTAAAAAACAACTTTTTGAAGAAGCCTCTTCAAATACAATGAATCCTTACTTGGTAATGATAGGAGTGCTAACACTTCATTTAATTTATTACATTCATTCAACTACACAATAATACTGTTATTTTTGTTTAACATTTCAAGAACATATAATAAGGAAAATCATAGTATAATATAAACTCTAGATCCTAATAGATAATCAGATAAGTATGAAATGATTTTGGATCAATAAAAATTTGATAAGATATTGAGCTACATAAAACATCCCACAATTTCTTCATTCATTTTATTTTCTCTTACATATTGAGACATTATTCAGTTTTCTATACATTTACATAAAAATCCTTATGTACAATATATTGAAGTAATCTAATACTCCTTCTATCTTTTCTTTACATCTATTGTCCCACAAATGACTATGTTAGAGGCTTAGTATAGCTGTAATTACCTTATCTATAGTTCTTTTTGTAAAAAAAATTAATGGTTATGTATTTTATTTAATGTTTTAATAATATGGATTATTATGGGATTAATATCAATTGGATAGGACTAAGATACATCTTGTATATAACCGGTTTTCAATTCTTCTTTGTGTTTTGCTTTTATTTTCACTACTTCGATTTAATTTACTCATAAATACCTCTGTTTTTTATGAGCAGATTTTAAATTTTTAAGGAAAAAAATTCTTTTATAGTTCTGATTTTAAAGTGATATATGTAATTTGTTGGGTATAATTAGAGTATTTAAAAAGATAAAATAAATTTAGTTATTTTAACATATTTTTGATCAAGCCTTTGAAAAAGTATTTAAAATAATTAAATTATATATACCTACTACTTTTACAAATAGGGGTAGTATTTTAAATTAAATCCAATTGAATTTATAATTTTCAGAAGTAAATATGTTTAAATTGGATGCTCAATTCACCACACTCTTGCGTATTCAACTCTGACCAATATAGTTTTTGCTAAATTTTTCGGTGTGAAACATAAGAGGAAACAACAAATATATTTCTAAGAAAAACCATGAATTTTTTTCTAGTCAAAGAGACTGTACACTTGTTTATCTATGTTTTATCATAGAAGATATTCATTTGTTCCTATAGAGTATGGATATAAGATCTTTTTTCATTCTAGTCATGCGTTATGTGAGTTAAGGCATCACACACTAGTAGAGCTATGGGAACAACACACTGTGAAAATTGGATGATTGGGCTAAGAAAACATGGGAGGTTTTTCTATATATATTATCATAACTCATAATTGTAGTTGAAAATATTGGTATAAGGATTAAAAACACTCTTTGTGCATAATGAATACCTGAGCATAGTCACTTGTGAGATAGGGACTTGAGTGAATCAATCTAGGTGATGAAGTAGGATGAATAAGTTCGTGCAAATTCAGATTTAGAATAACAGTTATGTGAAGTAAAACCTAAGCACATGAGTTTCATGAATCATTACATATGTTTATGAGTTCAAAAACCTTGTCTTAGAAAAGGGGATTGCATGAAATCTCTGTATTAGACTAGTTTGAGGAAAATGATGCTAGGTAAAGATGCTTGGTAGAAGGAAATTGCACAAAGGGACATTATGGAACTCACTTGGGTAAAGCCTAATTGATTTAAAATAGATGATAAAAGTCAAGACATGGAAGAACATACTTATGAAAAATATACCTAGGTGAAAGGTAGAGACCTTAGTGAACATACTTATCTGATTGGACTTGAGCGAAGCAACTGCACGAGGGTGATGTGGACCCCATAAAAGTAGTCAAAGATGTTATAATATTGTGTGTTACATTGAAACATAAAAATTGGATATTAATGAATTTTTTTGAAACATATTTCACCCTAGAATGAAGTGGAATTCATGATGTTAAACTAAGGAAGACTATAACCAAATTAGAGATAAAGGGGAAGTTTATGGAGGTGATCTAAGGGAGGTAGTGTGATTTACCTGAATTTATTGTAAAAGAAGTGAACTTTGAATTAAGTGACCAATAAAATAATATTGACATTCACTAAAATCACTATATCATAGTGTATTTTGGTATGACCCAGACATTTTCAATGTACTCTCCTTAGAGTGGACCTTAGTGGTGAATGAAGTAAAAAATTTACATGATCTTTTTCAATTTCATATTTTATGTTTGTGGTAAATGTGTAATTCAATCAGATAGGTTTAATGAGTTCCTAACAATGAGAGAATAATATTCATCAAAACAAATGAAAATTTTGAAACCTTGATTTACCACTTTTTTATAAGGGCATCCCAAATTATAACAATCTATATCAGATACACATGTTACTAATTTATAATATTTTTTAGAAGTAGAACTATATATAGAATATATTTAGTATCAAAGGAGTTCCTATAATTGATGAAAAAATGTATATGATTTATAAAAACAGGATGCGAATAAATATTTGATCTATTTATTTGGAATTTATTTCTACAACTATTCATGGGATTGAAGTAAGTAATGTGACCATATAGTTTATTATTGAAGATGATGATAAAATGATAGATGTTGGTGCTAAATATAAAAATACTCTAACTAGGTCCATTTCAGATCATATATTTGTTTTGAAATTTATGATATGAACTTTTGTTAAATCCTTGTGTAATAATTTATTCAATTTATAAAAAGGGAAAAAATGTGAAAGAAGGTAATATTAAAGTGTTGTAAAGTAATTTTTATGATCTTGAAATGAATATTTAGAAAACTTTTCACAATTTTTTCAATTATATAAAAACATTCCACTCTAATTGAGGGATTATAGAATAAAGAAAATATATATATTGTTAAGAATATTTCATAATATCTACTACTACTATATAATCCAAAATTATCAGCTTTTGAAGAAATAGAATTAACAAAATCATATCTTGGTTTCATTTGAATCAGTTTAGTGGCTTAAAATATTTTAGTAAATCAAGAAGAAATATAAAATCCTTTAAATAAAGAGACAACCTTAAAAGATATGGAAAACTAGACATCCTTAAAAGTTGAGATGATGATGTGGATATTGATAATGTATTGATATCCTTTGTGTCCAGAAAACAGAAGATATGGGAAGTTAGATTCGATGGGAAGTGAACCCTCATTTTATTTCAATTTAGTAAAGTGGGGAATACTATCGATCAGTACAATAGAAGATAGGAGTATAAATAAAGGTTGAAATAATTAATATTGAAACCATGAAGGAAATTCACTATCATTAAATAATATAAAATGGTAAGTTTATTAAAATAATTCTCCAGAGGAAGAGATTCATGAGAAAAAAATTAGATGGTGAAGAAGACTATATGGATGAAAATATAATGGAATTAAAAAAAATATTATTTTGTATAAACTATTGAAAATTTAGAATATGGAAAGGAATGTGACAACGAACTACAAGGTGTTATAAATCTCATGGTGTAACTTGAGGGGGTACTAGAAGATCTCAAAATCCAAAAAAATACAAATAAAATAATTAATGACTTTATAAATGAATCATATGAGTATGTGGACCAAATAAATTTTAAATTGACTTTCTATATATGGAGTTGGGAAATCCACCACCCAATGATAGATACATGGAAGGAGAAGTTGAACTCAAAATGAATATAGAAGAACATGCTAAGGATATTGATGAAATTAATTTCTAGGTGAAGGTACAAACATAGAAAAATAATATACGGAAGAATTTGTTTTCACTCTAAGAATAAAATTTGAAATAGAGGTTAAATCAAGTAAGATAAAGAAGAAAATTCAATTTGGAAAGTTCTCAGAAGTATAACTTTTGGTGATATTCAAGTTGGGATCAGAAGGTGTTGAGAAAATTTTAGAGGATAAAATTCCTAGATACATGGTAAAATATGGGATTGGTTTGGACAGTGTGTCATAAAATGTAGGAATAATGAGAGAATAGGAAAAAGGAAAGAACAATGTTCATGGTGTTGGAACCAATAATGAGATGGTAAAATCATGGAGTGTGAGAGCTCACATAGATGTAATGTATAGGACTAAGAGTAATCCTAAATTTTATAAGTCTTATCATTAACTTAGGAATAACTCATATATTAGAAAACCAAAAATCTTCCTTCTTAAAGATTATTAGTTTTGTGGCAATCCAGGCAACACCATTTCATAGTATGAAGAATAAAAAAATCTATTTATAAGGAGATGAACATGGAAGTTATCAAATTTAGATGAATCTATATCCTTAAACTCTAAATAAATACTTTCTATAGTCATTTTTTTATATTATAATATAGTAAATGAAGCTATTAATTATAAACCAATAAGGGGTGAAAAATTCCATCACATAGGTCAAAGATAGATGAATTCAAAAGAACATAATAATATTATGTTAATAATATATTAAACATTTTATGATAATACGATGTATATGATTACACTATATAATCTAAAAATAAATATGATATGATAATTTATGCCACTATCCAACAAGAAATTTCATGGAATGAAAAGAAAAAGAAAAGGAAAACCAATCTATTTGATATTACAGTCAATGATAAAATGGATAACAGTACCAAGAAACACGATCATGGTTAATCATCAAATATTATTATGAATAAAAATATTCTAAAAAATGTTAAGGGAAGAGTTCATGAAACTATTTATTATGGAAATAATAGATCATTAAAAATAAATAGAAATGGAAATACCCATCTGATAGTAAGTGAGAATAAGAGTGAAACAGTTCTCTATATAGATGGTATATGTCATAACCTCTTTAGTGTGTGTAAAATTTTTTACTATGTTTTTGAAGTTATATTAAATAAAAATAGGTGTTTTATCATGAAAAATATGGAAACATACCCGTGAGTGGAAGAAGAATAAAAAAAATCTCTATTAGTTAGAAAATAGTGAAAACACATGTCTCATTATTATTGTAGAAGAGAATAACTTATTGAATAATTGGTTAGAATAAATTCACTAATAAAGATGAATAATATATCCAAAATTAAATAATCATTGGATATTATAAACCTCGAGTGAGATAAATAAAATATATGTGATGCATGCATGTGGACAAAAATGGTCTAAAATCATTAGTGGATGAAAAAGAGCATCAAATTTACTTTACTTAGTTCACAATGATGTGTGTTGTCAAATTAATATATATACTAAAGAGAAAGAATGATATTTAATTATTTTCATCAATTACTACAATATAATTACATATTCCATGTTTATGAAAAGATGAATATAATTTACGGAGTGCATGGAGTGGTATTTAAGAATAGTTGAAAATGAGATCTGTGACACAACTAAAACATTACAGTATAATAATTTGATAAAATAAAAATAAATTGAGTTTGATAAATAACTAAAAAATAATGTAATAAAACATAAAATATTTATATATAATAACTCCATAATAGAATGTATTTGATGAATGAAGAAATTAGATGATGAAAAATGTTTCAAATACATTACTCACTAAAGTTGGAATCCATAGTCCATGTTTGAAAATACAAGAAAAATTAATTTTTGTTAATAATTAAGGAGGAAAACAAATGTTTGAATTTTGTATTAGAGGAACCCATAACTGAAATATTTTTGTGTTTTTTGAAGTAGAATAGACATAAAAAAGATGGCAATTTAGGAATATATGGTGATAAAATTGATGAAAGAGTATTTATAGGATTATAAATGAAGAATAATGATTAAAATTCAATAAAAATAGGCTAAAGTAATTTTTATTTTAATTATGTTAAGGTCATTAAAGAAAAAGTAGTGAATAATTACGAAGGTTCAGACACCGATGTATTATGTGAAGAAGAAGAAGAAAAAATGATTCTTATATAAATACAAATATTATTTAGTAGTGTATGAATTATAAAGACTATGAGGCTAAATCAGATGAGGAAATCATTATAGAAGAAGTTAAATCAGAACCACATAGGAGAAATAAAAGAGTATAGGTAGATCCATTCAATACAATTAGAGATGGATCTTCACAAACTCAAATAAGGTTAATGGGGAATGTTGAAGATGGTGCTCTGTTATCCAAAGTGGAACCAACATCATTTCAAGAAGTAGTGAAATATGATTCAAGGTGTAAGGTGATTAATTATGAATTAGGTAAAAGTGATAATAACCAAAATAGGAAACTTTTTGAAAGGACATAAAATCAAAATTTAAGTTGAATGATGTAGATATTAAAATGAGAAAGGAAATATCACCCAAAACATGGTGTGTTTAGCATGTTAATCTATCCTTAGAGTAAATGCATTTGTTTTGACTAAATTTTTACTATAGTTGAAATACTAGAGTCGGTCTGGATCATTCTATCTATGTCATTTTGAAGGGGATTCAAGGTTTATAAAATGGATGTCAAGACAATATTCAAAAATGTGTTTCTTAAAGAAGAATTTTAAATTAAATATCCAATGGGTTTACTAATTGGGAATAATAGAATTAATATGTTTAGGTTAAATAAAGCCATATATTGAACAAAGTGGGAACCATGAGTATGATCTGATCACTTGGATTAATATTTGAATAATTTTGATTTAAAAAGAGATGGGTTTTATCACAATCTTTTTATGAAGACATCCAAAGAATAAAAATTCATGATTGTTGTTTATGTTGATGAAATAATTATCATAGGAAGTGACTAGAGTTTCATTAAATAATTTACTAATCTCCTTAAGTAAGAATGAAATATTTATATGATTATGGAACTCTTATTTTTTATGGGACTATAGGTGATTCAAAATGAAGAGTACACTTTCATCTCATATGATAAGTATGCAAGATAGTTTCTGAGGAAATTTGATATACATGATTCAAAACTATTTGAAATCTTATTGTGGTTAGAACTAATATTAGTAAAGAAGTGGACAGAAATATGTAGATCATATATTATTAAAAATAATTTATAGATTTCTTTTTCATCATAAATAAACTCATCTTGATATATTTTAGGTACCAATATTGGAGGTTCTCTTTAAGAGTATTTTGAAAGAATAAAATCTTGCTGCCATGAAAAAAATCATAAGACAAATCTGTGGAACTCTCATCTTTGGGTTAATTTAAGACACATGAAATTATCATAAAATTTTAGTGTTTTCTGTTACAGTTAGGTTTATTTATGTACAATACCATAACTCCATGAGTGTCAATGTGTTTTTCATTGGAAATAAAGGTATTGTCTGGATGAGTATAAAATATGGGAGAAAACATTTAAACACAGATGTATCTAAATACATCATGATGAAAAATTCATGCACACAACTCCTATAAATGAAACAATAGTTGGTGTATATTAGTGAATAAGTGAAGCATCCAATTTTGATCTTCATTGACAAAAAATTGCGATTGAGGTCACAAAAAATACCAAACCGAACACTCATACAAAATAATTTAGATACTAATATCACTTAATCAAGGAAAATCTGGAGCATGGTTCGGTAAAAATAGACAGTTTGGAACTATTGTATCACCCTAAAATTAAAAATATATATTTTATTTTCATTAGAATCAAATGTTTTTAATATATTGTGATGCACCCAATAATAAAACAAAAGTGATATTTAAAAACATTTATGCCAGTTAAAATTAATTGAAAGAAATTCTAGGTAAAAATAGATATAACCAAATTATTAAATAAACATATAAATTAATAAAAATTTCATTTCAATGCTAAGTTATTTAAAATTTAAATTAGTGTACTTAAATAATTAATAATACAGATTTATGATTTAAAATTCAACTATTCAAAAAATCAAAATTTTATTTATTTTTTAAGAAACAAAAAACTTTTTGTATAAAATATATTGTTGATATGAAAAATATTTTGAGAAAAATTATATTATCAATTGATAGGAAATAATAACAAGCGTAGTAAAGATATATATATATATATATATATATATTAAAATGTTATTTTCTTATGAAAATATAATTAATTGTATTTTTATATTATTTTTTTAAAATTTCAACTCCCAATTTTTAGAATTTGAATATGATTTAATAATATTCATTTTTAGATTCAAAATATTAATATTTTATTATGTTAAATTTTTTTGATTTATTTGAGTTAATAAATTTATAGATGAAAACAGAAAATTATAGTTTTTTTTGCAAAAACCGGGACATATATTTCTTTATTGGTATATAAATAGTACCTAGAATTTTGTAAAACCTCATTATTGATAAAATTTGAACTTAATGAATATATTTATAAATTATAAATATATATATTTCTTAAATTTATAAATTAAATTTCTAACCGGATAAAACAAAAGAAATATTTTAATTATAATAAAAATAGTTCTTAATATTTTTTTAATTAAATATTTGAATGAAAAAATTTGGTTTTATATTTCTTTAAATATTACATAAATGTTTTTGTAATAAATTAATTTATGTCCGGAAAATTCATAATTTTGATAATTATGGATTACACATAAGCTTAAATCTTGGAAACCCACTTTTTCATAAAAAATATTTTTGTGCGATAACTGCCTTTATTTAAAAAATTGTATCTCACACCATAAAAAAATTAATTTCATAAAATTATTTTAAAATTTTATATCATAAAATTAAAATTATTTTTAAATATCAATTTTAATTTAGGATATTAAAATTAATTACGATTGTTAAAAAATCAATTACGCATGTAAAAGTAAAAATAATTAAAATTAAATTACTAAGAGGAAATTATGAAAATATGTTAAAAATGTTTATAAATGGATGTTTGAGGTGTATATAGTCCAAAAATGACATCCACTTCTTCTTTTTTAACTTTTTAATCTTCTAACCTTGAATAGTAACTTTCTATTATTGAAAATGTAAAGGGTAATTCCAAAACAGTCGTTCTATTAACTTATAAAATGGGATCCTTCCAAAAATTAATACCACACATTTATTTTATAATTTATTTATAAAATAGTAAAAAAATTCTCATATAATTATTTCCCACTTTCTTAAGCCTCTATTCACCACTAGTTTTCTTTATTCCTCCATTTCGAAGGGGACTTCTAAGAGAAAACTAAAGCTCTCAATGTAAATATTACCTCTTTCTTAATCATTTATTCCAAATATTCCTCTTCAATTTTTTTTACAAGATCAATAATATAATTATATAAATATAATTAATATACCAATAAGTTATTATATTAAATGATAAACCCTTATTTATTCATTTCCATCAAATAAAAAAACAAAAAAATGTTTATTTTGTGTTTATGAAAACTACTACCTCCATGAATCGATGTCTTCCATTTTTCATAATTGACTCACATGGATGGTTATAATGATATAATAAATAAATAAATATGGAATATATAATATATTTATGAATATTATATGAAAAATTAATATTTAGCTTCAATCCCATTATTTATCAAAAAATAAAAACATCATCATGCGTATGTGCAGATTACCATCTTCATGAACAACATGTCATATTTTTATTAACCACCGAACACCACTGGTATTGAAATTGTAACTAATTAACTAATGTGATACTTATAAAATTATTAATGTTATGAAATTATAATCCATTACCGACATTCCTTCCATTTTATGAATAAAATTAAGACTTCATATGTGTATAAATGCAGACTACCACGTCCATAAAAGTGATGTATTTTTTAATATTGAAATTTCCTATATATCCATATATATTCAAATATAATTCACTAAATTAATAAAAAATAAATAATTCTATTATAATCCTATAATAATTATATTGTAATTAATCACCCATAATTATCCTTATCCATTAATTTTAGCATGTGCATGATTTGGTCAGTTTAACAATCAACCTAAATGATGCTCTAAATTTCTATAATGAGTGACATGGAAAACATAATTAATAGTTATATTAGATGTTAATAATATATAAATACATAATTTATTTGTTCCTTGAAATATAATATTAAACATTTTGTAAGTTATATTAATAATAAAATTTCATAGTAAATTAAACCTCCAAAAAGAAAGATTTTATGTTACAATTCATACTTATATTACATTTTAGAAAAATATGGAAAAATATGATTTTTTAATAATTCAGTAATAATGTAAATAAAATTATATAAATATATATATTATGAATAAATTTTAGAACATCTTTTACCATTATAAATTTACAGAAAAAAGTTATAGAAAAATTGACTAAACAACCCCAAATAACTAACATAATTTAAAACAATATAATAATAAAATAACATATAATAATAAATAAAACTTGAAATATTAATTAAAAACTTATAAGTTTATTGATAATTCATTTATAAAACATATTTTGATTATATAAGATTTTAATTTCATGTGAAAAATGAAACATGACCAAGGTAAGGGGTTCCTGTATCAAATTAATTTCTAGATACATATTTTTTAATGTGCACCATACCTTGTTTTCTATGGTGTTATTGAAGCAATTTTATATTTTAAAATGAAACAAAATGTTTAATGTCATATAAGATATTTCACATTAAGCTTTAAAAAGTGTCTAAATATTATCACTTAAATGTGATAGTAATCACTTCGACATTGGAATGAAGGGAATGAATGAGATTATCTAAATTATTAAAATATAGTATAAAGTTGTTTATAAAATGAATTCATTGGTTAGAAATTAATTATAAATGAAAATAATAACCAATAGAATATAAAGGATGTGTGTATTATAAAATGGCTATTTTTACGCCCAAAATTATATTTTATAAAAAATAAAATAAAATCCATTTCTAATAGTGAATGATATTAATGAATTCTCTGTGTTATATGTTAATTTTTTTTAAATTAATCCAATATTTTTGATAGGATTAAAATAATAATAAACCCAATTTTAAGCATAAAAAAATATTTTTTTTTCTAAAGGTAGTTCTACCACCTTTTGATGGTGGATTTGTTTTAATAATATAATTTGAAACTTTTATAAATTTTTTTTTGAAAAAATAAACTTCATTTTGGAAATTATAATATGAAAATCAACTTAGTGTTAATTTTTTTTTATTTTTGAAAGAAGTTTCTTTTTTTGATGAATAGTGGAAAATACAAAATTTAAATTGAAAACTAGATTTTTGTCTAATTTCTTTGTATTGTTAGATTATATTTTAAATTGTATTAATGTGTAATTAGTTAAATTATATATAAATAAATCCTATTTATGTCATTATAATCAATTTCACATTGATATTGGGTATGAAAAAATTTCATACTTTTTGATCCTTTTTACATTAAAATCATGTTTTCCCATTTCTTCTATAGGATTAATTTTAAATATGATTTTTCATATTATGTAAATTTAATTTGGTAAAATAGATTAATTTTTTTAATAATAATATCCATATTATGTTTTATGTTCATTTTAAATTTTATTCATAAAAATGTTTCCAAGGAAAATAAATGATTCACCACGGTATATGTTAAATAATGAAATGGGTTAAAGTTAAAAGGTAATGGATTAAAATACCTAAAATTAAATAGTTAAATTGTTAGTGGATGTTTTTATCAAACATAACCATAATTTACAACATTAATTATAAATAAATTTTTTAATTCATTATAAATCAATGTGGTTTGATTTAAATATAAATTAACCATTATTTAATCACTTAAAACCACACTCCTCATGTATAAATGCCATCACTCACCATCCCATTAATCCTTGCAAGCCTTTAAGATCGTAAAATATCTAAAATAGAATCTTACATAACTCAACCCAAGTCCATGTTCTTATGGTTTCAAGAAAGGACCAAATCTAAGGTCCTTAAGGGTTCCATCAAGGAGGTGATATCCATAAGGTAATTTTCTTAAAGTACCTATCTTATTTTCTTTTTTAAATTCTATTTTATCCTCACCTAATTAATCTATAAAGTCATTATTACTCTAAAATAATTTAAATAATTTATATTTATGTTTATAATTTAATATCTCATATCCATTTCATTTCTCATCTCGTCTTATTCAAGGAAATGAAACCATTGTCCAAATTATGGTATTTTACCACTTCCATGGATAATGATTTCTTATTTTCCGTTACTACCTTCATAGATAGTCATAAGAGTATAATTCAGGTTAATTAAGATCTAAATAGTTAAATTATAAACTATTTCATGTTCTGGAACAAATATATTCTTATAATTTTAAATAAGAATAAACTTGTTTGTGGTGTTCAAAAAGACAACAAAAAATAAATTAAACATTTTTCATTAACATACTATCAAATAAATAATCATCATTCTAGAAATTAAAATGATATATATGATCATTTATACTTTTGGAAGTGAATTAAAAATATTTCATTCCACTTTTGGATTTTTAATCCTATTTTACATGAACATCACTAATTTTACATATATGAACAAGTAATGGAACCATGAAACGAACACACCTGAATCCATGAAAATAATGAAATATTATTAATAAATGGGTTATAAGATGTTATAAGATAATCACATAATTTATTATAAATATGAATTTTGTTATTTAATGAGTTAATGGAATTATTTAAACTGCTATAAATGATGCTAATGTATACCAATGAAAAGGGAAGTGTGGGGTAAGGGTTCCTTGTCTCACTTTTTAATTCTAGGAGATATATGCCTTATTCACCACTAATTTATTTTATATAGTGTATATATGAAAATTTAAGATATTATATAATTATTTTCATTATGTTAATGGTTTTAAATATTTCATTTTAGAATTATTATTTTTATGATGTGTACGATTCAATTGATTACAAAGTGTATGAGAATTATAAACCCTATTTCTATTCTTTGGGTTAAAATTCAATTTATTGAGTTTTTCTAGATATTATTATGTGTTAAATTTATTTTTAATATATTATGTTATATTTCCACTAATTTTATTTATTTTTATATTTGATACAAACAATATATTAATTTTATTAATGCTCACATTAATGATATGTTATTTGTAAAGGACCTTCTTTTATAAATCCTCTTTTAAAGTATTTTTTTTCCAAAAGAATGTTTTTTATGGATTGAATGGAATTTTTTGCTTTATATTAAATTTAATATTTTGAAACATACATTAAAACTTTATATTTTTTTCTAGGAAATATGTTTTTTCTATTATACGTGTTCTATTTTTTTTTAAAATGAGTGATTTCAAAATGAGAAGTTCATTTTCTCAAAAAAGTGTTTTTATGATGCAATCATTCATGAAATATGTTTATGTAATGGTTATTGGGTATTTTTTATAATGATTGGTCAAAAATTGAAAAGAAATTAAGGGTAGTTACATGATAAACTTATGATGGGTGGTTACATGGTAATCCAATGAAAGGTGGTTACAACATAAACCAAAGACGGATGGTTATGTGATAAACCAAGGATAGATTGTTACATTATAACCTCCAAATCATTGAGTACTCCAGAGTTCAGGATTGGCCATTTTGGTTACTCCATTTGAAAGAGTGATATATAAAATAATGCCCCAAGTTACCTAAAAATATTTTAGATGATTTCTAATAAGTTTTCTTGAAAATTTAATGATTTTGAAAGGTAAGATATTGAACTTTTTGAAAACATGATTAACTTTTCTGAATAAAAAGGAATATATATTTTAAAAAGTATTTATAGATTTTCAATGGAATAACGGGTTACATTCCATTGTACCCCTTACAAATCATTATTTCTTATCCCATATTTTTATTTTTTTATAGGATTTAAATGAAAATAGAGACATGGATGAGATCATGGGGAAAATTATAAAAAACAGATCATGAAAAGAAACCATGTTCTTATTTTAAGACAATTTTTCTTGAATAAATGGATAATGGGTATAAGTGTCCACTTATAATATATGGGTTTATTTTTAAAGATTTAGTCTTAATTATATAAAACTTTAAACCTAAAAAATTCTTACGAATGTAAAAAATATGGATTCCAATATAAAATCACAAGAATATATATTGTTTAAGGTCAGGTTCTTACAGTGAGTATCAAAGTCAAGTTTATATAACTCTAGAGATTATGATGGTTATTTAAGTGTTATAAATATCATCATAAGGTTTAATTATTTAAGTATGATTATAAGTTCACAGTCTTATACACCCCTATTATTATTTAAGGTGATGGATTTCTATGATATTAATGATATTTTTGGAGATCAGATTTTTAAAGGTTTTCAATTAAGGTATAGAGTATTTTAAGTTTAATGTATTTTTGAGTTTCAAATGTAATTATCTTTAAATGGGAAATTTTATTTTAATATGTAACAATCCATTTCATGTTTTAATTATGTTATTTTCTACATATTAAGGATTGTTTATCAAGATAGAACGAAAGAGATATTTCACAACATTATATTACCTTATAGATTATTTTATTATCACTATTATTGAAATAATAATATTCAGATTATATTGATAGCATCTTATGTATTCAAGTAACCTACATAAAATTTTTTTAGTTATCAAACACCTATTTATTTCTACAAAAAAAGTTATGGGTCATGGTATTTTTTTCATTTTATTTCAAGATATCAACTCTACCAACTCTCCCAAAAATTTAAATACTATAAGTGGAATGAAAATATACTTTTTTAATATAGGAAAACATGATTAATGATAAATGGAATATTAATATGGTCCTAAAATATGGATTTAAGGTATGAATTTTTTTCCTAAGTTCTAAATATGCAACATTTTTTAGTTAATATTTATGAATCATAAGGATATAATTCATATATTTGATTATATACATAAATTATTAATTAATAAGATTATTAATAATGGTTAATGGTTTAAGAAAAAGTTGAATAAAAGATGTGTTTAAGAATTCAGTTTTCAAATTTATGATATAGTGGTATTTTGTAAATACTATGGAAATCATGAGAAAACTAAGGATTTTTCTATAGTAGGTTTTGTGTTCATAAATTTGGAAACATATGTTAAATGTAATTTATATCTATGAAAAGTGGTAAAAAGGTGATATTCTTTGAGGTACATGTAACCCATAATTTTAAAATATGAAAAATGGTTATTTAAGGAACAATGTTGTTACTTTTGAATGACATAATTTTATAGGTGTTTTAATAAAATTTTGTTTAAAATATTTATGAAGTTGTGGTAATTATGGGTTCTTATATTGGGATGAAAAATGAAAGGTATGAGATAACCATTGGGGTTTAAAATATCAAAGTTATATTTAATGATGTTTAAGACATATCTAGAATTCTATGTGGATTATATTAAGGATATTTTAGAAAAAGGAAAACTCGTAGGATGGGTGAAAAGCTGTCATGTCTAACAAGGTTCTATGAATTGAATCCAAAACTGAAGGGTGATAAGGATGCATCTCCTACCACTGTCCTACATGAATTCTTGGTTAGTATGTTTTTTAGTAAAATGATATAATAAATTAAAATAAATTATTTATTGGGAACATATGTTTTGTTTTATATATAACCATGGGTTTGGGAAAAATTATTTAGTAATTAAGATTAATGTTATCTCATAAGATGTTTAATATTTTCGGATATATATATAAAAATGGTAAATTAAATATTGTGATATTTTATTTTATAAATATAGGGTGAATTATATTTTCAAAGAATATTGGATTTATAGTGATTCCTATTATTTAGAGAAATAGATAGTATATCTCAGAGATTACCTGATTAAGGAAATTAAATTTTAGTATGATAATTTTGGAGTGAATGATATTTTTAAAAATATTAAATTTATCTTGGAAGAAAATGTTATCAAATCATTGTTATTTTTGGGATTAAATTTAGGTTGATAATATTTTTAACAATTTTATGTATAGTTATTTAATGAATGCTCTATGTTGAAATTTGGGTTTTTACTTTTGAATTTTTTAGATTAAAGTATTTTTTCACCATATAAAGGAGTATTCTTTTAGGACAATTAATTTATCTCATGCTAGTTTTTTTAGTCTTGGTTAATTCCAATCGATAGGAGGAATAGATAGTTATACTTTTATTTATTTTGTGATCTATTGGAGATGATTCTACATCTTTATGTATGAAAATTAATCATAAATACTAACCATTTGGATAAAATATGTGGTTGTGGTGGAAAAGTATTAAAATAATTAAATTATAATTTTCAGGTAAGTAAGTTTACATATGTGTTTATTACATATAATAAAATAATTCCTCAATTTTATAAAATTTATTTTGAACAAAAAGAGTTATCCACTTACTTTTATCAAGGGAATTTCAACCCATTACATATTTATTATTTTGTGGTGGTTAGCTTTCCAATGATCATGTTCTATATCACTCCATATTTTTCTTTGAGAGTTAGTTTTCTCTTATATGTCCATGTTTTACTACATGTAATCCTAGAATTTTTTATATCAGGTTTCCTTTATACATTCCTTCCACTCTTTTTAGAAGGAAGTTTTGCTAATCCTTTTTATGATGTGGGATTTTAAAAAGTTAATTTGAAAACTCAAAACCCATATTTTTTATTCCAATTTCAAATTTTGAGGGTAAAATTTATCAAGGGGGATAGAATGTAACAACTGATAATTTGAAGATGAAATACTATGTTCAATTTCAAACAATATACATCACATCGATATTAAACAAATGACTAAATATTCTTATTTAAATGTGATAGTTATCACCTAGCCATTTGAATGAAAAAAATTATTGTGATTAATGAATTCCTAAAAATATATTTTATGAATAATTATAAAATGAATTTATAGGTTACCATTTAATTAAAAATGAAAATAAAATCTGATTTCATATAAAGGATGTGTTTTTTATAAAAAAAAATTTTATGCTCATACTAACATTTTATTATAATAAATCAAAGTAATAAAAATTATTATATGAAATTAATGAAATTAATGAAAATTTTATGATATATATTATATAAAATATTTTCAAATTCATATAATATATTTGATAGGCTGAATATATGAATAAATAAAATTTTAAGCATAAAATATGTATTTTTTCTAAAGGTAGTTTTACCTCCTCTTGAGGGTGCACTTAATTTAAAAATAAATTTTGACACTTTTATAAATTTTATTTTAAAAGATATGTTTCATTTTTTATTTAATAATTCCAAAATTAACTTCGAGTGAAGTTTTGGAATTTTCTGAGATGTTTTAATTTTTGATGAATAGTGAAAAATACCAAATTTTAATTGGAAACTACATTATCATATAATTTATTAATATATTTAAATTATATATTAAATTAATTTTATTGTAAAATAAGTTCAATGATACATATATAAATCCATTTTAGGTCATTTTAATCAATTTTAAATTTAAATTAGATATGAAAGCATTTCGTACTTTCGAATTTTTTCACTTTAAAAACCCGCTTTTTCATTGGGTTTGTGAGATTAATTTTAAATATAATTTTTAAAATTATATGAATTGATTTTGGTAAAATGGTTTCATTATTTATAATCATAAAGTGAAAATTATATTTTAAGGTCATTTTTATTTTATGGCATACACAATATAACGTTGTAAAAGAAAGATTTACCACGATACAATTTAAATAATAAAACACGTTAAAGTTAAAAGTTAAAGGTTTAAAATACCTAAAAATTACAAATTTAAATGGGTTTTTGAAGTTTTTTTAGACCATAAATAGAATTTATAACATTAATTATAAATATAATTCATTTTAATTAATTCCATATCACTGTGGTTGGCTTTAAATATAAAATAATCATTATTTAGTCATGAGAAACCACCCCTCTTCATGTATAAATACCAACCCATTTCTCTTAACAAGACATTGATCTCATAAAATATCTTCCAAAACCTCCCTCTCACTCTTCCTCTATACAATTTCTACTGGTATCATTAAAATAACAATTCCATGGTCCAAAAAGGGGTCATTTAAGGAGGTGATATCCAAGAGGTAATTTTCTTAAAGCCCTCAATTATTTTCATCATCTTATTCTATATTCTGCACAACTACTCTATTAATTATGTAATTATAAATTCATAATAATTTATATAACTGATTTTATTTTTTATAATTTCATATCTCATATCCATTTCATTTTTTATCTCCTCTTATTTAATGAAAATAAACCACTGTCAAAATTATGGAGGTTTATAATCTCTATAGATAATGATTTTTCATTTTCAATTTCCATCTTCATGGATGGTAAAAAAATATCATTCTTGTTAAATAAGATTTAAATAGGTATATTATAATATAGTTTATGTTTTATAACTTATATATGCACATAATTTCAAATAACATAAAACTAGGTCGTGGTGTTCGAAAAGGCCGTTAAAATAAGTTAAACATCTATCATTAACATTATATTAAATGAATCAATATCATACAAGAAATAAAAATGATATATGGGACCATTAATACTTCTTTAATTGAACTAGTACTATTTCTTTCTAATTTTTTAGTTTTAATACAATTTTAAAAGAACATTCATGACTATACACAAATGAACCGACCAAGAAACCATGAAATGAACACACCCAAAACAATAAAAACAATGAAATATTATTAATGAATATGTCATAATATGTTATAAAATTATCACATATGTTATTATAAAAATAAATATATTTATTTAATTATTTAACAAAATTCTTATAAACATTATAACTGTGGATAATGTAAGAAAAACTAAAGGGATGTATGAGGTAAGGGTTGTTTGTCTCACTTTTCACTCTTTTGAGATATATGCCTTATTCACCACTAATTTATTTTGTGTGGTGTATATACTAATCATTGGTATATCATATCACGATTATAATTATATTAAGGGTATTAAATGTTTCATTTTATAACTATTAATTTTATGTTACACATGATTTGACTGATTATAGAGTGTAAGAGAATTTTTAACCCAATTTATATTCTTTGGATTTAACTTCTACTTATTTAGTTTTTCATGATAAGATTATGTGTGAAATGAATTATTAATATCATAATTTTTATTTCCAAATGGTTTATATAGATTTATATTGGATATACACACTCTGTTTCTTTTTTTTACACTAACTTCAAAGATATGGTATTTGAAAATGAACACACTACAAGAAAAACCCCATTTCTTGGTGTTTTTTTGAAATGGTAGTAGTTTAAATCATCATAGTATTCTATGATGGTTTTTTGAAACCCCCGCTAAAGTGTGTGTTGGCATACAATAGGCGGTGGTTTCCTAGATTTAGTGGAAGTTTATGTTAACCAACGTAGTGGCTGCATCCGCGGGGTGAACCATGACTAAAACCATTAAAACCGCCGCTAAAACCATTAAAAATTCCGCGATATAATAATAGAATATGAAAAATATTTTGCAGTGGTTAAAACTGCTACTAAAATAATATCAATTTTTCCAAGGAAAAATGATGCTAAAACCATTAAAACTGCCATGATATAATAAAGGAATATCAAAAAATATTTAATACTGGTTAAAAATGACACAAAATTATTGTCTGTAGAAGTAGATTTTATCGCTGTGGATAGAAAAGTACCGTAATTTTAGCGGTGGTTAAAACCACCTCAAAATATTTTGTATTTATTTTGAGGTGGTTAAAACCGCCGCTAAAGCCAAATTTTCAAAAAAAATCAACCTGACACTACATTCCGATTAACAATTCCTTGAAAAAACCATTCTAATAGATATAACATATATCACATCATAACCACAACACATCACAACCAACCCGCATCACAACCACCCCACATCACCACCACCACACATCATAACCACTACACATCACAACCACCATCATAATTTAGTTTCAATAAGTATTGTTATCGTGATTACTAAATTATTATGAAGGGTATTCAGGCCGAAATACAATATTTCATGGGAAACCAATTTAATAGTTCGATATATATTATTAGTCATTTTCATATATGGTGAGGTTATACAAACATACATAGAAAGTTTTATAAAAACCCAAACAACACACTATCTCAAAATAAGTCTTATTTGGAAAACTAAGTTATTCTGGCCATATAAAAATAAATAAAACTAATAAGTAAAAACCTCTAAAATGTACATATAAATAATGTGATATGAAGGATCCCTAACCTTGACTAAATATCAAGGAAAAATGAACAAGAACCAAGGATAAACCACCACTGATCTCAAGTGAATCACTATTGAATACAATGAATAATAAGTCTCCATCAAAAACCACAAAAAAGGAGAATTACAACCATAATGAATTCTTGAATATAATAAAAGATAATAAAGGATTAATTCGGAAATAAAGGGCTAACATGAATCAAAGAACATCAATATAAATGATCTAATATGATCCATGAGGTTTGGAACACCAAGGGAGGTGACTGGGGAAGGGGAGGATGAGTAAGGGTCAACCAAGAATTGAGGGAAAGTGTAAAATTCAAGACATGGAGGCAATAAAACACCTATTTATAAGTGAATCACACTTAAATCTACCAAAACATGGTTAATAACCAAAACTCGTGTGGTGGGTTTGGTAAAAGTGAGATCTAGAACCCTCATTTTTATTTTATTTTTTTTTCAATTTTAAAATAAAATTTGGCCTCCCACAAATCTCAAAACATAGAGTGGTCTAATCCATAGTTGTTATTCTATATTCATCCATGTACATCAGCTATGACCTAGTTCCCATTTCCCAACTATTTTACCCTCACCATGCCCAAGGAAACAATGTGGTGAGCTTGGGTTTCTTATATTGGACAGGTGGTCCTTCGATATTTCGTGCCCACAAAAGGGAATTTCGAGATTCTCATGGTGCATTGGAAAACCACTAGGACAATACACATAAAACCATTTCATCCCCAAGTCATGGTTATATATCCCATTTTACACAAGAGCATGCTAGATATAAAACTACCTACTTTATATCCAGACAAGTCATTAAACAAAATGTGGTGGACTTCAAAAGACTAAAACACCACCTCAAACCTCAAAATCACAATAAAACTCTAACTAAACATCCCCAATACATGATAATGTACAATGTGAAGTTCACAAATGGAATGTACTATTAAACTCATTCTATTTATTTTGGTTTCCCTATTATTTCTCAATTCTAAGTCAAAGTGATCCTATTTTCCCAAAAATTATAAGAAATATGTGTGTATTGAATCATATTTTCATGGGATACATAGTGATTCCTATATCTATTATCTCAAACCCAACCAAAAAACCGATATCAAATCCCTCCAATTTATCTTAGTGATTGGGTTTCTTCATTCACATTGGGTTTCCATCCATAGGGTTGGCATCAAGACAAGTTCATTTCATTTTAAACATCATTTTAAACTACATTAAACCCCATATAATAAGGTATTATTCATATGATCTTAAAATATATATTATTTTAGTCATTTTCACATGATTTTAATCTATGTGATGCATGGTCCATCATGTAATACTTGAAAATTCTTAGAGCAATCTACCTAGTAAAACCTGTCCTCCTCAACATATTATCCAAATCTACGTAAGGATCCTTATAATGTGGTTATTTATCCATAAACCTGTGTTATAAAAAATGACTCTTACCCTAAGAAAGATCCTAATGTGAATAGGGGTATTATATGAAAACTATATGTGGATTGATTTATGATGTTTCAATATATGTAATGATGTTGGGATCTCCTATAATAGGCCTTTTTGAAAATTATAATCACACTGATTATACACTAAAGGATAAACTCTTCCTCATTCACATAAATTTGTTTATTTTTTTCTAATATAATTGTTCCCATACATCTCATCCTTCTCCTCCTATACAAAAGAAAAATTTTTATTGGGGACCTTTTCCAAGAACAAGGAATGGATTGATTCCGATTACTATAGGATATATTTTTTTTATCATTTATCCTTGGGTAAAAAACCTAATAAATTTAGAAAAAATGAATCATAAAAAATGATTCATGACAAAAAATAATAGACATATATGGTGCATACCATACTCCAAAAATTAAGACTTAAAAGGAAACACCAGAAATCAATAAAATAAATAAAAGGAAACATGAGAAATCAAGAAAATGTTAGGTCATGAAAATGTTTTCTAGAAACTACGTGCCACACATGATATATATAAAAACTAACCGTTATCATATTTTTCCAACATATCAGCAAAAAAACTAATCACGGTACAACGATGAACAAATCTTGTCACCCTCTTCACCTCCATATCTACTTCCTTCTACCACATGAATGAACATTATATTGAATATTAAATACTTTTTTATATTTATATTTAATTATAAAACCAATAATGTTTGAAAACAAAATGATTTTGAATTTTTGTGATTTACCAGCTCACCACTAGTCGATGAAATACCACCGGTGGCAGATCCGGTCATATTCTGATATAAAATAATCAACACTTTATACAAAGTGGATATTTGAGCCCCCTAGTCGTGAATTGTATTTCGTACAGAAAGAATCTCTCTCATAGTATCTTTGGGTATGAACTGACTACAACCTGGAGTAAATGCAGCTGCAATCCCTAGTGGCCTGTCAAATACCTCAGATGGTACAGGTCCCAAACCCATCCCTCACACTCTACAAGGATGCTCCTTACTAAGGACTTTAGAAATCGGGTCATCCTAGGAGACTGAGTAGGACTACTTAGGATTGAAATCCCACATTTAATTAATTTTTACCTATAAATTAAATAGAATTCAAATTAGAATCAATATATATTAACAAAATAATAACTGATAATAAGTTATTCTAATGAAACATGAGTTCATACCCCAAATTATTTGGCAAGCTCATTAACAAAACTACCATTATATTTTTGGTGAACATTCAACCACACTTCTGTTTGGGATGGTTCATTCCCTAAACTCTATGAATACATTATGAAAACATAAATATTGACATCAGTGCTCAACCTTTTTGTAACGTTCAATTCTCCATACCAAATCCAACACAGATATTGACTAGGGAATTGCTTCAATATTAAATGATCATAAACTTAATATCTCTTCACCCATCTTCTAAATTTACATTTAGGACCTAAACATCTTATTCTCCCTTCAACAGATCAATTGTAAATTGAAAAATATAAAAACTCCTCCAGACCCTTAACATTCTAAGGTGTCTTCCTCGGTAATGTGATCCAGATTTTATCCATGTATATCACAATGTTCCTATACAGTATTAAAAAAAAGTAAAACACTTAACTATTAATAAATATGGAAAAATATTCATATATACTAGTTGAAAAAATATATAAATATGTTAAATATTTTGAAATGGACTAGGATTAGATAAAAAAATCCTTAAATACACTTTTCCCAAATATCCTATGGTAACTTAAGGCACATTAAAATAATATCTGGCCAAGAAGTTTCTCATAATATATTTATTAAGTCTGAAAATACTATATCATGTATACCAAGACATTCCAAACCATATAACAATTCCATAGAAAACTGCATGCATCGAATCTATGATGATCTCAAGTGGGTGGTTAATAATAAGTAAAATCAAAAATTAATTTCCATATAGAAGATTTTGGGGTTTTGTTATTTTCACCAATATGAGAAGATAAAAAACAATCAGATGGAGTTTCACCAGAAAATTTTTTTTTGAATTGGGATCATTAGTCAAAGATGATCAGATGGTTGATATCATGTAGAAATAACCAGATAGAGAAATAGAACATCTAATAAAATTGAATGATCCAAACAAAAATTCATAAGAAATGAGTGTAAATTTCCATTAAATTTGTGATATACAATGGATATAAATTTTTATGATGAACCTCATCTTGTATACCAGAAAGATTTATAATCCTTTTGAATAGAGGTTTGTCTGATAATTTCTTCCGCTGAGTCTATGCACTGAAACTAGGAAGTGATATCAACAAATTACTACAAAAACTAAATTAAAACACTTCGCACAAAATAAAACTAAATAGAAAATAAATATTTATGTTGTTCAGATAATTCCATATATATGTAGGATAAGACTAAAAACATTTTCATTGTAAAAGATAAAAGAAAATAAAAAAATCATCACTCACATCCAATCTATTATAAAGTCTCAAAAAATTAATCTTAAAACTTACATTATTCAGCATAATCTTACGTAAAACTAATTTGGATGGAGAAATTTGATAAAATTTTCTGGATAGGAAAATAATCACAAATAGGACTATTAATATTTATATCCTTTATATCAATAATTTGAATAAATAAACAATAATTAATTACTATAAATGGTTAATATGGAGTAATAGGTAAGGATCTTAAACTAAGGGATATAAATGTAAAGGTAAAAGTAAAAAAAACCACCTCCATGATTCAAGATCTTATGTAAGAAAAAAGTACAAGTGGTGTATTGATGGTGATCGAGATACCTAAATAGTACTAGGATAGAGCACTTTATGACCTCATTTTAACCTCTCGATCACCAAAGGCTGGAGAATATCATAGGGGTTCTAAGAAGACTACTGGGATTTGGTTACCCCAATTTTATTAATATACCAAAATACAAGAAAACTAACAAGATCCCAATAGAGTGAATTCCATATAATAAATATTTACAAATCATATAAAGTTCAATAATATTAAATGATCCCTGAAACCTAATTCTAAATGAAAAACTCAATCTCCCATATCTATTTACAACACTAAATGGAACACAAGTTATACAAAAATCAACCATGCTTAGAAAAAACAATTCATCTGAACATGTACTTGTACCTATAGGTACGTGAAAAATAGACCATGAAATTTCATGTCCTCCCGAAGTGTATATGCTGGGTGTGAGCATATAATACCCAGTAATAAACCACTTAGTTTCTAACTTATATTAGAATATACTTACACATGTTATTTATATCAATATAAAAATTTATATATATTTATATAAAAATGAATTTACAAATGGTTATCAATAAAAATATAGAAGAATCAGATAATGGAAAACTTCATAAAATATAATCAATTAAAAAAATAAATCTTTATAATGGGAGAGTCTATACATACCATAATTTCTTTGATCCTAGATATGGATATGAGACATCGGGTCAAGGAATCCATAATTCCATTCCCACCGAACTAATATCATAGCAATACTTTCCATGGATGAGTCATGGAAAATCCTTGAATTTTTGAGAGAGGAAGGTGAACACAAGAATCAAGGAACTATCATCACATGAATTTAGAGATAGGTGAAAGGTGTATAAAAAATTCAATTCATTGTGATCCCATCCCATTCATCAATCTATATATAATACATAACAACACACACGTTATACAATATAAAAATACCCCTTCTAACATACTCATTATTTATCAAAACAATATCCATGGCCATGGTAGCAATATTATTTATTCAAATCAACAATATTGGTTTCAAAAAGTAAAAAGAAGCTCAACATATCAAATTAATAGTCTTGGTTACAAAATAATTCCATTATAATGAATCTAATTCTCATCAAAACAAAAGGTAAATATTCTTGAATATGATACATTAATTATAATATCAATAAAAAATAATTCTATATCCCACATTATAAAAGAAAAAAACATGAATAAATTATGAATATTATATTATGGAATCCAAATAGGTATAAAAATATCAATCCAAACATAAATCAGTTTATAAGGATACATTCTCTTCATGATACTCTAAATACCAATTATACTAGCTATAAATTATTAGATGAGGAGTAATTCATGGTTCACTAAAATATATCCACAAATGGATCTAGATTTATCATGGTAAGTAACAAGTGTGCCCTAGTAAAATGATACCAATGATCAAATATGATATTTTTAATAACCAATTTGATAAACTACCTCTAAAATGGGCAAGGTGGCGAGGCAGAAATGGTTTCGGGGGTCGCTGGGGTGGGGGGGGGGGTCTCGCAGTGGGTAAGGGAGAGAAGGGGGGTTGCATGGTGTGTGGGAGGGGGATGTGTCGAGGTTGAGAAAAACGTTTTAGTTGTAGTTTATTAATAACCGTCACTAAATCATTAATAAAAAATTTAGCATCAATTTTGTAAACTGACACAGAAAGGATTTAATGTTGTAGTGCCTTCTATTAAAAATCATCTTTAAAAGTCTCTTTTTTCAAAAATAATGTTTTTATGGAATGAAATATTTTAATAATATCATGTTTATTTAATATTTTGATACATAATTTTATATTCTATATGGTTTCATTAAAATAAATTTATTTCATTGTATGTGTGTAGTGTTTTAAAATGAGTAATTTCAAATTGAAAAGTTAATTTTCTTTAGAGAGTTTTTTATGATGCAATCATTTATGGTTTATGTTTATCTTATGATTCTTTGGAATTTATTATAATGATTTGTGGTTATGCGATAAAATAATTATGTGTTGTTATGTGATAATTCAATGTTTGGAGATTATGTGATAAACCAATGATGTTTGGTAAAAAGATAAAACAATGACGAGTGGTTCTATGATAAACCAATGATTGGTGGTTATGTTAAAACCTCCAATGCATTAGGTACTCCAATGTTGGGAGTTGACCATTTTGGTTACTCAATATATTAGAGTGATATATAACATAATATCCCATGTTACCTAATTATATATTAGATTATTACTAATGTGTTTTGTAGAAAATTGAATGATTTTAAAAAGGTAATATATTAATCTTTTTGAAAATTTAATTACTTTTTCAGAATAAAAAGGTATGTATTTATGAAAATGTTTTTATAGATTTTCACTTCACTAACAATTTTCAGTCCTTTATTTCCCTTACTAATTTTTTTTTATCATCCTATGATCTAAAACACTCCTAACATGATTTAAAGGAGAATATAGATAAGGATGAGATCATGTGGAAAATTGATAAGTTTGAGAAAGAAAAGAAAATAGTTTTTTATTTTAAAACTTTTGTTTTATAGAAGAAATGGATATTGAATATAATTTTCCACTTTTAATGAATGGTTTTATTTTTTAAGGTTTATTCATATTTCTATAAAACTATAAAATTAAAAGTGTCTCGGGAATGTAATAATGTGGATTTTCGTTTAAAATCACAAAAAATTTATTATCTAATGCTGGATCCTTACAGTGATTATTTCAGAATGAATTTGTTTTATCATATTCATGTAATTATTGGGGTTAAAAATCTATATTGTTATATTTATTTAAATTTCCTTTCATTCAAGGTATAACAATATAATAACAATTCAGGCTAAATAAATTTTCATCCATTAAGTTACAAACTTTCTTATTGAACTCTATTGTTCCTAGTTTGATTCATTCTACATAGTGAATAATTTTTATTGTATTAACACATTTTTTTATAGGGTTCTATACTTATTCATTATAGCTTCATTAAAAAATTTTCCAATACTAAAAATATCATGTTACTTAAAAGGGGTTCGTTTGTCTCAATTCCCATTTCTTGAGACATTATTCATTTAATGCACCAATGTTACTTATATATGATGTATATGATATCTATTTTTTATATTATATCATTTATTATCTTTTATGGTTTTTTATCTTAGTTTCATGATATTTCACTATCATGGGTATTGATTTAGATGTTACTCAAGGAGTAAGGGTTTTTATCTCAAATTCCACCATTTGAGACATATCCCTTATTATACACCATTTTTTATTTGGAATGGTTTATCTAATGGACATTTAGCATTTGAAATCATGATTCTATCATTATTAATGATATTTATTTTTTTATTTTAAACTTAATTTATCAAGGGGTTTTGAATCGAAAGTTTCTACAGTTTAAAGTGTTATTTATCTCTATTTTCATATCCATGAGACATGTTTGAGATTTTGCACCATAATTTATTTTATAAGGTCTATTCACCACCTTATATCCTTTAAATATAATAAAAACATTTCATTTCACAATATTTTAATTTCATGGAATTCTTCACATGTTCTTTCGATTCATACATTTCTAAACTGATACTATTTTTTTGCATCTCAATTATGATTCTTTGATATTTGATTCATGTAAACCATGTACTTCTATTTTATATTGTAAATATTTCTCAAATATCAGCTTATAAATCTTATCATACTATTTTTCATTAGGGGATTAAAATTTCGTAAATCCATCACTGTCATTTTCATTCCCAATAATACTCTGTTATTGACATGATTTTTCTTATAATGCCTTTATTGTAGGAATAAAATATTTCACTACTACAAAAAAAATTACTTTAATAGTTCTATTTAATATCAATGATTTCTTCCAGCATTGATAAAAGGAACTCTTTATCAGTGTAATCTTTTAACACTCATAAAGGGCTCCCTTTATCAGTGCTTTATTCTTAGGGCTGATAAAGGGTTCCCTTTATCAACCATTTTTATCACCCATAAAGGAATCATTTATCAGCTCTAATTTATTACTGATAAAAGTCAAAATAAAATGAAATTATTAAATACATAAAAAATAAAAATGATTTTATTAAAAACTATTTAAAATTTTATTAATTAAATAATTAATGATAAAAATGAATAAATTGATTATACTATATATATATTATAATTACTAATAAATTATATATATTAAATATATATATTTATGCAAAATGAAAATTATACAAATAAAAATTTATAAAAATTAAATTGTGAAAAATATTAAACATTTTATTAAATAAATAATTATTAATAATGTTAATAAATAATATATATGAAATGAATAGATCTATATAAATGTATAAAAATATGATTTATATTATAAAAAATACTTATAATTTAAATTAAATTGTAATATATTTAGTGAATAATAAATAATAATTAAAAATTAATATGAATTAAAAATACTTACTAATTGAATCAAGTAATGTTCACAATTGAATTTCATTTGTTATTTTTCAATTTATGTTTGATCAAACATGTGTTATATTGATTTCACATATACATTATTATATTTGTTTTTTATATAAAATGAACACACATAATCAGTTTCATAGAATTTAAACAGTTTCTATTATTTAATTTTTATATATTTATTTATTATGTTTTATTACTTCCAATATATATTCATCTTTATTTCAATATATATTCATTTTAAGTGTTTTATATTTAACTAATATAACTTATCCAATTTTTAAATATTTTTAATTAAATTTTAATCATTTTTAGTTATTTAATTTTACTAATTTTTAACATAAATGCACTTCCGATTAAATATTCATTAATAATGTTAAAAAAATATTTTCAAAAAAAATATTTATAAATATATATATTTATAAATTTGTATTTACTATTATTATACATTTATAATTATAAATAAATAAAAAAATTAGTCTAAAAAGAATTTATATAATTTTAAATAAATAGATATATTTTTATTTAAATATAAATATATTTACTATATATATATATATTTATTTATGTAAAGTTATAGTGATATAAATATTATTCTTTTAAATTTTATTTATATAATTATAAATAAATAATTATATATTCAAATATTTATAAAGTTATTATTTTAATAAAAGTAATATTTTAAGAATTATAATTATATATAATAATTATAATTTCATTAAAATGTATTATTTTTATAAAAAAATTATTATAAGTATTTTTCGGTGATAAAAAAACATTGATAAATATTTCTTTTATCAGCCCTTACTAACTTAGAGATGATAAAAGGTATCATTATAAGTTCCATTTTTGGAAGCACTGATAAAAAGTCTCCCAACCTCTTTTAAGAACCTTAACTGTCTGGTACCATATGATGATATATGAAGTTCTATGTGGAAGACTCCTATTGTCGGCACTCCTTGTTATCGAATCCAAGCTCAAATAGAGGCTAAAATTAAGGCTCCAACTTGACCATGGATTAAATCCAAGCCTCTATCAATTCAAGGGTCGAATAAAACCAAGGCTTGAACGAAATCATGGATTTTCAATACCCCTACTTTCCTTCAGTTATCCACTTAACCTTCTCATCAGACATCCAAGTATCCCAACAACTCATGTTACACTATCCTATAATAAAATAACCTAAAATTCATTATTTTTTAGATATATTAGCGTATCTTCTTCCCCAATATCATGTGTATCTATTTAGGACAAGACTGGTAATTTGAGACATCAAATATACCGAACATAATGTTTGGTCATGTTTTTGTGAGGTGTAATAGGATCCCAATACCAATATCCATGACATCAACCTCTATGCAATCATTATATATTGAAAAATTCATCAATATAGTGTATTATGTTGTCATTAGTTTGGAATATTCCATTCCAAATCACGTGGGAACCAATTTTTCATATTTTGATTAACAAATTAATGTGTTAATATTTAATTTATTAATATATTAACCATGGAATTTTTTCACCAATCATAGATATCTTGATATTGTACCTCATATTATCCATAGAAAAATTCATTGTTCTTTGTCCAATCCTCAAATATTATGTCTTACTTTTACGAGTTTTCACTGAAACTATCCGATTACTAATGAAATTTTATTAAATGATTTCAACCTTCCTAGTTTTTCATGAATTTGAAATCCCTCTTCATTTTCCTCAACGTTAATGTCTTATTTTGAGCCTAACTTAACCCGGTGTTCTCCCCTATTCTACTAAACTCAAAATTAATTTCCTATGAAGTTTCTGAATTATTTTAATTATTCACAATATCCACATTTTAATTGGTAAAAAATATCTATCTTTTTTATATTTTCATCATAAAAAAATCTCAATACACCCTTTTTAAGTTATTATTTAATTGTCTCATTATCTAATATGATCAAATTTTTACTACCACAAATCAATTTCTTCTTTCAAACACAAATAATGTAAATTTTTAATGACCCCAAATCAAAAAAATGTTCTTATAGTTTTCTATAACTTTGTGACAATATATTCATCAATTAAATGATAACATAACCATTGATACTTCTTAAAAATCACTTCCTTTATTTCATCACACATCTAATAAACACAATATATGTTTTAATTTAATCCATCTAAAAATATATCATTCTTTAACATTGACATTGGGTTCCATCATTAGTAATATATGATCACCATCCATGTATTTCTCATAAATTAGAGACATTATCCCTTTTAGATATTAAAATGGAGTAAAAATTTCATTCTTATCAATTTCATATCCCAAACATTTGTTATTCCAATTTTTTGTCTGGGACTCATCACCCATATCTTTTATATTACTTGTACTGCGATGTGTAGTAGTCATCATATGGATGACTTTGATTTGAGTATTTTAAGAAACATAGGTGGATGTTCAAAATATATGGAGGATGAAATCTGAAAAACAAAACGCAACGATAACTATTTAAGAGATGAGTTGATGAGGATTAAAATTAACTATAACTTTAACCATTTGGATAAATTTAGAGGATAACACCTACCATATTGGAGTAATTCATTTCATAAATTCAATTTCCCATTTTCTTCAAAGAATAATGAATATCATTTGAAACAATCAAATGTTGATTTTTCCTAATGAGAATTATCTATAACATTCACATTTTATAATGAATATATTATGCATATTTATTTATTTATTATTCAAAATTGGTATTTTTTTCAACCAATATGATATATATACTTTCACTCAGATGATTGAAAGTTTCAATCCAAGATATCATATTTTCTTCTCACACTCTTTACTGATTGATTGAATATTTGGAAAGATCTATTCGCTTTTATTATCATCATTATTTCTTTTCGTCAGTATATCCATGTGGTAAACCATTTATTCATTGTAAAATAATTATCCATATAGTTAATATATTGTTTCATATTTATTTTTAATTTATTTATATTTATAATTACTATAATAATAACTATTTTCTTTTATTGGTGTATTCATTTTTTCGAGTTGGGGTTGTTTGTTTGAAGCTAGTCATTCTCATGAGGGATTGTTCTTTGAGCCTACAATTTAGATAATGAAAATAAGGAAATGCATCAAGAATGAAAAAAAACCATCCAGAAAATGAGAATTACTACTACTAATTTAATTACTTTTGTCACCATTTTATCTAATATTTGAATGTCATTTTCCTTATCATGTTTACCTAATACTTATTTAGTTTTTTCATAGAAATTTTTGGATGTCATATTTTATTTCCACTATCTTCAACAAGCCACAAAATAGATAAAATGTTTTTCCCAATGTCACCATATTTCCTATTTTTCATTGCCTTTATTTTTTAGAAATGAAAATGATGCAGATTGATTCTCTAGTATTATCGAAAAAATAAATTTCTGTTTTTAAATCCATAAGATTAGTGCAAACTCATGTACATATTGTGGTGAATTCTTGTGATATAATGGAAATATGAGATTCCTCGGCACTTCTGGCTTTCCCAAATGAGAAAGAGTTTTTCAAATAAGAAAATAAACTAAATATACATTCAATGTTGGATGTCTGAAATATAAATACAATGGAAACTTAGAATCATTGGAAGGTAGGATTTTTTTAGACTATTGGTTGTGTAAGAATCATTTCACATTAATCTGACACATGGTGTGACTAGTATGACTCCAAGTGTTTCTTTATATTTAAAATCGATTTAATAAAAACCAAGAAAACAAATTATTACTGTTTTTAAAATTTGTTTAAATAGTAAATTGGTCATTTGGGACACATAGGAATCTGCCTGAACTGAGTTCGATGGATGATGTGACCACTATAATTCATTGCGTATGTTATAAGTTTAAAATCCACTGTTTAGTTCAAAAAATGTCACTAACTGAAAATAGAGAAAATATGATCATATTTCTATATAATTTATGAAAAAAATTATTATTTCATTTGTGACATGTAAGAATCAAACTCATGTCAAACTAATAAATGACGTGATGAGTATGATTCAAAGTAAGTGTTTCTAGTTTAAAATGATATTTTAAAATAAAAAACAAGTGATAAACTAAAAACTATAAAAAAAACTTGTATTTATTTTATACTTTTGTAAAATTATCAAAAAGTCATTTGATACATTTAAGAATCGACCGCATCACAATCTGACTCACGGTATGACAGATATGACTCTAATTGAATCATTTTAATTAAAATTGACATCAATTTTAGTAAATACAACAGTTTACCTAGTCAAAACATAAAAACAGATTTTTATTATTTTGATACTTTTGGGGAAATATCCATAAGTCCTTTGTGATGTGTAAGAAATGGCTTCACCCTAATCTGATACATGATATCCCTGGTATGACTCAATGTGTCTGTTTGCAGTTTAAAACTGACAGTTTAGTTCAAAACAGTCACTCACAAAAAACAGAGCAAACAAATTTATTTTTCCTAGATAATTTAGGAAATAAATTCATATTTAATTTTTAAAATTTAAGAATTAGTCTCACGTCAAACCAATACATGGTGTGATTATTATAATTCAAAGCGCGTGTTTCCAGTTTGAAATGACATTTTAGTAAAAAAGATAAGTGACGTAATCAAAACTAATAAAATGTATTCATAATGTGTTAATAATTTACAAAAAAACTATCCAAAGGACATTTTTGGGTAGTAGGAATTATCTGCACCTTAATCTTATGCCCAATGTGACCTGTATTACTCTGAGTGTGTCATTTTATATAAATTTGTTATCATTTTTTTTAAAAATGATAACTGAACTATTGAAAATCGAGAAAACACATTCGTATTGTTTTTATATTTTAGGGAAATCATCTATAAGCCATATGTGATGTGTATGAATCATAATCACCTTAATTCAATGCACTTTGGGACCAGTATGACTCTATGTGCATTTTTTATTTGAAAATGAAATCAATTTTAGTGAATAAAACAACTGACCTACTCCAAACTGTGAAAACACATTCATATTGTTTTGATATTTTAGTTAAATAATACATAATTCAATATTTTCATGTTGGAATCATCTTAAACTCAATACGACGCATGGTGTGACCGGTATAACTCCAAGTGCATATTTTTATTTAAAATTGACATCAATATTTTAAAAAATGACAACTAAACTACCCAAAACAATGAAAACACAATCAAATTGTTTTGATATTATATGGGAACAATACATATGTAATTTTTTATGTGTGTTCTCTCTTGTCGTTGGTTCAAGTTATATGTGTTCCAAATTAATTACCAGCTCTTAAAACTTTAGTATAGCATATGTTCTCGGTCGATCGATTTGGAACAATGGCGTGCATAAATTCAATTGAGTTAATACTTAATTAGGTGAAGTATGCAGAATTTAGAGTTGATTGAGTTGATTTTGGTTTTCTAATTGAAACTAAATTTTTTTACATTGTATAAATTATTAACAGTTTTAAATAAAACAACGGGTAAATTTAAAGAGTTTAAAATAGGAAGAAAAGACATGTCGGGGCTGTGGTGATTAAGGATTACTTTTTCAGGTTGTTTAAATGGTTGTGTTGTTCATAATAATTCAATCATTCTGGATTTCATTTTGTTACAAGATTTCCTTGGTCCGGTTCCTCTTATTTAGAATTAGAGTAGTTGACTCCTTTGTCCGGTAGTCAGTGTTATCAATTCTTTATTAATTTTAGTCCATTATTTGAATCGGTGAAATCCTTCTAATGGTCATGGATTCTTTCACCGTTACTTTTCTTTTATATCACTGAGAATTCTTTCCTTGTTCCGGCTCAGAATTCTCAGTTATATTAGACAGTGGTTTAAGAAGAGTAATATGAATTACAACGAGCAAACACAACTATATAAAACAAAAAAAATATTATGATATCATCGTCCACAACCCCAACACGAGGGGTTTAGTTACACATAGAAACTGGGAGAGAAAAGTCACACGTGATACCTGACAGATTCATCGTGTAGGCATTGAGGTAGGGTGTCAGAAGGTGGAATGGCAGAATGACGACACCTCGATAGCTTCGAGAATGGAGATAGCAGAGCTTCTATCTCTTCTAAATGGTTCTGAACTCCCAAATACCTAGGCCAAGGCCTCTTTTTATATAAAAATAAAGTACACAACATGTATAGAAAGTACACGCCGTGTACTTTTCATCAACATGCTTTTGCGCCAATTTCTCCACGGGTAGGCGGCCTAACATGCCATATTTGACTGTTGAACACGGTGCCACCTGGTGGTTGGGTGTACACGGCATGTAGCGCTGCCATACATGGCGTTTAGTGTCATAAGATTGGCAACCAACCCCTTCTAGAATAGCAGACAGGATGTGTAGAAATTCAAACACGCTGTGTCTCCTTCAACGGCCACATGGGCATGTAGACTTTTCTCAGCAACCACCGCTTTTAGAAGGTGGTACACGGTGTGTAACGCCGCCTCACACGACATGTATCATCTACCCGGTGACATGGGTGTGTACCCCCTACTTCGGTCTGTGTCCTTGTCTGGATGTACACCGCATGAATAAAAGTACACGCCATGTAGTTTCAAAATTTTCATAGAATTCCCTTAATTCGTGTATTTAGCCAGAAAACACATGAAAGTAAATAGAGTCACCAAAATCATAGATTATGTTCATAAAACAACAGATATTTTTTGAAAACATGATTTTATCTTCAACTATATATATATAAATGTATACACAAATTGGGTGCATCGAATTCCCCCACACATAGTCATTTGCTTGCCCTCAAGAAAAATCTCAACATCTAATTAAAAGAGCATATACTTTAAAAAGGAAGGCATTTAATTAATCAAAAGTATAAATGATAAAGTTACCGGGGAAGATTTATAAAAGGCACAAACAAATTCAATTCATAAGATATTAAAATCACACCTCATATATAAGGCAATTAACTACTCTCATCCTCTTTCAACACATTTTCAACCTTTCAAAAATAAGAATGCCACTTAATGATTTAACTTACTAGTTAAAATCACACTTCACACTTAAGATGTTTTTAATAAAAGTTTTGCTCAATCTAAGGTATATACACTCTATTCATAGGTTTTCAAGATATCTTGTTCTCTACTTCATAAAAATTGAATTACAAAAATCATGATGGCTTTATCAATAAGGTTCAGATGTTTCTGTGGCTAAGGGATGGTAGGTTCAGATGTGAAAATAAATTCAGAGGCTTGAAAAAGGAAGGCTAATTCCTTTAAACAATATTGCTTGATATTCAAAGTAAAGCTCACTGAAAATGCATCCTTCACAAGCTTAGTCAAATGCTTTTGTAATCGTCACCATCTTCCTTAGGCAAGCAGGGTTCATGGGAAAATAAGCATAAGGTCCCCTTGTTGTTTGTTTGTTTTTTTATATATATAACAAAGCACAAGGGAAACACTTATGAATACAATGAGTAGATGTTTGGAACCCATTCTGCCCCAAATAATCAAGAGGCACTCTCCCACACTTTATTTCATGGTTGTGCACAAAATATTCCATGTATTGCCAACTCCCTCTTTAAAGCTCAAATGAATAATCATGCAAATCTAAAAAAACAAATAGGGTAGGAAGGGAAATAGGCTTGTAATGTGGATTCCTATAAAGGTTGTTCATGGCTTCTATGGGCTTAAAGTAGATTAAATGTAGGGTAGGTCTCAAGATAAAGGGGATGAAACAATATAATGCCATAATCGTTTTAATGTAATTCAAAATTTTCTTCATGTTATGAAAATAAAACAGGAAAATTATGGTAGTGATGCATATCCTAAGAATCTCTCAAGAAAGAGGGTATTAGAAAAGAAATACGAAAAAAGGGTTTAGAATACCTCTCAGGAGTGGAAAAATAATAAAGGGACAATCAGGTCATGACATCCATATAAATGATTAGCCTAATCAATGTAATATAATCAAGGATGAAAAATTGAAATTGAAACTATATCAGCAATCATTTTAAAATACTTAATAACTAAACAAGAATGTAACCTTTCCAAAATTTCCTACGGATAATTCTAGCATTTATAAGAATGATTAACCAAAATTGCTTTATATTTTCAAATATAGAGTCTAATAATGATGTCTCTTAGATTAGTTTAAGGGAAAAGACTATGGTGAAATATATAGAGGCTCCCCCACACATAATACTACACATGGCCCACCAAGTGCAATACGATGGTAAAGGGTGGGAAACAAGGAGAAATGGGGGACAAAATGAGGGGAAATAGTGGAAGAAGTAAATCCAAAACGAAAGAAAATAGAAATGGAAAAATACTCCGCTCATGAAAAGTGATTACCAATGTGCTCCATGATACCTGTGACTGGCGAGGAAAAAGAAAACTGAAAACATGAACAACATCACAACACATAGAATAAAAGAAGAGATATATAAGATAAAGAAAAATGGAACTATCATGGGGTCTCCTCAGGGGAGCATCATCCTATACAGAATCGGCCAGTAAAGATGGCTCAAGAGGCGTAGAAGTGGGAGGCCCAGACTCTTCATTGGAAAGGGGAGCTGAAGAAGTAGGATTCGTAGGTGCTGGACTCGGTGAATGGAGCTCAGCAGCAAGCCCTAGCCCGACAGAAGTGGTAATAGCAGTAGATGGGCCAGGATAAGAGACAGAGGCTGGCAGCGGAGGTAGTGGAACACCAAGATGCTCAGCAATATGTGCCAACAGCTACTCCATCAGGTCCTGGCGGCCGTCCAGACGAATCAAATGGTGTGAAATGGTGTCCTAGTGGCCGATGATACGAACGAACTGCTGCTCCATCTAAACCTGTCGGCTGTCCAAGCGACCCAACACCTCCTCCATCACGGCTAGGCGGTAGGAAAGGGCAAGATCGACCGAGGGTGAGAGGTTATGGGGGATGGGTGATGGAATAAAAGAATTAAGGTCAGAAGAAGTGGGGTCAGTAGGAGGTTGGTGAGGTGGAGAAATTGGAGGGGGTGGGGAAGGAGGAGCAGGGTCAGCAGCCGGGGCAGGAGGGGCAGCAGGTGGTGGGGCTCGAGCCTGAGCAAGGATGTAGGCACCCCCCGCTTCTGGACCAATCCCATGCGAACGAGCATGAGAAAGTCTATCCACTGAGGTGAACCTAACAATTCATTAGGTAAATAGGGCTCAAATACCCCTAGGTGGTGGGCAAGACGGGTGGGGTAAAATCCACCGGTTTGGTTTCCCTGACGGCCGATAATCATGGAGTGGAAATAGAATGCGGTGAGATAGGGGAGGTCCGGGTAGTCGTTCTGAATGACACAGGTAAGAAGATCCATGTCACGGCTGGTCAAGACCCCCATATCCTCATGGAGGGGTAATAAGATGGCGTTGAAGCACCGTTGGGCAAAGCGAAGGATGGGGTTGGCTATAAGAGTGCTCTTCTGGGAAGTGGGGGAGTATCGATGGTCAGGCCCAACGATCTCCCACCACACGGCAATGAGGTCAGAGCGCTCAGGCCGAGTCAAGTTAGAAACAGGGGGTGGTGGGATAGGAAGGGGTAAAAGCCACACCCTCGACCAAACTCTGTCATGGTAAGAGAAAATCGCCGGCCGCCTAGACAAAATCAAACTACAGGTACCGCATCGCCGTGTGTCTCTCGGTACTCCGCTCCATCAAACTCAAACGAGGCCGAAAACTCAAAAAATAAATCACAGAACATAGGAGTGATGACTTGGAAAATATCGAGGAGTGATGTGTGCCCGAGAAGTGCCTCCAACTCCTCCCAAATACCGAGATGCTGCGGAATGCTACTGTCTAGGTACCGGTCACTCAATGGGATCGGCTGACGAGAGAAGCGTCGGACCCTATCGTAGGTGAGGTTGGTGGACGGGAATACCATGCAAGGATAAGGAGCACCTGCAGGTTCTGGCCCAGGTTCCGGTGCAACAACAACGGTAGACTCTGTAGGTGGATCAGACGAAGTGAAGGGTGGCTCGGTGGAAGGTGTTCTCGAAGAGGGACCAGCTGAAGATGAAGATAGCTCATGGAAAGTGGTAGTTGTAGAAGCAGAAGTAGTCTCGACCTACACTGAGGGAGTGAGTGGCTGTAGAATGGCCAATAGAGGGAGCTCGAAGACCGGAGAATCTGGGTCTGGCTGCGTAGGAGGTCGGAGTCGGATCCAACGATAACTGGACTCCTCGCCCTCAGTGGCGGAGGCTATCTTCTTCCCTCTTGAAAGAACGTGATCTGCCATATCCTGAAATAGAATGAAATAGAAAAAAAAACAAAATAAAAAGAAAAAGAAAAGAAAAAAAACACAAAAAATTTGAGAAAATTGGAAAAGAAAAGTACACCGCGTATACTCCAGAGTACATAGCGTGTAGTAAAAAATGGGGAGTATCTCGTGTTCTCTGGATAGACATGCCAAGGATGAATAACAGAACATGGAAAATTACACGGCATGTACCGAACATACACGCCATGTTCTTTCAAAGTGTTGGTGGTCGTGTGGTTCAAATGACACGACCATGTTTGTATCAATTCATAGAAAACAATACACGCCATGTAGGTACAACATACGACATGTATTTCACACGAAGAACACGGCCATGTAGAAGGTGAGAGATGAGACGACTAAACCTCTTAAATAAATGGTCTGTATCGAACACACACACCGTGTATAGGAAATGGGGTGAGAGGCCGTGTGAAATGGGTAGACACAGGCCGACTGAATATATAAAGTACACGGCGTGTACCGAACATACACGCCTTGTTCTAGAACATGGGGTGAGGGGCCATGTTATGTGGCACACACGGAGGGTCCAATAGAAATGATCTACAAGGCATGTACCTAACACACATTCCGTTTAAATAAAAATGGTGTGTGAGGCTGTGTGCAAAGGTGTACTCGAGCACGATGAAAAGGACACAGTGTGTACCGAACATACACACCGTGTATATTCAAATTTCGAAATATTTTGTGTGTGGCCATGTACAGAAGTACACGACATGTGTTCTTCATTTCGTGGCTGTGTACTGCCGGAAGCCTAACGGGCGGCCGATCTGAAAAACACTCTGAACGATTCTAAAAACATGAAATAGAGGGTGTAGAATGGTGTACCTGGATCGAGGATCACAATGTGAGAAGAATCAAAACTTGAACGCCCCAAATCAACGGATCTGGAGAAGGGGGTTCGGGTAGCATTCGGGAGAAGAAAACGGGAAGAGGGGAGGAAATGGAGAGGCCTCATGAAACAGACTCAAGCCGGGTGGACTGCGGCTTATATAGCCGCGGTACACGGTGTGTAGGTTTTGACTACATGCTGGGTATCCCATTTTTTTTAAAACACACATACATATATAATTATTATAGTGAACTATATAAGAATTATTAATTATAATTAAAATAAAATAGATATATCTACAAATTCTATTATAAATAAACCTATACATGACATATATCGGAAAATACATGCCGTGTATTTTAAAAATAGAAAAAGAGTAGTACAACCTTTGGTCCGGTGCTTGGGGTGGGATTCGAACTAGCGATCAACCGTTCCGAATGAAAGCCCTAAACCACTGGAGCAAAGGTTGTTCTGCTATTTAGATTTATTTATATATATATTTATTCTATATGTCCTATACACACCAAAAGAAAGAAAAGTACAACGTGTGGTTTTTATTTAGGAAAGGATGGGGGTGAAGCGGGGAGATTAGCGTGATTTGAAACCGGGTCTTTTGAACCTGGTGCCGAGACTTTTCCAATCCGCCAAATTCAATCACATGTAATTTCTTATTTGAAAAATGATTTTAATTTATATTTGAAAAATTTTGGCGCACATGGCGTATATCGGAGTACATGTCATGTGGTTTTATTAAAAGAACAAATGATGGAAATGGGACGGTTGTCGGGGTTCGAACCCGAGTCTTTTGAAACCGGATTACGATTTTAGCCAACTGGTCCATCCCTATCATTGGTTTTACTAAACAAATTTTTATATATAAATATATGGAAAATAACACATATGCTATGTAAATAAAAGGAGGAACCTCGTTCCGTATGTAGGTCAGGAGGATTCAAACCGGGGATAGCTTGAATAAACTCCAGTGACTTAACCATCGACACCAGCATCATCCCTAGTTATTTATTTGTTATTATAAAGATTTATACTATTAATATTTATATATTAAAAAGATACGTACACGTCGTGTATATAAGTGAGACACGGCGTGTAACCTCTGGGTTGCCTCCCAGGAAGTGCCTTTGTTTTAGGTCGTTGGCTCGACCTACTTACCTTGCTTACCCGAGGAGTATGGTGCACAACGTTCCCACCATGTTGTCTGTAGAATGGTAAGCTTTCAACTGCTGCCCATTTACCATGAATGGTTGACCATATTTTCTAGAAATTTCTACCACTCCATGATGGAATACGCGGACAACGTGGAATGGTCCGGACCATCATGACTTTAACGTCCCTGGGAATCAGCGATGACGAGAATTAAAGAGAAGTACCTGATCACCGGGTTGGAAAGAGTTTTTTGTGAAATCATATAGTCGTGAATGGCTGTTGTCTTCTCCTTGTATAACTTGGCGTTCTCATATTCCTCTAATCGGATCTCATCGAGTTCTTACATTTGGAGCTTCGGTTTCTCTTCAGCTGTCTTCAGATAAAAATTTAGCGCTTTGACGACCCGGTAGGCTTTGTGATCCAATTCTACTAGTAAATGGAAAGGATTTCCATAGATGAGGTGGAATGGGGACATTCCCAATGGTGTTTTGAAAGCAGTCCGATATGCCCACAAGGAATCATCTAACTTCTTGGACCAGTCATTCCGTGAAGTGTTCACTATTTTCTCTAGGATCTTCTTGAGCTCAGAATTGGAGAGATCTACCTATCCACTGGACTAGGGATGATATGGTGTCCCCATCTGATGCTTTACTCCATACTTCGACATTATTCCTCTCATCAGTATGTTGTCGAATTGTGTCCCTCTATCGCTGATCAGTACTCATGAAACTCCAAACCTGCTAAAAATATTTTTCTTTAAGAAATTTATGACTACCTTGGTTGTGTCGTGAGCTATAGCAGTGGATTCCACCCATTTGGAGACGTAGTCGATGCAGACCAGGATGTAAGTGTTCCCAAAAGATGGGGGAAAATGACCCATGAAATCTATGCCCCAGGCGTTGAAAATCTCGACCTCCAGGATGGGGTGCTGGGGAATCTCGGCTCTACATTCCACATTACCAGCCTTCTTGCACAAATCGCAACAGGAAACAATGGCCCGAACATTTCTATGTATGGTGGGCTAGAAAAATCCAGATTGAATGATCTTTGATATGGTACAGTCTGGTCCATGATTTCCTCCTACCGGTGAGGCGTGATAGAACTCCAGGAAACCGTGAACGTCATTTTCCGGGATGCAACGATGGATCACTCCATCCGCACAGGATTGGAACAGTAGAGGATCCTCCCATAAGTACCTTTTCACATCAGAGAAAAATCTTTTCCTTTGATGGAAGGAGAGGTCAGGGTGAACGACACCTGTAACCAGAAAATTAGCGATATCAGTATACCATGGCCTAGGTGTTACGTTGATCGAAAAGAGGTGATCATCAGAGAAATCCTCCCTGATCTCCCGATCTTCTTCCTTCTCCAAATAAGGTAGATCGAGGTGGGAGAGATGGTCAGCAATGAAGTTCTCACTCACTTTCTTATCTCAGATCTCAAGATCGAATTCTTGTAGGAGAAGTACCCAGCGGATTAATCGGGGCTTCACATCTTTCTTGTTGAGAAGGTACTTTAGTGCTGCATGGTCAGTAAAAACAATAACTTTATACAACACTAAGTAAGAACGAAACCTATCAAATGCAAAAAACACTGCAAGAATCTCCTTTTCTGTGGTGGTGTAGTTGGTCTGTGCCTCATTGATCATCCTGTTGGCATAATACATAGGTCGGAAAATCCGGTCATGTCACTAGCACAAGACAACCCCCACTGCGTTGTCGCTCGCATCACACATAACCTCAAATTGTTCCTCCCAGTTGGGAGAAATCATAACTGGAGCTTCTACCAGGAGCTGCTTTAGATGCTCAAAATATCTGACACATGTCTCATCGAACTCAAATATGGAATCTTTGTTTAAAATATTGGTGAGGTGATGGGCTATTTTGGAGAAGTCATGGACAAACCTCCTGTAAAAACCTGCATGCCCCAGGAAACAGCGGATGGCTCGGACGGAAGTCGGTATAGTTAGTCGTGAAATGACTTCGATCTTCACTGGGTCCACCTCTACCCCCTTCGATGAAATTCTGTGGCCAAGGACTATGCCACTTTGCACCATGAAATGACACTTTTCCCAGTTCAAGACTAGGTTAGTGTGCTCAAATCTTTCCAAAACAAGATCCAGGTGTCGTAAACAAATGGTGAATGATTTTCCATAAACAGAAAAATCATCCATGAATACCTCCAGGATTCGTTCCTCCATGTCATGGAAGATGGCCAACATACAGCTGGAAGGTGGCAGGGGCATTGCACATGATGAAAGACATCCTTTGATAAGAAAATATGCCATAGGGGAAAGTGAATGTGCTCCTTTCCTGGTCCTCTAGAGCAATTGAGATTTGGTTGTAACCGGAAAAACCATCGAGGAAGCAATAGAAGTTGTGCCCTTCTAGTCGCTCTAGCATTTGATCAATGAATTGCCAGGGGAAGTGATCATTTCTTGTGGCATCATTTAACATCTGGTAATCCACACAGACTCACCAGCCCGGGATAGTGCATGTAGGGATGAGTTCGTTTTTTCATTTGAAATCACAGTGATAGCCCCATTTTTGGGTACCACTTGGAGGGGACTCACCCATGGACTATCCGAGATGGGATAGATGATTCTAGCATCCAATAATTTGATCACCTTCTTTTTTACAACTTCTTTCATGGGAGGATTCAAATGTCGTTGTGGTTGCCGAGATTGTTTGGCAACTTCTTCAAGTAACACCTTGTGAGTGAAAATGGTAGGGCTGATGCCCTTCAGATCAGTGACTATCCACCCAGTAGCGTGCTTACACTATTTGTTAACCTACAGAAGTGCATCTTCCTACTCCTGTGACAGTTATGCATTAAGTATAACAGGCAAAGTTTTATTGGGTCATAAATACCCATACTTGAGAGAAGATGCAAGAGGCTTCAGTTCGAGTTCAGGCGCCTTTAAAATCGAAGGCACAAGTTGTTGCACCTTGTTCAATTCCAAACTTTCAGGAACAACTGCACGCTGCCAACAGTGGCCACCCTGGCCTTCTATGAATTGAAAGTTTTCTGGCGCTTCTTCGAATAGAATATCCAGAATAGTTAAATTATTCGAAGTAAAAGAACATACCAGATCATCCCCTTTGTTGCTAAAATGATTAACCATAGTAGAAACTACATAACAGTCCTCATGCTCTGATAAGGAAGCATGTTTGACAGCTTTGAGGACATTGTTGGAAACTCGTTCATCACCTACCCAAAAAATAAGCTCTCCTTAGTGCACATCGATCAACAAATTCCCAATTTCCATGAAAGGTCTTCCAAGTATAAGACGTGCTTCCTGGTCATCCCCCATGTATAGGATGATGAAATCAACGGGAAGGATCAGCCTACCCACCTTGACCAGTACGTCCTCCTATAGTCCCTTCGGGTGTTTGATGGATCGATCAGCAAGTGTAAGGGCTAGATGGGTTGTCTTGAGCTTGTTAAGTCCCATCTTCTTGAAAACTCCGAGGGACATGAGGTTCATGCTAGCCCCTAAGTCGCAGAGGGCCTTCCAAAACTCATAGGATCCAATAGTACGAGGAATGGTGAATATACTTGGATCATGGAGTTTGGGAGGAATAGAATGTTTAACCACCGCAGAGCACTCCTTTGTTAGTGAAATAATTCCCAAATCCTCCATCTTCCTCTTATTAGAGAGGATTTACTTCATGAATTTTGCATATGTGGGCATATGAGTCAGGGCCCATGCAAATGGGATGTTGATTTGTATCTTCTTGAACACATCCACGAATTTGCTGAACTGGTGGACCAACTTCCTCTTCTTCAATCTCTCCGGAAAGTGTAAGGTAGGCTTGAATGGTTGGATTACTTCCTTTCCTTTATTCTAAAAAGCCTCCTTCTGTGGGATTTTGGAAGAGGAGGGGTCGGTATTGGTACGTTCTTCATTATCAGGGGGTGTGGGTACACCTGGCTGTGCTGGTGGCTACTTCTGTGGAAATTATTTTTTTCTCTCCAAGGAGATAGAATTGGCCTCCTCCCTTGGGTTCTTTTATGTGTTTCCCAGAAGTGTACCGGGTTGCCTTCTTGAAAGTTGGTTTGCCAGCTGGGAAATCTGATTCTCTAAGCCTCAAATCAAAGATTCCTGATTTTGGAACCAAGTCTCAACAATAGATATGAATTTAGTCATCAGATCCTCTAACCTTGAAGTGCTCTCATCCTGAGGTGGTTGTTGAGACGGTGGAGGAGGTGGCTACCATGGCTGATGTGGAAGAGGGTTTTGATACCCTTGTTGTGGATAAGGACTCTGCTGGGGTTGTTGTGGCCTTTGGTGTTGGTTCTGGTATGGAAGTTGGTTGTAGCTGGGCGGTCGCTGGGGAAGAGGATTCAGCTGTTGTTGGCCCCAGCCTGTATTCTGTTGATCTCACCATGCCGGGTTCTGGTACTGCTGGTACTGGTTGGGCCCTCGATTTTGGGAAACATAACTCACTTCGCTCATCGAAGGGCCTCCAGTAGATCCCATAAATTCTCCCATGATGTGGTTATCACCACATTCACCACATGCTAAATGGTTCACCTCATGAACTTGAGATGCTCCTTTGAGATTCCATGCGTCGATTTTCATAGGCACATCGTCCAACTGAGAAGCTAACATAGTGGTACCATCAATATTATGCATACCTCACTTTTGAGTCCCCCGCTCGGAGTGACACTGGAATCTGTTGGCTGACATGTCTTCCAGTAGTTCAAATAGTTCTTCGGTGGATTTTCGCATCACTGTACCTCCATCAACAGTGTCCACCACGGATTTGGTATTCGTGGTAAGTCCTCTGTATAAGGTCTGAAATTGCATCCGGAGTGGGATTCCGTGGTGGGGGAATTTTTGTACCATTTATTTGAAGTGTTCCTAGGACTCATACAATGAGTGTTGCTGGAAATTATGGATCTCATTCCGGAGTGTCACCATTTTTGATGGTGGAAAGTAATTGGACAAGAATGCCTAGGCTAGCTCCTCCCAGGTGAGGATAGATCATTGTGGTAGCCCCTTGATCCAGTATTTCGCCTTGTCCCATAGAGAAAAGGGAAATAAGCGAAGACGGATGGCGTCTTCGGACATGCCGGTGTACCAAAAGGTGTCGTAGATCTCCAGAATGTTGGAGAGATGGGCGTTTGGGTCCTCGCTGGCCATGCCTCCAAATTAGACTGTGTTATGGATTAGCTGCATGATAGCAGGCTTGATCTCAAAGTGTGGAGCCTGGATCGGGGGATGGAAATTACCTGTATCAGCTCCGTGGATTGAAGGATGACTGTACTCCATAAGGATACATATTGGAGGTAGCTGCTGAGGGGGTGGAGGTTTCATGAACTGCTCCTGAGGGGAGAAGTATGGCCGTGGAAGAGTTGCTGGAGAGGTCATTGGTAATCCCTTGGGAGTAATTCCATGAATGCTCCAGGAGCCTACTCTGGTAAACTAGTAGTGGGAGGCTTCTGATCCTGGTACTGATGCTCAGCCGAAGCATCTACGGCTGGTGCTCCCTCTTCCTTGTTCGGCATGGGTTGTGGTTGATGTTCGCGAGTTTCTGTCCCTATACACCGATGATGAAGCAAGGTCCGTTCGATTTCTGGGTCAAGCGAACTAATTCCGAACACTCGGCGCTTCGGGATCATGTAAGACATCTAAACATACACTTTAAACTCTACACAACACAATACAAATACCTGGCGTAACAAGGGAAAAGTATAAGAGAAAATTTGAAATGGGATTAGAAAAGATATTTTTGATAATTTTTGATTTTTATTTTAAGTTAAATTAATTATTAACACAATTTAAATCTTAGCACTAAAACCAAAGATGTTCCCTGGAAACGGTGCCAAAATTTGGTCTTGATTTTCATTGGTTAAAGTTTTATGCATCCCAAATTAATTACCTGTTCTTAAAACATTAGTATAGAATAAGTTCAGGGTCGATCCACAGGGAACACTGGCGTGCATAATTTCAATTGAGTTAATACTTAATTAGGTGAAGTATGCAGAATTTAGAGTCGATTGAGTTGATTTTGGTTTTTTAATTGAAACCATATTGTTTTACATTGAATAAATTATGAACAGTTTTAAATAAAACAATGGGTAAATTTAAAGAGTTTAAAATAGGACGAAAAGGCGTGTCGGGGATGTGGTGATTAAGGAGTACTTTTGTAGGTTGTTAAAATGGTTGTGTTGTTCATAATAATTCAATCGTTCTGGATTTCATTTTGTTACTATATTTTCTTGCTCCGGTTTCTCGTGTTTGGAATTAGAGCAGTTGACTCCTTGGTACGATAGTCAGTGTTCTTAATTCTTTATTAAGTTCAGTCTACTATTTGAATCGGTGAAATCCTTCCAATGGTCATGGATGCTTTCACCGTTACTTTTCTTTTGGATCACTGAGAATTATTTCCTTGGTCTGGCTCAGAATTCTCAGTTATATTATATAGTGGTTTAAGAAGAGTAAGATAAATTACAAATAGAAAACAAAACTATATAATACAACACAAAAATTATGATCTCATCATCCATAACACCAATACGAGGGGTTTAATTACACGTAGAAAGTGGGAGATAAACGTCACACGTGATACCTGACAGATTCATTGTGTGGGCATTGAGGTAGGGTGTCGGAAGGTGGAATGGGGAATAAAGACACCTCGATAGCTTCAGGAATGGTGATAGCAGAGCTTCTCTCTCCTCTAAATGGTTCTGAACTCCAAAATCCGCAGGCCAATGCCTCTTTTTATAGAAAAATAAAGTACACGACGTGTATAGAAAGTACACGCCGTGTACTTTTCTTCAACGCGCTTTTGCGCCAATTACCCCATGGGTAGGCAGCCTAACATACCGTCTTTGACTGTTGAACATGGCACCGCCTAGTGGTTGGGTGTACATGGCATGTAGCGCCGCCATACATGGCGTGTAGTGTCATAATTTTGGCCGCCATCCCCTTCTAGAATAGCAGACACGTCATGTAGAAATTCAAACACGTCGTGTCTCCTTCAACGGCCACGTGGCCATGTAGACTTTTCTCAGCAACCACCGCTTCTAGAAAGTGGTACACGACATGTAACGCCACCTCACATGGCATGTATATTCTGCCTGGTGACATGGGCGTGTACCCTTACTTCGGTCCGTGTCCTTGTCTGGATGTACACGGCGTGTATAAACGTACACGCCGTGTAGTTTCAAAATTTTCACAGACTTCCCTTGATTCGTGTATTTAGCCAGAAAACTCATGAAAGTAAACAGATTCACCAAAATCAAAGAATATGTTCATAAAACAATAGATATTTTCTGAAAACATGTTTATATCTTCAATTATATATATGGAAATGTATACACAAATTGGGTGCATCAATGCGTAAAAGTCATCCTCACCAGAATACGACACATGATGTTCCTGGTATGATTCAATTAGTTCATTATCAGTTTAAAATCAACATTTTAGTTCAAAAAGTGTCACTCACATAAAAAAGATAAAACACACTTAGATTTCATTGATAAAATTTTAAAGAGATTCATATTTCATTTATGACATGTAGGAATTATTCTCATGTAAAACTGATACACAATGTGATCGGTATGAGTCAATGTGTGTGTTTCCTGTTTAAAATTATTTTTTATAAAAAAACATGTAAAGCACTCAAAACATTGGTAACTGATTCAGATTATTTTGATACTTTATGAAATGATCCATTAGTAATTTTATATGTATAGGAATTAGCTACACTCCAATATGACACATGGTGTGACCATTATGACTCCAAGTGAGTCTATTCAAAATGTTATTTTCTTTTTATTTTAAAATGTGCATCACATCACAAAAATTGAGCATACAAGCCTACATTTTTATCATCATTATATTTTTTATTACTAATTTAATTTTCATTATCATTATTATCTTATACTTATTTAATTAATTTTCCCAAAGATAATTATTGAGGACAAAAAAACTAGTGTGATGTTCAAGAATTAACCATAACTCAATACAATTCATAGTGTTCTTGTTATGACAAAAGGTTCAGTTTAAAATTAAGACTTTCTATTAATATATTTATTTATATTATTACTAACATACGAATTGGTTTCTTATTTTTTTCTCAAGAATGGTTTGGATCAAAAGTCAAAGGAAGATTTCTATTTTTGAATGTATATAATAATTTGTTCTGATTTAATTATATAAAAAAATATTTGAAATTTTTATAATAAAGTATTTTGTTCTAATATTTTTTTTAAATTTCATTTCATTTAAATTCTATATTTATACTTGATTTTACTAATATCTTGGTATTTTTGGTGTTATAATGTGATTTTATAACACACTACAATGTCGTTGTAGTGTGTTGTTAGAGAATACTATAGTATGCCCCTTTATCAATGCTTCTACAAGAACTGATAAAGGATTCCATTATCATTATGTAAAAATAACTGATAACGGTATCATTTATCATCACTTTTAAAAGAACTGATAAATATGTCTTTTATCAACTATTATAATAATTCTATTAAAGGACCACTTTATCAGTTATTTTTAGCACTGATAAAAGGCTAGGGTTTTTAATCTAGCTCCAGTAGTGAGTGGTTTTCTAGCACCATTAAAGGCCATTTTTAGCGCTGTTAAAGGTCTATTTTTTAGTTGTGTTTTCCATTTCTTTCATGGAATGGAATTCCACTGTACATCCATATATTAAATGATTAGGGAAATTAATGACTTAATCATATAAAATTACTCTATACACTCCTATTTTGATGAATTTTTACATAAAAATATATTATTCATAATGATTGTGGAAATATTGTTAATTAGTATACCTGTTTATTCCACTATGGATGTTTATTAGTTACTAAGTAATATGGGTGATGCATTTTATATTTTATTATTACATGATATGATTAATTAATTGGAATTAATAAGTTATAGGTGAGGTGTAATATCCTATGTATTATTAGAATAATTTGTTTTCATATTAGTATTTTTAAATTTAATAGTTAAATTCATTATGTTATGTATTTCTTAAAATAAATAATTTCTTTGGAAATAAGTAACTTTATTACACTAATTTCTTATATTATTATATTTAAATGATTAATTATATAATTTTTGAATTTTAATTTTAAAAAACTGATTTCATTTTTGAGTTCAGCATGTCGAAATTATCTACGTATGAATTTTTGATAATTTTTTTAAAAAATAATATTTTTGTTGATCAGGGAAGATATACCGTTTATTTTAAAAATATAGTATTTCTATGACATAATCTAGAAATAATTAGGATATAATTTTTTTTAAAAATATACATGGAAAAAAATTATGATATTATCATATAAATTTGACAAAAAATAATTCATAACATGTGAATTATATTTCATATCATAATAAGTATAAAAGTCATTATCAGTGCCGATGTAGTGCATGCACAACGTTGAAAAAGTCAAATTTGGTTCCTTATAGATAATAATTGAGCTCCACAAATTCTTCTCTTGAAATTTAAATTAATTATTATTTATAATATATTTTTTTGGATGATAGTTTCAGAATATAGAGTTATATAACAAAAGTCTTATCCAAATTCTTATGTAGTGTTTGTGCAAGGCATGAAAAGAAAAATTAAAAAATTAAAGAAGTTTTCATGCAATAAATATGATTAAATAAACTTAATGAATGAATAAAAAATATTATATTAAACCTAATTAATTTTATTATATTATTTTATATTATATTTAATTTTTATACAAGAAATAAATTAACTTTAATGCTTATTCAATATGGATGCAATGTTTGTACAAGTAGAAGAAAAATAAATATAATGATATTAATTAAATTTATAAGAACCACTAAATGACCTAAAAACATTGATAAATATTATTGGGTTATTATATCTCTACCATGTCTGTACAAGGGTCAAATTAATGACCATTTAGAGCCACATGTATATGATTAAGTCCCTTATTATATTTTATTTAAATGAAATTCAAACTATTCACACTATATATTTTAATTAGTATAATGTTTTGAAATATGGTTTTAAAGAAGATATATTCAACCAAAAATATTAATTTGAATGATAATGAACTTTTATTCTTTAGGTTTTTTTTTATTTTTTAGGAAACATATAAATACCTTAAATGTTCACAAAACGATGTTGCCGAAATTTTTTAATTAATAGGAAAATAAAATAAATGATATTAAAATTTAAAAATAAATATGTTTTTGAGATTGTTAACATAATTAATGAATTATTTATATGAATTTCATATGTCTAGGATATAATTTTTTTATAATTTTAATATTTTTTATGGTTTTAAATTCCTAGTTATGAATAGGGTTAAATTTGAAAAAAAATATCTTCCATGAATAAAATATTTTATTAAATTATTTAAATATAACAAAAAACATTAATATGCCCAAATGTGATAATATTTTATCGATATTTTTATCCCATGTATCTTTTTAGTAATTTTATATGTCTTTAACACTATATTATACTTATTATATTTTTATATTTTAGATAATTCCTCAATTAAACCTCACTTCAATTATAAAAAAAGACTTATTCTTTCACTTATTTTCACCACCATGGGCCTTCTAGATCGTCTATCCAATGAAAAATATTTTCTCCACTTCCATCCCCACATTATAGAGGTCTTATTTTCAAATAATACCATCTTTTTGGTCTGAATGTGTTAATAAAAAAAATTTCCGATGAAGGGGAAAATAAATAAACATATGTCATGAGTCATACTCTATTTAAGGGGAATGTTTTGAAGAATTAATTTTGTATATAATCTTATATATTCATGGAAAATATGCTTCTGTCATTCATGATTATAGATAATTTCATCATTTATAATTTTTCTTGAAATTTTCTTCATTTTATACAAGCTTTTGTTTCAATTTCAAAGCATTTATATTCATGACTTCTTAATGTACTTAATTCATTTCAATAAAATGGATTTCTCCTAAAAATGATATTTTTATCAAGATTAGATGTTATTAAATTATTTTTTTCTATATAAATAATTTATGTATAATTCTGAATTGTTTTTGGGTTATGAGTGGGAAAGGTAGGGGCATATAAAAAGTTTTCATTAAATTATAGTGCTAGAGTATCGAATGGTATAATGTGGTATAGAGAGATAATACATGACATTAAGGGGACTATGTACCGCATTTGATATGGATAAGTGGACTTATGATTTTTCTTATGCCCTTTTGAGTATCATGATTAATCTTAAAGTGTTTTTATTTTCAAAATGGAGAAATCCAATGTAGTATTTCAAATCAATTTTTATTTTTAATATATATGGTTTTCAAAGTAATATACACAATTTAATAATATTATGAAGTTTTTTTACAAATATTTTCTAAATTTTATTTTTATTAAATTATTTATTTGTTAAATGTTTCCAAATAGATTTATAGATTTTTAAAAAATATTTCCAAATGATATTTAAACACCCTAAACTCAAAATTAATGCTCCCCCCTTTTTTTAAATTATGTTTCCACAGGTTTAGTAGAAATATTCAATGAATTTAATTTTTCATATAGAGTTAGCACACATGAATTAATTTAGTTTTTGTTTTAATTTTATACGGTTTCGTTACTTTGTAATGTATATGTCTAATTGTACAAAACCGAGACCGAAAAATGTCCTGGTATGTAAAATTCATTGTTTAAGATTCATTTATCTTTAAGAATAATAAAAAAAATTTATGTACTGAATATAGAAGAATAGGTTCAGGGAACCACATGAGGACCAATATAGATTGACCCTCAATGCATTTATAGTTCTTAGGAGATAAACTAGCATTGTAAATTTCATGTAGTCTTGCCCAAAATAAAATATTTCCTCAGAAAATTGACTTGATGATAAGATCTAGATGACTTGGTATGGGGAATAGGCTTAACTATATATAAATATTCATTTCATTTCCATGGAACTAGTTATTCTTATCCATGTTAAATTTTAATTTAATTTGTTATCCATAGTTATATTATGATTTTAGATTCATTATGTTATAGGAATTTATGGTTATTCATTCCTTCCATGTTATTTTTGCTTACCTTATTCCCAGTTATGATATTTGATTGATATCACATACACATACCCTCATTGATCATTTGAGCTTAGGCTTATGGTGTTTCCATTTCCTTGGGTTATTAAGAAATGTATTAAACATGATATGATTACTAAAATTATTTTTTAGTTAATTTTTTAGAGATGTATAAGACTTATTATAGATTAAGTAATGTCTATTATGACAGAAACATATAAATTTTGTGAGAAATACATGGGCTTGTTATTTATTATTTTCGTTGAATCTATAAAACTGTAAACCTAAAATTCACTTCAAATTTAGGACTTAGTATTTGTAACTAATATTATAATTATTGATGGTTAAAATTGGGTCACTTTGGTTCATTTCAATGTTGGTATGCAAAGAATGTATTTATGAGCATTGGTTCTAGGAGGGTGGGTTATGGGATCTTTAGTTTGTATCAATAGAGGGTTTAGATAACTTTTGAAATTGGGATTTTAGTTAAGGATAATTTTAGGTGTGATATTTTATGTTTTATTAGAATTTTAAATATACAGATAACCCTTTAAATTAATTTAATTAATATCAAATATTTTAGGAATTGGGATATGATATATTTAATGAAAACCCTAGGGATAAATATCTGGGACAAATATGATTATTGGATAAAATATATAATTTTTGGTGATGTATATATTGTGTGGTTCTACTAGAAATTATATTCATGTCTAGATGCTATAATGTGGATGAATCTAAGGAATAAATGCACCTAGGGGTAATCACCTTCAAAATGGCCAATTGAGTAGTGAATAAAAATTTACTATAGTGTATGATGATTGGGCCTAAGGCTTCAAACCACGATAAAAACTACTAATTTATATTATTCATTTAATAAAATTATTATTACATGCTATTATAAAATATTTAATATGTTATATAATTAGGTTAATGAATACGAGAAAACCCTACCTAAAGATATATATATTGAACCAAAATCTATTTAGGTTTAACTAAAAGTTAATGTAATAATTTTGAAGATAAATAAATTTTGATGCTAAATTTAATTATCTTAAAATAATAATCTTATGGTGTTCATAACATAGGTTAGCTCATTTTGGTTTTTGTAATGGATGATTCCCAAAGTAATATGGTTAAAAATGGATTCCATGGACAATTTAGATATTGTACCAACAAGAAACCTAAAAGGATAAGAGATGAATTGATATGCCTTTTGATAATTATGAACTAGCCATCATGAATCATGATTAAAAAAGTGAACTTATTTCAGTTTCCAAATAAACCATAGAATATGAAGGTTGAATGTCATTGATGTTTAGGTGGAAAATATGATTAAGGAAAGAAGATTTAAATTTCTCCATGATAAAAATGCGGGAAGAAACATTCCATGCTCTTATTGAAGAAATAATTCAATCACTATAAGTTTTAAAAGTTAGTCCATAGAACTCAAAAGTATAAATTGAATACTGAATTCACAAAAATACACTTCTTCAATTACAAGAGAATTAGGAACTATGAAAATAAATGTAGTAATCTAAGGAAAACTGATGAAAATAGTTACTAATAGTTTACTAGACTGCATGAATAAGGAAAAGCTTAAAGAAATACTATTTAATATGAGGGTGATTTTCAGTATATATTTTCCAATATCTTGTGTCATTTATTGTTTCTCTATTTTCTAGATGCCTAGTTATAAATACAAAACCCCATAGTATGATTATCATGAAATAATTTTCAGGACTTCTGGGAAGTTAGTACATAACATTAGGGATATTCTTCCCTTAGTAAGAATATATGTGGAATTAGGGATGGAGTAGCTCTCTTTAAAAAGGGTTCATATCAATTTTCTTATAGGTAAATCTTACTTTACACCCTAAATCAACCCAAAACCATTTATCGATGTAAGGTTAATTTTCACCAACTTATAGAAATTACACTCATCATATGTGTCATAAAATTATGAGGCCAAAATTTATTTAAGTAGAGTTTAATATAACACCCAAATATTAATGATGATATATTTTATTTCCATTAATCCCAAATGTGTTCAACAAATAGTGAAAAATGTAACACCAAACCAAATATGAATCGCGAGACAATATATGACTATTAAAATGTTATTATAAAATAGGAGGTAAAAATAAATGTAAAATAATTGTAATATATATATATATATTAATAAAAATAATGATCATTATCAATATTAAGGCATTGAAAAAAATTAAATTATCATAACTAAATAACTAATATGTATAATTTATGCATTAAAATGCAACCTTTCTAAAAATTGACTTTTTATGTTTTTCTAACAAACTAAATATTTTATGGAGAAAATATTTTATTGAAATAAATAATATGTTAAATAAATTTATTATTAATTTATATTTAATAATAATAATAATAATTAATATTTTTTAATATATTATTTTCCTATGAAAAAATTTTTTATTTAGTTTTTTGGTAATATTTAAAAGTTAAATTAAATAATTTTATAATTTGTATTTGATATAATATAAATAATTTTTAGATTATTAATTTACATATTAGATTGAGATTATTATTTTTTATTTTTCTTAGATATAATAATCTTATATGAACAGTGAAAATACAATTTTATTACCAAAATATCATCTTTTATTAAATTATCGGTATATTAGAAGGACCTAGAATGTTATAAAAAATCTAAATTGGTAAAATATTTATTGAAGGAATAAATTTATGAATTTTAATTAGATTTTATTAAATTTATAAAATATATGTTCAAACTTATAAACAAAAAGTAATATTTTAATTATAATGAAAACTATTCTTAATATTTTCTTTTCATTAAGTAATTTAATGGTAAAATTCTGTTTTTGATTAATTTGAATGGTACATGGTTTTTATTTTATTTTATAATAAATCAATTTAATTCTTCAAATTTCATAATGTTTATTGCTATGACTTCCACATATGTTTTAATCTTGGAATCCAATATTTTCCAAATAATTGTTTTTACATGTTATGTGAATTTATTTTAAAATTAACATTTCACAAAAATAGAAATTTTATTTAAAAAAATGTTGCTAAAGTTTTAAATCATATGGTTCCAATGAGGTTAAAACCTAAATTTTACAATTTTCACTAAAATGAAAAGCTACTTTAAAAAATTAATCTCCCCGATAAAAGTAAAAATAGTAAAAATAGTTTTTATTATGAGGAAATAACCGAAAATATTTTACAAAATTATTTTAAAATGGATTTTTTTATTTTTAGTGACCAAAAATAACCTACCATTCAACGTTTTTTTATTTTTTTTGATTCCATTACCCTTTAATAGTAACATTACATTATTTAAATTGTAAAGGGTGCTTCAAATATTTTCCTCCTCATCACATATAAAAGGGGATCCTAATACCACTTAATGTTTAAAATTTAACTTATAATTTATTCCTAAAACTATGAAATTTTATCATAATAATCCATATAACAATTATATTATCCTTTTTCCACCATTAGTTAGATTTGTTCTTTTATTTACACAGATATTTCAAAGTGAAAACAAAAGCTCTTAATATAAGTATTACCTCCTTGTTACTATTAATTGTTAATATTTATCTTCTGAAACTTTTATAAGAAAATTAATATAATGATATTAGTATAATTAAAAGAAAACTATTATTATAATAAATAAAAAATTATTATTTGTTTGTTTCTATCCTCTAAGAAAAACAAAGGACCATCAATATTGCGTATGTGTAAACCACCACCCTTACGAATGGACACCTATGGTTTTTCATAACCAACTATCAAGGATGGTTATTTTAATTAAATTTCTGAAAAAATGGGTTATATAAAATTTATTTATGATTATTATATGAAATATTAATTTTTTACCTTCATTCCCTCTAAATCTATGAAAAATATAAATGTGGGCATGCCTACATACGTACTAATGCCTCCTAGAACAACACATCTTATTTTTCAAAACCAACTAACATGGATGAAACTAAAAGTGTAATTTATAAAATAATATTATATGTATAATATAAGGCCCCAAAATTAAACACTACATAAAATTTATTTATGTCAAGAATTCAACCTTGACGATCTTTTCAGGTTTAGAGTTTTAGAGAATTGGTTAATAAATTTTATATTACATCTCAACAATTTCAAAATACACACTTCTTCTATATCCAATTTTTTTTCACAAAAAAAATCCTTAAATAAAACCATATTATTATATTGATATAAATCTTCATGGAATTTTTACTCTCTATTAATCTTTATTATACCCTGTAAAAAACATTTCAAAAACATGGGATGAGCATAAAAATATTAGTAAAGGTTGTAAAATAAGGAAAGAAAAAATTAGTCCATCAATACATAAAAATCAATGAAATCATACTTTTAAATCATAAAACATATGATATTTAACATATCTCATAAAATAATAAGATTTATGAATAACACATAGAAATCATAAATCATAATGAAACCTTGTGGCATCCATAACATACATACATTGCAGCTTTCACAACTATATAGGGAGTTACATTTGGAATACCCTTCACAATATATTCTTCAAATATCTTAAGAGAAACATTAATGTTTACCACCGTCACATTAATAGATGCATTTAAGAGCTATATTTGGATCACCCACCCTTGATTTATCACAGAACTACCCATATAAGTAATCAATTCCCAAGAACCATAACAAATTCATAACACATAAAAAAGCATAAAGGAAAGATAAAATTTCCAAATTAGAATAAAAATATATCATTTCAAGATATTGACATAATAAATGATTTCATGAAACCATTTTCAATAAAAAAATACACAAAAAGGGTATATTGTATTTATTTACCTTTTAAAAACATTACATCTTGTTAAGGAAGCCAAATATGAAATAATTCTCGTGATAGTAGAAAGGTTGTTGTCACCGCATACATAAAAAAGAAACATTCATTTTTTTGTTCAGTAAAAATCTTTGTAGAAAAAAGATTCCTTTTGAATGAAATTAAATGTCATAGGCATTTATAAACCATAAAAAAGGTGGTGTATAACATCAAAATATGCCTCAATTGAAAGGATATTGAGACGAAGTCCCTTATGTTGAGTCTAACATGTCACGTTCGTTATATATATTTCATAATAACAGACATAGGGAAATTTATAATTTATTAATAACATTTTTTAAATTTATTATTAATTTTATATTACGTATCATCATGTTATAAAAATTACAAAATTAGTTAATTTCATATTAGTCATTTTGTTGCTATTTGGTATTTGAGTCGAAAATGAATTTGTACTGATGTAAATTTTCTTTGTACTCAAAAGTACATCATCACCAGAATATTATTAATGATTTAAGTATCATATATATATAGCATATATTTATTTAGATCCATTATATATGTATTTAGAATAGTCCATAAAATTTTTAGATGATAAATAAAATGCATCATTCATGGAGATGGTAAGCCTTATGTACGCATAAACACTAATTTTATTTATTTTATTTATTTAATGGAATTAAAACTAAATTATACATTGGTATATTATAATTATAGTATAATATAATATTTTATATACACTAAATAAATTCATTAATTCCATCCTTTATACGTTCCATGTGTGTAATGAACATGTCATATAACTTTGAGGGGGCAGGAGTCCGCACTTCCTCAAATTAAATTATCATATTTACACATTATGGAAAAAATAATGATATGAGGTAAATGAAAAATAAATAATCATAGAGATAGTATAAATATAATATATATCATATATAAATAAATTTCCATCATAATGGCTACCGTGATAGGTGGTAGGGGAAAATTGAATAATCATCGTCTTGTGAGGCAGTAGTTCGCCGTACACAGAAACAATATGATCATATCCAATAGATAGAGGTGTGTATAACTATAGTTCAAATACATAAAATAAAAACATAATAGTTTATTTAGGATACTGTTTTTGTTATTTAATATAATAATAATTAGATCAAAGGGAGTGGAGAAGGAAAATAAAGGAAACTAACTTGAGAGATTGCGTTACCTCTAAATTGGGTAACTTTTTTTGATTTTAGCCAAAAGGTTTTATCGAATTGCCTTATTCCCAAGGTAATAATTATAAGAGTAAAGGAGGGATGTTGGGGGATTATTTGAGAAGAATTTGGATGATCCAAGGGGATTGAGAGGTGTGAGTAAGCTGTTAGAGGTGGTGGCCATTTATAAGAAGGAGGAAGGGCACTTTAGGAAGGTTTTGAAATATTATTTTATTATAAATTTTATTTCGGTTTAAAATGGTCCAAAAATCATTTATTTGAAAGATAATATGTTTTTGGGTCTCAAAACTCTCAAAAAATAGGTTTTATACAAGTTTAGTTTACAAAATTAAACTTATCATTTAGCTTTAACCATTATTTTAAAAACATTAAATCTTACCATGTCTTCTTGAATTTTCACAATATATGGTAAATATAGTAACTATAAACTTTTAAGACAACCATAAGTGGATTATTAATGAAATTTGTAACATTATACAATTCAGTTTTTTAGAATATTATATTTTTAGGACAATTATATCATTTAATAAAATTTTCTTCATTTTAGAAACTCATTTATGTCAATTTTGACACTATAAAGTAATTGATTTTTTAAGTTATAAAAACTGGCTTCCTTAAAAAAAATACATTAAATCAAATATAAAATGTCAATATCATCCATAAAATTCATGTATGTAATCAAAATATTCAAATTATATTTATTTTAGTATTTATAATATAATTTATTTGAATCATTCATTAATGAAGAAATCACTACATCATAATTGTGTCTTATTTAAATTTATATATTTAATATCTAAAAATTATAAATAAAATAACATGATTTGAGAAATATTATTATATTTATAATTAAAACTTATAGTCAAATATATCATTTATATAACCTCATATAAGTATTTTTTTTAAAAGATACATGCTTATGTTATTTTTCTCTTTACTTTAAATTTATTTATATAAAATTTCATTTCTACACCCAAGTGGATCCATGTGGTCCCAAAATCGACCCAAAGATTTCCATGGTTGGAAATATCACATAAAATAGTATTAAGACACATTTTAGAGTAATTATATATTATTATAATATTATTTATTACCCTTATTTACCTGATTTACCCATTAAAGATGGTAAATAGAATAATTACTAAAGTTACTATTCATAATGTCCAAAAAATAAAAGGTTCTTATTATAACAATTTGGAACTCATAAATCCAAATATGTAATCAATTTTTCCAAATTCAAAACAAAAAATTGTAGTAATTAATTTAAAATTAAAACTTGTTGTCAAAACTAAAAAGTGGGTTTTTAAAAAGTAAAAAACTATTAAAAGATTGACATGTGTTTATGTCCAATTTAGAAGTGAAATTACTTAAATTTACCAAAATTTTACTAAATGGAAAAAATATATTCCAATTACACTTTAAAACAAATTAAAATTACAATATAACTATATAAATAAATTTCATTAAAATGCAGTTTTAACATAAAATGCGGAATTTTTCACTATTCATTAAAAAAATGTACTTTATCGGAAAATTAAAAAAAAATTATCCTAATTAAATTTTTATGTATCTATTCATTATTATAAGCTTATTTTTTAAAATAAAACATATAAAAGTGGAAAATCCTATTTTTAAAAAGTTTTCTCCTTCAAAAGGTGGTAAAACGACCTTTTAAAAATATTAGAGTACTTCATGATTAAATTCAGATTAATTCTTATTTTAAGCCTCTAAAATTGATTGGATAAATATAAAAAAAATTAAAATACATGTTTAATCATAATTTAGTATGTTATGTTAATTCTCACCAATACAATGGCGATGTGTTACATACAATTTAGAAAAATAACCTTATTATATTATTTTTTGGTATAACTCAATGTTGTTTGCAACATAATATATTGGAGAAACCCATTGTTGCGTATTGAGTACACTATCAGAAAAATTTTCCTCATTAATTTAAAATTAATAACTTATTCATAAATATTAAAATATATAAAAAAGTATTATTTATTAAATACTTGGGATCCTACATCATTCCCCTTTCTGGAAATTATGTCCTCGTAATTCTATTCACATATAAAATAAGTGAGGGTATTCATCCCTCAGAGCATTTTTATATTCCCATGTTTCCTCTTCAACCATATGGTTTTTTTACAAAACCATTACCTGATGAATTACATTATTATGCAACAATTTCTCTCTACGGTCATGAATCTGGATTGGTTGTTCCTCATAAGAAATTTTCTCTTCTAAATAAACTACCTTTCAACTAAAAACATGTGATGGATCTGGTATATATTTTATCAACATTGAATATTGAAAACAATTATGTACCTGGGATCAACATGGAGGTAAAATCACTCTATAGGAAACTAATCCAAATTTATCTAGGATTTTATAGGGTCCAATAAAACTCAGACTTGTATTTCCATTCTTACCAAAATGTATCACACTTTTCCATGGAGAAACATTGAGAAAGACATTATCACTAACCTCGAAATAAATATCCTTCCCCCAGTTATCCACATAACTTTTTTGTCAGCTCTAAGCTATTCTCATGTGCTTCTGAATAAACTGGTCTTTTTCTTCTATCTCTTCAACCAATTCTGGCCTCATCAACTACCATTCACCTACTTCATCGCAAAAATATTGAGTTCGGAACCCCTTTCAATATAATTCTTTAAATGGTGCCATCTATATATCGGAATGAAAGCTATTATTATAAAAGAACTCAACCAAAGAAATATGATGGTCCCAAATTCCCTTGTAATACATGGAACAAGCATGTAACATACCCTCCAAGTTCTGAAGTTTTTGTTCTGACTGCCCTTATGATTGGGGATGAAAATCTATACTAAAATTTAATTCATTACCCAAAAGTTATTGAAGGCCCTTCCAAAAGGTAGAAGTGTTCCTTGGATCACAATTTGATACAATGGAGAGGGAAAATCCATATAACCTGACAATATATTTAATATACAATCAATACCATTGATCTAGGGACATAGTATCTCCATTAGAAAGAAAATTAATATATTTTGTCAATTGATAAACAATTACCCATATTGCATTGCTACCTCAAGATGTATTTGGTAATCCCACCATGAAATCCATGGATATATTTTCCTATTTCCACTCTGGAACTGACAAAGGATGAAACATCCCTTTTGGTAACTGCCACTCTAGTTTAACCCATTGAAAAATCATACATCTTAGGGTAAATTATGAAAAATACCTTTTCATTCCATCCCACCAGTAATACTCTTGAATATCTATGTACATCATAGTACTACTTGGATGAACGGAAAACAGAGAACTATGATCTTCACATAAGAACTCTTTCTTCTACTGGGAATCAAAAGGAACTCCCAAACCTTAAAACACAGTCTTAATCACTGTTAAATTCTTGCAACTTACCCATCTAAACCAATTCTAACTTTTTCGGTAACTCACTATCATCATTCTTCAGTTTCTCTATTCTGTCTTATAGAGTTTATTGTAATTAATTCTATAACAAAATAGAGGAATTCCCTTTCATCAAAAACATCTAATTCAAAATTAATCAAATCAAAAACCAAAGGATCTCCTTCCAAACTTAACATGGTTAATGTAAAATTACTTTTCTAACTCAAAGAATCAAGCAATTTATTTTTTTCCTGGATGGTAATAAATTATGAAATCATAATCCTTGATTAATTCCATCTATCTTCTTTGTCTCATGCTCAATTAATTTTGAGTGAATACATATACATCAAACATTTTTGGATAGTATATATTTTACACTTTACACCAAATAAATTATTCCAGTAAATTTTTAATGAAAAACAATAGTTGATAATTACAAACCATGTGTAGGGTAGTTTAACTCATCATGTTTCAACTAACATTAAGTATAAACAATTAATTAATCGTTCTACATTAGGATAAAATCAAGACTTTTTAATAAATAATCACTGCATATAACAAATTACCCATTTTTGGAAGGATGTTCCAAAATTGGAGCATTCAAAAATCTTGTTTTAAATTCCTAAAAACATTCATCACATTATTTTTTCCAAATACACATAACACCTTTCGAATCAACTTAGTCATTAGGATAGATAACCATGCAAAATTTTCAACAAATCTCCTGTAATAACCTGATAAACCAAGAAAACTACGAATCTCGATTATATTTGTGGGTCTTGGACTTTCTCCAACAACCTTTCTTTTAACAGGATCAATATTTATTCCATCTTTAGAAACAATGTGACCATGTAAAGAAATTTGTTGTAACCAAAACTCACAATTACTGAATTTACCACACAGTTTCTTCTCTTTTATAGTTTTCAAGTAAACACTTAAATGGAATTCATTCTCCTCATTACTTTTAGAATAAACCCAAATATTCTCAATAAACACAACAAAGAAATTATCCAAGAACTCATGGAAAATTATATTCATAAGATCCATGAATATAGCAGGTGGATTGTTTAACCCAAATGGAATAACTATAAATTCATAATCTCCACATCTAGTACGAAACACAGTCTTCATAATGTCTACTTCCTTTACATTCAACTAATGGTACCCCAACCACAATTCAATCTATGAACAAATTTGAGGCCCCCTGATCTGATCAAACAAATTATCGATATGAGGAAATGAATACGGGTTCTTAACAATGATGTTTTTCAAGGATAACAATCAATGAAAATTCTCATCTAATCATCTATATTTTTAACAAAAAATATAAAAGCACCCCATGGTGATGTGATAGGTTGAATGTAACCTTTATCTAATAACACCTACAATTGATTATTCACCTCTAAAATTTCAATTTTATCTATTCTATAAAGGAGTATTGAAATTGTCTTAGCAACAATAACTAAGTCAATAATAAATTCAACATCTTGATCAGGTATTATACCAGGGAAATCATTAGAAAAAACATCATTATACACATTTACCATTGGCATATCATTAATATGAATAGTTTCTTTGTTTTAAACAATATATGCCAGGTAAAATTCACTTCCATATTTTTCTAGTTTCATGGCTTCCTGATATGTTATCAAAATTAAGGGTTCATTAGCGTAAACAAACTAAAATTATTTCTGAAAATAAACCTCTTTAGCTCTGCATTCAATATTAGCATGATAAATAGAATATAAATCCACACCCAAACTAAAATAAAACACTATTGGAGAAAAAATAATATGTTTTTTAGGTATATTCATTCCACACACAAGTAAAAAGGTTCTTATAATTTTTTTGTCTAAAAATTTCCTCTAAGTATTTTTACCACAAGTTTAAGATTCATATATTGATATGGAATTTCCAATTTAATAAAAAGTTTTTTAGAAATGAAAGAATGTGTAGACCTGGAATCAACAAACACATTAGAATAATTTGAATAAACAAACAATGTACTTGAAAATACTTCATTTGATGTTCCAACATCTAATGAAGTAATTGTAAAGTATTTCACAACCCCTTTCTACTTTTAGTCTAGCTGATTTGCATCATTTGAGTTCTTCATTAAGTAATCATATCCATAATGACCCATTTCATTACAATTAATAATTTTACTAACTATAAATCATATTTTTACATACCACTACCCGGAAAATATTTAGTGCAATTATGAGATTTATGTCCCATTTTATCACATCAGAAAAACTTACCAGAATTCAAAATGCATTTCCCAGTTTTCTTTTTTACCATAGTCTCCACAAACTTTAAACTGATGTTTCTTACAATCTGAATTTTATTGATGAGTTGTTCCCTTTTGTCTACCACCTCGACCTCTTATTTTTTTATTTTTCATAGAACACATGATTATCAGAAAACTCTATTTCCACCTTCTTCACATATCGAACATGTTTTTCAAAACTTTTGAACTCACGAGAAACAAATTCCCTTCGATACTTTGGATTTAATTCTGATTAAAAATTATGGATTTTAATATAAAGATACCATATAATGTTTAAAAAATAAATTGCTAGTCAAGTGAATTTTTCTTCATAAGAATCCACAGATTCATCCTCCTACCTCAATTCCAAGAATTATTTTTCCATCCTAAGTGAAACCTCCTTTGGAGAAAATTTCTCAAGGAACATACCTTTGATTTCATTCCAATAATGATCATAAATCTCCTCACTATCCTTGACATTTTTAACCCTCGACCCCCACTGATCATATTCACCATTAATATGGTAAATAGAGAGAATAACCTTTTGATATTTTGAACACCCCATGACATCGAAAATCTTTTCCAATGCATTAATCCACCCTTCATCTTACATAGGGTCAGATGAGCCTTTGAATGATGGGGGATGATGCCTCATGAAATGCTCCACTACTAACATGTTCCTTTGTGGTTGATCTGGATAATCGCATGCATGGATACCACCACTATTTATAGCCTGAGTCAACTTTTCCATCACTGCAAAAAACTATTCTATTTTGATTATGACTGTCATGACCCATCCCACGGGGCCTGTGTAATGACAACCCCAATCCCTCCTTCAATAAGCCAGGGGCTGGCTACTAGCACCAAAAGGCGTATTCCCTAAAACCGGGAAGGCATTGCCTTTATATCCTGTAAATACACACGACCACACAGATAGAAAGATACGAAAACAAGTAAACTGAATAGTAAAAAGACTGTGTACAGTAAGTAAAAGGGGCTAGAATTCCAGCCCAACTGGAAAGTACAAGAAAACTGTAGGGTACAAGTAAACTGAAACAACTCCTGTAAACACCCACCAAGGATCCTACCTAAAGGGTAGGTATATCTCTTGAACAATCGTCTATGTGGTACTCCTTGTCTAAGGTCCACCTCTATGCTACCTCTAGTCCTGGTACCCTCTTCTTCAGTCAGCGTTGTCTGTCATCTGCACCAAACACAACAAAGTGCTGGCATAGCCCGTGTAGGGGTGAGTATAATGATCCTCAGTAAGGACCCCAAGACCCTCCAAGGTCTCACAAAATCCACAAAGGATAAACCAAAATGAAAGGAAACAATTGACAACCCAAATTAGGTATATTACCATACATATACCTATGTTATCAAGTATACCCATCTCATTCACGAGGAAACACAAGGTCAAACTCAAAATCCCAAAGCTCAACTATTCCACAAAGGATGGAATACCATGAAGGTAACACCACAAATATAAGTACCAAAAAAGGTAACACCATATATTAGAATAGCACAATGGTATCACCATGAAGGGAAGTACCACCAAGGTACTCCACACAGAAGAATACCACAAAGGTATCACCATGAAGGTAAGTACCACCAAGGTATGCCACACAAAAGAATACCACAAAGGAATCCCCATGAAGGTAAGTACCCCTAAGGTACACCACACAAAAGAATACCAAAAAATCAAACACTCTACTCACACAATGTATAACTTAGGTACGGTAGTAAAGATGATTAGATGCAACTACTGAATGATCTTACTCTGTTAAGATGAATACCCACAAAGAATCCAAATTCATCAAACCCACAAAGGATCCCAAAGCATAGACCCAAATAAGATCCTAGTATAGTAGACCAACGTAGGATCCATGAGTAGTCCCACATGTATTCTTAAAGCAGATCCAAGTTTTACTCTCGAACACATACCCACAAAGAATCCCAAAGCACAAAACCCACATAGGATCCCTTTCTCATGTTACAGCCAGCTACAGGGTTCCCGCCCTAAGATCGCTTGATCCAGAAGGGTCCTCTCCTCAAGCCACAAGTCAATATTACAACTTCCAAAAATTCCCATGAATAATTATCCCAATTGACCACCACGTAATAGGGGTCTCAATGCAACAGACGATGCATCAATCAGACGCCCAATATGTAAGTTATTGGCCATTTAGTCTCGAGGGTCAGATTGGATTCGTGTTTGATAGAACCCATCCGTACACCAACTTCATCCAAAACTAAAGCGGGGCTTACCAAAAGGAACTTCTTGATCCATGGTTTTTGGTGCCATAGATAGATCGTCAAACGGACGCCCATAGTGTAAGATATGGACAAAAGAGAGAAAAGGGTCGAAGTTGGCCCGGGTCCAGTCTGACCCAACCCGGGTCTGGCCCAGGGTCGGGCCTGGCCCGCGGGATCTGACCCAACTCATTGGGTCCGGCCCAGCCCAGCTCCCGATGCGGCGTCCACTGGTTGGCCCCGGCTGGCCGGATGTGGAGCCTCTCCTTCGTGCGGCGTGGTCGGGCGGCGCCCCATCTCCGACGGCCGGTGTCAAGCCGGAAGCGCATCGCCTCACCGTCGCCACACAAGGTTGCGAATCTTCTACACTATGCAGTGCGGAAGCGTGCCGTAGCGCCTTCGCGTGACCGACCACCACCGGCCGCCACCCTTTCTCCGCTGTGGCCGAAGGTCCGTGATTATTCTCTGGAAGTATGGTTGCGCCGCTGCCTTCGTCGGGGCCGAACAGAGTGTCGGACACCAGTACCGAGTCCCACCAGTGTCGATTGCTGGAACCGGTCACTATCCTCCTCCATCGCGAAGAACACATCATACACCACAAAGATTTGTTGAGGTTCGGGGCCTGTTCGTTTGTCCTACACCCTCCGCATTTGAACGGTAACAAGCAGAAATATTGTTCTTGAATTAGGGGGGTTGACCAGAATAGGGAAAGGGGGTATAAATCAACTACAAACCCTACCTTGAAGGTTCAGTAGGAGGAGGTTCGAGGAATAATATGAAGTTGTTGAAGAGTCTACGATCTTTTCTTCTGCAAGGTGCTTCCGATCCAGGCTCGGGGTTGGTTCCTCATTCTTCATTAGAGAGACATTCTTCGTTGGAGAAGCATTCTTCATTGGAGAAGTGTTCTTCATTATAGAAGAAGAGTTCCTCCAATGTTCTCTCTCACCCCCTAATTCACCTTTGGCCAACCAATAATCTCAAAGGTGAAGGGCAACCAATATATATTAAATTAAATTTAACAAATTAATTTATGTTGGAAGAAAATAATGTTTACACAATTAATTGCAAAATTAATTTCATTTTGTTGGTACAATTAAATGGGGGGATTCAAAGAAACTTTCCCACATTAATGAAAAGTTCGGGTGGTCCCCACCACTAAAATTCAATTTTGGGGTTTTCTATTTCATGTGGTCCCCACCGCCATAACACAATAGGAGGGGTTTCAAAATAAAAATAAAAATGTTAAATAATTTTATTTTTCTCCTCCAAAAAAAAAGTGAGAAACTAACTTCCACCCTCGACCTACTGGTGTCGAGGTGAAGGTCTACTTAAGAAAATATCAGCGCTGTAAGTTCAACAGTGTCCTCATATTTCAATTCTGAGTACTGGTTCAAATGTTACAAATACCCACTGTCATGTTCACTAAACGTAAGTAAAAAAAAGTTCATAAATTCATTTCAGGCACACCAGGCCTCAGAATCACGCACCATAAATTTTTAAAGACTCGTAATATTCCCATATATTTAAAAAAATTACATGGAATTTTTGGATCTTTACATTCTCCCCACCATAGGGCTTCACGTCCCCAAAATCTACATCGTAGAAACTAGGAAAACAAGTGGGGGGTACTGGGCATGAATCTGAGCCTCCTGGTCCCATGTACTCTCCTAGAGGTTCCCATGATACCAACATATACACACCAAAGGTATCAATTTCCCATGAAGGACTCTCTCATGTTGATCCTCAATCTCCACTGGAACCTCTATAAATATCACCCATCATCGAAGTCCAACACGTCATGGTCGATGATGTGAGAAGGGCCATGCACGTATCTCCTCTGCTGGGATACATGGAAGAAGTCATGCACCCGGTGCAACTAAGTTGGAAGAGCTAAGTGGTAAGCTACCTCGAAAACTCTACTGAGGACCTGAAAGGGTCCAATGAACCTTGGAGATAACTTTCCACCCTATAAAATCTCCGCAAACCTCATCGAGGCGAGACTCATAGAATGACATGGTCGCCATCCTCAGACTCTAGAGGTCTCCATCTCCTATCGGCATAAGAATTGTACCTGCTCTTTGTAGTCTTTATCTCCTCCTAGATGATCTGCACCTTCTCCGTGGTAGCTCGTACAATATATAGTCCCATGAGTACTGACTCCCTTGGGTCAGTCCAACACTACATTAATCTGTAAGGTCGGCTGTACAACGACTCGAAAGGTTCCATCTCAATGGTGGAGTGATAACTGTTGATGTATGCAAACTCCACTAAGGGAAATTTATCCTTGAAGCTACGACTGAAGTCAAGGACGCAAGCACGTAGTATGTCCTCAAGGGTCTAAATGGTCTGCTCATTCTGGCCATCCGTCTAAGGATGGAAGGCAGTAATCAAATGAAGATGCATCCCAAAAGAATCCTACAACCTCTTCAATATCAGGGAAGTGAAACGTGCATCAATATCAGAGACAATACTTAACGTTAATTCATATAGTCGTACAATCTCTTGCACATAGAGGCATCCCAATCTCTCTATTGAACACTTCTCTCTGACCGGTAGGAAGTGGGACGACTTGGTAAGTCGGTCGACGATCACCCAAAAAGAATCATGAACCATGGATGTATGTGGAAGTCATATCACAAAGTCCATGGATATCCCATACCACTTCCACTATGGGACCTATAAAGTATGAACCAAGCCTACTGGTACCTTATGCTCTGACTTCACTTACTGATAAGTGAGGGAACAAGAGACAAACTCTGCCACCACTTTCTTCTTTCCCAGCCACTAGTTCTGTTGTCCGAGATCCTGGTAAATCTTCGCCACTCCTGGATCCACTGCTAGAGGGGATGTGTGGAACTCCCTGAACACTTCCTCATGAAGTGACACTGGTACCATGGTACATCCCCTGAAAAGGATGAAGTGCTCCCCACCTTCAGAAAATCCATCAGGTGCCTATCATGTGGATATCTCAACAAGTCGAGCCTCGCAGTAAGTGTCCCCATGCTGTGCCTCCCTAACTCACTGAAGAAGTGGGGGAGTGGCTGTATGAGACTGAAGAAAAGATGCTCCATCACGATCCACAAATAATATCTACAAAGTGGCCAGCTGCTCCGTCACCTCACCTAGCAGTTGTATACTAGATCACTTGCTGAGTGCATCTGCTACAATGTTCCCCTTCCCAGGATTATAGATTATCTCAAAGTCATAGTCTTGGAGGAACTTAAGCCATCACCGTTGTCTCAGGTTCAAGTCATTCTGTGAGAAGATATACCTGTGACTCTTGTGATCCGAGTAGACTATAAAACGTTTTCCAATGAAGTACTTTCGCTACATCTTCATGGAAAATACCACTACTACTAAATCTTGGTCATGGGTAGTGTAGTTCTACTTGTGTTGTCTCAGATGTCGAGAACCATACACGATAACTACTCACTCATGCATCTGGACACATCCGAGCACGGTCCCTGATGCGTCGTAGTAGACTACGTACCCTACGCCCTCCTCTAGAAACCTCAAGATGGGGGCACTAGTCAGTCTCTTCCTGAGCTCCTGATAACTCTTCTAGCATCTCTTCGACCAAACGAAGGGTTGCCCCTTCTTCATCAACACTGATAAAGGTGATACAACTCAGGAGAAATCTGGTACAAACCTCTGGTAGTATCCATCCAAACCTAGCAAACTCTGTACCTCCATCACACTCTGGGGTGGCTCCCAAACAATTATCGCTTGAATATTTTCTATATCCACCGCAACTCTAGCCTCTAAGATAACATTTCCTAGAAAGTGAACCTCTTGGATCCAAAACTTGAACTTCAAAGGCATACCATAAAGTTGGTGCTCTTGGAGTGTGTCCAAATCTATCTAAAAATGATAGGCAAGCTCCTCCTTGGTAGCCGAGTAGATCAGAATGTCGTCCATGAAGTATACTACAAAGCGATCAAGGTATGGATGAAAGAACTTGTTCATGAGTCCCATGAACACTGTTGGAGAATTGGTTACGCTGAATGTCATAACCAAGAACTCGTAGTGGCCATATAAACATCTGGAATCCGTCTTCTACACATCCTCTTTCCGTACTGTGAGCTGGTGATAGCCTGGTCTGAGGTCTATCTTTGTGAACCACCGATCTCCCTTCAGCTGATGAAGGAGGTCATCAATCCTTGAAAGTGGGTACATGTTCTTTACAGTCACCTGGTTTAGGTGCCAATAGTCTACACAATGTCATAAGCTCCCATCCACCTTCTTGGAGAACAAAATTAGAGCAGCCCAAGGAGAAACACTGGTCCAGATGAACCCTTTCCCATATAACTCATCTTGTTGTACCTATAGCTCACAAAGCTCCATGGGAGATGTCCGATATACTGGTGTATATATCAGTTCCATCCCGGGGTAGAAGTCAATGTAAAATTCCACCCTTATATGAGGATGTAGACCTAGAACAGCATCAGGGAAGACATCCAGGTACTGGTCCACCACTACAGGATATCTCAGACTCTCCACATCAACCGCTCCGAGGTTATGGCTATCCAAATGATGAGTGATTGACTACACTCTCCTTCGAGTAAGTTCATCCTGTGCTAGAAATGCTCCCTTATCATCAGTGAATTTTAAACCTAGTCCCATCTGTGTGGACACACCGGAATTTTCTCTTAATACAGTCAATTTGAGCATGGACTTTAGATAACTAGTCCATACAAAATATGACTTTGTAAGGCCTCGACGCTGCTACTAGGAGACCCCAGCCAAGCTCTCACCTGCAAGAGTAAGCTCACCCTATTGTAACTAGTGGGTAATCGTTGAATAATCTCCCGTAGGAGTCTTTAGAAATAATGATCGGGCCAACCGCTCAACAAGAATCTCTAAGCTCCGAACGAGGGCAGTGGAAATAAAATAATGACTTACACATGTGTCTATAAGTATTGCAACTAAGGTTGAGTAGACATAGATCATAACTCGTATCATCTCTAGAGAGTCATGGTTGTAGGCCTTAGCTTCCTGGAGCTATGTTCTCCCATGTCCACCAGTTCCTTATGGTCGGGGGTGAACCACCTAGTGGTGGTGGCAGTAACACCTCAAATCATTTTCCACTGCCAGCTGCACGAACAAATCCTCTGCCACATCTGCCTGCTCCCAGCGGACCTACTCGGTTGAACCTATATCTCTGCCTAGGCGGTCCTTCGACCATATTATGATCATCTGTACGACGCTTTGGGAAGTGACGAGCCATGTGATCCTACCCACCACATGTGTAACACTACCTTCTCCTCAAATGACTGGCTCTGTCTCCGGTTCCCCACACAACTGACCATGAATCTTGCGGTCATCCATTTGTAGGTCTCTTCCTCTAGGACCTCTGTGACATCTGTCTGTAGTCATCTATAGAAGACTCCAATACGTGACACCCAGTGGTGTGTCTCGCTGCTGGCCTGACCTACATCGGGATGCTGAAAGAAATAATCAAAGCCCTGATCTCCCTTTTGATCCCCTGGTCAAAGGTCCAGGCACCGAAGAATGGGTCTTGCAATATATCAGTATAGTAGTGTGAGAGGTCGGTGAAACTCACTGAGTACTGATCCATAGTCATGCTTCCCTACTACAGATGAAGAATCTCTTGTATGCACACTGCATGAAGAGTCGCTGGGCCAAACTCATCCCGAAACAGGATCTCTAAGTCTTCCGAAAGAAGTGTCACCTCGTTGTGAACCTAGAGAATAAAGATCTTCCATCTACCTACTACTTCCTATAGAAGACTGCCAGAAAGGATCACCATGAGATTTGCTGGTGTCCCAACCAGTTGGAAGACTCTCACCATGGTCTCCAGCCAATCCTTAGTGGCTTGTGGGTCTATCTCTTCCTGAAACCTCAGTGGCCTCTGGCACTGGAACTCGTGAAATGCGCTCAAGCAGTGTGAACCCTCTATTACCGATGCTGTGGGAATCGGTGGTCCAATAGGTAATGGTACCACTGGGGCCTCCGCTGGTGCCTTTGCTGGAAGAGGGCCCTACACCGAGGCCTCGTCACTCGGTGGGCCATCATCATGTACTATACTCATAACCCTTTCTGGTTGTCTGTGTGGAGGCATCTTTAAAACGAATAGGTGCGGCACAATCAACAAGTTATTACAGGTGATATGACTCAAGTATATCACAAAGAAAACTATTCAAAACACACACACAATCAGTTTTTTTCATGCACTGAGTTAGAAATTAGAAGTCAGGGTCCGGGCGTATGGATACGTCAGCCGCTACACCAACATTGGATTCCCTAAACTGATAACCACACTCACTACACTTAACAATATTGCCATTAAAAATTCTAGAACCCAATGTTCTATGGTAGAACCGACTACTATGATACCAATTCATCACGACCCATCCCATGGAGCCCGTTCCGTGACTACCACAATCCAGTCTTCCAAAGGCCAGGGGCTGGCGACTAGCACCGAAAGGCATATTCCCTAAAACCGGGAAGGTATTGACATTATATCCTGTAAATAAACATGACCAAGAACACAAAAATATATATACACAAGTAAAATGAATAGTAAAAATAGTGTGTATAGTAAGTAAAAGGGGCCAGAATACAATCCCAACTGGAAAGAACAAGAAAACTAGAAGGTCCAAGAAAACTAAAACAACTCATGTGAACGCCCGCCAGGGATCCTACTTGAATGGTAGGTACATATCTCGAATGGTAATCTCTATGATATGCCTAATCAAAGATCCACCTCCGAGCTACCTCCAGCCCTAGTACCCTCGTCCTCAGTCAGCGCTGTCCGTCATCTAGACCGAACACAACAAGGTGCAGGCGTAGCCTGTGCACGGGTGAGTATAACAATACTCACTTGGGACCTTAATACCCTCAAAGGTCTCACAAAATCCATTAAGGTTAAACCACAAGGCATGGAAACAACTGAAAACCCTAAATAGGTATATGCCCATACATATACCTAAGTTACCAAGTATACCCATCTCATTCATGAAGAAACACAAGGTCCAACTCAAAAGCACAATGCTCAACTATTCCACAGAGGAAGTAATACCATGGAAGTAACACCACAAAGGTAAGTACCACAAAGTAAACACCACATAGAAGAATACCACAAAGGTATCACCATGAAGGTAAGTACCACCAAGGTACACCCCATAGAAGAATACCACAAAGGTATCACATGAAGGTAAGTAACACCAATGTACGCAACACAAAAGAATAGCACAAAGGCAAAGACTCAACTCACACCAGCTATAACATAGGTATGGCAGTAAAGATGATTAGATGTAACTACTGAATCATCTTACTCTATTAATAAGCAGACCCACGAAGGATCCTAAATCATCAGACCCACAAAGGATACCAAAGCACAGACCCACATAGGATATAGTATATCAGAACCACGTATGATCCTAGAGTATTCCCACATGGATTCCTAGAGCGGATCCATATGAGACTCTTGAACACAATCCCACAAAGGATCCCAAAGCAGAGACCCACATAGGACGCCTTTCTCATGTTACATCCAGCTACAAGGTTCCCACACTAAGCTCGATTGATTCTGGGAGGGTCCGCTCCCCAATCCACATGTCGATACTCTAACTTCCACGAAGTCCCATGAAGAAGTATCCCAATGGACTGCTATGTAAAAGGGCTATCAATGCAATAGATGGTTCGTTAATCGGATTTCCGCTCTGTAAATTATTGGCTCTTCATTCCTGAGGGCCCCATTGGAATATTGGTCGATCCAACCCGGTCATACCCTAACATCATCCACAACTCATGTGGGGTAAAACAAAAGGACCGTCTCGATACAAGGTTTTCGGCACCACATAAGGTTCGTCAAACGGACGTACGTAGCTTGAGATGTGGCAGAAAGAGTGAAAAAGTCAATGTTGGACCGGGTCCGGTCCGACCCGGACCGAGCTATCCTAGGCTGAGCCCACCCAGTTCAGGTCTGGCCGAACTAACTTAGGTCTGGAGCAGGGTGTGATCTAGACCGTAGGATCTGACCCGACCTGCTGTCGCAACCCACGGTGCGACGGCCCGCTGTGCGGTGTCCGCTGGGTGGCCTCGGCTGGCTGGATGGATGACCTATCCTATGTGTGGCGTAGTCGCGCGCCATGCCATCTCTGGAAGCTAGCGCCGAGCCAGCTGTGCCTTGCCTCGCTGCTACGGCACAAGGTCATGAATCTTCTCTACTGGGCAGCACAGACACGAGCTACCGCTTCTGTGTGCAGCCGACCACCGTTGGCTGTCGTCCTTGCTCCGCCGCGGCCGACAGGCCGTGACTCTTCTCCAGCGGCGCGATAGCGGATCCGCCTTCATTGTGGCCGACCAAAGTGCCGACTTCCAGTCCCAAGTCCCAATGGTTCCAGTCGATGACACTGATCACCGTCCTCCCTCCATCGCATAGAACGCATCATACACTACAATGATTTGCAGAGGGGTTGGGCCGTGTTCGTTTGGCCCGCACCCTCAGTGTTAGAATAATAGCAAGCAGAAATATTTTTCTTTAATCAAGGGGGTCGAAAAGAATGGGGTAAGGGGGTATAAATAAATAAAAAACCCTACATTTAAGGTTCCATTAAAGGAGGCGTGAGGAAGAAGAAGAAGTAGTTAAATAGTTGACGTTCATTTCATCCGTAAGGCACTTCCGATCTGGGATAGGGGTCGGTTCTTCATTCTTCGTTGGAGAGATTATCTTCGTTGGAGAAGAACTATTTGTTGGAGAAGCATTATTTGTTGGAGAAGAAGAGTTCCTCCAATGTTCTCCCACCAAATTCACCCTTTTCCAACCAATCCTCTCAAAGGTGAAGGGGAGAAAATATAAATTAAATTAAGTTTAACAAAATAATTTACGTTGTCAAAAAATAATATTTCTATAATTAATTACACAATTAATTGAATTGCATTGGTACGATTAAATTAGAGGATTCCAAGAGACTCCCACACATTAAAGAGGGGTTTGGGTGGTCCCCACCACTAGAATTCAATTTGGGGGTTTTATATTTTAGGTGGTCCCCACACCCATAACTCAAAAGAAGAGGTTTCAAAAGAAAAAGAAAAATGTTAAATAATTTTTTTCTCCTCTAATTTACATTGACAAAAAATAAAGTTGGCATAATTAATTTCAGAATTAATTGCATTGCGTTGGTACAATTAAATGGAAGGATTCTAAGAGATTTCCCCATATTAAATAGGGGTTTGGGTGGTCCCCACCACGTGATTTCTATTTGGGGGTTTTCTATTTTAGGTGGTCCCCACCCCCATAACTCAAAAGGAGGGGTTTCAAAAGAAAAATAAAAATGATAAATAATTTTATTTTTCTCTTCCCATGAAAAAAGTTAAAATCTAACTTCCAGCATCAACCTACTGTGGTTGAGGTGAAGGTCTCTTTAGGTGAAAATCGATGCTTTGAGTTTAGTAATGTCCTCAGATTTCAATTCCGAGCATCGGTTCAAAAGTTACAAAAACCTGCTCGCACGTTCACTAAACCTACCTAAAAAAAGTTCAAAAATTCATTCCTCACACACCGAGCTTCAGAATCACATGCTGTCAATTTTCATGGACTCTTAATATTCCCATATAATTAAAAAACATTACATGGAATTTCTTGGTCTTTACAATGATAATTTCTAGTTGCTGATTTGGTAGGCTTTTTTCCTCTTGATGTTGTCCTGTCAAAGATTCCCTATTTCCTCTACAGAAAACCATTCTGAACAAATACATATCTTAGAAAAAGCAACATGGTAATATTCAAATGCTATCTCATTTAAATCTTACCATAAATTAAATAATAATTTATGTATATTTTATAAAAAATATCATAACTCCTAACGTTATCTAAACCGACATCTGATACCAACTATAAGGATCTGGCCTTAAACATTTCATAATCCCATGTAATGTCAAGAATTTGACATTGAGCATATTTTTAGGTTTATAGTTTTAGATAATTCTTCCATAAATATTATGTTAAATCTCAAAAATTTCAACGTAGATACTTCTTCTATATCAAATGTTTTTTTTAAAAATAACACTCCTTAAATAGAAAATAGAACACGATTTATTTTCTTGAAATGACTATTCTTGAATTCATTATTTCTCTTACCCTTCCTCATACACTATGAAAGAAATTTCAAAAACATAGTATTAACATAAAAATCTCAGTAAGGGCTATAAAATAAGGAAAGAAAACATTAGTCCATCAATAGATACGAATCAATGAAATCATAATTTTTAATCATATAACATAATCTCTTTAACATACCTTATGAAATCATAATATTTTGGAATAACACATAGAAATCATAAATTAGAAAGGTTACTTGTGGAATCTATAACATACATACATTGTATCTTTCATAGTACCCTAGGGAGTTGTGTTTGGAATACCCATCACAACATATTCCCTAAATCTCTTATGAGAAACATTAACGTTTACCTCCATCACGTTACCCAATTCAGTGGAGAGATATCTTGGGATCACTCGACCTTGGTTTATCACATAATCATTCGTATACGTAAACAATTCCCAAGAACCATAATATATTCATAACACATAAAACAAGCATAAAAGAAAGATAACATTTATACATTGTAATAAAAATATATCTTTTCAAGATATTGACAAAATCAATTCTTTATCAAAACCATTTTCAATACCAAAATATTTAAAAATGATATATGGTATTTATTTTTCTTTTAAAGACATTATGTCTTATTAAGGAATCCAAATATCAAACAATGCTCACGATGGCGTAAAGGTCATTGTCACCTCGTATGTTAAAAAGAAACATTCCTTTTGTCATTTAGTAAAACACTTCGTAGAAAAAAGATACCCACTGAATGAAATTAAAATTAATATGGTTTTATACACCATATATAATAAGGTGGTGTATAACATCAAAATATGCCTCAATTGAAAGGAGATTGAGACAAAGTCCCATACCTTGAGTCCGACTTGTCTCGTTCATTATTTACATTCCTAAATAATAAAATTAGGTTAATTTCTACTTAAATCAAAAAAAAATTAATTTTATTATTCATTTTATATTAATTATCACCATGTTATAAAAAATACAAAATTATTTAAGTTCATATCAGTTGTTTTATCAATATTTGGTACTTGAGTCGAAAATGAACTTGTTTTGATGTAAATTGTCCCTTTAGTCAAAATTACATCATCAACCGAATACTATTCATGTTTTAAGTATAATATATATCCATTATATATGTATTTAGATCTATTATATATTTATTTATAATATTCCATAATATTTGGGGATAGTAAATGAAATGCACCATTCATGGAGACGGTAATACGTACATACACATAAAAGATACTTTCATTTTTTTCATATTTAAAATAATGAAAACTAAATGATACATAGTTATATTATAATTATAATATAATATCATATTTTATATACATTACATAATTTCATTAACTCCATATTTTATATGTTCCACGTATGGCATGAACATGTCACATCACATTGATGGGGCGGTAGTCCACACTTCCCCAAATGAAATTATCAAATCTACACATTATAGAAAGAATAAAGGTATGATATAAATGAAAAATATATAAGCATAGAGAAAATATAAATATATCATATATCATAAATAAATAAAGTGTCATTATAATGGAAACAATGAGACGTGGTAGAGGAAAATTGTACAATAAACATTTCTTGAGGCAGTAGTTTGTTGTACATAGAAACAATATGTTTGTCTCCAATAGATGGGTGTGTGTGTAAGTTTAGATCAAATAATTCTAATTACAAAAAATATTATATTGAGGATAATTTTGTTGTAACGACCCAACGTTTTTCAATGGAAATTCACCTCTTATAAAAATTTCATAAAATCACATGAAAACACAACATAATGAACTACTAAGTGCTAAGTGAAATTTAAACATAAGTTTTTCACTTCTGTGTTTGTAATTTCGAGAATCTCACATACACAGTTGTGTGTAAGATGATTTTTGGAGTCTAATAAAACCAATATAATTTTTGGTGAATAGTAACCTAACCTTATGAATAGTAACCTACCATTATTAATAGTAGCACGACTCTTATGAATAGAAAATTTACCAAAATAAGAGTAACCTTACCCATGAATAATTAAATAAAACTTAGGCATCTTAGAAAGTGACAATTTGACAATAGTAATCGTTTTCGTATTTTTTTGAGTCGTAAATAAATAATTATAATTAATTAATTAATTCAAAAGAGAATTTATTTTCATAAAATGTGTTCATAAATTAACAAATTTATGTCTTATAGTTTTTAGATACTTTTATAAGACCCTACATAATTTTTGAAAGAATTATATAATCAATTTAAATTTCAAAAACTGTATTTTTCAAGTAAATTATGATTTTAATTAAATATTAAATTAATAATATTTATAAAATTATTTTTTAAAAATGGACTTCATTTATTGATTCTACATGTCAAAAAATGTTTTGGGTGAAATCATGGAATTTTTCTGAAATACTTGAATTTTTGATGAATTGTGAAATACCGTAATTTACAAAAATAAGCTAAATAAGCTAATTATAGAGTCCTGTGTGATGTTATGCTGATTGAAGCCCACTTGGTTCTGGATTACATTATAAAATTACTATTATTGGTCTTTGAAGACTCAATATTCTTTGTCTTGTGTATAAATAATAAATTAATGCATTTTATATTAAGAAAACCCCTCTCCCATCCACTATAAATACCACCCTTCACTCCCTCATTCCCTCACACCTCTAAAGCATCAAGACATTCCTAAACTCTACCCAAGAAGCTTCCATAGCCCCTCCCCCATGTCTAAGAGCTTCTAGTTTCATTAAAAGTACAATCATAGGCCCCTTAAGGAAGATCTCAAGAGGAGGATTCAAGAGGTAATTTCTCTCATTCTTTTCCTTTAATTCCCTTTCAATTTCAAGTTGTTTTCTTATTCTCTCCCCACTTATCTTTGTCCAAATGGTATGTTAAATCAATTATCATACATATAATATAATTTTATGATAATAATGGGATATTATATCATCCAACCCCCTTTTCTCATCTTTTTTTAATTTTATAAAAGTAAATGTTGTTCGTCAGGTGTTAATTTATCACCTTCATGAACGACATGTTTTCTTTTCCCATTTATACATTCAGATATGGTCATGAAAAAATTTTAATGGTTGAACCAGAATATTTTATATGTATTATTTCCTACTTAATGTTCTGTAACTAACATATGTTCATATTACTAAATGAGTAAACAAAACATGTTTGTTGTGGTCAAAAAACATCCCAAATTAACCCAAATGATCATCAATAAATTCCTATCCAATGATTCATCCAAATGGTATATAAAAAATCATTATAAAATCACTAAAAATATTGTAATATCATTAGAAACATGTAATATCATTTCTGGATTCTTACCCATGTTCTACATGAACTTCAATTTATGATACAAGTGAACCGCTCAAGAAAACCGTAAAAACAGACATTCCCAAACAATGTTTTTAAACACTATAACTCATCAAATGGCCCATAAAATAACATAATGAAACCAACATGAAACCTTTACATTTATAAAAGGTTCTGGAGTTTCTAATTAATGAATATAATTTCATTATACCTGACATTAAAGTGAAGTATGTGTTTGGATATAAGGTAAGGGGAAAATCTCGAACCCAATTTTTTTTCTTCAGGTTCTCCCTCTTTCAATCCAAATTTGGTGCAGTCACTCCATAAAAATCATTTTTTCATCATTATCTTACCTTTTCTGGGATATACATTTTTTACTGAAGTTTATGTCAAACAAAAGTTTTTCCAAAATAACTCTTATTTTAAGAACTCACCTGTCACCTCTCATTCAAGATTGATGATTCTTGTATCAAGTATGTTATTCCATCATTCTTTTGGGAACCCAAAGTTTATGAATTTGTTCTTATAAGATGAAACCCATTCATTTCCATGTGTTATTTATGTTTATTATTGATATATAATCTATGTGGCATGCATGATAATGATAATGTTATGATGTGACGGGTGTGCCCGGAATTATGTAGTGCAATATGAATGTTTGAATGTGATGGGTGCGCCCGGAATTATAAATCACTACAATGCATTGGTTAAAGTGATGAATATCATGAGTAAATGTGAAATCATGTGAAAAAGATGATATCTTTGTTCAAAAGTATGTGTGGTAGTTAACCACTAAGACATGATGTTTCATTTTTATGCATTGCCTCATTTCAAGTCTTATATTTATACATCTTCTTATGTTCATGATCCTTTGATTGTGTTATGATTATGATCACCCCATGCTATATTGTTCTTATATGTCCCCTTATTATGATTATATATCACCCTTTTTGATGTATATCCTCTTATGACTACATGTACTAAGGATAAGACAAGTTTCAATAAGATTCTAGTGAAAAAGAAATTTAATAGATGTTTATGCTCGATGTTGAAATTTTTATGTATGGTCCATGTTTTCCCAAGACACTAAACCATAGGATCCTCTATGTGTAATAATATTATTCTATTTATCTTTAAAATGATGTAATATTAATGTAATAAAAGTCTGGTTCACTATTGTTTTTATCAGAGGAAAGGTTTAGTTAATTTAAGAATTAGGATTAGTGAACCCCAGAGAAAACCTCTCGTATGAAAATAAGTACAAACACACACACAAGAAGATTTTCCAAGGGATCCCATATTATATTATTTTAGTATAAATTGATCAAATGAATAAGTTAATTATTCATGACTTTTTTACTTATGTTTTTTTCTAACCATTTCTATTTTAGAAAATGGTGGGAACTAGGAGAAACCATGCAAACAACTTGTTCGATGGACAATGAAACGATTTCCTGAATGACATCCCCAATGATTTGAGTGGTGGAGTTAAAAACATCATGGTGATGATTAACCAATTATCTCAGGTTATGAACAACAACCATAATAATGGGGAGCATACTCCTTCACTAAATAGAGAGAAACTGGATATCAAATGTTTTATGCGGGAACGACCACTGATGTTTAGTGGATCTTCTGATCCACTAGTTGTAGAACAGTGGGTCAACACCATGAAGAAGATCTTTTCTGTTCTTCACTGTTCTGAGATAGAGAAGGTGACACTAGCTATTTATCTTCTAGATGGAGAGGATGATCAATAATGGGCTTTTATTAAGAACACCATGCCAAGGGAAGAAATTGAAGAGATAGAATGGGAAGACTTTAAGATAATGTTTCTTAACAATTATTTCCCAAGAACTCTTCACACGAAGAGGGAGAGATAATTAATAGAGCTCAATAAAAAAGAAGGAGAATCTGTCACAACCCATCACTAGACTTGCAAGGTATGCTTTATGTTTTGTTATCAACAATGATAGCAAAATTGATAAATTATTTAGTGGATTAAAACCACACCTTCGAAAGTATCTTGCAATTCGAGACAATGGGAGTTATGAAGAAGTTTTTCGGTGTGCTCTCAAGGTGAAGATGGAGTTTGGAGAATGTTCCCCTGGATATGATGATAAGAAACTAAAGATGGAGTTTCAAGATGGTGGATCCAATGAAAAATGTGGGAGGGAAACTCAACGACCCACATGCCAAAAATGTGGGAAGTTACACCATGAGGACTGCCTCAAAGGGACGGAGAAATGCTTCAAGTGTGGGAAAGATGGACACCATGATCAAGGAGTAACAAAAAGACATAAAAAGGAAGGATAATATAGTAGAATATAGGAGATAACCACCCATGGTTCAATTCTACAACTATAGGGAGCTAGGGCACTATGCAAGCCAGTGCACTAAACCTCGATTTCTCGAGGGTAATCAGCACCAGCAGCCCCCAAAGCCAAAGGAACAAGGAAAATATTATTACATCACTACTGTAGAAGTGGAGCATGATAATGAAGTCAAACAAGGTCCACTTCATATTCACTCAATAATAGGAAAAGTGTTATTTTATTTTTGTTCTACGCATTCCTTTATATCATGCATGTTTGATAAAACTATTGAATCAAAGCCTCGAAACCTTGAAGTACAGATATCTGTAAAAACACCATGTGGTGAAATCAATGCAACCCAAGTGTTTGAATCTTCTTTTATTGACATATATGGGAAGATTCTTCCAAAGAATCTTGTAATACTTCCCTTGGTGGAATTCAATTCTATAACGGGAATTAATTGGCTCTTGTTATATAGAGCACATATCAACTATCAGGAAAATAAAAATATATTTTCATATTCCATACCATCCCATTCTCCTCTACAAATGAAAGGAAGATCATGAATCTCCATTAAAAAATCCTTCAATGGTGTGGGTGTCGATTCCCTATGAAGAAGCGTACCTATCTCAAATGGATGAGTCAAAGGAAACTTCCAACCTTGAGGAAATTTCAATCCTAAGGGAATACAATGATGTATTTTTTGAAGAGTTACCCGAAATTCCTCTAGATCGTGAGGTATATTTCTTAATAGATCTCATTCTTGGAGGTACTCCTATATAAAAGTTTCCCTATATGATGGATCCTATTTAACTAGAGGAGTTAATGAAGTAGATATAGGAGAATCTGGATAAAGGGTTCATACGCCTAGTGTGTCACCTTGGGGTGCACCAGTGCTCTTTGTAAAGAAGAAGGATGGAACATTGCGGCTGTGTATCAATTATCGAGAACTCAACTAGATAACCATAAAGAAAACATATCCTATTTCAAGGATTGATGACTTGTTTGATCAGTTAAGAGAAGCTCAACACTTCTCAAAGGTGGATATTCGTTCTGGATATCATCACCTAAAGGTGAAGAAGAAAGATATTCAGAAGACTACCTTCCGTAAAAGGTATGTACACTATGAGTTTCTAGTTATGACCTTTAGACTTACTAATTCCCCTAAAATCTTAATGGTTTTGATGATTAGAGTCTTTAGACATTACGTCGACAAATTTGTAGTAGGTTTTATTGATGATATTTTCATCTAATCAAAAATAAAGGAGGAACATGGAGGATATATAAGACTTGTGTTGGTGACATTGAGAATGGATAAGTTGTACGCCAAGTTCAAAAAGTGTGACTTTTGGATGAAGAAAGTCACATTATTGGGACATGTGATCATAAGTGAAAGAATTTCTATGGATCCTTCAAAAATAAAGGCAATTGAGGAATGTAACAAACCCTCTAGTGTCACCGAAATCATTAGTTTTCTTAGATTAAGTTGGTACTACTGATGTTTTTTTTTGAGAAACTTATCACAATTGTCAATCCCTATAACTACGTTAACAAGGAAAGAGGTAAAGTTAGTATATATGGATAAATGTGAGGGAAGGTTCAAGGAGCTAAAGAGAAGGATGATCACTACACCTGTACTCACACTACCAAAAAGTGGAGAATGTTTTGTGATATAATGTGATGCTTAAAAGAATGGTTTGCAGTGTGTAATCGTGAAAAATGATAATGTGATAGCCTACGCCTCACGAAAGTTGAAGATCCATGAGCAGAACTACCTGACACATGATCTAGAGCTGGGAGCCGTGATTTTTTCCTTGAAAATATGGCAGCACTAACTTTATGGCGAGAGGTGTGACATATAAACCGACCACAAGATCCTAAAGTATATATTCACACAAAAGGATATCAACATGCATCAAAATAGATAGTTATATCTAATCAAGGATTACAATTTCTCTATTCACTATCTTCTTAGAAAGGCGAATAAGGTAGACGACGCTCTAAGAAGAAAAGAACCTGCTACTCTATCCATGTTACGGATTGTGAAAGACCCTCTCTTCTTGGATATGAAAAGAATGGATTTATAAATCATAAGGGCAGGGGATACATTCTACCTTTCCAAAATGATTACGTAACCATCCATCCAAGATAACATTAAGGAAGCACAATGGGATGATGTGGAGATACAAAAGAGGTTGAATGAAGTAAAGGAAGGGAAGCTGCACGAGTTCCATATCGACGATGATGGTGTGATTCTGTTTGGAATGTGAATTTGTGTGAATTCATCACATGGGATAAATAAGGAACTATTGGAAAGTGCACATATCTCAATATTCTCTATCCATCCTTGTTGCACCAAGAAGTATTGTGATATTAGAGAACACTTCTGGTGGGATAACACGAAGAAGGATATTGCAGAATATATATCGAGGTGTTTGGTATGTCAGCAAGTTAAAGCAAAGTGAAAAAAGTCCAAAGAGTTGATGAAGCCATTTCTTATACCCATGTGGAAATGGGAAAATATTAATATGGACTTTTTCACGGGTCTTCTGATGACGTCTAAGGGAAATAATGTGATATGGGTTGTGGTTTATCGACTCGGCAAGACTGCACATTTTATCGCTATTCGGGAAGATCTCTCGCTTGAACAACTTGAAAAGATATATGTGAAAGAAGTGGTAAGATTGCATGGAGTTCCACTGTCAATTGTCTCTGATCATGATCCAAGGATCACATATAAATTCTAGAGGATCCTTAAATATGCTTTGAGTACTAAATTATATATCAAAATGACCTATCACCCCCAAAATGATGGCCAATCTGAAAGGAATATTCAGATGCATGAAGATATGCGAAGAGCCTACTCTCTTGAATTCAAGGGTGGATGGGATTACCATCTCCCATTGGTTGAGTTCTCATACAAAAAATAGATTCCACTCGAGTATTCAGATGGATCCATATGAAGCTTTTTATGGAAAGAGATGTAGAACTCCAACTTGTTGGGATGAAGTTGGTGAAAGAATGCTACATAGACCCGGTCTTGTGCAAGAGATGATAGAGAAGGATCAAGTCATCCATAAACACATCAATGCTACTCAGAGTCGGAAAAAGAGCTATGCTGTCAATATTTGAAGGGACATAGAGTTTAACGTTTGAGATAATGTCTTCTTTCGAATATCACTATGGAAGAGAGTCATGCGATCTGGGAAGAAAGGGAAGCTAAGCCCAAGGTATATTGGCCCCTTTGAAATCCTTGACTGTATAGGATTCGTGGCCTATTATATTTCACTTCCACAGAATATGGCTTATGTTCATGATGTTTTTCACGTATCACTACTGAGGAAGTACATACCTGATCCCTTACTTGTACTAAACTCAAAGGTGGTACAGCTGGAAGACGGTCTCTCTTATAAGGACCAACCAATAGAGATTCTGGACCAGAGAGAAAAGGATCTATGCAACAAGACCACCCACCATGTCAATGTTTTGTGTAGGAACCATAAGTTTGAAGAAACTACTTGGGAACCATAGGAGGCGATGAAGGAGAAGTACCCTCACCTGTTTTTGTAAAGTTAAATTTTGGGGGTGAAATTTCATAAGGGGGGAATAATGTAACGACCCAAAGTTTTTCAATAGAAATTACCTTCTTATAAAAAGTCATTAAATAACATGAAAACATATCATAATGAACTACTAAGTGCTAAGTTACCTTTAAACATAAGTTCTTCACTCCTGTGTTTGGAATTTCGAAAATCTGACATACACAGTTGTGTTCAAGATGATTTTGGGAGTCTAATAAAACCAACATAATTTTTGGTGAATAGTAACCTACATTTATGAACAGTAACCTACCCTTATAATAGTAGTATGACTCTTATGAATAGTAAATCTTCCAAAATAAGAGTAACCATACCCATGAATAATTAATTAAAATTTAGGCATCTTAGAAAGTGACAATTTGACCATTGTAAACGTTTTGGTATTTTTGTGAGTAATAAATAAATAATTATAATTAATTAATTAATTTAAAAGAAAATATATTTTCTTAAAATGTTTAAATAAATTTAAAAAGCTATGTCTTATAGATTTTAGATAATTTTATAAGACCCAACATAGTTTTTGAAAGCATTATAAAATCAATTTTAATTTTAAAAATTGTATTTTTCATGTAAATTATGATTTCAATTAAATATTAAATTAATCATATTTAAAAAATTCTTTTTAAAAAATGGACTTCATTTTTGGATTCTAAATGTCAAAAAATGGTTGGGGTGAAATTTTTGGATCTTTCTGAAATATTTGAATTTTTGATGAATAGTGAAATACCGTAATTTTCAAAAATAAGCTAAAGAAGATAATTATAGATTCATATGTGATGTTTTGCTGATGTAAGCCCACTTGGTTCGGAAATAAATTATAAAATTACTATTCTTGGTCATGGAATACTCACTATTCATTGTCTTGTGTAGAAATAATAAATTAATGAATTTTATATTATGAAAACCCTTCTCCCCTCCACTATAAATACCACCATTCACTCGCTCATTCCCTCACACCTCTCAAGCATCATTCCTTGTCTAAACTATACCAAAAAATATTTCCTATCCCCTACCCCATGTCCAATAGCTTCTGGTTCCATCAAAAGACCAAGATTAGGCCCCTTAAAGAGGGTCTCAAAAGAAGGATTCAAGAGGTAATTTCTCTCCTTCTTTTCCTTTAATTCCCTTTCAATTTCAAGTTCTTTTCTTATTATATCCCCACATATATTTTACAAATGGTTTTTTAACTCCATTATCATAAATATAATATAATTTTATGATACTATTGTGATATTATATCATCCAACCCACTTTCTCCTCTTGTTTTTATTTTATAAAAGAAAACGTTGTTCTTTAGGTGTTAATCTATCACCTTCAAGAACGACATGTTTTATTTTTTCCATTTCATCATTAAGATCTGGACTTAAAACCATTTTTATGGTTGAACCTGAATATTTTTTATGTATTATGTCCAACTTAATGTTCTGGAACTAAGTTATGATCATATTACTAAATGAGTAACAAAACATGTTCGTTGTGGTCGAAAAACCACCCAAATTAACCAAAACGATCATCAATGAATTTCTATCTAATGATTCATCCAAATGCTATATAAAATAATTAATTATAAGATCATTAAATCTTTTATAATATCATTAATAACATTTAATATAAGTTTTTTATTTTTACCCATCTTCTACCCTAACTTCAATTTATGATACAAGTGAATCGCTCAAGAAAACCTTAAAAACAAACATTCCCAAACAATGTTTTTAAACCCTATAACTCATCAAAAGGCCCATAAAATAACAAAATGAAACAAAAATAAAAAATTTACATTTATAAAAGGTTCTGGAGTTTCTAATTAATGAATATAATTTCATTATTCAGGACATTAAAGCGAAGGAAGCGTTCAGATATAAGGTAAGGGGAAAATCTCAAACCCAATTTTCTTTCTTCGGGTTCTCCCTCTTTCACTCCAAATTTGGAATGGTCACTCTTTAAAACTAATTTTTTCATAATTATATTACTTTTTATGGTATACAAATTTTTTATAATGAAGTTTATCTCAATCCAAATGTTTTTCAAATGAACTTGTCTTTTAAGAACTCACTTTTGACCTCTCTTTCATGGTTGATGGTTTTTGTATCAAGTATGTTGTTCCCTATTTCTTTTGGGAACCCAAAGTTTATGACTGTGTTCTTATGACATGAAACCAATTAATTTACATGGGATAGTTATTTTTAATATGGATATATGTTATATGTTGCATTCATGATAATGATAATGTTATGATGTGACGGGTGCGCCTGGAATTATATAGCACAATATGAATGTTTGAATGTGACAGGTGCGCCTGGAATTATACAGTGCTCCAATGCATTGGGTAATGTGATGAATCTCATGAGTAAATGTGAAATTATTTTAACAAGATTCTATCTTTTTTCACAATTATTTTTGGTAGTTATCCACTAAGACATGATGTTTTATTTTTATGCATTGACACATTTCAAGTCTTATATTTATGCTTCCTCTTATGTTCATGATCCTTTTCATATGTTATGATTATGCTCACCACTTGTAATATTTTTCATATATATTATTTTATAGGGATTATAGATCACCCTTTTTGATGTATATACTCAGGTTACTACATGAACTAAGGAGAGGTTAAGTTCCCGTAAGAATCTATGGAAGATGAAATTGAATAAATGTTAATTCTCGATGTTGTAATTGTTATGTAATGTCCATGTTTTCCAAAGACACTAAACTATTGGATCCATTATGTGTAATAATATTTTTCTATTTATCTTTAAGATGATGTAATAGTAATGTAATAAAATGCTGGATCACTATATTTTGTTATGTAATCTTATAATATGAAGATCATAGGGAGTGGAGAAGGAAAATAAATGAAATGAACTTGAGAGAAGACATTACCTCAAAATCAAGTAAATTATTTTTATTTGAACCAAAAGGATCTATTAAATAACCTTATGACCAAGGTTAGGCTTATATGATGAAGGGAGTGAATTTGGGAGATTATTTGAGTAGAATTTGGATGATCCATTGGGCTTGAGAGGTGTGAGTATGTGGGTAGAGGTGGTTGTATTTTATAAGAGGGAGGAGGGGAACTTTAGGAAGGTCTTGAAATATTACAATATTATAAATTTATTTTTGGTTTTAAATGGTCCAAAACTAATTTATTTCAAATATTATATTTTATTGGGTTGAAAACCTCTCAACCAATAGATTATCAAAAAATTTAGGTCACAAAATCAACCTTATCTTTAAGATTTAAGCCTTAGTTAAAAACATTAACTCTTAACAATGCTTCTTCTATTTTCATAATATATGGTAACTATAGTTAGAATAAAATTCCAAGAGACCCATAAGTGGTTAATAAATGAAAATTTTAAAATAATATAAGTCAGTTTTCCGAATCATATATATTTTTGTACTATTATATCATTTAATAAAATAGTATTTGTTTTAAAAATTCATTTTTGTCAATTTTGACACTATAAAGTAATTGATTTTTTGTAAAAGTCATAAAAACATGATTCCTTTAAAAATTTAATTTACTTCAAGATAATATGTCAATATTTTCTGGAAAATTCATGTATTCCATCAAAATATGAAATTAACATTTATTTTAATATTTATAATATCATTTATTTAAATCTTCCATTAATGAAGCATTCACTGAATCATCATTATGTCATAATAAAAATTATTAATTTAATGTCTAAAAATTATAAATAAAATAACATGATATAGGAAATATCATTATATTTATAATTATTATTTATCTTTAAATATAAAAATTATATAACATAATATAAAAATTGGTTTATTAAATGATAGATGTTTATTTTATATTTCACTTTTCACTAAATTAATTCTTATAAAATGTCATGTTCACACCCAAGTGGCTCCATGGGGTCGCAATATAGACCCAATGATTCCCATGGTAGGACATAACTAATCTAATAGAATTTATAAACATTTTAGGGTAATTTTATATTTTTATAATTTTATTTTATAGCCTTATTTACCCTTTAACCATGGTAAATAAAATAATTACTGAACTTACTGTCCATAATGTTAAAAAATAAAAGATAACTATTCTCACAATTTGGACCTTTTGATTCAAAATATGGAATCCATTTTTCCAAATAAAAAACAAATAAGATTCAATAATTAATTTATAATTAATTCTTGTTTCCAAAACCAAAAAGAAGCTTTTAAGAAGTAATAACTATAAAAATATTGACATGTGTTTATGTCCAATTTAAAATTGAAATTACTTCCAATGACCAAAATTAGAATAAATGATAAAATATATGCCAATAACACTTAAAAAACAATTAAAAGTTCAATATAACTATATAAGTAAATTAGATAAAATGGAACTTTTGACATATAATGCGGTATTTTTCACTATTCATTTAAAAATGATATTCATTATAAAATTACCAAAAATTTATCAAAAGTAAATTTTGATTTCCCGCTTCTATAGAAGAAATTTATTTTGTAAAATAGAACATATAAAAGTGAAAAATACTATATTTAAAAAGGATTATTCTTTAAAATGAGGTAAAATAATCTTTTAGAAATATTAGAGTATTTCATACTTAAATTTGGATTCATTATTATTTTAATATTCTAAAATTTATTGGATAAATGTAAAAGCTATTAATAAACATGTGTAATCATAAGTAAGTTAGTTTTTTTCATTCCCACCAACACAATGACTATGTGTTAACTAAAAATTAAAATAATAGTATTATTATATTATTTTTCAGTATAACTCAATGTTTTGTCCAACTTATGATTTCAAAGAAACCAATTGTTGAATGTTGAGTACGGTATCAGAAGAAGTGTCCTCTTTAATGTAAAATTATTATCTTATTCATAAATATTAATAGATATGAAAAATTATTATTTTATAAATACATGGGATCCTATATATATCATCATTAGGTTTATTAAATTAAAAATCATTACCTAACTACCTTTTATTTTGAGAAAAAAAATGAAAATGGCATACGTGTGTATGTCCAGACTACCACATCCATGAATGTTATGTATTCCTTTTTTTTCAACATCTAGTATTTTATTATTTATTAAGATATTTGAATATTATTCCCCACCTTAATAGTTTCTAAATACTTCTATTATAATTATATAATAGTGGTACTCTAACTAAATCTCCCCATAAGCATATTTATCCATTATTTATAACATGATCTTGTATTGGATGATTTAAGAACAAACATGAATGGTTCTATAAATTTATATCTTGGTTGACTATGGAAATTTAATTAATGGTGATATTGTATAATAATAAATAAATTTCTATTTTTTATGGTCCTGAAAATATATTATTGTATATTTTATAAGTGATATTAAAAATTAACAATCATATAAAATTTAACAACTAAGAAAGAATATTTCACGTTACCTTGCATACTTGGATTCCATTATTGAATCCTATATAACTATATTAATTGTTAAAAATGTAATAATAAATTTTACATCATTATATAATCTATATAGTATGATGTACTTTTACAAAACCTTTTCCCGTTTTTAGTACATGAAAATAGTTATGGAAAAATTTGTTGAACAACCCCATGTAACCATCATAATAAAAAACTAAATAATAAATAAATTACATATTATAGAAGATAAAACATATAATATGAAAAAAATGAATAAGGCACTCAATAATGTTTTTAAGAAACTTAATTTGATTTAAATGTAAGTTAAGAACATGTGTTGGATAAATCAGGACAAAAGTAAGGGGTTCTTGTCTCAAATTTTATTTTCTGTGACAAATTTATTATTGTAAACCATGAAATATTTACTGTGTTGTGATTAATTCATAATGAATTTATTTTAATATATTAATGAAATAATTTGGTTTTAAATATCCATATTATATTCTTTAATTAAATGGACTTCAATTCAATGGATACCAAGGTTGTAACGGTTTGTGCTAACTAAATGTTCTCATACTGAGTTTTAAAATTTTGTTATTCAAATATATTTTCCTATGTTTTATTTATTATACCAAATTAATAATTATTATTTTATTTTATCCTTTTTGTTTTTTTCTAAAATTATTTCTTATATCATTAATATCTAATGATTTCTTCCTCAATGTGTTTGTTAAATGACAAGGGTTTCTTGGTCTTAATTTACAATTCTTGAGTAATGTTTTTTATTATACAAAAAATTTAATTTTATATTATTTATATATAAAATATTTGTTTTATTATATAATTAATTATACTCTATGTTAATTTAATTTTAGTTTCAATGTCTTTCTCTTTCATGGTTTTTTATTAAGATGATACTCAAGCCTTAAGTGTTTCATATGTCAAGTTTTAAACATTGACATAAATTTATAAATATACATCATTTATTATTGTGAATGGTGTCTCAACTATAAATTTAAGATTTTATATCATAATACTCTCATTATTCATGATATTTAATTGTTTATTTGAAATAATAACATTCAAAGGGTTTTTACACAAAAGGTTTTCTGGTTGTAATTGATATTTGACTCTATTTTCAGTTCCATGAAACATGTTTGATATTATTCACAATATCTTAGTTTATTTGGTGTGTTAAATATCCTATTTATATCGTGTATAATGAGTATCTATCATTTCATTATATTTTCATTTCATGGTATTCCGATCATGTTCTTTTCATTCTTATGTCACTATTACGGTAAAGGTTTTTACATCGTAATTTTTTTCATTGAGATTTGATTCATATTCCCCACTTGTTTCCATTTTATGGTGTATATATTTTTGATGGATTACCTTATAATTCCACTCAGACCATTTTCATATTGTGGATTAAACTTTCTTAAATCCATCAATTCCTTTATCTTGGAAAATCATACTCTGTTATAGGCATGATTTTTATTCGAATGCCTTTACTCCATGAATACCTTGTTTTCCATCTATTTAATTAAAGGGAATTCACCTAAGAAGATATACATAATTTTATTGAGGACATAATTGAAATAACCACATTCTATTACAAAATACAATGTCATTTTTATGAATTCTTATATAGAAATATACTCCATTTATTAATTGGGGAAATATGTACAATCCATATACTTGTTTGTTTCATAAATATTGATCATTATTTATTAATAAAGAATATTGGTTATGTATTTTATAGTTTATGAATTAATTAATATGATAAATTCATTGTAATTAATTCATTCTAGTTGGGTGATGATATAGATATCCTCTCAATGCATTGATATGTCTCATGATACAAACATACTTGGTTAGTTTAGTGTATACCTACCAAGAACAAAATATTCCCTCGACCTAGGGCCTTGACTGTAAGATCATGTCATATAATATCATGATGTATTGTATTGAGGAATGGAATTAGATATATAAAATTATAAATTTAATCACTAAATAAGCATTTATCACTAGTTATGATACCTTTTCATTTCCATTGTTATCAATGGATATATTATGTATTCTGTTTCATTATATCATGCCATTATTTTTTCTTATCTATTCTGTCTATATTATATATGCTCATCTTTTTCTCATTTATGATATTTGATTTCTATCACTTACATTTACCATTACTGGTATATTTACCACACCCTTTATATGTTTCCATTTCTCCAAGTTATAAAGAAATGTATCAAACATGATATGCCAAATAGAATAGCTTGTGTGAATAATTTTTGGGAGATTTTGAAAACCTATTATGTATCTATTAGTTTCATATATAGTGGAAAAATATCCATTTTATGATATTAAATGGTCTTTGTTAGTTAACTTGTTTTCCAAAATCTCTAAAAATCTAAACCTAAAAGTTCTTTCAAATGTCCGCATCTCAATATTTTTAGTAATATTGTAATTATTGTTAGTTAAAATTGGGTCACTTCTGTTCATTGATAAGCTGTTATGTAAATAAGGTATTTCTGATTTCTAGATCTTGGAGTGTGGGTTTAGGGAACTACAACTATTGTAAAAGTGGACGATTTCATGAAAAAACAATTTTAAAATCCATCATATGAGAATCATTGATTAAACCTTAGTTTTTAATAAACTCTCTCAGCTTGACAAGGTTTGAAATTACCCTCTCCCATTTGAATCTAATGCTTTATCTTTTTCATTTCATATTTTCAGGTTATTTATATTTGGTTTTATTAAAAATGTGGATAAAATACTATGAAAATCAATAGATAATACCTAGAATTGAAGTGAACAAAAAGTTATTTTAGAGGGAGGATCTCCAATTCATGGATAGTGTATGGTATGAATGTCTTGGGGAGATACGATCCATGAGGAGTGAGTATATTTCAAGAATGAATATATGGGGAGTTTTGGGATGATGAATTAAATGATCCATGGAATGATATCTTAAAATATTTTTCTCTACTGAGAACTACTCAAATAGACTTAGGGATATACATGATTTATTAAACTATCATCAAGAAGAAGTAAGTAGTTTGTGAATAATTTATTTTCACTTTGGATTTCCAATGAATTTAAATGGGGGGGGGATATTGGATCCATGTTGATACAAGAGATATAATGATTTTTTTTATTTTAAATACACTTATAGGTTGATCAAAGTGTTTGAAAACTAAGGGAGATAGTGTAATGTATATAAATAGGTTTTATAGTTTTTGAAAAATTTGTTGTTGAGAAACAACAGAATAAATTGAAAGCTTATTTTAGAGAAATGGTATGGATTTATTTTCAGTCCAAGAGACTTCAAAATTTTAATTCCATTAATGATTATATGAAATAATAATTCATTATTATAGAGTAGGGTGTCACACACTTTTTCCATGCTAGTCGGGTGTCACGTGAGTCAAGGTGTCACACACAGGTGGAGTAACACGAAATACATACCATGAAAATCATATTTTTGAGTTGATAAATAATGGGGGGGGGTCCTATTAAAATAAATACAACACCTTTTTTTTAATGAATACATGTAAAATAAATAAAGAACCTATTAGTGAATAATGAATACTTGAGCATAGTAACCAGCACAAAAGGGACTTGAGAAAAACCATTTGGAAAAAAGAGTAGCATGAAGAACGTAACACCAACTCAGATCGATCATAGTAGTTACATGAATTAAGACTAAAGAAAACCAGATTCCTGAAGAAGGAACTAGTATTAGAAGTTATACAAACCTATATTATGTGAAGTGGTTGATAAAAATGTACTTCGGTGAACAAAAACATGGGAGAATGATTATGGGAGAAGATACTAGGGCAATGTAAGTTGTACGAAGGGACCGAAGATAACTCACATGGGATAATAATACCTAATTCCACTATATTTGAGTGATGGAAATACTTGGGAGAATATACTTTCATAAAATATCCCTAGGAATAAGGTTGGGTCCACAGCAAACATACATGGCTAAAAGGACCTAGGTGGTGTAGAAATACATCAATTAAGTTGACCTATGAGAATAATTCAAAGACTGTTGAATATTTTGTGGTACATTAAAGAATAAAACTTGAAATTTAATTATTCAATTCCCAAACATTATTGACACTAATTTGATAGTGACCTTAAAATATTTAAACTAAGGAAGACTACATCCATATTAGTGAGAAAGGAGAAGTCGATGGAGGTGATCTAATGGTATCAATGTGATTTACATGAATTCATTTTAAATATATATTTCTTGGAAAATATTTACCATTGAATTTTTTTTATTATTTTTAAAAACTAGTGAATAATAGTGTATTTTGGTTTGATCTATAAATTGTCAGTCTATGACCATGGACTAGCTTTTAGTGGTGAACTATGTAAAAATTTAAAAAGTTCTATTATAATTATCTCTTTTTTAATTATTGTGAATGTGAAATTCAATCAGAGATGTTTAATGATTTTATAACATTTTTTGGAAAATATACAGAACAATGAAACCCTGATCCACCCCACCCCTTTTGGGATGTCTGTTGTTACAAGAGTAATATTTTCTCTATAATTGAACACTCACAAAAGGAATGAACCCTTATTAATACATAATATATATATATATATATATGTGTGTGTAAGATACATAATATATATATATATATATCTGATTTCATATATTTTCTTGTACTATAAATCATTATATAATATATTTTTAGGGAATATGTAATATTTAATCTATACGTACCATTTTTGACATTATCAAAAGCCATTATATAAGTAATTTATTTCATGCATATGTTTTTCTAATATGTGTTTTTTTATCCCATTTTTAAAAAATTGTATGTAATATTTTTTTATCATACATTTGTTTTTCCCCATACATAAGTTTTTAAATTTATTCAAGAACTTATAGATATGTTTTTTTGACATATGGTTTTTTCAATACATAGTGTTTTTGACTTTTTGGAAACTATACATAAGGTTTTGTACTTTACTAAAAATTCATCCAAAACCCATAAACTCAAAATTACTAAAAACAAATTTAAAATAATTAAAACCCACCCCAGTATAAAAAACAACTAGAAAACACCCTTTTTCTCCCTCAACACCTAAAAAATGATCGAGGAATGGTCTATGAGAATAAATTTACTTACATCAGAAACCTATCAAACAATTATTATCCTCTATAATCAAAACTAAACCTATGATGTAAAATATAAAATGGAAGATAATATAACCCATGAGATACCTCTAAAATAGATATCTTAATATAATAAAATAACACTCATAATAAAAATTGGGGAACAAGATCCCACAACTTCCTTAATCACCCCATATATCAAGTTATGTTCATAGTAATCTTCTAAAAAAGTGAATAATTAATCAAATTGGTATATTGAGTGCACAATTTTGACTCATTTTCCTAAGTACACTCTTCTAAACCATCATTCTTGCATAGTACATAGACCAAGGGAATAAAATTCACATGGAACACCTTCTATTTATTGCCTTGAATCTCAATAAGTCACTCCTAGAACGTTCCATCACATTCAACATCTGACTCACTCTATTTGATGAAATGGGAATAATAATGATGATGATAATAAATATTTGAAACATGGAAAACTGCATGGATCTATTTCCTCTACGGGGATAGTTCCAACTGATACACAACTACACCAACATGACCAAACCCCTCAAAGTACTAATAAATTGGGGAAAAATCCTACTACTATGGGAAAACCTTTTCTTCCCATAATGAGAATACGCCTTAAAAAATAAATGATATCTACTAAAAAATTTACAAAGGTATTATCCTAGGATTATTATAGGAAATATTGTGATTCTGATATTTCTTCATCCACTCAAAAATCACATGTACATTCTCTATCATGATCTACACAATTTTTTAAGTGAGAATAGCTGGCTCTCTAACCATGATCCAACACAATAATGATTTAAAATATTTTCTAAAAAACAATTTAAATGGAGCTATACCAATGGTAAAGTGGTACTTGATATTATAAAAAAACCTAACCAAGATTAGATTTTATAACTATATGCCACAAAAATTCTTAATGCACACACAAAACATTTCATACATGGTTTGGATAGTTCAATCTATCTAAACATACATTTGGGGATGAGAAATTAGGATAAAGAATAACTAGGATCAAATAAAATGATAGAGGCCTATACACTCTCAATAAGTAAATTAAGGATCATTATTAGAGAAGATTATCTTGGGAAGCTCATAAATCCTCTCAATATATTATAAACACAGCCTAGAAAAGACATAAATTGAGATAAAATCATTATTCTATAGTGAGTGAGGATACTTCACCAAACTATCTAAAATAACCCCGATAATATCATATAAACCATATGATTGAGGTTAACCAATTATAAAATCCATTAAGATTTCCCCCCAATTTTAGTAAGGAACGTACAATTTTTTAGGAAACCCCATAGGAACCCAATTCACATCCTTTACATTCTAGTAATACAAACAATGAGATATGTATTTTGTAACAAGCCTCTTTATACTAGCCCACCAGAATTGACTCCCTAATGCATGAAACATCTTAGAGAAAAACGATGTGATGCCAAGGGAGATATATGAAACTAATTAAGAACAAACTCCTACATCACTAAAGGAACTAAGAGATTCCCTCAAAATAATAATCAGTGTTAGTCATCATATGAAATCCCCTAGGATGTATCTCCATAGTCAACATGATCTATCTAAATATAAAACATGTAATATACCAATAGACATTCTTCCACCTCCTATACCAAGGATTTCTACACAAGTATCTAGTAAAGACATCCTTTACCATCAATTCACCCAATGTGAAGGTGAAATACTGGAAGCTCCTCCATCACTCTACAAGAATATCTAGAATCCTGAACAATATCTCCAAAAAAATTTATTATTTGTGTTTCATTTAGATCATTCTATTTACATAGTGTATAGATAATCTAATGATCACATTTCTCAATACATTTCACCCCCCTTCATTTTATCAACTTCAAATTATGTTGAGATGAGATATATCTTAGACTCTTTTGATATGTGAAGACTAAAAAGTACTCACCATTGATAAAGTGTCACCAGAACTTCAAGGAAAACAAAATTATGGAAATATGGAGATCTTGGGTGGTATAGTTAGATTCATGGGGCCATAAATACCCAAAATAATAATTTATAACTTCTATTAACTAAATTAGAATTCAATCTATTACAAGACATGAATCATGACAAGAAACCTCAAATATAAAAACTTTATTTGGAAAATAGATAACAAAACAACTGACAAGATTATCCTTTTGATTATCAAAGGAATCATGGTAGTTTTACATCCACACAAAGTCTAGATTTGTTTGTAAAAATCTGACAAAGGTTAGGGATGAGTATCCTATAATATATTTTAAGCCAAGAAAACTCCAATACTCCAAATTATTCTTTCGGGGTACCCTAGATGAAACTTCCATGATCTTTGATGGATCCCCAACAACACCTCATCGAGACAAGACTTATACTAATAAATATACCTCATATGCAAAAAATTTAACTTAAAAAACCTCTCAAACAACTTATGATGAAAAAGAACCTATAGAATTACTTATTTATTCTCCACATTCTCCTCACTAGACTCAAAATATACACAAATTTCATCCATAAAACCTACAACCAACTGGTATAGAAACTCAAGAATGATTGAAATAATGAATACCATGAACATGAACAGTGTGTTTGTGAAACTGAAGGGAATTAAAATGACATCATAGTGTCTATAAAGACTTATGAATTTAGTATTTGGGATATTTTCATCCTTCACCGACATTTGATAATTACCTAACAAAAAATTGATCATAGATAACCATATTGATCTATTAAGTTGATCAAATAAATCATCAAAATGTATAAGAGCATAGTGGTTATTAACTATCACCTATTTTAAGTGATGATAGTCAATAAAATTTTTTAGTCTATCATCCACCTTCATCATGAACAAGATTGGAGAACACTAAGGCAACAGACCGGTCCAAATAAAACCAATTTTTAGGATATCATAGAACTAAATATACAATTCTCATAACTAAAAAAGATCCATTATATATGAGGATATTGAGATCAGAGAGAAACTAGCCTGAAACTATATTCTAAACTTGATCTCACTTCAATGTGGTAGCACCACAACTTATTAAGGAATGAAATGATGGCATTCCTTAATAAACCCATGAAATACCAGTGACTGAACCTACACTGAACTCAGTATTAACTCATCTATCAAAGAACATTAAAAAATATGCATGAATTTGACCCATTAGATGATCTTAATCAATGATGAATACAATATGGCCACAACCAGTATATTATCATACCGCCCACCTTAAAAATAAACCAATATTCATCTATATTGAATAAAAACCATCCATCTTAAGGATGAAATCATATGGTCATATTTGTAAAAATAAGAAATATCTCAAAGAGAGATACTAACCTAAAATCATCTCATAACCCCTACGTACATCATATAGGTTAGCTTAAATTAAAAATTTCAGAGACAAACATAAGGGAGCATAAATCTTCTCTACTAATTTATGAATTCATGTACTAGGGATGATGAAACAAAGGTGTGTATAACACTAGAATCAAAAAATGCATACATCCTAGTAGAATAAAGGAAAATTAACCTTATATGGCTTCAATATTTCCTATAAATAGAAACTCAATTCCATGTATATAATTTTTTCCTTATCTATAGCCTCTATAGACCTTCTAGTGACCACCTTCATGACCATGATATACTCTCTATCCCTAAGAAAAATGGAAATTATAGGGTTTTCCATGAACTGCATCATATCCTCATAGATGACCTATACCTAAATCTACCAATTGTTACCACTACTAGTTCATAGGGTACATCCTCAGTTGGTTAAAATGAAGTAGGCCACCAAATCAATACTAACTAATGATTAAAGTTAGACACTCAAGATTCAAATGGGAAGAACATGTACATAAAAAATGATGTTTGATATCCTAGTGTTTTCTTAAGAACTATTAGCTCTCGTGAAATGAGATAAAGGAAGGTGAGACTGATTTTATACCATAGGAGACTTCTGTTAACCATGAAACAATGAAAATATATCCACAGATCTGCTTTTTAGAGATTATAGATGACTCCCCACCTATGTTGGTCTGTTTTATGCTTGTATCTCTTCAATAACCTCTTTCTTCACTAACTCATCAAATAATGTCAAAAACATGAAGGGGGTGACATAACACTAGATCTATGGATTCAAAGATTCCTTGAAATTCCTCACACTATCCTCCTCATTGGGAAAAATATCTGAATCATATTATATATGTTTCTTGATATGAATATTAAACACTCACTTCCTAGAATTCCCTTGGTAGAGGGAAGAAATAGCCTTATAGAACACCACCTTCATTTTTAAAGGGATAAACTAATCTTGTAACTAATCACAAAACATATCCCATTATACATCTAACTCTTTATGGTCAGCATGTAATATGACACACCACAGATATGTAGTTCCCTATAGAATATTGAAAACTAATGAAAAATAGTTCTCTCTCTTAACATGTATTATCCTAAATAAATTGTTTATATCTTATAGAAAATCCTCAATATCTATATTAGAACCAAATCCCTCATACTTCTATAGGAAAAAAATACTGAAAATGATGAATAATATTCTTAAAATAATCATCTTAATTGACTATACCTCTATTATTGTTATCTATTTTTGCATATCATTGAACCTAAATGATATGGGTTTGAAGGGGATATTGACCTAGAACCATATCTAAATAATATAAAATGGTTTAGGACTTACAAAACCTAGATTATTGGATACGTAATAATAAATTAATAATTTTTTAAACTAATTCCCATTATCTACCCAATTAAAAAATAGGTAAAAATAACCATGATTCATGATCCTTACCTATTTCTCTACCCCATAAGTAGCATCAATATTCATATTATGATTAATAAACTCAAGTTCCTTGCGTTATGTGACAAGTTTTATTAAAATATATTATCTTAGATACTCTCCCTTTCTTATGTCACGTACTAAGTCCACCTAATACTGTTTTCCTACCAAACTATACAATAATTAGATGTTCCTGTCCCCAAGATCCATCTTATGTCTGAAAAAAATTCTTTCTTAGCAATTTATCATGACACACCCTTACTAGTACCTCTCCTGGATTAGATGTAAAAAATTTATAACCACGAAATATCCCCCTACAATAGGCCATAGTTTAGTGACTAGAATCAAGGGTATAAAATAAAGTCATATGGGAGGCATTACAATAATGTTCATAGAAAAAACTACCAATCCCATTATAGGATACTATGTATAATGAAAAATAAACAATAAAAATATACCATAAAACACTAGTATGATAGTGACCACAAATACCCACAACTCATGAACAACCTTGTGGAACCCTAACCGTTCTAAAAGTACAGATCCATTTTGAATTTTTTAGGATGCATTTATTTAACTGAGTATTAAATGTACAAGGGTTCAGAAGTAGTTAATGATGGATTAAGGGATGAACATGTGGATCTATAGCAGAAATATTTAGAACTACACATGATTCATAGTGTAAAACATTTCTTCATGTTGTGAAAGGAATAGATAATGTGGGGTAGCCCCATACCCTAAAACCACACAAAGAAAAAAAAGTGTTCATACCATGAAACTCATTGTGAGTTTTTATAATGTTTTCATTGAATTTATTAAGTTGGTAAGTTTTTAAAAAAGTTTTTCTATTTTTACGACAACAGAAGATTGCATAGTTCCCCACTTTTTGGTTCTCTATTTCCCTTTAGAGAAAGAATTTATTCCTCTTTTTTCAAATGAATAAGCTAACACAAGTTTTTATCATTATAAATAGGTTATTACACCCTTATTACTTTATAATTCCATAGTATCTTTCACGGTTAATTAATATTACACATTTTAGGTGTATTTTCCCTTTTTCCAAGGTATTCTTATAATTTTTTAATTTCTACCTGTTTAACTCAAAACAAAGGTTAATAATAAAAAAGTAGATGTCTACGAGTATAATTTTAGTTGTTTATAAGATATGCTAAATGTTTTTCACCATCAATTGATATATGTGTAATTTTTTCATGTCAATATTAACTAGAATTTGAAGAGAAAAATTAATTAAATACTTTTAGCCTTAATTCAAGAAATAGAACCTATACATGGGACACTTGTAGTCCATTATTGAGTAGAATATGTCCTTTTACTACCCATGGGGTGTGCCTAACCTTAGAAGTTACTAGGAAAATTAAGAGGGTTGACCCTAGTGGTTCCTTCAACATAAAATGCAACCTTAAGTGTGTGCCTGAGACTTTAACCACCACATTAGGTGTTCTAGACATTATAATAGATTGGGTAATTAAATAAGTGACACTCTAGGTTCTTAGAACTTAAGATAAGGACATATTTTAGTGACTAAATATGTTTATGACATGATATAGGATGCAATGTCTATTTAATTTCAAGACTAAATATAGTTTAATTAACAAATATTTGACGGTTTTCCCTTAGGGCCTGGCTTGGGATAATTAAATGTAAAATGAAAGGTGTGACACTAGGGTTGCTCAATAATGATAGCTAAAGTGTAATTTAATTGAATGATATTTTTAATGGGGTTTATGTGTTCTATGATTATATAAAATGTTTATAACACCAAGGGTGATAGACCTTGGGTTTTATAAGGATTCATGAAACCTTGTAACACCCAGGGTGAAACCCATTGTGTTCGACAATGATTATTTATACTCTATAATGGTAAGGATGATAACCCTTGGGTTCTATGATGATTTATGATACTTTTTATATCCAAGGGTGATTCCCTTGTCTTCAGTGATGATTCCTAGTACTATAGAATTCCATAGGTGATACCATTTCGGTTCATCAATGAAGACTTGTTACTTAGAGTGAATTGGGAAATCCCCTTGGGTTCTAATGTAGTACTTGATTACATGTAAACTTGGGATTTAACCTGATGTGTAATAGGTTATTACTATTGACATATTATTGATAGATAAATTCAGTTAATGTTAGAGTAGGTATTTCTAATCCTAGATGTCACATTTGAACGTGATGATCAACAACAGTTTTATTCATTCATGTTGTAACTTTATTTATTATGAACACCAGTATACACATTATTGGTTAGACTAGTTATCATTATAGATGTCATTGTTGGTGGCCTACTATTTTATAATCATAACCTACTTGGGATTTTATTTGGAACCTGATCATACCATCATATTTGAAGGATATAATTATAAAAAGTCGTCTATAAATAATTAATGATTATACTGCTAAGATGGGGCATGTGATTATGGGACCGGGCTAGGAATTAAGACAAGTTTTAGAGTATTTACCAGTTTTTTAATTTGGAATTTTAGGTTTTCTTGTATATGATAAACTAATGAAGTATAAAGAACCTGAATTGTGTTGTATAGTCTTATTTTTATATAGCATGGTTTTATATTATTTATCTAAAACCTAATATGCTTTCTGTTTACTAATGATTTCAAGATATTTAATATGGCTATTATAGTATTCAGTTGATGTTTCACTCTTGTAACCTTATATAGTCTCTCCACCATACTACCATAGACTCACCATACTAGTTGGAATCCTATCGTATTCGAGGTGGCTTTCCTGAGGTACAGTTGCGACTTGATCAGAATAATATTTCATGTAAAATGAGGTGGGGATGTTAAAAAGTGGTATTAGAGATATTTTGTTTTTCTTACTATTTGGGTAAGCTATAAATAATTTTGGGTGTTGTTGAAAAATGGAATGGAACTTGTGCCTATGAATAACTTCCCCATTTATGAGGGAATACCATGTTTCAAGGGATTATATTGATGGTCATACTTTTTTATTTTACTATTAACTTATATAACCAAGATTGTTACACATGATTATGGGATTTATGGTTTATGGGCATTTTATCTTGGCTATATTGACAAGAGTTCATCTGTTTATGCATCATATCAGGAATGTTGGATTCAAGTATCATTTTTGCTATTGACTATGGTTTTTTACACTGACTATGACATAGATCAATTATTTAATGTGTTCGTAGCTATTTATATTATGCTTTCCCATATAAGTTTATGTTATAATATTACCTAATCTATCACCTAAATGGATATATATGTTAAGTGATCATTTTCCTTGATTATTATAAGATTCCATATTGATAAAATGAAAAATGAAACATATAAAACTTTTTCCTCTAAAAAATATAATTGAAATTTCATTTAACTATGAATTAATTATGGAAATATATAGAAAATGAAAATTGTCAAAACTATATCATGTGATCACATATATTTATTATTATTCAGTGTTAGATAGATAAAATACCAGTTATAACTAATAAATAATTTTTATGTATAAATTGAATTGACATATAATTTAACAAATCAATGTTTATGAAAATTATTGTGAAAGTATAACAGAGTATTATGATATTATAAATGTTGTTCATATGATGTAGAACCAATGTTTTTATGATTCTAACCCTATGGTTGAGTAGTTGGGGAATTTGAGAGTTCCCATGTTAGACGATCCATATGATACACGTTATAGGGAATAGTGGTATGTTTTCATATTATCTATTTACTTGAGTTGAAATGTTAATAATTAAAATGGAAATGTGATTTGACATAGGTCATAAGGTTCATGACATGATCCTAAGAATGGGTAGATGGTATTGAAATAAAGCCTAGGTTTTGAGACCATTAAAATGTATGGTGTATGGGGTAGTGGGATGTTATTCCAGAAAAAGCTTAAATATTGAATTGTGTTATTTCATGACTATTTGTAACCATTGTTGGTTTCTTTATAACATGATAGTGGACATAGTAAGATATAATTGAACTAGTAAGTGAGGCCATTATGTTTTAGGGATTTAATGGAGAGGAGATACATGTTGTCTATTATTTTATTTCATATAATGTGTTAGGAAGTGAGTTGAAGATAACCTTAGTGTAGATTGTTGGCTTATGAATGGATTGAACAATATATATGTTTATAAAAACAATAATGTGTATCTAATGGGTTTTGAATTTCCTTATACCATTGAAATGTGGATTATTATATTGGTGATCCAAGAAATATAGATTAGTTATATGGTGTCTAAAAACTTTGGCGAGGATATATGTGACGTATTAGGATAACCCAAAGAATATTCAGTCAATCTTTTGTATGCATTATTAATATAGATCATCATGGATAATTTAGGTTGATATTTATGCGTGAGATGTTCTAAAAAATACATGGATAGGTGTGAATGTACCTTATGTGTTGTGGATAAAGATTCCCATCATTAATGTTGTGGTATGAGTTTTGTTTTTGAAGGGTAACATTAGTTGGATTCTTGACCCTATTCATGAGGTGATCCTAGATGGTTAGATCTACAATGGTTAGAGAATGAAATGAAATTTATGGTTTTTACTGATGTGGAGATGGATACTGATCATGAGGTTAGACATGGCATGAGTGATTCTCCCTATTCTTATTATAAATAAATCATTGATTGAGATTATTCCAACTAGATGAGTTGACATGCAGTGACAATGGTTAGATGGTTAGTTTGGTGTGAGAGGATAGGTTTGGTGAGATATAACTCTATATTGATGATTTATATGGTATAATAGACTAATGTTGATATGTATAATTTCTAGGTATTCCTCATTATAGATATGATCTATTGATCATATTAACAAAAATTTAAATGTGATACCCCCTTACTATGTACACAGTGTGTGGATATTTCTTTAACCTAGATGGATGGTGGGTCAGTGAAACCTAATATTATCTTTACGAGGTAAGATTGGTTTTATTATTTTGTGTTAATATCTTTATATTTCATATGAGACATGTATGTTAAAAAATCCACATAGTTATTAAATAGAAAAGAGAATCTCATTTAAATTTTTTGCAATGATTATCAATATCTCCAGTTTCTCACCAGGAATACCCAGTAAGTATACGTCCCAATGTTCCACTATTATACCATATGGATCACCCATCTAGAATTATATCCCATCCATTTACAAATTATTTAGGTTATGGTATTTTTAAAACACTAACCATAGGTTCCTTAAGATAGGATCTAAAGGAGGTTTCTTGAATAAGAGGTAATCATATTACCCATCCTATTTCGATTTATTTATTTTTATACCTCATATAAATATTTAATATTCATAATAAATTAATAAATTAAGTATACTCAATATACTAAAATGTTATTATGATAATGAAATAAACATTATCTGCCCTATTTTTCAACAAATAGGATGTTAAAGTATCGCTCATGCCTACATAAGACTTAATGTCTCAACATAATGATATGATTCATTTTTATCATTGTATTTTGTGAATGAGTATTACAGCTGGTTTAATATTTAAATATTATATTTATGAAATAATTATGACTCTATAATTATAATATCATATATACCTTCTTACATTCCAATCTTTTGAAAAATGATAATGTCGCTCGTGTATACGTATAGACTACCACCTCCATGAAGTGATGTGGTTCATTTTTCATTTATAATTTAGATGGATGAAAATAGGGACAGATTTAGTGAAATTAAATTATATAAATTTTTTTATATGGATTATGTAAAATTGAATTATTATTTAACTTTCTTTCTTTCAATCTGTTGATTATTAAAAAATATCTTTCATGCATACATAAAAAATACCTTCCCCATGAATGATGCAATTTATTTTTCTATATCATCTTTTATGGATTAAATTTAAAAATATATATAATGAATATATATAAAATTTGTATAATGATTAATATTATTGAGATTATTAAATTATTATCAATGTACGTGGACCGAAACTACCAAACCGATACATATAAGAAAAATGGAACAGTTATCACTAAGAACTGTGATTTTAAAAACGAATTATTTATAAATAGGTAATGAAATATTAGTAGAAAATAATATATGGTATGATATATATTATTATATTTCTATAATATATTTTAAATAAACTATATTTACTATATTGAAGGTTCAAACACATATGAAGAAGGTTAGAGCTAATGTAGGAGTCTATTTCATAATCTCATCATTATTCGGAATTGTTTAGGTTTATGTATCTGATGGGGGAATTATTTTATATTTATATCATCAAAATAGTATATTTTATTCTCATTCGGATATTTTTATAGATTAAAAAAATTTTCCTTTCATTTTAGTGTCATTAATTAATCAAAATATCAAAATAATATTTTAACGATAAACCAATATTGTTTTTCTACTCGATGGGAAATTTTTTATTCCATGCCTATTTAATCATTAAAATTATTTAATAAATTTTTTTAATATTCTAATATTATTTATTAAATTTATATTTTACAATTTTTATATTTGTTTAAAATATTTAATAGGAACCTTCTTGTTAATTTCCAAACGAGGTAATTTTTTACTTTTTTTACAAAAGATTGAAAGGAATGTTTTTTAACTTATATGAAATGAAAAAAACTTCTCACCATCATAAAATATAAATAATTTTATGCATCCTAAAATTTTTTACATAGTTATTTTCAAAGAAAATGTTTTTCATAATATTTGGGATTTTTTTATTTTAAATACGTGATTTTAATGTGAAAAGGGTATTTTCCTCAAGAAAATTTCCAAGGATATTGTTTTAAATTATTTTCATCTATATGAACATCCATTATTACATATTATACTTTATTGGGGATATATTACAATTATACCATCAAAAATATTTTTTTGGTGGTTCGTGATCAGTTTGAAAGGGTAATGTATCAACATTCTATATGACATTTCTTCCAACTTGTAAAATTATTGATTAATAAGACTAATTGATTATGTTGTATTGTTTATTCATATAATGAATATATTAGAATTACCACATTATGGGTGGGGACCAAGATCACATTAATCCTCTATGAATTAGTAGGTCTCATTATACAAAATATATTGGGTATTTTTCTAAGGGCTTCTTATTTTTTAGATGTCTTAAAATGAGGCCTTGATGATAGTTTTAGATGTCTTGGCATAAGCCCTTGATGATAATTTTTATATATATAATATTATGAATTCCATTATTTTGATATCATATATTCATGTCCATATGATTATTTTGAATTGTTTTTATATCCATGGATATTATTCAATATCATGTGATTATTTATATGGAATTATTTTATCACCATTTTTCTTGCAATATTTATGCCTAATTTAGCTCCTACTGTATGCATTTCTTTACTGAGAATCTAAGCTCTCTCTTTTGATATTTTTCTTTTCCCTATAATTCTAGGAAGTGTTTTATGATTTATATAAATGGACACTCTAAATGTAATAATGGAATTATATAAGAAAATAATATGTTGTATTTTATGTTTTCAAATATAATGTTTGATTCAATTATGTATCTATTTTATCAAGAATAATAAACTATTTTTTTATTTGGGATGTGATTTATTGTATGTAAATCCATTTTAATAAATTAATAACAAACTTTAGGATACATGTTTTGGGATATTTAGATTTGGTATCAAAATATGTTTAGTAGAAACCTTGAGAACTAGATTTTAAAAAACATATATCTTTGAACATAACCATATAAGGGACTTGTAAAATATGTCTAACAATAGGATAACATATTAATGTTTTGGTAAGGGATATATTATGTGTTTTTCTTAGAAATAAATCAATTTCATGATACTAAAAGTGTATGTAGTTTTCGAACAGATGCATCTAGGTGTAATAAACCAAAAAAGAGTTGTCCAAGTATATCTTGAACATCATTACAATACAAAATGAGTGTGACCTTTGCACACACCTGGTTTGAAACTCATGAGTTATATTCTTGGGCTAATTCAAAATTTATTTATAAACCATTATGATATTTTTTAATGTTTCTTTATTATTTGATAATATTCCCAAATAAATAAATTTTAGGATTTTGAGATTAGTTATGCATGAATTTAAAATTTTTATTAAATGTTTCACTAGTTTCAAATAATACATTATGTTTAATAATGTTAGGATCTAATCTACTGCATTATATTGATTAGGAATGTAACATAGAAGAACGAATAGAAACTGCATAAATTCACATAATACATACAAGGATTTCCCTCTTACGTAAGATAATAAAGGTGAAGCTAGAGAAAAACAAATTATAATATATTAGGGAAGCCAAAATAGGTTATGATTAATAAAATTTCTTGTATGGAGTAGAATTACAATCCAAAATGTGTTTTAACAATGTTAGACAACTTCATGCATCATCAAACTCCATCATTCAATATGATTATAAATCCATTTCTATCTGTGAAATGAATATGTTCCTTAAAGAATATATTTCTAAATATGATAACTAATGAAAGAGGGAAGGTTTTCAAGAATGTTTGTCATATCTTAGGGGATTCTGATCAATGGTGGATGCTTATTAAAAAACCTCAGTATGAGGAGTAAATATAGATAATGTAATGAAATGATTTTATGGAACTCTTATTGGAAAAATATATTCACTATGAACAATAAAAAGATATGCGGAGAAAATTCTAGAGTGCAAGATAAAAGAAAGTGGATAATGTTTCTAAGGATGAGGCTACCATTACGAAGTTATCAATGAATATTATGGACTTCATTTATAATATAAAGAGTAATATTGACCCTTTATTTGATGATTTCAAGACAATAAATCTAAGGGGACTAGTGGCATAAAAAATCTCATCATAAGAGGATATATTATCATGTTATATCAAAATAGAGAAAAACCCCTCTTTTTATTAGGGATTTAAAGGAATGAAATAGAATAAGAGGATTAAATATAAAAAAGTGATATGGGTTGCATGATAATAAATGATTTTCCAACATGTGATACTTGTGGAAAAAACACCTTGGTATATTATTTGAAGGAAAATGAGTTATCATTAAGTGTGAGAAAAATGTCATCATGTACGTGAATGAAAGGGAAAGAGAGAATTCATCAAAGTACAATGATATATCTATAAGGTGAAGGGGAAATATTCCAACAAATTCCTTAAATTTTAATGGAATATAACATCAAATAATACATGGGGGGAAGGAAAAAATTATGTAATTATTACATCCTAAGTGGAAGTTATATGTTATGTGGGAAATGTATACTTAACATCCATTCTAGGATTAAAAATGTTTTATTTGATTTTGTTCTACCCAATTCTTTATATCGGAATTATTTTCTAACGGTATCATATCACCAAGTCAAGAGATTATATGTTATGCTACTTGTGAAAATATTTAATGTTCGGATGACCATATCTCACATATATAGAACCACTTTGGTAATTTTTTGTTAGAATATTCATCCTGTAGCCCTTTCTATTATTCTTGTAGTTTAATTAGATGTAATTTTGGGAATGAATTTTTTATCTTCGTGTATCACCCATAACCATTGTTGAGAAAGGAAAGTTACTTTTTCTAACAACTAAAATCTTTTATTATATATTTTCTTTAAATAATTTTAATTCTTCAAGAGCATTCATTGCATAAAATCATAAGTTTAAACGATCCATGAGACAACATTAGTATAAAATTACCATTATATCTTAACTATTAGGTTAGCAGGAATAAATATAACTTACTTATGAAAATGTATGGTGAATTAATTGGATGCTAATTATTTATTTAAAATATAAATCAATTATATTTTTGTATTTTTGTATTAATAAATTAAGTGAATTGTAATAGTTAAATGTAATTAATGAAATATATTTGTTATATATTTAATAAAATATTTTTTATATTCATCCAATAGATAATTTAGTCATTGAGTATGAATAAACCCTATTTGATGTATAAAAACCTATATTTTTTGAAAGGATGATTTTACACCTTTTAAAGGAGAACCCCTTTAAACATAAAATTTTGAATCATTAATAATTTTTATATGAAAAAAATAAAAATTTCATTTGGAATCAGGATATAAAAAATTATTTTTTATGAATTATTGATATTTTTATGATAACATCCATGTTTTGATGAATAGTAAAAATACACAAAATTTTAATTGAAAAAAACATTTCTCATGAAAATAATTTATATGGTTAAAATATAATATTGAATGTTTTTAAAGTATAAATAGAATATATTATTATCATTAAATATAATTTATGTAATTAGCATTAATTATAAATTGAATTCATATGAAAAATCATTTCAATCTTTTATAATGTTTTATGTTTCTAAACTCATTCTTTCAAAAAAAAAGGTCTAATTTAAATTAATTAGTACAACTTCTGTGTTTTGATTTTTGAAAAATGGATTCCATATTTGTAGTTAGTAATAGTAAATTATTTAAATATATTTATTTTATTTTTGGGCATTATAGATATTAACTTCAGTAATTTTTATTAATACGGTAAAAGGGTAAATCGGGTAATTAATGGTTAGAATACTATTATAAACCTACCCTGAACAATTTCTTAATATCATTTTAGGAGTTAGTTTCTAACTAAATCATACTTGGGTAGAAATTATGTCCATTGGACGAAACATGAATGTAATTAGGACTTTTAATTTATTTTTATTTAATGAAAAGTTAAATATTTCCCACTAAAATTTCAATAATTGTATGATTATTTAAAATTAGGTTATACTAAAGATAATTTTTTTATAAATACTAATTTTAATGGTAAATTTATTTGTTTATAATTATTATATATTTCATTTTTTTGGAAATAAATAATAAACTTAATGATGTATATTTTATTGATGGAAAAATTATTTAATTGATGAGAAATCAACAAAATAATAATTCTTAAAACAATAATAACCATTATAAGACACAAACACTTGACCAAATATTATTGGTCATTTATATCTCTACCATAACTATCCATGTGTTGTGTTATTGAGTATCTGGAGCCTTATATAAGAGATTATGACACTTATTTTATTTTATTTAAAGTGATGTTAAAGTTGTCACATCCATGTTTACAAAATTATAACATTTTTATGTAGGATTTTATAGAAGATAGATTATAATAAAAGAATTATTATGAAATATAGTATATTTTTATTCATCATAATATTTTATATTTATTTTTTTATTCAACAAATAATTATTTTAAATAATTACACAAAACTTATGTATTAATTATTTTATTAATAGAGATAACGGATAAATGTTATTAAAATTATTAAAATAAATATCATTTGGGATAATTAAAATGTATAATAAATTTTATATATGATATTGACCTCTTAGGACTATAATAAAATAGTTTTCTTTAATTTAACTTGTTATTTTAATATTTTTATAAATCAATGAATTTAATATTGTAAAAATTTACACTATAGATTATTTATAAATATAATTTTTTATTAAATTAATTAAAAATCCCAATTTTTTTAAAAAATATTGGATAATTATTATATGGTCTAAAATTTCTTAATTTATATTTTTATAGACTAATTGACTTCAAAACATAAATATTTCACCATTTTAATATTGAAATATTCGTTACACTAGTTAAACATTAAATATAATAACTACATGTTAATTAAATTATTAAGGATTAAATTGAATGAAAAGTTGTAAAAAATTTAATTTTTGATGAGATTACAACCCTCTATTATTTAATATTTGAAAATGAGACATTTTGGATTTTTTTGGTCAGGATTGATTTTTTATTATATTATTATTTACAGAGTTTCTAAAAGTACATGTCACCTCAATTATAAAAGGGAACATCCTCCCTCACCTCTTCACTTCTATTTGAGCCTTCAATATAGGTGATACCCTAAAATTTTCCCTTATAAACTTCCCTAGTTACATTATATTTGTTATGATATTCTTTAAATGCCACCTCTATTTGTCTAAGAGGATATTTAGAGGAAGCATGTCGAAGAAGAGGTAATATCATCTACTGATTCTTTCAAACTCATTCCTTCGTATAGTTAATATTTATGTTTTGTTTCATTATAAAGTAACAAATAATGTACAAATTATATAATAAGATGTTGTTATAATTTTAAAAAAACCATATTTCTCCTTCTATCCATCCTATGAAAAAACAGAATCACCACAGGTGAGCACGTATCGCTTACCATCTCCATGTCGTGGTGTAATCTATTTTTCAGAACTACATTATTTGTACGAGTATAATGATGGAAATAATAAATATATTATAACATTATATTGATTCTGAGATATTATACATCATCTAATTTAATATCATTCAACAATTATGTGATTGATATCGTCACTCGTGCATACATATGGCCTACAATCTCCATGTTGCGATGTGATTCATTATAAATGATCTTCATAAAAGAATGACTAAATAAAATAATTTAATAAAAAAATATGATATATATTTTACTAATATCATTCTGTAAATAATATAACTATTACATAAGAAGAGTAACTTATCCAACAAAACATGCGTAAGAAGATAAACAAGTTAATGCCCGATGGATGAGTAATAATGTTAATAAAAAATAGATGATAATATGATGATAAATGATATAAAACATGATTATGATTCTTGAATACATAAATTAAATTACATAAATCATTATAAAGAATACTTAGGTACATACAAAGGAAATCAGACCTCAGGTAAGGGATACTTTTTTCAATATCAATATTATCTAAGATTGTTTATTTGTAAGCAGTTTCTATAATGTATTTATCATCCATGATCATGATTCCTAAATATGTTTTCTAAAGTATTATTTCAAAACGTCTACAATTTTTTAAGGTAAATTTTACCCATTAGTGAATTTTTATTAAATAGTATGAAAAGAATCTTTTGTTGTTTTCGGTACAAGGTACTTTTTGACTTTTTGACAAAAGTATGAGAAGAATGTTATCTTTTAACTTATATGAAATTAATTAATTTTTACATTTTCATAACACCTTATTTACAGAAAGATTCATATAGAATATTTCAATTATATTTTCAATTAATATTTATATTTTAAATTTTTGTGGCATTTTGAGAAAAGAAAATGTTGTTGAAGAAGAATGTATAATTTTTCCTCAATAATTGATTTCATGTGTTTTATCAAAATTATATTCCCTCTAATATGAAATTAGTTAATAGGGTTATATTTTAGGTATACTACACCTATTATTCATACAGTTTAATTTTTAATATTATGAACTTATATTTATTAAATCCATTTTTTATATGGATTATGTTATGAAGGAATGATGTTTAAGAAACCCATTTTATTCCTTGGGTTATGCTACGATGAATGATTTGTGTTTTTGTGGAACATGTAATAATGATTTCATTATGAAATGTGTGGGAACTATATCTACCTTCAATTCAATGGGTAAATATTGATATCTCATTATATAAACAAGAATGGAACGAGAAATGATATTTTTTCAGTAATACTAGGATGAAAAGAGGAGTGAACTCAGTTTAGTAATGGACTTTTTCTGCTATGATGGTCTTGGAAATGATCATTGACTAATATGAAATTATTTTCTATTCTTATGTGTATGTCAAAAAATTTCATTTATTATGTTATGAATTTTGGGATTACGTTAATTGATTCTTATGAACTTTTACGATTTATCCCATTGAATGATATCACGATCTTTGATATGAAATATAAGATTTTAAAATGTTATGTTATTTGGTCTTATAATTATGATATGATTGAAATATATTTTTTAGCCTTATTGATCTTTTTATCTCACCATTTCAAATTTTTCTTTTCCCCGGGCTATGAATAAGGGTATTAAATAAGATATGTTAGAAAGGGGCCTAGTAGTTATGAAATAAGTAAGAGAGAATAAAGATTTCATATGGATTAGATGTTTATGTTTCCAAGATTCTAAATACACTATACCTATATGGTCTTGTCATGGATTTGTTATATTTTTTAATGAATATTCTTCATATTTTATGTAATATTAATGTATTTAATGTATGGGTTGTTATGCCTTTTAAATTTCAATTAAAACTTCAATGATCTATCTATTCGAGGATGAAAATTAATTTTCATTGGATATTACTTCCATAATAAAGGTTTTTTAAACTAATATTCATGAATATTTATCTAAAATGGTTTGGGAGAAAATCAACACTGAAAATGTGAATATATTTTATGAATAGGATAAAATATTTCTTGATCACTTTACTAGTCTTCTCATGAATCATGAATTTTATATTTCAGTTGAACTCATACCTTATGCTACACTTATTTCAAATAATATATATAATAGAGACTTAATAGAGTTGAAGTAATAGAAGAAAAACATTTAGGGGAATCTAGATAATTTATTTATCAAGATTGGTTCCTTACCATGTGGTGAAAATGTTCTTTTTTAAATGAATGATCAGAAAATGTGTATTTTCATTTATTATTATGAACTTAACTCGATCAATTTTAAGGAAAATTATTTTATACCCTGTATCGATGGCTTATTCAATCAATTATGTGGATATTTTTATTTTTTCATGATGATCTTTAATGAAGATATTTTGGGTAAGGATCATGAATCTAGATATACCAAAGACTACCATCTGTATGTGGAATGATCATTATCAATGTTTAGTAATTCCATTTGGACTTACTAATACTTCTACTATCATCATGGATTTAATGATTAGGGTCTTAATTGATTGAATTAATGAGTTTTTTTAGTCTTTATAGATTATTTATTATATATTCAATGATAAAGGAAGAGAATGTAGAACATTTTAGAATTGTGATGATGACCTTCAAGAATGAGATGTTTTATGATAAATTTATTATGTATGATTTTTTTCTTTGAAAGGTTCATTATTGGATTATATAATCTCACGTTAAGGTATATTAGTGGATCCTTTAAAGATATAAGTTGTTGAAAAATTGAATATACAAACCATGGTAACTGAGATATAAAGTTTTCATGGGTTTCCTGGATATTTCCGATGCTTTGTGTGAGATTTCTAACAATATTCTAATCCACTCACAAAGTTAACTCAAAAGGGTGTACGATTTTTATGGACAAATGAATGTGAATAGATTTTCAAATAACTAAAGATAATGTTGGTCACAATGTATGTTCTTACAATACCCTACACTGTATATGTGTTTTTGATATATAGTTATACATAAAATAAGTTACAAGGAACCATCCTCATGCTAAATGATATTGTGATAACTTATGACTCACACCAATTTATGGTTGATGATAAAGATTAACAAACTCAATATTTTGGGTTGGCAATGATAATTTTTTTATTGAAAATATAGAGGCGTTTTCAACATGGTGAAAGTTGTGATATATATAACAATAATTAAAGCTTGAAGTATATATTTAGATATAAAGAGTTGAATATGAACCATAAGAATATGGTTGGATTTAATAAAATATTATTATTGGTCAATACATTACCACCTTTGGAAGGATAAAATGGTGGTTGAAACTTAGATCATAAAGGATCATACTAGAAAAACTATAATGTGGAAAAAATGTTTCTATATATATAGATCAAAATAGAATATACATGAAATAATTAATGAAAGGTGGGAAATATTATCTTTCTCAAATGAGTATTGAATAATCTATCCAATTGACCATTAGGGAGGCATATAAAAAAGTTTTAGATATGGAAAAGAAGGTAATAAATGTTCATGAGTTCAAAATTTATTATGATATAATGAAAAGGTTTAGGAATAATGGATGTTTTCGATAAAAACTATGTTTGAGGAGGGAATTGTTGGATGAATATCATAGTTCGTCATTATCTATTTATATTAAATGTATGAAGATGTATGGAGACTTAAAAAATAATTTCTAGTGGGATAAAATTAGAAGAGATATTGTAGAGTATGTATCTTATTTTATAGAATATTTTTAAGGTAAGGATAAGAGAAAAATGTATTAGCGAATTTTACAACCATAACCTATTCTAGAATAGAAATGGGAAAGCATCACCATGGATTTTATCATCAAAATCCCCAAAATATAAAAAGACCACAATTATATTTGGGTTATAGTTAGCCTCCTTATAAAATTCGAACACTTCATTACTATGAAAGAATTTTTCTCTTTATTATATTTACTGAATATACATTAAGGATGTCATAATGTTGTATAGAGTGCCACATTATATTGTATCTGATAGAAATCTAAAATTTACCTTGATGTTCATTCAAAGTCTTCATAAGGATCGGGATATATAGTTTAGTCTTAGTATAGCTTATCATCATTATATGGATGGTTAGTCTGAGAGAACCATTCAAACTCCAGTCTGGGATAAACACATTCCTTTAGTGGAATATTAATAAAACAATTGATTTCACATGATTATTTTGATGGATCCTTGTAAATCCATCTATGATAGGAAGTGTATAACTATAACATGTTGTTACAAGGTTAAAGAAATAAATTTATTAGGATGTTATCTAGTTAAGTAAATGGAAGAAAAGTTTTGATCTATTCAACATCACACAATTGTATGATAAAGTCAATAATAAAAAAATTTCTCACAATTGTTGATGTGATCTAGAGTTTGAAGTTAGTGATAAGGCATTTCTTTGAATATATTTTTTGGAAAAAGGTTATGAGATTCATAAAGTAGTGGAATCCAAGAATTAGATTTATTAGTCCCTTTGAAAATTTTGATCATATATGGATTGTAGCTTATCACTTACCACTTCCACCAAATCTCTAAAAAGTTTACGATGTGTTCGATGTATCAATCCTGATGAATAACATGTCAAATAATTCACATGTATTATACACAGATGTCATACCATTGGAAAAATATATATCTTATGAGGAACAAATATTTTAGATTTTGGATCATAGAGGTCAATTTCTATAAAACAAGACCACAATCTTGCTCAATGTTTTATAGTGAAATCTTAAAATTGAGGAACCTATGTTGGAACATGAAGATGTGATGAAGCAGAAGTATAATTAGTTGTTTATATCTAAGTGATTTAATTTTTAAGGTAATATTATATAAGGATGTATAATTTTACAACGCCATATTTTATGATATTTTTATTTCTAAATAAATTTAATTTTCTCGATAGGTTTTATTACATACAACTGTGAGTTTAAACAAACTGTGGTCTACAATAAAAATATCACTTAAATATTACTGTTATAACATAGACATTAAAATTGGTGGGTATGAATAGTAATAACTAAATTATCAAAAATGAATAGTTTATAGATGTATAAAGTAAATTCATTAGTTATCAATTGATAAGAAATGAAAATAACACTTATTTGAAGATAAAAGTGATGTTTGTCTGAATTTGATTATTATGCGCACAATGTATTTTTTTCTTAATAAATAAATTTTATCACTATTGGAATTTTTTTTAATGAAATTTATAAATTATATACTTAATCAAACGTTTTAACAATAATTTAATATTTTTTCTAGGCATGGGATAAAAATAAACCTACTTTTATGCATTGAAACACTATTTTTTTTATAAAAAATAAAATTTTGTCACATATTATGTACTTATTTTAAAATTAATTTCCACCACTTAAATATATTTAACATTTAAAAATAGATTCTATTTTTTGAATTAGGAGAATAAAATTTAAAAAATAGGCCTCTTTTGTTTCTGGTCATTATGAATATTAATATTGGTAAATTTTTGTCAGATCTGTAAGGGAAAAATGGCTAAAACACTGTTAAAACCTTATGATGAGGCTTTAAAATTTCCCTAAAACCTTATTTAGAATATTTTATTAGTTAAATTTGTCTATATGCATTAATATATTAAATATATGTCCACTTAGTGTGATTTTTCTTTGACTATGAGTTTAATATTATTTTAAGAGAAGAATATATAAAAAATGTGACTCTCCGAAATTTAATAACCTAAAGTCTTTATTATATAGAGACAAATAAGATACGTTCATTTATAAATGTTTATTTAAAATAATTTATTTGATAATGGTAACTTATTTTTAATTTTTAGTGAATAAATATTTACCTTAAATTCTTACGCAGTGTTGATATAGTATTTATTCAATGAATATAATAATTAAATAAATGAATTTAGAAATACTAAAAGTAATAATACATAGGTTAATTATTTTGATAAATGTATTTTTATAAAAATATAAAACATTAGTAATGTGTGAATGTTTTATATTAAAATTACATATTTTAACTGATGTGTTTAAAGTTAAATTAATTATGTCAAAAATAAGATTGATGATATTTTATGTAAATAATATTTAATTATTTTTTTTAAAACAAAAATTTTTAAAGTGAAAAATAAGGATGATATATTGTTTATAATATAATCTATTTTCCCTTTATCTACCACTGTTTACCTTTTAAGTAAAATTATATCCTTTTATGATTGAAAATTTCATTACCATGGTTATGATTATAATTGGTTAACAAAGAGTATAAACCAAAAGATAAGGTTTGAAATGAATCCAAAACCAATATAAATTTCTTTTAATGATGATATTTATACCTTTACTCACTATATTTGAATTAATTTCCTTTTTGAAGAATTTTTATTGAGAATGACTTAATTATATTGTAACATTTTTAGGAATTCCAAGTTTATCCATCCCCCCTTTATAAATGGACACCACTTCCATCTATTATTTACACAACTTTGAGTAACTAATATTCACCAATAATGAATCATTTATCTTTTAAAAATCCTTAAAAAGTATTTTTATGCAGTTTTATTTTAGAATAAAATCCATTGGTTCTATAAGAAATGATCTAAATAAGGTCTCCTGAAGAAGAGGTAATCTTCTTACCCAACCAATTTAAATTTATTTCTTCCTATAACTCCTCTAAATCTATAATTTTCATCATTAAATAATAAACATAGTATCATAAATATACTTATGGTTTATTATTATCATTAAACCACAATTATACGCTCTAGTTTCCATCAAATGTGAAGTGAAATTATCGCTCATGCATATGTTTGAATTACCATCTCTACATAGAGATATAATTAATTTGTTATCACCATATTTTATTGATGGATATTATTATGGTTTTAATGTTTATATATTTTATTTATGATATAATCATTCTAATATTATTTTAGTATCTTATCTTCTCTCTTACCTTCCAATATTTTACAAAATGATAACATTGCTCATGCGTACGTTCAGACTACCACTCCCATGAAGCGATATGATTCATTTTATATTTCCGATTTACATAGTTGGTAATTATGATTTAATTAATTAATATATATGATATATATTTTATAATAACTATTATATAAAGATGAATTTTTATTAATCTTTATTTCACCCCATCAGTCGAAAAGTGAAAATAATGTTCATGCATATGTATGACCTATAATCTCAATGAACGATGTAATTCATTTTTATATCTATTAATTTTATGTATTAATATAAATATGTACATAAGAAATATATATGATATTTATATCATGATTAAAAAAATTGGATTTTATATAACTTGGATCAACGTATAGGGACCGAAATGACAAAACCAAAATATACATGAAAAACTATGTAGTTATAACCCAAACATTGATTTTATCAAATAATTGTTAATAAATAGATGATAAAAAATTATTAATATGTTATATATTTAATTATATATAATATTATTTCTCAAAAAAAATGTATAACTAATATATATTTATTTCATATGAGGTTTAAACACATGTGAAAGAAGTCATACATGAGGTAAGGGTTTAGTTCATAGTCACATCATTAACTGAGATTGTTTATGTACACATCTCTAGTGGGAGAATTATTTTAACATTACACATTGAAACCGATATATTTTATTATCCAATGATTATTTATTTAAATTTAATGTTTTTATTTCATTTTAAACTCTTTAAGTACTTAATATATGAAAATAATTTTTATGGAAAACTGGTTTTTTTTGTACATGATTAGTATTATTTTTCTTCCATGTAAATATTTTCATTAAAATGAATTAATAATATTTTAACTATTATCCAATTATATATTAATGAAATATTTAAAAATATGTTAAATTTTTTTAAAAAAAATAAAAGTAAATTTATTTTCATTTACTAAATGAGGTACTTTGTAACTTCTTTTTTACCAAAGTATGAAAGGAATTACTTTTTAACTCATACAAGATGATGCGAATTTCAAAAATTCATGAATGATAAATACTTATCATCTTCTTTAACAAGTGTATATGGTTAATTTGAAATATAAATTTTCCCTTAATATTTTTGAAATTTGTTTATTTTAAATAATTTTTTTCCAAGTGAAAACGGTATTCTCCTCAACAAATTTTCTTTGAATCAATTTTTAACCTGTTTTATTCTATATCAACAGACTTTTTAATATTATTATTTACTATGTATATAATCCAAATATACCATCCATCATATTTTTATGGATGGTTTTTTATTATTTTTACTAGGGAATCTATTGACATTCCATATGTTAGTTCTTCCAATATAGAAAATAGTTAATTTTTAAGGCACATTTATTAAGTTTTATTGGTTATTCATAGAATAATTAATTAGATTTATTAAGTGACTATTGGTTATTATAATTACACTTCCCTATGATCTCATGTGGAAAAAATATATTGTGTATTTGGAAGAGGGATTTCTAAAATTTTTAGATTACTTTGAAAAATTCCTTGAGAGTATTTTTAGATATTTTGGAACAAGGCTTCAAAATTAAGTTTTAGATGTAAAAAATTATGAATTACATCATAATGAAATCATATATTTATGTCCATGAGAATATTTTTAATAGATATGAAATCAATCAAATAATTTTCAAGCTCATGTGAATATATATATGGAATTAATTTATCTCTATTTATTCATGAAATATTATTCATGACTTATTTATCTTTAGCTATATGCATTTACATACTAAGAATTTGATATCACATATTTTTTATGAATCATTTCAACAGAATTATAGGAATTTTTTATGATTCAAATGTATGGAAATGAGAAAGGTAGTGATAGTTTTCTCAAATAAATTATTATATTGCATTTTATGTTTCCAAATGTAATATATGATTCAAGTATATCATATTTTTCCGTGAGTACTAAACTATTCAGTTCATAGGGAAATGATTTCATGTATCTAGTTCTGAGGTAATGAATTAACCACTGGCTCTAGGATACTAGGGTTGGAGTATTAAAATTTATAATTTTGGGGATGTATCCTTTGAGGAGAATCTATTCTGTATAAGTTGAATGAATAGAAAGAGGATCTCCATTGTGAGATAGCACCTTTAGTGAATGTGTTATAGTAGAAGAAACATATATAGAAGGATCCATGGGATTGAGAGTTAGATGTGTCGGCCGAGTGGATAGTTTTCGTTTCTAGTGAGTATTAATGTTTTCTTGGAGACAATATTAAGGAAAAACTGCATTAATGATAGGAGATTGTAAAACTCTAACCCATTCTTAAAGTGTAGAATAATTTGAATTATAGTTGGACATTTTTTGTTTCTTATAGTATTGGAAGTTATAGGGTTCGAGAGTGGCCCATGATGGCTTTGATGGAAAATAAGGGGTTTACAGTGGAAAACTATAGACTATACACATTTTACAATTTGAATAATTACTTACACCATCATACTAGTAGAAGTAATGGAAGATACACCTTCCTTGAATAATCATGGTTTTAATGAGATGTTCTCACTTTGACACCCATATAAAATACCTTTTTTATAAAATTTTAATTGAATTAATTAATTTTCGGTGGGGGGGGGGTAAATTGGAAGTATATTCTTTATTCAACAGTATCACACATATATACCATTTCCTTAGTTCTCTTCTCCCTTATAATAATTATTTCTCCCTCATTATTAATAAAATTAACCACCATAAGTTTAAATCAAGTGATAATGTCAATAATACAATTTAAGCATCAAAAGTTCATTATATTTTTCATTTTAAGTGGTATTATTCCCTTTATGTTCACTTTTCTCCATTTTTCATGAATTCTAATACTTTTCCAATTTCTAATGGTTTAGCTCAAATAAAATTATAATAATGGATCAGTGAACATCTATGAATATAATGAAGGTTTTTATAATATATCTCCATATTTTCAGCATTTATTTATGTATGGATTGTATGGTATTAAATTTCCTTGTGTTCAACCTAAAAATTTTATTAAATTTATTTATCACTAATTCATGAAACTGAGCCTTTGAATGGGACACCAACTGCCCATTGGCGAGTAGACAATGACTTTTGGAAAGAAAAGGGGATAACATAAAAAAGTAATTGACCTATCAAATTAAAAAAGGAAATCATATTGGTTCCTTATACTTAAAATGTGACCATATGTGTGTGATAGAGACTTTATGCATAACATGAGGTGATAGTGGCTTGAGAGTGTATTTGGTAATCATAGAGGTGACGCTCTAGGTACCTAGAACATAAGATATAACTATGTGCGAGTGACTATATATTCCTAAGATGTGATCTAGAATCAATTGTATATGTTTATTTTGTGAGAATTAATTTAATTAAATTAGAGGATCTATGAGTATTATTTATTGGGGCTTGACATTGGATAATTAAATGGGAAATGAATGGGGTGACCCTTGGGGTTCTAAAAATGGAGAGTAGATATGTAATTTAATTGAATGAAATTATTGATGAGCTACATGTGTGTTGTAGTTATGATAACTATTGGTAACACCTATGTTAATACACATTGTGTTTGGAGATGACATATTCTACTTTGGAACAACAATGTTGGTGCCCCTTGGGATTGACAATGATCCATGATGCTTTGGAACACCCAGGGTGACCCCCAGGGGTTCAGTGATAACTCCCGATACTACGGAATGCCATGGGTGATACCCTATGGGTTAGAGACGATTCCTGGTTATGTAAAACACATTGAGTGATATCTTCGGGATTGGCGGTGTATCCTATTTACCTTCCCATCTAGGATTAAAAATAAGGGATTAAAATTTAAGCCTCATGAAATATTATGGATAGAGTCCTTTGGATTAGGCTGAAGAAGTAATGGTCGATCCCAGGTGTTACATTGGAACCATAGGATCAATTCTTGTATTATTTATTTATGTTGTTCCTTTATTCATAATTCAAATCATCATGGAATTTATTTTTTAAACTAGAAATACTTATATACACTATTGGGGGTGGCCTACTGAGTCGTACTCACACATTGCTCGAGTTTTTATTTGGTACCTAAGAATACATTCCTATTTGTAGGATTAGATAATGTAAATCAACTTATTTTTAAGCAATTTTTTGAATGATATAATAGAGCATGGGATTCCAGTACGAGGACAAGACTCAAGAGCAATTACTGAGTATTTTACCACTTATGACTTTTGGACATTTAGGTTTTGATGTATATGACTTGTTATTGATGTATGAAATTCCTAAAATGTATTGTATAGTCTCATTTTGATATAGCTTGGGTTGTTATTATTTATTTTAAAATTTCTATGATGTCTATTTTCTACTAATTTCAAGATGTTTTGTATGATTTTCATTATTTTACATTGTTTCTTCACTTTGATATGTGGTAATAGTCTTCTCATTGTACCACCATGTACCCACCCTGCTAATCTGTAGCCTCTACCATATAGGGAAAGGCACCTAAGGTTAAATGAAGGAATAACCTACGAAATTGAGGAGTGGTCTCTAGTTAATGGATCTTACAAACTTCCTTGAGATAATAACATCTATGTAAAAAACTAACACCCAATGGATGACCTAAAAGACACACACACATATATATATATAGGGATACGAATAGAATTGAACTTTATAGGATCCTCCCTTAACCTCTATTGGAAATGTTGAATAATCACACTAAATCTATGATGAATAAATAAAGAAACTAACTCTAAAATTAAATAGGTAAACTATATTTTCAACCGCATCAAGTATCACTCAAAAGGCATCACAAAGAGGAAATAACACATAATTAAGCAAGTATATATAGAAGGATACCCAACTACAACTTTCCCCTTGGACCATTCTCCCTAACCCCCACCATTTTATATCATGATTCTAACATTTTCCCCATAAGTTATATTACATTCCTGTGGAAATATTACACAACCAAATCCACCTAATCACATCCATATCCCATCACATTACATGATCATGTAGCATGTTTAAGGGCCATCACATACCATGTAAATATAAAATATATCTTAATTAATTACTACCCTTCCATAAAATGTAATAATAATATCCAATATAACCATTATAAATGTATATTCTATAACCATAATTGACCTCAACTAGCATATACATGTATATCATAACTGAGAGCCATTATAGATCATATGAGCACATACAATATGTCAATAAGCCACCATAGTCTGGATATGACTATATACAATCTATTAATGGTGGATAGATAATGGTAGGGGTAGTAATCCATCTATAATATTGAAAAGCTAGATGTTAGGAAAACACCAGGAACCCAAAGCCAAATTTAGGAGTCATATACCCCAACCAACATGAGTGGTGGAATATAAGAGATTATATAACATAATAATATATATAAAACATGACCAATTTAGGGAAAGATTCCAAACCCTTGACTATTTCTATATCCAATGAACCACATGATCACCCAACTTCTATCATTAATGACTAAGAATCCAATATGCATACCAGCAATAAGGACAATTTCTTCTATAATTCTTTAATCAATTTCCAATAATTCCATAATATTATATCATCATCCTAGACTAATATTTATATTTATAAAAAATACTAATATCTAAAATTAAATATTATATTCCTATTCATGAACATTTAATCTTTTACTCAATCCATTCTTAATAATTTGATGTCATAATCATTTAATCTTTTAGAACCATTCACTTCTAATTATTTCTTTGTTTAATTTTTACTCCATGGTTCTGAGCACGAAAACACATCTATTCGAATACCTAGAAACATATAACTATTACCAAAACGGAATGAATAATAAGAAATAAATAATTATGAAATTAAAATTCATGCAATAATAATAATAAAATGAAATTGGGATTTCAACCAAATCCATCATCCTGTATCTTCTTCACCACCTTTCCACATCACCCCGCAATATTCATCATCACCCACAATGAGATTCCAAATAAAAAAAAATCAACGTAGAAAAATCCTTTACTATTCAACCAACCATACAAAGTTTCATTAAATTTCATAGTAAGGGTAATATATTTATTTATTTGTAAACATGTATATTTTAAATGGTATTAACTTATCAAACATAAATTAACATTGCTTCAAAAAATGCATGTAGAATATTAATAATAATGACTAAACACATTCAAAATCTTGATATTTAATTCCATATAAATAATTTTACTATACCGTCATGAGTTTATAAATAGATTATGATCAGTTTTAAATAATATAGAATAAAAAATAACAACACCAAATTATCATTTTATATGTTGATGACATTACATAAAAAAAATTAAAATCTTATGAAATTTATGATGGAATAATAAGTTTAATTCATTCACTACCTTCCTTGTCTTACTGACTATATGTTTTTATTTAGTTTATACATACAAGATATACATGAATATATTAATATATTATAAAATAATAATATGATCACACTATCTAGAAAAATATAGTGAAATATATCATGGGAAATATATTCACATGAAAAATCCCATTATTTATTTTAAATAATTCTAGATAATTATTTTCTTAGGTTTATCTATTCTATTTATCCAAACGAAAGACTAAGTAGGTTAAAACCAAATTTAATATTAAATAAAATATAATAATTTTATGAATATCCTACCCTATTTTAAGTCGTGGTGGGTTAATATACATGTGATGAAATGAAGAGTTTCCTGAACCCCCTCTATCAATACCCCTCCTAGTATAGTAGTGAAAGTATGACTATCAAATCCCACCTCCAATAGTCTATGGGTTGGTGACTAGATAGGGTATAAAATGAATAAATTGATTGAATTAGCTTTCATAAATAAATGTATAATAAGAGGCAAGATCCACCAACCAAATCCATCAAATAAATAATAGATAATACATCCAAACAAAAGAATTTAATGGTATAAATGGTGATAAAAACTGGAAACACCAAGAAGAAATCATACGTAGTGACCACAGAATCCAGTAGTTATTGGACGATTCCACATGATAATAATTCCGAACTCAATCACAATCTAGCTTCTGGGACTTGAAAAACAGTTTATATATATATATATGGGGTGAGAATAAAAGTATACAAATTTAGATCCTCCCCAAATCCTAGTTTAAAAATGATAAAGATTCATTCTATGTCCTAGTGAATAAATAAGTGATTCCAACTCCTTACCTAAGTAGTTATTACTATATCCCATCATCCCTAAGGTCCACTCACTGAGAACACATATAATTAAGTGACTATATATCAAATGAATATATATAAAAATGGTACCCCACATTCACTTCCCCATGCTGTTGTCACTCTAACACCACAAATTCAATCAACCCATGCTTCAATACCTTCTATACATCAACCTTCACACCAGAGTAACCATATCACAACTATATCATCATCTCATATTACACCCCATGCATATTATATCCCATCCCCACTAATGGTTACTCATCAAATAACACATATAAGTAAGTGACTCTATATAAAAATAATATACATAACAAAGGTACTCCACATATACTTCCCCACTATTTTATCATGCTAACACAATAATTCCAAACATCCCAAGCTTCAATCACATCTATACATCATTTTCCTACCTAAGAAATCATGTATTAACTATATCATCATCTCATCCTATACTCCATTCATAAATATATATCCAAAATGTATCATCACATCCATAACGATGTAATGAGTCTAAAACCAATCATATCCTATTTATCACGATTTATTTAACAATTAGGCCCTAATGATAGCATAGACATCCAGGCTTAACATGCTTGTCGAGTCCTAGCCCACCAAGTACCACCAGTTTCCTCGTAAACATGTAGGCCCTACTCTAGGGCCCATCGAAATGCCTGAATGGGTCATTAGACTAATGAATGTCCCCTCAAGACAACACATGTTGTTTCTTGTGTGATTTTTCCTCACTCAATCACAACTTTGGAAACATCCCAAAAGGTCACCCATACTGATCACTACTCTAGGAAAATAATACTTAACTGTGGAGTTATAATTAGGTAGTCTCTTGAAAAGAAAGGTAAACCTTATTTACATGAGTCATATCGGTCATTTATTTAACCCATTATAATTATGGGGTATTAAATCCACTACCTTTATAAAAACAAATTGGTATTTTAGACCGTACAACTCAACCTAATTAGTTATACTACACAAAGTGCTTGGTTCCTCCACTAATACCATTTTGTAACATCCCAACCTGAACCATCGGGCTCGAGATAGAATTCCACATGACCTCATTTGTGCATCATCATATGAAAGAGGTATCTGACTTACAATAAGGGTCTAAGTCTATCAGTGGGGAGAGAATTCCTTCAATTTCAACTCATATGGTCAATAATAAATAGTATAAAATATAATAATTAATCTGAGTAAACATGAGAAAAAATTAATAAATTTCATACATGTCAAATAAATAAAAGAAAATACATTAAGTGGAACTCCATTTCAGAGGAAATAAAGAAGGTGATGTAAAGTAAATAAACAATGTGATCTCTAGATTCCATCCCAACATGCTACTAGATCTATACTCATCTTCTTAGATGTCCACCATAGTTCCCTTTCCCTTCACTAGATCCCTCATGAAATCTACAAGAGCCTCAAAATGACTAAGAATAGAGTAAGTATAAGACTTATTATGATGAAACTAATGCATCCTTAACTTTAAATTAACAATTATAATAGTTTATTTCATAATAATGATCAACAAATTACAAGAATAAACATACAATCCAATTCCAATAAGTCATTCACTAACTACACCAAAAACCCTTGCATGTACCTTCTTTGGCACCATGCTAGAAAACATCATAAAAATCAAAAACAATATGTATCAAATTTAGTGCTATTCTCAAGATAATCAATATCCATAATGACCATAGGCCTCTAGTTCATTCTATAATAAGCCATCATTCCTCGTCACTATCTCATGTTTAGGTATCCTAGACCATCATGCACTAATATTTCCATTCAGGTTAGATCACTCAGGATCATCATGCCCCACAATCATCACATGCAGGTCTGATTACACAAGATCATATTTTCCCTTGGTCAGAACACACTAGGCCATCATGCCCCATCATCTATCTAAAACTTTTCATCAAGACACATACAAATAATCATTGACATGGTAAAGAGTCTGAAATATCTAAAAGTCACGTTGAGATACAGATTATGTAGTGTGAATATCAAGTTCGATACCTCATACCATATAGCTCCAACCAAGCTGAACGATCTTAATCCATAGTTATATGACTTGGATCTAGTAGTTGGGGTTAACACTCTGAATTGCAGGTGACATTACCAGTTTTTGGAAGGTATTTGTTATCTATAAGAACCACAAGGGACTTCACACTATCTTAACAAATAAGGAAATGAATATGAGACTAGTGTGTTGGGTTAAATATTTTTAAATGGTTGAATTTGATATGGTGTATTCACTAGGTGAAGGTAGCATCACTTTGGATTCTCTTAGCTGTAAGATACATGTAGTGCCAAATCTTCATGAAAACCCATCAGAGGAGTCATAGTGGTTAAGGATCCTATTAGATGACCATATGATGGATGATTATAAGGATAATGGATCAATTAATTGTTAACCTTTATTAATCATTTCCTCACATGTGGATCGAGTGATAACTGGTTATGTGTTAGACCCTGAGTGTGAAGTGATGAGGGAACAACGAGCTGAAGGTGACCTGATACTCTAATGGTTGTTGGAAAATGATGGTGTGAGCATGGTAAATGGGTGAGAAGTATTCCATACTTCCATAAAAGAGGATATGATGAGGTATTACCATACCTCTAGGTTGGTAGTATACCCTAGTGTGACCAAGATGTATTATGGCTTCTAGCAGTAGTTCTTATAGTCCGGGATGAGGAGAGATGTTGCTTGTTTTTCTCATGGTACCTATGTGGAAGTGATAAGACATCTTGATGGATTTTTTAATGGGGCTACCCAAGACCCAAGTGATTTATTACGTAGTCTGAGTGCTTTTCTATCTGTTAACGAAATTTACTCTCTTCTTACCATTTCAAGAGACTAACTCAGTGGAGAATATGGGAGAGATCTATGACCAAGTGATAATATTCCTACATGAAGTTCCCTTTAGAACTATTTTAGATAAATGTGTATTTTTTACATCTCAAATTGGTTAGGGTTTTCAGAAAACCCAAGGGACTCACCTGTGATTGAGAATGATGTACCATACTTAGATCAAAGAACAGTCTGAGCGGAATATACACATATATAAATATATATTTCTAGATTGAATGATATACTTTGGTAGATCATGGTATGATCAATTAATAATTATTTTGTTATCATTTAATTATATTTATCATGCCTTGATTCATAGAAAACATTATGATACTCTTTTTGAGAGACCATGTTGATCACCACATGTCGGCATGAGGCAACTGAGGCAGCAGTTGTGGGAATAGTTTGGTTGATGCATCTTTTGAGAGCATGAATCATATTGAGAAAATTTCAATCACCGCTTAGATAAGAAGAAAATTTCATTTTACCACAGGATAATACATTCGGAATTAAATTTGTGATATTGGGTCTTCTTGAGAGTGACTCCTTTGTTCGGGCATTGACGTATGAGGAAGAAGGGAATGTTAGAAGAAGTTTTTTGGGACCCTTTGAGATTACAAAATGGGTGGGGGGTAGTGGCCTACAATCTAGAAATTACACTATATTATTGTGGAATGCATAATGGGTTACATGTTTCTTAGCCTCATCGGTACACACCATATCCAAAACTTTTTTTAGACTGTGATGAAGTTGAGTTGGAACCTGATACATCTTTAAGAAGCATCTGGTTTGGATTATGGACTATGTAGATAATGTTATATAAGGATGTATGGAACCACCTGTCTGAATTCAATGGTAGCATGGACATCTCTATAAGGAGATGTAAAAGGGGGAGTCTGATGTTTATGATCAGTGGACTAGGTTGTTTGTGAATGACCACTAGGAATACTTCTCAGTGATATGAAGTTATTAGTGGATGATTATTGTAAAATCCTAAATTTTTATATATAATAAAAAACCCATATTGATAATAATTTACGGTTATTTTTATGTGAAAATGTAGTTGTTCAATAATAATAACTTAATTTATGATTTAGAGGGATTTTTTTATTCGTAAAAGAGCAGTTAACAATTTGGAATATTATATGGAATATTTTCAAAGTTAGGCACTGAGTTAGAATGAGAATAAGAAGCCCTTTGTTCCTTTGTGCAGGATGAATAAACATAGAAAATATATTACACTATGTTCATCTGAGTTTCCCAAAATAATTGAATATTTCCAAAACTGTACATTACATGAGAAATGAGAAACCACAGTTAGGTCTAAGATAATGGGTTTACCCAATGTATGAAATAACATTTGTGTGTGTCTATCACGACCTGACTAGATGGGGTCTGGGCTGTTACTCCCCAAGCTCACCCCAAATAGGTTAGAGGATAGAGACTAGCACTGATTAGGCATATCACATAGATTGGAGGCCTTTTCCTAAGGTACATATACGTACACCCCCCCCCCCCCCACACCTCATTTCAATAGTTAAGAGATTTCAAATGATGGAAACTAAAATTAATGCATACAAATATCCCACTAGAGTACATCAGAAGTACTGAAATTGTAATAAGGGAAAAAGACATTCCCACCAAAAACTGTAAAAGCATCCAACCTGATCATAAGGATGGGATTTATTTCAAATGAAATTGGTAGAAATCTTTTCATCCCAGCTCTACTAGACACCAAGATTGTTCTAGCTTACTAAGCTCCACTTACCTAGGGTCATCTAAGGACTTTATTGAAGGACATGTGGTCTGAATAAGTCACAAAACACGCAGGTGAATTATATGAATGGATGAGTATAAGAATACCAGGTAGGTTCCAAAAAAAAAATGATAAGGGAAATAACTAAAATTAAATAGTCTGCTCGATCTAGCCTGAGAGAAACCTATTGAGAGAGAAAATCCTTCTGAAACAATCCTCTGATAAGTAAGACTAGTCAACTTAGTCAAAATAATCCCAAATGTGAGATTAAGGGGAGTCGCAATATCAAAGATCATTCCAAAATGAAGTAACCTTATCCATGCAATGGGGGATCAACCTAGTGATTAGATGGACTACATGTTTAGTATTTTCCTCCCCTGACAGGAGAGTAAAATCATCAAACCATGAGAAGAAATACATTTCAAGCATGTGGAATATTCTACACATCTTTGACTCCCATGTAAAGAGAGTGACTAATAATATGGTGTGGATATAGAATAAGTATGTATACTCAGTCTACAAGGGGTGTGAGCCCAGAATGTGACAACACCGCAAGGACTCCTAAAAACACCTAGATATACTCATCTCAAACACCATGTCTCGCATGTTTCTAACCTCATAGTTAGTGAAATGTTTTTTCTCGAGGTTTTAATGGTAAAAAAACTAGTATAACACACTACATGAGCTCAAACACCATATATGGAACTCATTTGATAGACACACTCCATTGGAAAAAACTCTCTAGGTCCAGCTCTAGTGCCCAACACCATAGGTCCTTCCATCACTAACCTACACCCTATGAAAGGATGTGAAAACCCATGTGGAGAGGCCCTCACTTCACTAATACTCATATTTTAGGGAGCACTACTCTATACTATGCACCGTGTGCATTCTGTATACTACGAGATAACACAGGGACCTGAACCTTGCAACTATAATGCTATAGAATGCATATTGTCACCTAACCAACCCATGAAACCTCTATCGCTCCTTTATGGACTGGCCTTAACATCAGTCTGTCAAGGGAGTACAAAATTATAACTAGTTATCATACTTAACTAGTGGATGTTCCTCATCCTAATAACAATACTCAACGGATGAGGGATTACTAACTTTAATAGAGGACCCTCTCTCCACTGCTAGTCAGAGAAGGGGGAGTACTAACTCGTAGGTGATGAATCACACCCTAGTTTTATAGGTGAGTAAAATTTTGTGGTTAGAGGACCAACAAACTATTTTTATAGGGGAGTACATGTAGACACCATAAAATGTGTTCCATGCACTTTTCCATAGAGTGAAGATATGATTATCACATAGACAAAAAATGTAAATTATGAGTGATGATGTATTCACCATAGAGGAAGAATATGAAGGCTTGATTTCTATGTGCCAAAATACTACTCCATACTGATGGATAAGTAGAATGATTACCCATCTAGGAGTAGGCAGTGGATTTACAAGATCGATGATGAAAAGGCATCGACATATTAAATATAATTTCCACGTTTTTTCCAAGAAAAAATGGTGTATTTACCATCTCAAGAAGTGTATATCTCTTCAAGACCTTTGATTTGACTGGACGCGGAGCCCAAACAGACTTAAAGATCCAATATTATGGCACTTGGAAGATGGATAAATTTCACGAAGGGATCTACGTGGAGGACCTATGCAGAAAATGAATTTTTACACCCCCTATGCGGAAGACCTATGCGGAGGACCTATGCAGACAACTTACATTCAACCAAGTCCCCTCTATTCCTATAAATAAGACCCTTGGGCTCCCCATTCCAGGACTGAAAAATTGAAGAGACTCTCTGAAGCTCCCATTGCGTAGCTCTTTCACTTAGATCCCTCAAATTATCTCAATTAGCTCTCTAAACCATGAGAGAAGAGATAATTAAATGAGATAAGCATTATTTGAATGTTTTTTTTACAAATTTTACATAGGTTGTGGTCCTCCTATGCAAAACACATTCTTCAGTCGTCTTTCATACCTGCACGTCATGCCTGCACGGTATACCTACTCGATTCATCAACACAGAATACCGAAACTGCATACATACTTGAGTGACCTATGTGAACAACTCAAGTACCTTTTTTAAAGCTATTCATGGCATGATATCTCCTTACATGGTTCCATTATCTAAAAGGGACTAAGTTGTAACCTCAAAAAAAACCTCATAACTTGTCAAACTTTTTGTAATGGCACATTAGAGTGTCTCCTATTTGCGTTTTTATTTCCACAGTTAGAGGTTTCCCACACTTGTTTCATAATGGGGTTAGGATTCATAAAGTGTCTGTGAGTTGGTATATCCACAGTCACATGGACCTTTCTCCCATAAAAAGTTGTGGGAAGTTCCCAGATTAGAGGAGGGTTGGGTCCTGACTTCTCATTTCTCAATGAGGTTACCCGGAACCTCATGTCTCAGGTAGGGAAGGTACAGTTCACACTTACATTTCCAAAAAAGAAAAGGAGAAGTCTCCCTTTCCAACCAGGAACAATTTTTTGGGCAGCCATCCTGGTGTAATCCCCTCACCTTCATCCCCACCTCCTTACATTGGACCCCTGTCCAATGTAAATAGAACAGAGGCATGTCTCATCACCTCACCGTCTTCCATGGTCAGCATTTCCTCTTCCATCAATGGAGGAGGAAAAATGTGAAGTGTCATTGTCGAATCTTTCACATCCTCTTATTTCTCACACCGAGAATGACTCACAAGGGCTTATAGATACGTGATGGTTACAACATGTTCACAAACACTAATTGGAATGAACTAAAAGAACTATGATTCCAACCATAACCAGGATACGTAGGAACCCATCTCATGGCTTGAGCTCATTGTACATCCTCCTCGGGAATTCAACCCAAATTCCCTTAATTTGGCCATCCTCTTCAGACATAAGCCAAAAATTAAACCCCCAATTCATCAATGCATCCTTTTCAAGAAGTTAGACCAAACTAATTTCCCTCAAAGTAATATACTCTCCTATGAGACTTATCATATTAAATGGGCTTTGATTCTCATCCATATGGGATATGTAGGAATCCTCCTTGAGGTTCAGACACAACACTTCAAATAAACCCTATTCTGCTTGGGATATATTCACAACATGGTATGATCTTACTTATAAACCCATATCCCTTCCAAGTTCCTTGGGATGATTCCGTATAGCTCCCACACTATGTTTTGACCAAGAAACTTTCGCTTATAGGTCTTTATCACATGACCTTAAAAGGTATGATGTGTCCTATTAAGCAGAACCAAACTAAAAGGGTTTGTATTCCTTTGACAGGGATATGTAGGTAGCCCATTTTATGGGCATGATCCCAAGATAAAAAAACCTTTATATCCCAAGATGACAATAAATACAAGAGTGCCCTACTGAGTGTCTTAAAACCAGTAGCATCACAATGATGTTTAAAAGAATCTCTAATCGATATATTATAGGATACCATCGATGGAAATCCTCGAATACATACAGATATTTCCACTAATGAAGAACCCTGAATGCATACTGATTATTATAAATTTTACACATGTTAATAAGTGATTGTAAATTACAGGGGATACATGTGATATACTTGGTTAAATAATAAGGATTAATGAAAATATCTTAAATTTATAAAGAGATGCCCGGAGTAGAAAATAAATCCCCCCAAAATGGTGTAATGAGTCTGACCTCCCATCCTCTTGGCCAATGAACATTCTTAAGTATCGTAAAGTTAAAAATTAATGAACTCTAGACTTTGAAAAGTAGGTCCCCTTTGGATAAATAACTTTTGAATGTTTTCAAAGCCATAAATAAATCCAATGGAAACTTCCTAGAAATAGTGATTCTTAAAACTAAAACACATGTTTCAAGGAACTACGAAACAAAAATGGTGAACCCAACTTGAATCCTTAACCAAGTTAATAAAGTTAGCCACCTATTTGGACCATATCTATTGATAAAGGTATGATAGAAAAAGTAATTAATCACTCATGTATCCACCTAAAAAGATGCTGTTTTAATAGATCATGTTGTTTTATTCACGTTTTCCACCAAACTCCCTTCAATCCAAAGAATGGCTTTCCACATAACAATATCTGTGAACTTTTCAACTGCTACTCAAGATGGATATCTATCTACAGGAAGGACGTCCTCACCAACCCAGTGTCTTCAACGTTTGGTCTCTAATGTACTGGTAATGGAATATCACTAGGACGGTACAATCCTATCTTTGGAGGCTTCTCGATAGGCCCTATAGGTCAACCAAAATCCTCAATCATCTGGCCAAAGATGACCAATGATTAAGAATAAAATGGTGCCAAACACCATCTCCAACCTTTTGGGGTTTTTATCCCCATAACTCAAAAATAAATCCCTCCCATACTACTGGGAGGTAGATCAAGAGGTCACTCAATGCCTCAATTCAAGAATGCATGAGTCCTTCTTGAGGACTCCCACCAGCAATCACCACCAGAAAAATATGGTAGTGTACCCCCAACTTGATGGGGGTGTTGCCTCTGGATGTTTGTACCATGACTCTCAGACTCAAGCACACAAGATGAACCACCAGGTACAATGTCTGGTTAATAGGGAGAAGGTTGTCACCACTGCCTCCTCCAGAGAAGTCCATCAATTTAACTTGATGGAAAACAAAAGCGGGTAAATACCTATGTCCGTCCTAATTTTCCTACTCAGAAGACTAGTCTAACAACAACCCACCAGTCCCACTAGATAAACCTGGTGGAGTACCATAAATTGACACATACACCTATTTAAAAGTTATTATCCAGTCAGTAGGCTCGTCTGACAATATTTAAAAAATCCCGCCAATCTAATGTGGTGGAAAATGGAAAACATGAACATACACATGTTTACAATCACCAATTCAGTTAGAAGTATCATTTTACAGTATTGAAGAAAGTATGTCTACCATACTTGATGGAAAATAGACAGAAGACACATACACCTTCCAATGTTCATCAAGCCTGCCAACAGTCTTGTTTGGTAGCACCCTGAGAAGTCAGTCGGAAAGCTCTGATGAAAAATTTGAGGCAGACCCAACTCTCTTCCCCCATGCTTGAGTGATTCCAATATCCATTGATAGGAACATGAGGATAAGAGCAAGCACATACACCTACTTTAGATACAGAATGAATGTATATTACTGTTCTGGCTGTTGAAGTCACCAAACACATTTTATCAATGGTGAAAGGGTAGACACATATCCCTTCCCATATTCTGGAAGAATTTCAGGATATTTAAACAACTACTTCAACAATATTAGGGAAACAGACACATAAATATATCCCCACACATGGGATGACACATCGACATGATATCCCGGAGCAGATACATACCTCTATTCCAGTCCATGAGGGTCATGGGGAATATTTACCCATATCATTTGTACAACTAGATCGGGGACATACACCCTTTCCAATTGAAGGTAATCAGTTTGTTCCCGTAACCACTCTAATGCAGGTACATGTACCTACCAATGATAACCACTTTTTCTAGAGAGTGGACCCAACTAAGTATAAGAGAACATTGAAGAAAATTTCTTGTGAATCTTTGTTGTAAAATCAAGAGTTAAGTTGCAATGTGGCCCCTCTTAATGCTGGAGTTCATGAAGCCCTTAGACATTTATCTATTGATTTTCAATATCTTATCCTCTCATTACCAAATTATGGGTGTTTCAGTTTTAATTCTAAAGTTCCTCATCAAAGACTTCATCATGAAGGCTTTATTTATGAATATTCGGTCAATCCAGAGTACCTATCTCCTGATGAGAGCCACGAAAACCCTCCATGTGTTCAGAATACCAAGGAGCAAGAAGATTTATCCCTTGTTTTAAACAACTACTTCAACAATATTAGTGGAACATACACATAAATCTATCCCCACACACGGGACGACACATTGGCAAGACATCCCAGAGCAGATACATACCTCTATTCTAGTCCATGAGGGTTATGGGGCATATTCCCCCATATCATATGGACAACTAAATTGGGAACATACACCCTTTCCAATAAAAGGTAATCGGATTGTTCCTGTAACCACTCCAAGGTAGGTACATATACCTACCAATGATAACCACTTTTCCAAGAAAGTTTCCCCTACTAAGTATAAGAGGACAACCAAGAAAATTTCTTGAGAAGCAATGTTGGAAAATCAAGAGTTAAGCTGCGATGTGGATCCTCTTAATGCTGGAGTTCTTGAAGCCCTTAGACATTTATCTATTGATTGTAAAGATCTTATCCTTTCATTACCAAATTATGGGTGTGGTAGTTTTAATTCTAAAGTTCTTTTTCAAATACTTCATCATGAAGGCTTTCTTCATGAATATTCAGTCAATCCAGAGTACCTATCTCTGGATGAGAGCCACAACAACCCTCCATGTGTCCAGAATATCAAAGAGTAAGAAGATTTATCCCTTGCTTTAATTCATCGTGGTTATTATCCCAATGATGGAAATCGTCGATAAAGTCCTATCTACAGTAGTATTTCACAATGTCAAGACAATTTCATAATTGAAAACGTAGTAATGAGAAATCCCTCCTATATTGAGGCACTTGAAAGCAAAAAGCCAATCATGTATGATTCCTTGTCATTTATGGGTGAAAAACTTTCTCAACCAGAAGACATCTTAATGGAACAGTCATTCTATGAACCTCCTCAAGGTCATTTATCTTCTAATATAGAGCATCCACTCTTGTCAGATCATGTGGAGAAACCACTTGTGAAAGATGATGAAGATGTGATAAACATGAGGAAACAATTAGATAAAGGAGAAATCCTAGTCATGTTCTGGAATTTGAAAAATTCTCAGTATAACATTCTAGAATTGATAACAAAAGATTGAATTCTTGACATTCACATCAACTTATAGAAAACTCTTCATCAATTGATAACCAAATTCTTACTATATGATGAATATTAAAATCATGTAAAGGTAATTGAAGGGTTACATCGCTAAATTGGCTTGGAATCTCTCTCCTTTTCCCAACATCCAAAGGTTGAAAAATAGCAGAGAACCCTTCATTGCACATGTCTCAATGCTCTAAAGAGGCTACGCAAGTTAATTTCTTATTCCCTATCTAATGTTCATATCAGAGGATGGGGTGCATATAGAGAATTGATTTTCACTGCACTCCAAAATCAGTAAAATATGAAAAAAGTAGTTTCATGCAATGTTATTTCCCATGGTCGACCAAAATCAATAGGTTTTTTATGTAATCAAATGTACGATCAAGAATAGTCCTCAACCAATTCTCATCAGAATCAGGCCCAAAGAAAAGACGTTATTGATCTAGTTTTACATTAAGAATCTGAGAATCTTGAATATGCATCCTGTTTAGAGGATGTTAGGTGTTAGAGGATGACAATGTCTGAAATAGCACAACAATCTTCTGAAACAGGTGATTTATGTGATTTTCAGATGATGCACCCAACTAATGTTTGAACCAAAATCCACAAAATCTGAAGAGTAGTTGCACGAATTTCATACATAGCAGTTCAGGAATCATCTAAGCTTGCAAAGATGGGGTCTCATTTAAGTCAATATTCAAATTCATTAAAAAAATGTTCAAAGATTTGAAGAAGATGAATAGGAATAGCCCCAGCCTGTAGGTATGGGGGCTTTTTCAAATCGACAATCCCCTCCTCAATGAAAGTCATTTTTCTCCCGATTAGGGAATACGCCACAAGAAAAGAGTACAACTGAACTCTCTAAGGATTCCCTTAAGGTTACTATCCTCCAAACAGTTCCTGGGAATTCTTTATATAGGAGATCAATTTATCGTGAAAGAAAAAAGGGAAACGATCTAGTAGATGCAATGACAAAATTCCATCAATTCATTATGAATCAGTGAATGTTACTAACACCATTGCAAAAAATACTCCAGAAAATAAGTCTCGTTCAGCGGAATTAGAGGATGAAGTTCTTTTCCTTAATAAAGTACACACCGAGGCAAATGAAGAAGGTGTATGTACCCGAAATATGAGGCTTACCAAGAATCTAGGTAGTCCTTCAAATGACCACCCCCCCTCTCTTAAAAGCATCTAACATGGGGAAAGGAAGGAGTAAGATTGCATCTCAACTTTCCACTATAGAGGTTCAATCTCTTTCACTTGAAGAGATATTTCCATAGTAAGAAGATGAAATAATGGAGTTGAAAAGACTCAACACAGAGTAACTTTGAAACAACATTTCTGCTAGACATATTTCTCAGGCAGGTCTTCAACTTTAAAATCCTATTGGAGATCCTCAACAAAGAGGATTTGTTGTAACTACAGATGTGGATAATGAATTGCCTCCATTGGATATACAACAAAGGCATGTATCAACACTTCCATTAGTGGTTTTACCAGTCATTGTACCAGCTCAAGCTCTAGTTGCTATACCTGCACAGGTTCCAGCTCTTTCGGATGTTCCCCAAATTCTTATGAAAAAAATTGAGGCATTAACGGCTCAAATGGAAGCTATGGAGGAACGATGTGTACGAGTTCAGTTGAAAAAAAAGCTGACCCTAAATGGGTGGATGCGATTCCTCCCCCACAAAATTTTCTAAATACCACATTCCCAATCTTTAATGGTTCGGGAGATCCGAAACAACACTTAACACGTTTTTTTCATGTTGTGATCCCATGATGGAATGTTCTCAATAATAAGAAGAAGTTAAGCTTAGTTGTTTTGTGCAGTCATTACAAGGACCATCTTTTATCTAGTATACAAGTTTGTAATCTCGATCAATTACTCGATGGGACGGTCTCCATTAGAAATTTCGTCTCTAATTCAGCTCAACGCTACCAAAGACAACAATTTTTTATCTTACAAATGGTAAACAAAAGGATAATGAAAGAGTTTCAGATTTCATTTCATGATGGAATGGATTGACATATACCTTTAGTCTAACACTCCCTCAGGAAGAATTTCTTCTAATCTGTGTGGAAAATTTTCCTGATGAATTATGCACACCATTGATCCCTATTGAATACACAAGTGGGTTTCGAGACCTTATTTCAATCGCTCAATATATAGAAGACTCCATTATACAATCTAAGGCTAAAACTCGTTTAATTCCATTAGCTCTGGGGAGGATGATAGGAAAATTATAAGTTTCTATAGTCACCCTCAAATAGGCACTTGTACCTGCTTCTACTTCAAGACCGTCATCATATTGAAGGTCTCCACTTCTTGAGCATCTGGAGAAATGACTGCCTCGTTAAGATTATCAAAGTGATCCATGGAATAAAAGTTTATGGAATTAAAGAATAATTTTTATTCTTTAAAAAATGATCATGTTCATGGATATTTCATATCAACCTTATAAAACAATTTTTTTCAGTTTCAATTTCCAAAAAATTCAAATAAAGATGGAGATGAAGATCTTTTTAATTGTTGTCTCTTTCCTTAGATGTTGGGACACACCATTCAAAAGTGTTTTGTTTTCAAATACCTTCTGCAAAAGATGGTAGAATCTGGACAAGTGAAATTGAATAGTTCATCCTCTCAAGTAGCATGTGTTACTACTACCAATCCAGAGGAAGAGGGAGAATGAAAAGAGGTTAAAAGTAAAAATGTGAAAAATATGATGATTGGATGATCAGGAAAACGATTAATCAGACATTTCTATTTTACGAACACAATTGAAACAACCAATTATGTCTATTTACTCTCCTTCCATAGAAAAACCAACTTCATCAAAAGGACATTACTCAAAGAAGAAATGTTATCCTAAGGACAAAGAATTGTTAGAAGAAGATGAGATCATGTCAAGGACAATGTTGTCCTTGACCCTGGAAGATTTTATGCCATCTGTTTCAAAAGCACATGCACCAACCCACCAAACGGTACAACCAGAATTAACCTATCATGAGTAATCTTCATCAGATGAAGAATTGATCTTTGGGTTTGTTAATTTTATCCATTTAATGGATCCTTATGCCAAATGTGATTCTAATTGAAGCAAACTAGAATTCTGTGTACCTTATTAGGGAACAAGAGGAAGGGGACATGTTCGAGGATACAGGGGAAGACGTGGGAATTCGAGAAACCACCATTTTAATTCTACCCCTTCTCGAACCATATATGTAGTAGAAACTCAAGGAAGATCCCTTCAGCGGGCTCAATAGGAACAAAGAGTTTCTTCCATGAAAGGTAGGTTTAGTTCTGAAAAAATTATTTTTGAAGACTGATTAGAAGCTACACCATCTTCTTCTCCGCAAATGAATATACCTAGTCTACCTAATTTACCCAATCCAGTAGTATTTCTTTCTTATGCTCTGACAAAGATTACATCTACAGTAGAAGCATCAACTTCCAAATCACCAGCAAAACCACATCATCATGTTGGGAAACACAAACCTTTAGACCAAAAGTATGATTTCTTGAAACAATTGGTCCAACTATCAGCAAAGTTATCAATTTTGGATTCTTTGAATCTGTCAAAAGATCTTCGAGAAGCACTCATTGAGGCTTTGTTAAGTCCACAAGAATTTAAAACCTAAGTTTCTACTGTTAAGGTTTATTGTATAGAGAATGATCATGAAGAATTTCATGTAATCATATCTTTTATGGTGGAATATGAAGATGATGTTGTGAACGGGCATATTAGACCTTGATATTTGTCTAGAAATATCAATGACATAGATATATGAGGAGACTTTATTGATAATTACTTTGGGGTAAACCTCATTCTCGTTCGTATACTTCATTGACTGGGTTTGAATGAATTTGATTTATCTCCTTCCACATTAATTTTTCAAGGATATAACATGAATGAACAAGAAAATCTGGGTGAGATTACACTCAGAACTCAGTTTGGAGATTTTTTTGTCTAATCCATATTTCATGGTTGTTCGTTAGGACACATCCCTCAATATTCTTCTAGGAATTCCTTGGTTTCATCAACATGCATCCATACCTTCGTCATACCCCCAATGTCTGAAATACTATTTCAGTGGTCAAATAGAAACATTTTATGGTGACAAGTCTGTATTAAAATCATGTGAATCTCAATAAATTAAGGTAGAGTTTTATCACACAAAAGGAATGAATTCCATGAAAAAGGAGATAACCAGATTTAATGCTCCAAATGGACTGGAAAAGATCCCCACAAATCCATTCATGCATTTGAGTATAGATTATGTGTTACCCATCAATCAAATTGAAAGTGTAAAACCAAACCTAAAGACTCATCCAGTAACTTCCATAATGTCTATTACGGCAATTGAGCTTGACAACATAGAAGAAATTGTCTATACACCAAGCAATGATGAAAGCCTAAATGGTGATATTTTCATCTCATCTTCTGAAGTACAACATGCCTATGCTTCATTAATAATAGTAGAAGATATAGTGGTAATGATAGAGAAAGATAAAGATGTCGATTCTCAATCCATCAATCCCTCTTTGTTACCACTAGATGACTCTTCGTCATCAGTAGGGTGAGATATGGTAGACTTTTAGGCAGGATATTCAAATACTAATTTCTCCACTAACACTAAAAGTATTTCCTCATCATCTATAATGAAAGTGGAAACAGAAGAGGTAATACATAATGAAGAATAAGAGGAAGATCTATGGGATACACCTCCGGTATTTGAAGAAGGTTCCTCCACCACCATGGATAAACTCAGAGAAATAAATCTGGGTACAGAAGAAGATCCACACCCCACTATAATTAGAGAGGCCATGACCTTTGAAGAAAAATAGGTGTATACATACTTTCTAAAGAAACATCGAGTTATATTTTCTAAGAATTATACAGGAATTCCATCTCTTAATCCTAATTTAGCCACCCATCATTTGTGTTTTCCAGAAGAACATTGTGGATTTAAGCAAGCAGCTAAGAAAACACAACCAACTCATGCCTCTAAAATTAAAGTTGAAGTTTATAATATTATAAAGTATAACTTTGTTAGGAAAGTTCAGTATCCCAAATGGATGGACAATATTGTTCTAGTAAAAAAAAGGGAAAATTAGAGTCTGGATTGATTTCATATATCTTAACAGGCATTGTCCTAAAGATGATTTTCCAGTCCATATTACCGAACTTTTAATTGATGAAACAACTAGATATAATGATCTTCCCATCATGGATGCATACTCTGGGTATGATCAAATTTGAATGGCCACAGAGGATACTGAATCTATAGCTTTAGATCCCCTCAAGGTGTGTTTTACTATTTGGTAGTACCCTTTGTCTTAAAGAATATAGGTGCAACATACCAATGTGCCATCCACCATATCTTCAATCCCTTATTAGGATTTTTTATTGAAATTTATGTGGATGATTTGGTGGCCAAATCCAGAGAACATTCCAATCACTTGGTTGATTTGGAAACCATATTCAAAAAACTTCAGAAACATAGTTTGAAGTTGAACCACTTGAAATGTGCTTTTAGGGAAACCACTAGAAAATTCCTTAGCTTCTTTGTATGCCATCATGGTATCAATATTGATCCTGAGAAAACAAAATCAATCCTTGGTATGTCTCCTCCTCGAAATTTGAATGAATTAAGAGGACTCCAAGGAAACCTGACCTATATTCAGTGCTTTATCGATAATTTGGTAGGTAAATGTTTACCCTTCACCAGATTGATGAATAAGAGATTCACCTACCAATGGACTAAGGATTACAAGAATCAATTATTACCCTCAAGAAATATCTATTGATTCCACCAGTATTAATGAAACTTGTTGAAGGAAAAACACATATTCTCTATGTTACATATTTAAAGTGATCACTAGTTTCCTTCCTCACCCAAAAGAATGATGCTGGGAATGAAAAAAACCTTTACTATTTTAGTCGAACTATGATTGATGCGGAAACTCAATATTCAAGTATTAAAAAGTGATCCCTGGAATTAATCTTTTCTGTTAAAAAATTGAGGCACTACTTGCAACATAATGGGTCTAATTGGTGTCCCGTAATAATCCACTCAAATTTATCCTCAGTCTTCCTATGCTTACATGACGTCTAGTAGGGTGGGCGGTTATTTTTCAACAATTCGATATCCAGTTTTACCTCAAAAGGCAATAAAAGGCCATGATCTGGCCGAATTCCTTGCTAAGCATCCATCTGCAGAAGATACATCATTTAATACTAACCATCCTGATGAATATATCATCCCTTTTCAAAATAATTCAAAAACATGGGAAATGTATTTTGACGGTTCTTCCTGAAGTCCAATAGGAAAGAAAAGGGAAAACCCTAAACTCAACAAGGATGGATTAGGAATTGTCCTTATTTCCCTCAGAAAAGGCAGTATTTACTTATTCATTCATGTTCTTAGAAGGTGGTGCCAAATATGAAGCATAATATCAAGCTCTCATCATATGTTTGGAATTTTCCCTTCCGGTAAAAATGGATCATTTAAAGGTAAACGGTGATTCAGAGTTGTTAATCAAACAATTAATGAGGAATATTATATCAGAAAATATGAATTAATTCCTTTGTGTGATTACGTTAGAGGGTTAACAGATAAATTTCCCTCATATTCGACATTTTCTTATATCCAGTGATCACAAAATGCTAAATAAGATGCATTGGGTAACACAACTACAGCCTTGGACGATCTAAATTGGGATGCGATTGTTATCAGCATAACCCATCACCGTGTGGTCTCACCTATTGTTCAAACCAGAATGATAAAAATTAATGAAATTTTCCCTATTTCTGAACCATATGGCCACACCATGGGATGAAGAAAATCCATCGTGGAATATCTCAATAATGGGGTACTTCCACCAGATAGGGCTAAGAAGGAACACATTCAGTGACGAGCAGTAAATTTTACTCTTTTTGATATTCCATACCACTTAAAGACCCTTTACAAGTGAGGTTTTGATATAAATATCTTCAGATGTATTGATGGAGAAGATACTACAACTGTCATGAAAGAAGTAAATTCAGAAGCTTGTGGTGCCCACTAGTTTGGGCATAGACTCTCTGATCAGATCTGAAGGCTTGGATACTTTTTGCCTTCAATGACAGTGGATTGTACAGATTTAACTAAAAAATTTCATCCTTTCCATGTGCATTCCAACATCATTCAATAACCCCCAGAGTTGCTACATACAGATAAATACTCTTGGTCATTTTCCCCTTGGGGAATGGATGTAGTAGGGCCTTATCCTCCATCTATGAATAAGTAGTTCAATTATATTCTCATTACTACTGACTTCTTCTCTAAATGGGATGAGGCAATACCTCTCAAAACGTCAGTGCTAAAAGAATTGTTAGTTTTTTCAATACTAATATCATCACCAAATATGGAATCCCTCATACTATTTTGATAGACAATGGCACCAATTTTTGTTTTTCTAAAGTAAAATTTGCATTCAGAACATAATATCATGTCCAACCATTCATTTCGCTATCATACAATGACCAATGGATAGATAGAGGCCTTCAATAAGAACCTGTCAAATATAATATAGAAGAATGTGGATAAAGATAACAAATCATGGCCTGATAAAGATTTGAATTCTTTGTGTGCTTATTAGACAACTACCCATACTGCTACCCAAGAATCTCTTTATTCATTGGTTTATGGAACTGAAGCAGTTTTTCAAATTGAAATACAATTTCCTTCACATAGAGTTGCAATCTGTGATCATTTGTCGACAGATGAAAGATCTTAGAAACGGTTCGATGAGTTGGAAAGATTAGATGAGAAAATATTACATACATTCTAACATTTATAAGTATATCAGAACAGAATAGAATGATCTTTTAATAAGAGTGTTCTCTTTCATTCATTCCATCAAAGAGAATTGGTTTTAGTCCTCAGGACTCCAATGATACCAGGGAAAAAACCTCCTAAACTTGAACCAAAGTGAGAAGGACCATATTCCATACATAATTTCTATTCAAATGGAGCCTATTTATTAATCTCAATGGATAGAGATCTTATCAAAACTCCAACCAGTGTGTGTTTTTAAAAAAAATATTTTTTTAGTTTTGTAGAAATAGTCCTCACTACATGACATTAAACTTCATTGTACCGCATAATTGCTGCAAGACATAAAACTAAACAACCCTCATTTTCTAGTTACAAGACATTAAACTACATAACAACCATAAGTGTCCATGCTGTATGATGGAAAAATACATTTGTCACATGATGTTAAACTGCATGACATCATTTCTAAGACTAACGTCCTCTCTATTTGACGTTAGAGGCTTCCATAAACAAACATCATTGACATCATCACTACTCCTTAGTAGTGAATGAGTCTATCTCTCTCCTATTTCTGAGTCAGATATGTATAGATACCATGTTTAATGAACTACATACGACTTGATTCTCATTTTCAATGAGATATGTAGAGATGCCTAAATCTCCAATTTTGGGCCCAACAACAATCACAAAATTTTATTTTCTTCTTTTATTCTTTTGTATATAAATCAGATCTATATAGATTGTTTCCTTAAGATAAATTATTTTGTCCTTATACCATTTTATGTCTTAATATTTACAGTTCTCTCAGATCGTGTCAAAATCCCCCATTTTTCTTGTCAAACTTCTTTAGCATGAGGAATGATTGTTTAAAGAACTACGTATGGTGTGATTCTCATATATTTTTAGATACATAGATATACCTAGATCTCCAGTCTTAAGCCCAACCGCGATAAAAAACAACCATTTATTTCATTTATATGAATGAAATCTGAATAAAGAATGTTTTAAAAAATATATATGACTTGATTCTTTCCCCTGCAAGACATATAATGACACTTCGGTTTTATCCCTTAATCCAGTTACAATATGTCTTTCCTTTCACATCGATTCATTATCATCCTTACCATATGAAGTTAAACTGTATAGAAATATGACACCCCCATTCTTCATTGGTGTCACCTTTGTATTATAAAAGAGACCCTTACTACTCCTTGTTTCACACACCAAGCATAGCTCAAGTGATCTTAGGAATTGGATAAGGTGCTTATTTTTATAAGTAAGGTATTTCAATTCCTTATGGGGGTGAAAATGTCCTCACTACATCACTTAAAAATGCATAGTAATATTTCCTCATTGCATGACTTAAAACATCATATCACCATATTAATTCAGAAGAAACAAAGAAAGTATCCATTTTACATATGAGTCGGTTCTATGTAAAGGATGTCAAACTCATGGACAATAATGGTTCAAATATTTCTCATATGCATTAAACATAAACCAATTCCATATTTCATACTCTTAATTTCTAATACTTTTCATATCTTCATAATATTTCTTACAGTTTCTGGTGAAAGAGTTTCTAATACCTGAGAACCCTTTTTCATGACTATGCAGCACATGCCCTGAGGTGGCCTTATATAAGTTTCCTATATAACATGCATGTCAGCAAAAAGATGCTACTATTTGACTATATAGCATATTCCCTAGTTGGCCCTATATAATACAACCCCCATAATGGGATTGTCAAATAATGGTAACTTCATTCCTGGTTATAGTATATTTGTCCCCTTTAATCTTTGAAGAATGTATACAAGAATCTATATTTTAAAATAGTCATTCATGTATATTTGTACCATTATCATTCTCACAATCTGAAAGTCTTCAATACCATAGTTTACATATCTCCTTCAACATGTATTCGATGCACTATGAAAAAACCTTGAAATCACTTGGACACATAATATATATATTGTTTCCATTTTATGGTCCTAGCTATATGACCTAAAACTACAAGCACCATACTTCTTACATTTTGGGTCAGACCATCATAAAAGTCCTATTCCTATGATTCTTTGGACATCTTGGGTGGAAATACCGTTTCTATATTCACGTACCTTTATCCATAAACCAAACTCTATTCTTTATAATATCTGAATCTCCATAAACATTATTCACATTTTAGAAATAGAACGTCAAACATGTGAGAGCTCTTTTGTCTAACTATGGATCACGTTCCCTTAGGTGGCCTGGTATAAGTTGCCTATATAATAGGACTATCAGTAAAAATATGCCACTATTTGGCTATGTGGCATATTCCACAGTTGTCCCTTCATAATACATCCCCTAACGGGTCTGTAAAATAATTGTAACTTTGTTCTTGGAAAAGACTTCCTCTAATGCTTTTAGCCCTTTTCCTCATAACATTCCTCGGTTCTAGAAATTCCAAAATCGTAGTTTAAAATTTTCCCTTCCATACCGGAATATGAAAGTATATTTCAAAACTAATTATCAAGAAATTGGGATATTTTCATACCTTTGGTTAGAGCTAAAGACCTTAAATTAAATCCAATCAATGCCATCACTGCATGACTTAAAATTTCATAGTATAATGTCCTCACGGCATGAATTAAAATTTCATAGTACAATGTCCTCATTGCATGACTTAAAACTGCACTGTACAATGTCCTCACTAATTGAATTAAAATGACATAATATAATGTCCTCACTATATGACTTAAAACTGCACAGTACAACATCTTCACTTAATGACTAAAAACTACATAGTATGGTATCATAAATTCCCCCTTTCTAATAAATTTTAAGCATTAATCATACAACAAATGTGTATAGAAAGGGTTTTCCTAGACCTAACTTTTTTGGTCTAAATAGCCCTTTTTCATTCTTAAAATTTCATTCCTTGGAAAAAACACTCACTGTGGTCTTGAGTTACCCAAATCTTATTTTCCCCAATCTATCAACAACAAAATGTTAAACTTAAGAGAACTTTTTTTCCTAACCATGCAGCGCGTGCCCTTAGGTGGCCTTTCATAAGTCACCTACATAACAGATGTATCAGTCAAAAGATGCTACTATTTGGATATGCAATATATGCCCTAGTTGGACCTACATAATACTACTCCAATAATGGGGTTTTCAAATAATGGTAATTTCGTTCCAAGAAAATACACCCCTTATGTTGATACAAGTTTTAAATTTGGTGACCATAAATGTCATGGCTCAATATTCCCCTTGGAAATATTTAAAGAATATTAAATCAATTTTTAGCCACAGTATTTTGTTTGGAATCTAATTAAATGAATATGGTCAAAGTTATTTGACCCTAAATATTATCCCATTATAGTCCAACATGCATGACTCTAAACTAACAAACAACAAAATACATTGTACTCATTAGATTGAGAACTCGCAAAGGGAACTCTAGAAAAAATTCGAGTCTCAACTCACTAAACGTACATTTTTGTATAGTTTAGGTAATATTGAAAAATGAAATTCAAAAGACACAATGTATGTAGGGTTTTCTATATGACCCTATAAATAGTCAATCTATGGCCGCTAAGACCTATGGCTTGGAAAAAAATTGAGCATCCTTCCAAACTTGATTTAACTCCCAATCTTACCAAATGATGTTGGAATGCATCAAAGTGCCCTACATTCACCTTAGAACAAGTTTCTTTTCATTCCAAACGAATCAAATTCTAAGGGGGGCTTTTGTAGACACCATAAAATTTGTTCCATGATCTTTTTCATATAGTGAAGATATGATTATCTCATAGGAAAAAAATGTCAATTATGAGCGATGATGTTTTCAATGTAAAGGAAGAAGATGCATGCCTGATTTCTATGTGCCAAAATACTACTCTATACTGAAGGATAAGTGGAATTATTCCCCATCCAGGAGTAGGCAGTGGATTCTCAAGATTGATGATGAAATCACGTCGATGCATTAAATATAATTTCTGAGTTTCTTCTATGAAAACATGGGGTATTTACCATCTCAAAAAGTGTATATCTCTTCACGACCATTGATTTGACTAGTCAAGGAGCCCATACAAACTTATGGATCAAAATTCATGGCACATGGAAGAGGGATAAATTTTATGAACATATCAACATGAAGGAACAACGCAGAAGACCTACGTGGAGGACATACACGGAAAATGAATTTTTACACCCCTATGTGGATGACTTACGTGGAGGACCTACGCAGACAAATAACCATCGAACAAGTCCCCTCTATACCTATAAATAGGACCCTTGGGCTCCCCATTTCTGGACTACAAAATTGAAGAGACTCTATGAAGCTCCCATTGCATAGCTCTTTCTCTTAGATCCCTCAAATTGTCTCAAGTAGCTCTCTAAACTATGGGAGAAGAGATAATTAAATAAGATAAGCATTTTTTGAAAGTCTTTTTACAAATTTTACATAGGATTTGTTCCTATTATTTAAAACACATTCTTCCATCATCATTCATACCAGGGCATCACACCTGCATGGTATACCTACGTGATACATCAACGCAGAATACTTATGCGAGTGACCTATGAGACCAACTCAAGTACCCTTTTTAATGATATTCATGGTAGGTTATCTCCTTATTTGGTTCTATTATCATAGAGGGACTAAGTTGAAACCTCCACAAAAACCTCCTGACCTGTCAAACCTTTGGGAAAGGCACATTAGTGTGCCTTCTATTTGGGTTTGTATTTCCACAGTCATAGGTTTCCCACATTAGTTTCACAATGGGTTTAGGATTCATAAAGTGTCTGTGAGTATGTATATCCATAGTCACATGGAACTTTCATCTAGAAACAGTGGTGGTAAGTTCCCAGTTTGGAGGAGGGTTGGGTTATGGCCTCTCCTTTCTCAAAGAGGTGACCTGAAACCTCAGGTCTCTGGTAGGGAAGGTACAGTTCAAACATACTTTTCTGTGCAAGAAAATCAGAAGTCACCCTTTCCTACCTAGATTAATTTTAGGGTATCCATCCTGGTGTAAGCCCCTCACCTTCATCCCTTATTCCTTACATTGTACCCTTTTGTAATGTAAATAGAACAGAGGGAAGGCTCATCGCCTCACCCTCTTCTATGGTCGACACGCCCTCTTCCATTAGTGGAGGAGGAAATGTGTGAAGTTTCATTGTTGAATCTTTCACATCCTATTGTTTCTCACACCGAGCATGACTCATGTGGCCTTAGAGATACGTGATGGTCACAAACTATTCACAAACACTCATTGGAAGGAACTATGAGAATTCTGATTCCCACCATAACCAGGATACATAGGAAGCTATCTCAAGGCCCGAGCTCATTGGACATCCTCCTCAAGAATCCAATTCTAATTCCATTAATCCAGGCATCCAACTCGGGAAAAAGACCTAAATTAAACCCCCAATTCATCAAGGCATCCTTTTCATGAAGTAAGCTCCAACTCATTTCCCTCAAAGGACTATACTCTCATATGAGACTTATTTAACTATTTGGGCTTTGATTTCTATCCATATGGGATATGTAGAATTCCTCCTTGAGGTTCAAACCCAACACTTCAAATAAACCTTATTCTACTTGGTCTATATTCCCAATAGGGTCTGATATTACTTGGAATCCCATATCCATTCCATGTTCCTTGGCCTGCTTGAGCATAAGTCATACACTAAGTTATGACCAATCACCTTTCACTTAGAGGTCCTTATCACATGACCTTAAAAGGTATGATGTGTCCTATTATGTGGCACTGAACAATGAGAATTTTGATTCCTTTCACAAGGATATGTAGGTAGAAAATTTTACAGGCATTATCCCAAGGTCAAAACAAAACTTCATCTCCTTGGATGATAATAAATTCTGGAGTTCCCCACCGAGTGTCTTAAATACTAGTATCATCACAAAAATGATTAAAAGAATATCTATTCATTATATTAGAGGATACCATTTATCGAAATCCTCGAATATATGCAGATATTTCCATTAATGAAGAACCTTTAATGCATACTGATGATTCAAAATTTTACACATGTAAATAAGTGATTGTAAATTACAAGGGATACTTATGTTATAATTGGTGAATTAATAAAGATTCATGATACTATCTTAAATTTACAAAGAGAGTCCTAGAGTAGCAATAATTCCCCCCCAATGGGTGTGATGAGTCCGACCTCCCATCCTCTCGACCAATGAATGTTCTTAAGTATCGTAAAGTTCAAACTTAATGAATACTTGACCTTGGACAGTAGGTCCCCTTTGGATAAATAACTATTGGAAGTTTCCAGTTCCATAAATCAATCCAATGGAAACTGCCTTGAAATAGTGATTCTTAAAATTAGAACACATGTTTCAAAGAACTACAAAACAATACTACTATACCATCTCAATTACTATGGGGACTACACCCTAGAAGAACAAGGTAGAATCAACCCTTAGCTAGAGGATCTGCTCCCTGGTATAATAGGGGAGTACCAACTCTTCCATAACAACATGTATAAAGGACCCTCACCCTAGAATGAAAAGGGACTTCAAACTCTGAGGATAGAGGAACTGCACCCTAACATGATAGGGAAAAATCCTATATATATATATATATATCATGTCTATAGGACCCTCACCGTAAATTTATAGTAGAGTAACAACTCTCTTGATAGAGGATCCTCTCCTTGGTCCAAAAGGGGAGTAAATACTCTATTTGGCCAATGAGTATGGAGGGCTTGCACCCTAACATGGAAATGGAGAACCATCTCCAACTACTTGAATGGTACAAGGATCACGTCTTCTAATCTATCAGGGGAGTACTAATAGAAGAAAAACTACCCAAAGGTATAAAACTCGCACCCACAACATGGGGAGTCCCATCTCTACCAAAGTAGTGAGTTAAGGGAAACATGTTCCCTAATTCCATAGGGGTGTAATAGTCCAAACAATGCACTTTATGAGCCACACAAATATACAATATTGGTCAAGCTTCACTAAAAGGGAAAAAATTCATATAACACCTCATATCGCAATATTTCCATGGGTAGGGAACCCACACCCGATTCCAAAGGAGTGCACCACTCTACTGGCTTATAGAGTCCATGATACCGATATCCTATGGTGATAGGGAAGGATACCAACACCTACATCAACCAAGTGATCCACCCTGGTCACTACCCAAGGTTATGTGTTTCAATACAAGAAACTTTCTGGGAACATGCCACACCATATTCCTTACACTGAAACAGAGGCCACCAACATGTTCTATGTGGAAATATTCTTAGGATATGCTATTCAAAATCCGAAATTTGAGTCCTAGAGAAGAAGATGGGTAAATGGGAAAATCTAAAAGGAGTATACAATGTGCACTATGGTCCACATGGTGGGTTAAATTAACCAATAACTTATCAAATTATTCTATTTACATGGCTCAACCAGCGGAGTTCCTTACACACGCTACATACCACACTACATTGTGTATTTAAGATAAATGGACCCTAGGGAAATTTGTTTGTTTATACCTATGTTCGGTATCCTATGTCTATGTACACTTGTCATGTAGTTTTACATGACCATGGACTATCATATGGCCACCCTAACCATATCCATTAGCCACATAGTTTAGGTTCACTACACAACATGTAACCCCGATACATGGCATGTAATCCCAAAAACTCATCTTCCCTAGACAGGAAGAGCTAAATGGTGTATCTCAAAAGACTACATGCTGTGTAATCGGTAATTTCAAATCGGAAATGCCATCAAAAAATGCATGATTCACCTCAGTTTACCTCAAAACCAACATATTGTCCTATAAGTGGTCACTAGCAATTGTAATAGGGCTCGAAAACAATAAAAAATTATAATGAAGTGGATTAATACCAAAACTCAAAATTGCCTACCTCAAGGGTAAAATTTCGATGCTTTGGGTGTTGAACGAAGCCCAGGTCATACAGATCCTTGATCTGATGACGATTGGTGCCAAAAACAGAGATCAGCAACACCTTAATGCATCAATTTGGCTCTGTTTTTGTCTTTCAACAAATGGAAGATGAGGGGAGCTTTTCCTTTGTTTATTGTGAACCCAACATGTGGGGGAGGTGGAATTAGGTTATATTTTATTAATTAAATTTTTATTTATGTAATAATACCTCCAAAAAATGCCCCACCATCCTACAACTAACTGAAAATATTGGGGAGAACAACATTATGTTGAGCCTAGGTAATGAGAACATTGTGAAATCAACTACAGCCTTAGAATTACGATTTGAGACATAGATATAGAGTTATTCACATTTCAATATAATTTTTACGCATGTAAAAAAATATATTTAATATTAGTAAATTCACCATGAAGAGGATATCTAAGACCCAAAATCCCTTGCTGACTTAGAGAATGGCTTTAGAAATATTCTTAGAAATATTCCAATGTCTTATAGTTCAAACATGAGTCATTAAATTCTACCCACCTGTAAAGCTCTCCTTCCAAGAAAATAATAATACATGGCCTGATGGAAGAAAATTATCTCTCCACTAGAAATCCCACGCAAGCAAGCTCACCAAGGGTTGTTTTGATGCTTCTAAGAACACACTCAGGGGAACCACCAAAGAAAAACCACACTTACATAGAGATCTAAATAGGTAAACATCATGAAATAAGTGGCACGTGTCTCCTCAATTTCAACATGTGGAAAGGAACCAATCACTATGGTCTATTATTTATCATAGGGTCTATGGATACTCCACCTCACTAACCTAATGCAGTTATTAACATAACCCATAAATTAACATCCACACCTAGATGAACTAAATGAAAACTTCCTAAAGCATCATGATAAAATAGGGCTTCCCAATAGTAATCATTGGGTCTTACCAAGACCTTATTCTGTGAACCTCTAACTATAACATAGCTCCCCAAAACTAAAACATTACCACACCCACTAGTGGAATCCCAACGGAGTATGGATGGTATGTAACCAATCCACACTTAAGAGACATTGTAAGGTCTAACTCTACCACTAAAATAGTTCTATGTAAGGTACCCTATACACTAAGGCTTCCATGAAAAAATGGGTCGAGTAGAGAAAGTCCATTGGCAATGCTAGTACATTCTCAAACACTCCATCACTCAACCACACCCTAAAAATAAAAGTCTATGTAAGTAATCTAACAGACCAAGATACTGTCCAATTTGGGTGGCACTAACTCTCCTGTATGGTTTTGATTGAGTCATAAAAATGAATATCCTTGGGAAAATCATTCCTTTTCCTCATGAGTCCAAATCTACACCGAACCGCACAACATCCTAATTGATCATCTCACTTAGAAATAATTAGGCGCACAAGAGTACTGATGAACAACAAAGGTCATCCCAAAATCTCACACTAGGTCTTACAAAGCTCCCTGTCCACAAAAATCCAACATGCCACCAGTCCCCAAACACACAAGTCAGAGAGACTCTCTCACCAAACCTTGATACTATCTACTTTTAGTGGAATAGAATCACCTGCAAGTTTTTTACAAATGGAAAAAACGTGCACATTGGTGGGGGATGTACCCCTCCTCCTCATGAATTCTAAGATATGTTTTGAAACACATTCACATGGTTCTACCAACTCCCTGAGTCACCTTGGTTAAATCCTCTATCATGAAGCACAACAAAAATATTACCTCATAACAGTGTCTAATAATTCATACTACAGAAAGTAGAAAGGACATATAGAATACCTCTATTCATCTTTATAGCTTATGTATCAAAGGTCTTTAGATGTTGTATCTATTCCAACCCACATCCTATAGCTCCATGAGACTGGTGTGGTCCACCGAGGGGTGGTGGTGGAAATACCTCGAACTATTTACCACCAATTACTTCTCCATCATATTCTCGACCTTGTTCACCATATTTTTGAACTCCATAATCCAAATAAAGACTTTACTAAGGTGTCCCATCGACCTACTCCCTCTTAGTAGCAGAGAGGGTCATACAATTTCTAGCAATATTTTCTCGGTTTTCTCAAGCATAACACCACCTCTCATGTGGCTCACATGATCCCTAATGAGGCTCATGTGGCACATGCATAGAAGCCTAAGTCTAACAATGGGTATGCCTACTACATTAGGATCCTCTCATCTACCATATGTAAACGTTTGTAGACACCTCAACCTCATGACCACCACTATGGGCCACATATGCCTGTCCCTTAGCTATTTATCTCTTTACGACCAGATATTACTGCAGTACCCCCAAATAATTGGGAAGGAAGAAGGAAACCACACCTGATCTAATGTCTCCATAGAGGCCCTATTAAAAGGTTTGAGATCTGAAAAATGTTTCTTGAACCATATCTATGGAGTAATATGATGGTTCTATGATCCTCTACAAGTACTCCTCTACAATCATGCTACCATATCAAAGTTACAGAAGCTTCTGGATATGCACTGATATCAACATGGATGGGTAAAACACTTCTCGGAATACTCGCCCAATCTCTAACAAAGTGAGAGTCACCTCATCATGGAATTGTGTCACTAAACTCTATAATCTCCTAACCAAACCCTGAATAAGACTCGATTCTAAGACCACAATTTGATCTGGAGGTGTCTTCACTAGGCAGAGAGCGGACATGACTGTTTCAAGCCAGTTATCCCCACCTGAGGGGCTGGATCACCTCGATACCATAGAATTCACTACCTATGGAACTCAAGCAGCTCATTAAGCCTTCAAACTCCCTTGGATTTATCTTATGACACAACCAGCTACTCAATGGGTGGTGGATCAATTGGAGGACCACCCCGAGGTACCACCTTAGAACCATTTCCCGGCACTGAAGCCTCATCATAGGGAGGATCATTGCCACAATACCACCATGAAACCCTGTTTGGATTTCTACATGATGGAAATTGAACATAGAATCATGATTCACCATGGTTAAGATTATATTTGGGGATTGGACTCAAAAAGGACAATGGATTACCAAAACCCATCCATTTACGATGCATGTACCATTATTTATGTAACAACCAAAGAGTTGGAGAACATTTTTTTTTTCAAAAATATAAATTTTCTTGATGTCAAGAATTGAACGCTACACTAATTCAAACGTTCATTATACTGTACAGAAAAGTTTTTTTCATTACACTCAAAACTGACTTGGTTTTCATTACACACAACACTGAGATTCTATAAAATATCATTGTATTTTTAAAATTATTTAAATGAGATTGTTATAACAATTTCATTGAAAATTGTTATATAAATAATAAAAAATAATTTCTAAATATTATTTATAATATTTTTATATAAATGAAAAATTTTTATACTAAAACACTTAATATTGGTAAAGTCATTATATGTTTGAAAATACTAATTTCTCAAATTAACTACTTTTATGTCCTTTTATGAAAAATAATAAAATAAATTTTAAAATGTTTTAGGAATTTAATTTGACAAAATGAAATTATTTTTTTAATTCAACATTTTAAAATTAACTTCGTGTGAATTTTAGGGATTTTTCTGAGAAACATTGTGTTTTGGATGAATAGAGAAAAATACTGAATTTTGATTCAAAACAGCTTTTTCTTCTAATTTATTTATATATTTAAAATATATCAATTATGAATTTATTAATACAATTTATATAATTGGAATCATTTTTAGATTTAATTTTAGATATAAAATGTTAATTAACTTTTCAATATTCTCATATTAAAAACTTGCTATCTCACCTGGTCTACTGGATTAGCATTAAACTTAATTTTTCTACTTATATGAGTTGAATTTAAAATAATGGTCATAAATGGTTGTAATACATATAATATTCATAGTATAATAATATGATCATATTTTCCCCAAAATCATTAGTGAAGGTGATTTAAATTAGTTATAGCGATGATGGAAAAATTAAGCTTAACAAGGAACTAAATCTTAAACTTAAGTGTCACGATGACCTATCCACAAGTAAAACACCAATTTAATGGACATTTTTTGGACGTAAACCATCCATTAGGGATTTTTGAATTATTTTTAAAACACTTTTTAGTTAAAAACATGGGTACACCTATCTTATTTTAGAAAATATTAAGTATGTCCCCTCCCTCCCTTATAAAAGGCCACCACCTCTCACACTTCTTCACAGCTCTCAATCCGCTTCTGTTCAGACACGTTATACCAAATTAACTTCCCAAAATCTCTCATTTACTCCTTGAAGCCTCCCTTTGGGATTAAATCCCTCCAAGGAAGACCTTTGGTGAAAACCAAAAGGATTTACCCAAAGAATATGTAACATCCTTCCCCAAGCTCCATTCCTTTATAATCTTTCCCCAACACCTCAATTATTTATATTTAATTCTCATATAATAACAACAGTGTCATTAATTTACTTATATGGTTATATTCTACTTTTTACACCTGTAGTGAAACACACATTGATATAATGGGTGATGAACTTATCATTATTGTGAAAGGTGAACTACTGCCTTATAAAACGATGTTGTTCATTTTACATTTACCACCTCTCATGGATAGAAATTATGATGGAAAATCCATTTTTATATGATATATATGATATTTATGAGGTATTTATTCTTATTTATTTATTATATAAATACTACCATCATGATTTCCATTTTTTGAAAATATGATACCTTTGTTTGGGGAAGTGTAGACCACCACCTTCTCAAAGTGATGTGATTCGTTCAAACTTTACATGGAATGTATAATGGAAGGGTTTAGTGAATTTATATTATATATATGAAATATTAATCCAACTAGAATTATATTATATTTTTATATATATTTATTTAATTTTATTTATTCCTTTCAATATGACAATAAAAGAGAAGTAGTGTTCATGTGTACGTAAGACCTACCATCTCTATGACTAATGTATTTTGTTTAGTATTTATATCTTTTATAAATTACTATAAATATTTATATAATTAATATCTATGATATATAAATAATTTATAATATTGTGTAAATAATTTAATCATGATCATAGTAAGAGGATCAAGAATAAAAAGTCAAAACATGAATGGCAAACTAAACAGTTATTACCTGAAACATTAATTTTACATGGAATTGTTAATAAATGGGTAATATAAATTCATAAGAGCCTAATATATGGTATTATAGTTAAGAATATGGTTTTTTGGTAGATTTATAATAAACTTCTATTTATTACAATGGAGGTTTGACTATGTACTATGAAAGTCAATACCTAAGGTAAGTGAATTTCACATATCCTTTTATTTTCATGACATACATGCCAAATTAACAACTAGATTATTTTGTGTGGTCTATATAATTATATATGACATGTTATATCATTAATTTAATTTATTTCATGAAATTAAAAATATTTAATTGAATTTATTATTTCATGGGGACCGTGATTCCAATGTTTGACATGTAGTAGTGGTTTTCTCATCTCACTTTTTATTTTTCATCAGAAACAAGCCATGTTCCCCACATATTTCATATATGGGGTCTATTTATTATCTATGGATGTATTAAATTATTCATATACATAAATTTATGGGAATTCACTTATCCATTTTAAGATCTTTAATTCATGGGGAGTATGTTTCAAAAGTTACTAAATTGGTAAAGTAAATATCACTTTATTTTCCTTCATTAAGACACATGACATGTTATGAACCTATATTATTTGACAAGGTGTATATTATATAATTTTACATTTTTTACCATGAATATATTTAATTTAATGATATTTATAGCTTCATGTAATGTCATTATTTCCATTGTATTATGATTCAAGGTTACCAACATTGTAACCGTTTGTTCATATGATCTCATCATTTATCGAGATTGTTTATTATTATGCTTCCATTAATGAAATATTATGATCCATATCTCATGAAATATCATCAATTTTATTCTCCCCTATTTAATCGTGATATATTATTTTATTGGTACCTTTTTTCACTATTTGTTATATAAGATGATTAAGAATGCGTTTTTAAGAAATTTTTTCTTTAACTCTTTCTTCAGTAAGAAATCTGTGTTCTTTCAGAACCTTGTTTTCCAAAAAAATTCAAGATTTATTTATATGTTTTAAAATATTTTCGAATAAATTTTTTTCAAAACAATTCCTCTTTTTCGTAATAAATTATCAAATCATTTTAAATGAAAATATTTTTCAAAAGTTTTTATGTTTTAAAAAACATTTTTCAAAGAAGTATATTTTCCTTAGGATGTTTTTTAGAAGATATTTCAAAATTATTTTCAATATAATATAACATAATTTGTTATAGTTTACGATTTAATCAGTTTATTACCCAAGGATATAATTCCTATTATTCTTTTGAATGGTCTATGATTTGATAGATTGATGTTTATGTAACCAATTTCTCTTCATTAGGTTATAACTTGATAAAAAAATATCAAACAAATTTCTATTTAATGGGATATGACATGTAACATTCATATGAAACCTATTTCAATTCAATGGGTTATACCATTATAGATGCTTATGAAACCCATTTCTATTCAATGGGTTATATGATGATAGATTCTTATGATATCTATTTCCATCACGGGTTATTATAGTATAAAATAATTATGAAACCGATAAATTTTCTGTCGGATATGATATTATTAAATTTTTATGATACTTATAACATTTCATGGGTTCTGATATTATGTTTATGAAACCCATCTCTTTTTATCGTTCATGATATGATGAACGTTTTATTATATTGTGGAACATGTATGAATGTTTTTTCTAGGTAATGGGTGAGACTTCTATCTACCTCTAATGAATGGGGTAATTATAGATGACTTATTAGTATGAATGTTATTATTGAACCGGATTAAATTCTCATAATGATATTCGTTAACTTGATTTCATGTTCATAAGGTTTTGAATGGAATTTTTTTCATGTCTATTAGTTTATGCATAAACATAATTTCATGTTGACAATGTAATGAGTGAACCTTATTATGCGTTCACAATGTAATGTGTGAAACTGATTACATGTTCAAAATGTTATGCATGGACCACGTTTTATGTCTATAAGTTTATGTGTGATCCTGATGACATGTTCAAAATGTAATCCATGAACCAGATTACACGTTCATAGTGTTACGTGTGGACCTAGTTGTGTGTCCATAAGTTTATTCAAGGTCCTGATTTCATGTCCTTAACATAATGAGTAAAACTTTTTCTACTTATACATGTCACAATGTTATAGGATGATTCATATAGAGAAAAAATTATATGTTTTATTCCACATTTTTTATTTCCTGAATTATTATCTTGATTCTCTTAGGATTAATGTATTATGAAGTACTAATATTTAAACCCCGAATCATGTATATGATATTTGATATGAAGGGTATGATCTTCTAATGATATAACCATGTTCTCATACACATATGTTAATAATTTTTCTTATGTATATCCCCTATTAACCTAACTGAGGATATAATCTTCACCACTTTTTTATGTTTATTTTCTCCATGTTATGAAGATATGTATTATGTATGATATGTACAATAGAGGTGATAGTCTTGGAGAACCTAGTGGGAGATAATTTAACTCACTCATGTATTGTTTTTTACTTTTCCATGTATCAAAATACACTAAATTAATATGGTATTTTGGAATCTATATTTGTAATGTATTAAATATTCAACAAAAATTATGTAATGTCTATGTACATTAAGTATGGGTTGTTATAGTTGGTATCATAGTGAAGGTTTAGCCAAATTTAGAAACAAAGATGAGAAAACTATAGTGAGATCTCTAGGAATATTTTTATGGATATGTCTAGGGATATTTCTAATGGTAATTTAAAGGATAATGAAAAGTATAAGAAAATTTCCTGGAATATTGGTAAAGGATAGAGCAGGTGGTTTCCCAGAAATACATCCTGTTCTGGACACTACAAGTGGACATGATTCTAGTACATATGTACCTTGGAGTAACAAATCCGATAAGGTGAATCAGGCCTGACATGAGTGTAACATCATACATCACAGTGTGCCTTACCATACACCTATTTTAACACTCCCAAGGGATATGATTTTGGATTTAACACTCTTTAAAAACCATTATGATAGATTTAAAAATAACATGGTTATAAATAACCTTGAATAAACCTAATATTTCATATATTAAAGAAGGTTTCATAATTTAGACATCAAATATTTGATATTTTTAAATGATTATTTTCTCCCTCACTATGAAAACTATTTCTTACTCTGTTATTTCTAGTTTTATTCAATGGCTAGAACCCGAAGGAACCATGTTATTGAGAAATGTAATGCAAAATAAAATAGTTTACCTCTTGAATAACCAAATTCCAAGGGATCTATAATGGAAACCCTTATTTCTATGCTCTCTCAAGAAGTGAATCATGGTGAACATCCAAACAATAAAAGGAGGGAACAACACAATTTTGAGTCCTTCATGAGGTAGCATCCAAAATCTTTAGTGGTTTCATTAATCATTTGGTTGATAGAAAATGCATCAGTACTATAGAAAATACATTTTCTATTCTCTGGTGTGTTGTTCTTAAAAAGGAAATGTTGGATGTCTACCATTTGGATGGTGTAGAGACCCAAAGCTTTACGTACGTGGACATTACATTACTTTTGCGGAATAATTAATACATGACAAAAATAGACGCCTAAAGACCGTATTAGTTTAGTGTCTTTGGAAACTCGAAACCTAATCTTCTAATCATGGTGAAAGATCTTCAACATCTCCCATAAAGATCTTACCATTTGGTTTTCTTACCTAAAACCTTTATTTATATCTTGGGGAAAAGAAAACATAAAAATGGTGAGCTCAAATGCTCAGTAAGGGAAAGCATAGAGAATATAAAACAGTCCATAAACATTTGAATGCAAAAACATGAACATAAAATCTAAACATCATAATCTTGAGTAAAGTCATAAATCTTGTAAGTATGTAAGGAATATATCATAAAGGAACATAAATAATGATAAAATATCATGGGAATAAAACATGTAATTGTGGAAAACCATTAATCACATGATATGATTTCCATAATAGCCAAGGTATTACTGCCAAGACCATCTTAGTGGACAAAGTCCCTTTCTGAATCGAGTTCACTCCTCGTTCCAATCCTGTAACACTGAACCAGATTAACTTACCATTCCAGCCATTTCTATCTCATGAGATATAAATCCCTACCCAATGCATTGTAGGGAGATATAGGTCCCACTCATCTCATAATGAAATCATTCTAACTTGTGCGACAAAATAAACATAAATCATTCATCATAACCCAAAGAATAAAATGGGTTTCATAAACATAATCCCATCATCACATAATCCATATAAAAAAATGGATATCATTTCATCATAAGAAAAGTGAGACTAGGTAAATCATAGAGACATTATACTTGAAACATACACATATGAAATAATGTCATCTTAGATGGAAAATGGTTTTGATAAAACACTTGAAATGAATTCTTGAGGAAACTATCCTTTCTTCTTTAAAATCATTTTATTTTCACAAAATGCCATGAAATTTTAAAAGAAAAGGGTTTTTTTTTTTAAAATAATCATGAAATATTTTAGGGGAATCTTCATGAAAATGAGGTGTCATGAAACCTTAATAATCCCTTCACGCCGTATAAGTTAAAAATAACATTCTCCTTGTACTTTTGTCAGAAAAGTCATAAAGTTCCTCATGTGGTAAACAAAAGTAATATTTCTTTAATAACATGTGGTTAAATTTAAAATTGGTTAAAAAGGACTTTAAACATACATGAAAACATTTTTAGAAAACATGGACATGGATGATAACAAAAACCCTAGTAAATACTTACAAATAAACAATCTCAGATTAGAGCGAGATTGGAATAGTTTTCCCTTACCATATGTCTGATATGCTATATATGTATCCGAAACTCATATATAATGATTTAAATATTGCAATTTACTTATTATAGAATCATATTCATTGTTATCATATCATATATGGTTCACTTTTGATTTTATATTACCCGTTGTTTTCTAATTTCCATATTAAAGTTGCGTTTTGGGTAAAATCGTTTCATTGATTGTACACGTTTTGACTTGTTGTTCTTCATATTATTACTTATATCCTGATTTACATAATTTCAGAATGTAAAACATGACTTATATATAATATATATTCATCATATACATATATATATGATTGATCGATAAATGGAATGAAATACATCGTTCATAGAGATGGTAGGTTGTACGTACGCATGAACACTGTTTTAGTTTCCTTATTGAATAGAATGGAATTAAGTAGATGACATACATATATATATATATACATAAATAAAACCAGTATAATTATTGTGTAATATATTTCATTATTAATCATTATATATACTTTATAATCATTAATGAATGGTTAACATGGAGAATGAATCTCATCGCATCGTGGAGATGGTAGTCCGTACGTACGCATGAGCGATGATATCATTCCCATGATTGTGGAATTTTATTGAAGTGTATGTATAATATTTAATAATCAATATCAATTTAAAATCATCATATATAGTTATTTATTTACACCATTATACCCATCTGAGTAAGGTGGTGGTGGAAAAACGGATTACACCACGACGTGGAGACGGTATGCTGTACGTACGCACACATGGTGATTTCATTTTCCGTATGATGGATACAATGTGAAATATGGTTGTTTCATATTTATAATAACATATACGTATATAATTAATACTGATGTTGTTACTTTATAATGAAACTACTAATGAAGAGGAAGTAGAAGAAGAAAGAAACTTGAAAGAGTCGGTAGAAGAGATTACCTCTTCTTCAACGTACCTCCTTTAAACTACTTCTTATGGAACTGGAGTTGGTCTTTTGAAAAGACCAGAACCTCTATGATATAACTAGAGAGGTTGAAAAGTGGAATTTCTAGGGTTTGGACGAGCATTAAGGCTCAAAAGGGTGTGAAGAGAAGAGGGGAGGGGTGCCCTTTTTATAAGGGAGGAGTGGGGAAGCTTTGGAAAAACATAAAATATTATTTTATAATAAAGTCATATTCGGTTTATAATAGTTACAAATTGATTTATTTAAAAGATAAAGTGGGGATGGGTCTAAATAATCTCAAACAATGGGTTTTCGAAAAGTTTAGGTTACTATTTTAACCTTATCATTTAGATTTAACTCTAAGTTAAATAATTTAACTTTTATCGTGTCTTCCTGTTTTCTTACACTATATGGTTAATAAACTTACTATAACAAGCCAAACGAACCCCAAGTGGTTCATTATTACTATATATAACCTTAAATATGTCATTTTTCCAAACTTTATATTTTTATGAATATAATAACAATTAATAATATAATATGTTTTTTAAAAACTATTTTATGTCAATTTTGACACTATTTGGTAATTGATTTTTGTGAAAATCATAACAGCATTATTAGTTCCAAAAAAGCTAATTAATTCAACACTAACATGTCATATTATCCTATAAAATTAGTGTAATTCATAAAAAGTCTCAAATTACATTTAGTTGGGTATTGATCACATCAATTATGTTAATATTTCATAAATAAGGTATTTACTGCATCATAATTGTGTCATAAATAAAATAAATTATTTAATGTCTAAAAATTATTAATAAAATACCATTATGTAATAAATCATTTTATCTTTATAATGAATATGTATAGTTGTATCTATCTTATTTATAACCCTATATTAAACAACATTAGTTATTAAACTTCGATTTTAACTATTTTAACTCTTCTTTAAATAAAATAATATTAAATTTCCTAATCTAATCCATGTGACCTAAATAGTCATATTTTATTCCTAAGGTTGTTTTTGGTCGAATTAAACTTATACAATAGAATTAGTACATGTGTTAGGGTAATAATAATACCATTTTTACCCTTAATTACAATATTTACTTTTAACCGTGGTAAATAAAAGTTAAAAGTTACTATTCAACAAAAATTATTTTTATCTTATTGAACCACATTTTACTCCTTGATATTAACCATGTCTTTCATCTTTTTGAAATCCCACTCATAGAAGTGGTAAAATTATGTTTTATGTAAAATTTTTTATTCTCCTAGGAGGTGGGTAAAAGACAGTGAAAAGTTCAATAAAATTTATAAATATATATATTTTTTGTAAAATGATTAAAATGAATTAAATTGAACTTATATAAGTATTATTTATCCATTTTTACCTAAAATAAATTTAAATAAAATAAATAATCATTTAAATAAAAAGCCGGTTTTTAAATAGTAACCCATTGTTTTCACTATTCATCAAAAATTGAATGTTTTCAGAAAAATACCAAAAATTCACATAGGATAATTTAGATATTACTAATCCAAAAATGAAAACCACTTTGAATGATAATATTTATAAAATTTAAAAAATTGGGTATTACTATTCATAACGGCTAGTTCATAATAATATTATAATAATATCGCGTTTAGTGAAACTTGATATTGCATACTACACACGCTATCGAAGAAGGTCTTGATTGCGTGTAATGCAAGACAAGTCAGGGATGTGTGTAGTGAAATCTCCATTTGGTGTTGCGTATAAAATAATCAAAACTTATTTCATTTATATATTTAAAAAAATCTATACTTAATGGTGTGTATAATAATTTCCACAAAATGAACTTGAAATTGCGTGTAACACGAGCCAAGAATAGTCTTGCATGTACTTCAAGCTAATATGGTGTTGAGTATAGTACAATATAATCTTGGGGTAGTGTATAATAGAATACATCAATGAAATTAAAAATAATATATCTCATAAAATCTCGGGGGTGTTACAGAAGGTGAGGATGATCAATGGTGCAATATTATTAAGAATACGAGTTGACATGATGAAATTGAAACTATGGATTAAGACTAGTTTAAGAAAATATTTTTTAATAACTAATTTCATCATATTCTTCATGCCATGATGCATAAGTAATTTTCAGATCTTAAGTAGAGGGATGATGAATCGATTGGTTGCTATGATGAAATTTTTAAAATAATTGTAATGAACTTTTCTAGTATTATAATTCAATATAAAAGTAATATTGAATGATTCTTCAATGTCTTGAAACCAACTCATTGAAGGAAATTAACCATATTCGACTTTTAATTATCTAAATAAATCATTCAATAAGAAATTAAAGTGGTAATGGAAGATAGAATCCCTATAGGATATAGTGATAAGAAAAAGAAAATGGGGTTCTATGGAAAATCTAATGATATGTCATGTGGAGAGAAGAAAAAGTTTCAAACTCGTACGTTCTAAAATTATGTGAAAGTTCACTTAGGAGAGTTCCTGAAAGGAATGAGAATGTGTTTCAAGTGTAGGAATCTTTTCCATAGAAAAAAAATGTATAAGTGATGTTAATAGGAAATTCAATGAAATGATTGGAAATAAATCTCAAAATAATGAACCACCCACACTTTAGTACTCGAAGAGCAAGGATTATGAGAATTATGAAAATAAATTCCCAATAAAATTGCTAGTACGGATGATTATACACAACAACCTATGAGAAAGAATGATAATGGTAAATCGTTTTAAATAACAATGGATGAAGTGAATCATGATAATTAGGGAAAACTTATCCTCTACCCTTATTTAGGATGGTCATATTTTTTTGAATTAATAATCCCTATTAAAACCATATTTTCCATCCATTAGTGAAGTATCATGTGATTATATCCCTCTATATGAATTTTGGAATAATAAAATAACATTTAATGTTTTATCACTATAAGGAAGAATCCATGTATCCAATAAAAATGTTTTTGGTATAAGATAAGAGATTATTTAAGGAATAAATGGTGAATTATATTTTGGAAGGGTTATAAGTTTAACCATTTATGGAATGGTATATCTTAAACTTCCGATAAGGTTTTAGAGATTAAAAGTGTTATTTCATCATATGAATATTTATGCGTATTGGATAGCATGTGCTAATATTTTTGTGTTGATAAGGACATATAATATCATTCCATTTATGAAAGTCATGATCTAAAAATGCAACCAGAATTAAAAATTAATCTTTATTTCATTGAATGATATATGATGTGGAAATTTATAAAGGCACAACAAATGGTGAGATTGTGATGAATTAAGTAAGTATATCTTTTCAAGAAAAACCTTCAAAATTAAATAAAGCATATTGATACCAAAACTTCTATCCAATTATCTTATTTAATGATGTATAATATGGTCCCATAGATCATCATTGATTTAAGGATTTTTTATTGTTAACATTATCTGGACCGTATTCTCTATCACTTTCCATCATAACTTTATGGTTAGATTTCTCTTCCATGTCCAGGTTTTCACTTTCCAACTATGGTCTCTTATAATGGAAACTAGTTATGAGTTACTTTGGGTGACCATTATGGTTCCAAAATTATTTTTATAAGGAAGTTTTAGTATTAATTTTTATGATGTGGGTTTTTATGAATGTAACTTTTATGTATTAAACCTTTAATAACCCAGATAAATTTTGAGGGAGAAATTCATTTTAAGGGGGTTGAATGTAACAACCTATTTTTTATGAAGCTTTTTTTTAAAATAAATTAATTTTATTTAATTTCAAGAATTTAATGATACACTAATTAATACATTCATTATATGATACACAAATAAAAGCTATCATTAAGTGAAACATTAACAAGGATTGTGTTACAAACAACCTCAGGTTTCTAAAAAATATAATTCTGTGTTATAATTGTTTAAACGAGATAGTTATAAAAATTAATTAAAACATAATATTAATAATATTAATAAATAAATTTAAATAAAAATTATTTTTTATATATAAATAAAACATATTGATAATAAAATATGTAATCTTGTTAAAGTATTTTTATGTTTGAAAGTACTTTATTCCTGAACAAACTACTATTGTGTCGTTATATGAACCTTAATAAAATTTTTTTTATAAAAATTTATTAATTTAATTTTATAAAATAAACTTCTTTTTTTATTTAATAATACAAAAATGATCTTAGGGTGAATTTTATGGATTCTTTTTAGAAACATCAATTTTGGATGAATAATGAAAAATACTAAATTTTAATTCAAAGCTATTTTTTCATCTAATTTATTTATATTGTTAAATTATATTTAAAATTTATTATAAAGTAAAAATAGGTCAATTATACATTTATTAATCCAATTTAGTTAATTTTAATCATTTATATATTGAATTTAGATATAAATACTTAATACACTTTTGAACATTCTCACTTTAAAAACTAGGTTTCCCAACACTTTTATAGTATTAGCTTTAAACATAATTTTTACACATATATGGGTTGGATTTAGAAACATTTGTATAAATGTTTTTAAAAAATTAAATATTTATATTCTAATGATATCAATTTAATTTTTGACGAGAAAGTTTTGTGAAAATGAATAAAATTAAATGTTGGAATTAAGGTGAAATTAAGCATAACAAACGACTAATACTTAAAATTAATGGTAAAAATGACCTATCCACTTTTACAACACCCATATTCTAGACATATTTCTTCTATAAACCTTCAGTTCTTGTTTTTAGTTGGTTTTTATGACTTTTATTATGTAAAAACCTGGGTACACCTAACTTGTTTTAAAAAAATGCCAAGTGTGTACCCTCCTTCCCTTATAAAATGCCACCACCTATCCCATTTTTATCACCTATAATTCCCATTATTTTCAGCCAATATCTGAAAATTCTCTTCCAAAAATCTATAACTTCATCTTGGAAGGATCCCTTGGGCATAAATCCAACTAAGAATCCCTTTGATTCATACCAAAAGGATTTACCCAAAGAAGAGGTAACATGCTTCCTTGAACTCCTTTCCATTATTTTATTTCTCCACCACCTAAATTATTCTTATTGAATTTATATATAATAACCCCAATATCAAAAATATGCTTAATTTTTTCATTCTAATGTTTTGACCTTCAATTTCACACACTTCTATCTATTGGATAATGATCTTACTGTTCTTGTGTGCAACAAACTACCACCTCACGAAACGAGGTAAATAATTTTACCTTTAACACCTCTCAAGGTTGGGAATTATGAATGAAACTCTCTTTTTATTTGATATATATGATATATATTGTTTATATACACTTATTTAGTTATTATATAACTCATACCTTAATTATTTCAATTTTTTGTAAATATGATAACTTCGTTTGTGGAAGTGTGGACTACCACCTCCTCAAAGTGATATGATTCATTCATAAATTATATGGAATGTATTAAGGATGGGTTTAGTAAAATTGTATGATATATATGAAATATTAATTCCACTATAATTATATTATATATTTATATAAAAATATTACATTTACTTTCTTCATTTCAATACAATAATAAAATGGATGTAGCGTTCATGCATATGTACGACCTACCGTCTTCATGAACAGTGTACTTTGTTTAATATTTATATATTTTATAGATTACTATAATGATTCATGTAATGAATATATATGATATATATATAACTTTTTAAATTTTGGAAATAATTAAATCATGATCAATGTATGAGGATCAAGAACAACCACTCAAAACACGTAAGATAAACAAAGCAGTTATTACCCAAAACATTACATTAACAAAAAAATTGTTAATAAACATGTAATACGAAGTTATAAGTGAGTAATATATGTTATTAAATATAAGAATATGTTTCTTTGGAATATATATAATAAATTTATATTTATTTTATAGGTGTTTTTAACATGTACAATGAGAACCATGACTTAAGGTAAGGGAATTTCACCTCACATTTTATTTCTATGAGATACATACCTTATTCTACACAATATTATTTATTTGTTGTATATACTTACCATTGACTTGTTATATCATTAATTTAATTTATTTAATGATATTAAAATCTTTAATTGATGTTATTATTTCATTGAGTGCACCTATTTATTATATGTGGTGTGTTTACTGACCACAGATGTGTTATATGATCATTATAAATAAATTTATGGGTATTAACATATCTGTTTTATGATCTTTATTCCATGGGGTTTATGTTTCAAATGTTACCAAATCGGTAATGTAACTTTGTCTCAATTATCATTATTTTAGAAACATGTCATGTTATAAACCTATATTATTTCACAAGGGGTATATACATAAATATGATATGTTATATCTTGAATATATTTATTCTTATGACAATTTTAGCTTAATGAAATGTAATTATTTCCATTTTTTATGATTCAATTTTACCTAATTAGTGATGGTTTATAGCTACAATCTCATTGTTTATTAATAGTGTATATAATTATGATTCCATTGATGAAATATTATGATACATATCTTAAGAAATATTATGATGTTTCTTATCCTCTATTTAATCATGATATATATAGGTATTGGTACCATTTTCAACTCTTTGGTATATAATATGTTGAGTAATGTGTTTTAAAGAAAATAGGAATTTACCTCAATATTCAGTCCAAAATCTATATTCTTTCCAAAAAATGTTTTCTAAAATTGACTTCAAGAATATTTTATAAAGATTTAAAGTGTTTTAAAAGAAATTTATTTCAAAAAATTTAGAAATTTTCTTAAAAAGATTTCAAATTTCTATCAATGAAAATGGTTTTCAAAATGTATTATGTTTCAAAAATCATTTTTCAAAAAAAAAATGGATATATTCTCCAAGAAGTGATTTTAAAAGTTATTTTGAAATTAGTTTCTATATAAGATTTCATCCTTGTTTAGAGTTTATTATTTACCATAGATATGTTCTAAGGATGCCATTCATATTTTTTCTCTGAATGGTCTATGATTTGATGTCTTGATGTTTATAAAACTCATTTCTCTTCAACGGGTTATACCATGATAAATGCATATGAAACCCATTTTTATTTAATAGGTTATAAGATGATAAATTCAAATGAAACCAGTTTCTCTTCAATAGGTTATGCCATGATAAATTCTTATAAAACCAATTTATCTTCAATGGGTTATACCATGATAAATGTTTATGAGACCTACTTCTTGTAATCGATTATTCTAGGATGAAATGATTGTAAAAAATATATATATTTTCTATGTTATGATATGATTAAAATTTTATAATACCCATTTAATTTCATGGGTTATGATATGATTTCTATAAAACCCATATCTTTTTATGATTCATGATATGATGAATTTTTTAATATCTTGTGGCACATGTATGAATGTTTTTATTAAGTGATAGTTGGGACCTATATCTACCTCCAATGAATTTGGTAATTATGGGTGAATCATGAGTATGTATGTTATGTGTGAACCTAATTACATATTCATGATTTTATGTATGAACCTGATTTCATGTTCAGAATGTTATGCAATGACCTGATTGCATGTACAGAAGTTTATATGTGAACCTGATTACACATTAAAAATATTAAATGTTCAAAATGTTTTTCTTTGACCTGATTAAAGGTTCAAAATATTATGTGTGGACATGATTAAAGGTTAAAAATGTTTTGAATTGACTTGGTTTCATTTCCTTAATTTTATGTGTGAGTCTGTTTACATGTTTGTAATGTTATGTTTGAACATGATTACATGTTTACAATGTTATGCATGGACCTTGTTTCATTTTCATAAGTTTGTACATGGGAATGATTTCATGTCATAAACTAAATGACTGAAAATATTTCAATATATACATGTTCACAATTTTATAAGAATATTTTTATGCCATAAATTCTATTTATTATTCCTCGGTTATTCTTCCATGGATTATCTTCTTAATTCCCTTATGATTCATATCTTATTAAATGCCAATATTTTTTTCATGACTCATGTATATGATCTTTCATATGCATGGTATGATCTTTTAATGATATGATCATGTTCTCAAACCCTAATGTTCATGGTATTTGTTACATATCTCCCTTGTTACCCCTATTGAGAATCTGAGCTCACCCCTTTTTATGTTCTCATCCCCATGTTATGAAGATATGTATTATGTATGATATATCTAAGAGGGGTTCTAGTCATAGAGAACCTAGTGGGAGATAATTTAGCTCACCCATGTACTAATGTTTCCATGTTTTCATAGGAATTATACTAATACGGTCTTTGGGAATCTATTTGTGTAATATATTAATTGTTATTAAAAATGATGTTATGTTTATGTACATTAAGATTAGGTTGTTATAATTTTCCAACAACCGGTGTCCTAATGTACTAAGATGAAAATAATTTTATTAGTGTTCGGGTGAATCGATAGGTCATCTACCACATAGACACTGGAACCTCTTGCATGAGAGTTAAAAATAAAAAAACATAAAACTATCGCTGTGAATCCTAAACTAGGATCACAACACTAAGGTCCCAAAGTGGAAACCACCTCTGTCACCACACTATCATGACCCGACCCGATGGGGACCAGGGTGTGACTCCCCAATCCTACCCTTAATAGGCCAGGGGCTGGAGACTAGCACTAAGTAGGAATATCACACAGATGGGGCCTTTGACTAAGTTATCTATATACACGCACCCATAAAAACCTCAACATAATAGCATAGAGATATAAAAAGATAGAAACTAAATTAAATGAATATAACAATCCCAACAAGATTACAATAGATGTAATGGAAGAATAAAGAGGAAAAAACCATTCCTACTAAAAACTATAAAATTTTCCATCCTACACAGAAGGATGGGATCACTACTAAATGAAACTTCTAGAATGCTCCTCGGCCCATCTTTGGTAAGCACCTCGATCAGTCTAGCTCACTAGGTTTTTCCTACCTCGGGTCCTCTAGGGACACTATTTAAAGGCCCGTTGTATGTATTAGACAAAACATGTGTGGGGGAATACCATTTTGGGGTGAGTATAAGAATACTCAGTAGGTGATTGAAAAACCTAAGAGAAAATGAAGAAACTGGAAGGAAACACTCTTCTCAAAAGAGCCAGAGGGAACACAATAAATAAAGAAACTCCATTTTTTATCATCCTTGGCTAAACATGACTAGGAAAATTATTAAAAAAGAATCAAAATCTAGATTTTAAGAGAAATATCCATCCCACAAATCATACAAGAAAGTAGTAACCTTGTCCATGCACATGGGGATTATTGAGACCCACCCCAAGATGGGGCTTGAGCCACAACTAGACCAAGCCTGCCTCCATAGGCCAAGGGGTGGAAAGAAGCACCGAAGGCATAACTAAACCCATAGAGGACTTTTATATGTACCTATACTCACACATACACCAATCTTGATGGAAAATTGATGAAGTAAGTAGTAAAATATATAACACTGCTACAAAGTAAAACAAGCATGCATGAACCCCTACATAGTACAACAGTACAAGAGTGTAAACAGAAACTTAAAGGGGGAAAATACACACCTAACTGGAAATATGTCCCAACCTGATAGAAATATTGAAAATTAAAAAATTTAGAGATTCCAGCTCATGAATCCTACGATATGACCACCATACATGGTCCCTGTACCTGGTATCCCTAAGATCCTCTATAGTCATAGTGAACCTGTCCATCGACTACATAAGACACAATGTGTGTGGGAAAATCCCAAGAAGGGGTGAGTATTAATGTACATAGTAGGACACCCCAAAATCTAAAGTAGGATTGGTAAGAGGTAAAATTGAAAGGTAAATACGATATATAGAATAAAGTATAATAGAAGAGTGAAAATCAACCTAAAAGGGGTGAAATTAATATCATCCAAACACAAAGAGATAAATATAGTGATTAAATTAAATTTTGATCGAGTCTTTTCCACCTATAGAATGAGATTTGACTCATCCAACCATGGGAAGATAAATAAAGAAAGCACGTGTAATACCTCACATGTCTTGGCCTCTCCAAGAAATAGAGTAGCCAAATAAAAGGTGTAGATATTGAAGAATTAAATATATATACTGGCATTTTAAAGAATACTGAATGAGAGAGTATCAGGACTTCTATCTTATATCTCACACCATGAAGAAGAGTATCCAATAGTTCAAAAATTCCATCATCGATGCCTAATATCCTATGTGTTTTCCAAAAGTAACCATGCAAGTTTAACCATGCACCACCACTATATCACATAGTAGAGGGGGTAAAAACTTGATGTAAAGGACCCGTTCCCATAAAGATGGGGGTTTCACTCTGGTTATTGAATATCCATGCTTGGTAACAATAGTGGGTACCACTTTGAAGATGTCGGGGACCCACTACCCAACTCTACTGGTGGGTACCAATCTGAAGTCGAGCACCCACACGCTGGTACGATATGGGGCACCACTTTCAAGACATCAAGGACCCACATCCTAGATCTAATGGAGTGTACGACTCTATAGATGTCAAGGAACCAATACCCAACTCTATTAGATTGTACCACTTAGTATATTTTGAGGAACCAATACATAGATCTTCTAGAGAGTACAACTCAGAAGGTCTCTGGTGATCATTTGTGATCACTGACTTCATTTAGCATCACCTAAGCATCATTCCGAGGACATTACACATCCTATCATGAAATCCATAATTGAGGGATCCAACATATTCTATATAAAAAACTCAATATAGGATACTCATTAGCCAAAATCTATGTTAAACAAAGGATATTCAGAGCATTGATGTTTCCTCAGAAAGGAACAAGGGTTATACGACATGTGATGGGATTCACACGACGTGTGGCCCAAATCCACTGCATGTTCATGTACCTAGCTAACACATAGATCCCAACCGTGTAGTATTAAACCTCATTTAGATGGACTACATGACATGTCTCATATATCTAGGGTTATGGTCATGTGCTGTTGGTTGTGTTTGTATACTAGACCCCATGTCTGTGTACCTAAGTACACGACCAAATACCAGGTTGTTCCCTTCAACATGAATTCTTTCCAATGTGATACATCAAACATTTTGTTCAACCTGTAATGGGTACATGGAATGTGAGAGAGATTACATGTCGCTTCTTTTTAAGATTTCCAGAACCCTAGCCAACACTGCAGAAGGGTTACATGCTGTGTGTTCATCCTACTACATGGAATGTAGTCGAGGTTTTCACCATAATTCCTAAACCAAACTTGTGCCTTTAATATGTAGATTCCACCGTCGATTTTGGCCTATATATAGAAAAAATGTGGATCTACTCAGAAATCATTGTTTTGGACCTCCGCTTGCTAGAAAACATAATCTGTTTGTCTGATGGGGTTCACCATTTGTTGCACATACCACCATGGCTTCTTGGATTTATTTCTTGACTTCAAAACACTTTGAAAAAATCAAAAAATTTCAATGATCCCAGATCATTGATCATTTCATCATTATGTTCTTTATTCATCATTTCATCGTTGTTTTAGGGGTCCGATAGGGATCGGTACCACCTAAAAATTGTGGAACAGGGACCAAGGGTTCTAATTTATGAAAAACATGAAGCAACAGGTGATAAAATAACCAAAAACCATTGTTTTAAACATAATTGTCCAAATTTTCTTGGATGATGACTAATATCTATGAAGGAAGGGTTAGAAAACATTGAATAAAATAATTAAATCTCATACTTAGGTGCATGAAAGGGCCACAACTTGCACAGATCCAAGAAAAATCAAGTATCTTCTCAATTATTTAATCAAAGTGTGTAAAAAAACCAAATTACGATTCCTACCTCAATTATGGGTCTATCACTAATGAGGGACACATACACCAATGATTTCAGAGGGGTTTTTTAATTCCCCACATACCGATCTTCTCAGATATGGTGCTTCATCATCATTCAATGTGATTTGACAATATAGGATGAAGAGAGAGATCTGGAATTATTCCATGGATTGTGCGACTATCCATGAATAACTCATCTTGGGAATATTCTTATAGATTATATTTTTTACACAAAAAATAATTAATTAATTAAATTAACAATTTATTAGTTCACTTATTTTACCATCAACGATTGAGGAGTTCAAAAGTCACAAACTAAGTCATTTTATGTTTCTCCTAGGGTATATACTGCATTCCTAACTCAACCATGGCCTCATAATTCTGATTTGAGATTCCATTTTAGATTTATCCCATTTTATTTAATAAGATTTACATGATTAATGTTAAATATATTAAAAATTTGTATAATATTAATTTCAGGCACACCAGTCCTCAAAAATATATAGAGATATATAAATATAAATATTTCAATGTCTTATAAGTAAAAAACTGGGTCTCTAATCATTCCCTCCTTCAAGTATTTCATCCACAAAATGAAACAAATAAGAAAAAAATCAGGATACTGAGCCCTAACTAGGCACTCCAACTCCCAGGAACACTCTAACATGTTCCCATGATGCCAGAATATGCAAACCAGGGGGTGGTCCATCCCAAAAGGTTCCACTTCTACTAATCCTTGATCTTCATCAGGTGATATACAAAAGTGTATCTATCCTCAATATCTATCTCACTCCAAATGATGATGTTCATGGGTTCATGCATGTATCTCTTCAGCTATGACATGTGGAATACATTGTGCACCGACTCTAGCTATGGGGGTAGGGAAATGGATTAAGATACCTCACAGACCCTATACATGATCTTTAATGTCCCAATGAACCTCTGGGATAGATTTCCTCCCCAAAAAAACCTCCTCGATCCTTATCATCGAGAGAATCCCGAGAAAACATTGTCTCCCTGATCGAACTCCATGGGCATACTATAGAAATCTACATAAAATTTATGTCTGCTCAGGGCCATCATCATCAGCTCGTGGATGGCCTAGACATTATCCTACATCACCTTCACCATCCATTGGACCAAAAGGGACGTATCACCATCTCTGGGGTGACCTGTAGGGTCTCCCATATTTGGACTCAAAAGGTTCCTTGTAGGTGGTAGAGTAGTAGTTATTATTGTACGAAAACTCTACCAAGGGCATGTGAACATCTTAACTCTTACTAAAGTCTATCAAGTACACCCTCCTCAGGTCCTCTAGTACCTGGATAGTGTGCTCAGTCTACCCATCAATCTAGGGGGGAAATATTGTACACATCCACATCTGGGTTTTGAATTCATCTTGAAGGAGTCTCTACAATAATGATGTCAATCATGTGTCGTGATTAGAGAAAATCATCAAGCACAATCCATGAAGGAGGAATATCACTTATACATACAAATACACTAAAATATCCACTGAAATATGATCCCTAATAGTAAGGAAGTGAGTAGAATTTTTGAGTTGGTAAAATATCACTAATATTGCATCATGTCTCTTCTCTTTTTGCAGAATACCTATAGAAAATTTTATGGATGTGTCATCCCATTTCCAATTCAGGATCTTAAGGGGATTCATCAAACCTTCTGGAACATGGTGATATGATTTCACTTGCATATAGTTGAGGCACCAAGAGATGAACTCAGCTAGGATTTGTCTCATAATGGACCACCAAAAATACCCATAAAGTTCTACATACATCTTCCCTACACTAGGATTTACTTCTAGGGGAGAAGTGTTGAACTATCCCAGCAACTCCTCCCATAACTTTACCAGAAAATATTTCTGGCCCTAGAACATGAGGATGTGATTCCGTCCTTCATAATATCCTTCTAGTGAGTCCCCTAGGGATATCTGATCATGTAATACCTCATAGTGGATGTCCCCCAGCTGAGAATCTATCACACAATCCATAATTAAAGGACATAACACCATCGATAGAAGAAAAATCATACCCTCCTACTCCATCAGGGTCTATTGTAGGGATGCTAACTACATTGAAGCTTCCTGCACTAATAAAGACTACAAATTCCTACCAAGGAAATCTTCTACAACATTTCTCCCTCCATGAAGTACAGACTATATCAAAGTCATTATTCTATAGACACTCTAACCATTGTAACTATCTTAGGTTCATGTATCTCTACATGAAGACATTACAGAGACACTAGTTGTATGAATAAACAATAATGTTCTCTATTTAAAGGTATTTCCTCCACGTCCTCATGGATAAGACTATGAATTCTATCTCTAGGTAATAGGGTTTTCGAGTTCTTCTTATGGGGTGTCAACTACCTCAACCCAGCAGCGATAAATACCTGATACTGTATCAATACTTATCCAAGACTAACCCCTATTGAATCAAAATACACTATAAACTCCACCCCATCCTCTAGTTGTCTCAACATTAGATTTCAATTCAATATTAGCCTCAACTACTCAAAGGCGGTCTGGCACTACTCAGACAAGATAAATGGGTACCCATTCCACATTGACTGGTCAAAGGTGTTATGGTTCTAGAGAATTATTCCTTAAACATCTTATTGTACCCTTCCATGCCAAGAAATCTTTGAACCTCAAACACATTCTTGGTTAGATCCCAAGAAAATACTACATTCATTTTTTTTGGATCCATGAATATACCATGCTCAAAAATTATATTCCGTAGAAAGTGAACCTCATAAAAATATAACAAGCACTTCGAGATGGTTTTTTAATTACAATTATCTTGAATAAAGATTAGATCTATCCTCAAGTTATTTTCATGCTCCTCCTCTGATATAGAGTATTTGAGTATGATTTCAATGAAGACAACAAAAAAATGGCCCATGTACGACTGATAGACTATATTTATCAAAGCCATAGACACGATAGGTGCATTTGTCACACCAAAGTACATAACTATAAACTCATAGTGTTCATAGTGACATCGGAAGGCCAAATTTGTAATTTTAGCTTTATGAACCCTCAATTGGTGGTAGACGAACCAGATATCAATATTTGAAAACCATATCATGCCTCAAAACTAATCAAATAGGTCATGATTTCTGAAAAATGGGTAGTTTTCCATTATCATGGCCTGGTTTAGGTGAGGATAATCTACACAAAGACGCAATCTCCCATCCAAATTTTTCACGAACACCAAATCTACTCAGGGGGAACACTGGGTTTGAAGAATGACTTTCATTGAAGGTCATCCAAGTGAAACCACAACTCTCAAAGCTCTTTGGGGGACATATGATATGCTATAGAGGTTATCAAGGTAGTTTTGGGATGCATGTCAGGGAAAAGATATTTTTCCCACCATGGTGTTAGTATCAGAAAATCCTTGAGAAATACATCCATGGAATACTTTACAATTGAAGGAACCCAGATTCCTAAAGTTCTATTGAACCAAGGTATAAAATCAATAACTTATAGGTGATGGGTTTCAACCTCCTTGAAAAACCTACCTTACCATCCATAAGATCTGTCACTATTGAAAATGAAAATCACGTCCCATCAGTGCATAAGACTCTGAATTTTTTACAGTGAAAGTGAATCTGGGATCATACCATGGAAAACCAATCCATACCCAAGATGAAATCATAGGGTTTCATCATGATGACTGAAAGGTCCCATGTGATCCTCCCTCTACCAAGGGACAGCTCACACTGATGATATATAAAAGATAAAAAAATAAGTGTTCTTTATAGGAACCTCAAGATTAAGCATATTGGATAATATGTCATCCTAGAATGTCAAATATCACACTTGGTGTAAAGAGATAATGGATTGAATGGAAATTTTTTCTACTAATACTAAATCAAGAATGGATTAAACACAGATTGTACCTCTAATAATATCATGCACCGTGAGATAATAGGCATCCAAAGGCTGTAAATCTCTATGTCCCTAACCACTAGATTCATGATCCTGACATGGGCCACCTGGTGGTGGTGGTGGAAGGATCTCATAACACTATTCATCAACCATAAATCCTCTTTCTCTTATTTCAGATACATCTCTTTGGGGACCCCCTATCCTCAACTGGGAGATCACAGATCATGGAACTACCCTACCATGGAGGTCCATCAGCTATCTGCCTGTTCTTATCTGTATGTTGAGTTGGGTAGTCTCATGCCATCCGACCTCACCCATCAAAAGTAAAAAACCTACCCTATCTGTGATTCTTGGCATAATTTATTTCCCCTGACCATGTGCTTGACCCTGATCATGGAAAGGTATACTAAAGTGTACCACCGAGAAGTTGAAGAATCACACCTTGGTACGATAAGGGGTACCATTATGAAGACGTCGAGGACCCACTGCCCATATCTCCTAGAGGGTACCACATAATAGACATCAAGGACCCACATGACAAATCAACTATATGTTACCAATATGTAGACATTTAGGACCCAATGCTCGGCTCTATGTGAGGGTACCGCTCAGAAGGTCTCCAGCGATCCTTTGTGATCACTTCCATCATCGATAATCACCTAGGAATCATTCCCGGTATGTTTCATGTCATATCTAAAAATTCTCAAATGTGAGAACCATCGTGTTATATGTTAAAAAACCCAAGACATGCTACTCTTGGTCCAAAATCTATGTTCAAATAAAGGAGATACGAAACCATGAGGTTTCTTTAAAAGGGAACTTGGGGTACATGAAATGGAAGGGGATCCAAATAGTGTGTGATATCATTCCACCACCTAGAAATTTCCTTGACCAAAATAAAAATCCTAACCATGTAGGAGTACATGAAATTTAGATGGACTACACATCCTGTCCAAGCTACCTAGGGTCCAAGTCATGTGATGTTGGTCGTGTATGTGTACCTGAGTACAAGGCTGTATACCTAGACATGTACATCCACACAGATTCCCACTCTTCCAATCCATCACATGGGTTTTTCATGTGTTAATTGGTACATGGCATGTGAAATTGATTACATGATCTGTCTTCCTTAATATTTCCAAAACCCTAGCCACCATGGAAGAAAGGTTACACTATGTGTTTTCATCCTACTACATAGTGTGTAGTCGAGTTTTTTGTTAGAATTATATATATGAACATAAACACTTAATCATTAACATATGGCTTTTATTTTTGTTTTTCTATATTCTATAATGTTTTATCTATATGGAATTCATATTTCTCGGCCTCCGCTCTCTAGAAAACGACCTCCATTCGTCTTTTTGGGTTTTCCTTCATTCCACATGCCACTATGGTTTTTTGTTATGATTTCTTGATTTCAAAAAACCAAATATAACATATAAAACTAATGAAAATTCCATAACCATACTTGGTTTGTCATTCTATTCTTTATTCTATGATTCATCCCAGATCTGGGGGTTTGATCGGGCTTGATACTGCCCATCAGTTTTCAAACCAGGACTACATGGTCCCATTTGTGAAGAACGTGAAGCAACGGGGGAAAAAATAAAAAAAGGAAATATTTAAACATCATTGACCAAGAATTATAGGACAATGATCAAGATCTATGAAATTGGGATTATAAATCATTGAACAAAAAATTGAATCTAGTATGTATGCACATGTAATGGACAAAACCAGCCCAGATCCAAGAACAAGGGAGAATTTGCACAATAATTTAATAAATGGGTTTGGAAACATCAAATGACAAGTCTTACCTCAATTATGGATTGATGGATGATGAATAATGTGTTTGACTATTATTTGAGATGTTTTTTTCATTCATTACATCTCTATCTACTCTGATATGGAGTTTCGTCATCATTCAGTGTGATTTGTTAAGGGAGAATGAATGGAGATCTCTGAAATTCTCCTTGAGTTTGTGTGAATAAAACTGGAGAATTTAGTATGGGGATATTGTTATAGATTATATCTGTTGTGCTGAAATTAATTAATTAAATAAATTAATAATTAAATAATCCACTTAACATACAACCAACAAAAGAGGGGTATTAACGTCCTGTTCCAACTAATTCTATGTCGAGACTAAGGTAAACACTGTATTCTAGAATTATCCATGGTGTCATATTTATTATCTGATCATCTATTTTAGATTTATGCAATTTTAATTAAAATTTTGTGCCCACATAATATTAAATATATTTAATATTATTATAAAATTAATTCCAAGATCACTAGGCCTTATAATTTTATGAAGTCTCAGTGCCAAAATTTGGATATATATATAGAAATAATTCAAAGTCATGCATAGAGAAAACCAATTCTCTATAAATCATAAAATGGCGAGTCAATAAACTACATTTTGAGTCTTTTTCACCCCTAGTAAGAGGGTAAACTCATCCAACCACAAGAAACTAAAAAAGAAAATAATGAGACATACCCCTTTAATTTTATTACTGATAGAAAGAGAGTAACAAATAATAATGTTTGAATATAAAATTAGTATATATACTGAGTCCACAATGGATTTCAACCAAAATGTGAAAACACTGCATGGAATCCTTGAAACACCCAGATATACTCATCTCAAACTCCATGACTAATGTGGTTTTGACCTCATAACTAGATAATGGTTTCTACTTGAGGCTCTAAAAGAAACAAAAAAACAGGAGAAAACCCTCCATGAGCTCAACCATCCATGATGGAACCCCTCTCAGAGATACACTCCATCAACAATAACTCAATAGGTCTATCTCTAGTTCTCAGCACCATTTTTCCTTTCATCATAAACCTTTTCCCTACTCATGGTAGTTTGAACCCAAGTGTAGTGGCCTATCCCTTAATACAACTCACATTTGAGGGATCACTTCTCCAAACTATGGAACACATGAATCCACTATACTGAGAGAGAATGTAGGGACCTACACATCACCACTACCCTAAAGATGAGGGAGTACTATATTCTAACAAACCCATAGAACCTTTTTAACTCATTTATGGAGTGGATCACACCTCAGTCAATCAAGGAAGCACTAAATCCTAACTATGTATCATACATTTCTAGTGTACGGTCCCACTCTTAATAACTATAGCTAATTGATGAGTGATAACTAACTCCAATGGAGGTCCCACTACCTGCTGCTACTCGAAGATGGGGGAGTACTACTCTATAAGAGAGGACCTATAGAATGGAATGATAGGGGAGTAAAAATCTGGGGATATATTACCTACACTCTTGTTTGATAGGGAAGAACCACTATACAAACTCGATTACTATGGGGAACCATCACGTTGAGATGATAAGGGTGTATCGACACCTATCTAGAAGACTCAGTACCTGGTATGACAGGGAAGTACCAACTGCACCAGAACAATGTGTATAGAGGATCCTCACCTAGAAACATCAGAGGAGATTCAAATTTAATTATAGGGGAACCAAACCCAATCACTATAAGAGAATACCCACACTATCTATTCATATTCTTTGGAGGACTTGTTCCCTTACACGACAAGGGAGTACAAAATCGAAGGATATAGGACCGCTCCTTGGTCCAATAGGGGAGTAACTACTCTATCCAGACAATGAGTCTGGATGACCCAGACCATAACATAGAAGGGGAACACTCTCTCTAACTACTTGAATGATATGGGGATCCCACTACCTAATCCTTCAGGATAGTACAAACCCCAAAAGAACAACCCAAATATAAAGAACTCGCACCCATAATGTGTGGAGTCCCATATCTACCAAAGAATAGAGTTAAGGGAATCCCACTCCCAAAATTCAACCAGGGACTACCGTACTCAACATCTATCATTATGAATCACACCGATTTACAACATCAGTCAAGTACAATTGGAAAGAGTGTCACACTTACCATACCTCACATCGTAATACTACCAATGGTATGGGACCCATGCTCTGATTACACTAGGGAGCACTGTTGTATCATCCTAAAGAGTAGTGGGGACCAATATCCCGTGGTGATAGGTAAGGATACTAACTCCGAAGTCAACATAGGGATCCAACCTTATCACTACCCCAAGTTAAGTAGCCATAAAATATCATTATGCTCAAAAGATACCACACCATATCTCATTTTCCAAAATAGATTCAAGAGTCACATTATACATAGAAAACTACTTAGGATTGGCTACTCACATGATTGAATCTGAGTCCTAGAGAAGAAGATACATAAAACGAGTGATCTCAAAAAGATCTCAAAGGAGTACAAAATGTATAATAGGGTCCACATGACATGTGAACTGGCCCAAGAATGGATCTTTTTAATCTATTTACATGGTTTTCAAATCCATGTAGGGGTACACAACGTGTACAACCTGTACCCGACATGTTCCGCATCACCCAACCACTGTCCATGTTTTTCTTGCACACAGTCTGGTTAATCATGTCCCATAATTTCCATGAATCCCATACTACATGGTGTGATTAGTTGAAATAGAAACTTGTCCATGTGGTTTTCCCATGCATGTTTCCAAAACCATGTGTTCATTTACTTTGTCCATGTACTTTTACATTTCCATGTATAATCACATGGATTCCATGTCTGTGTCCACTGGCCACATGGTTGAGGGTCAATATATGGCCTGTAACCACAACACACAGTATGTAGTCCTCAAAAAGAGTCTTTCCCAAATAGGAATAGCTACATAACATGTATCAGTGTACTACACATCATGTAAATGGTAGTTAAATATGACAATTACCTTCAAAAAATGACTGATTCACCTTGGTTTATCCCAAAAGCAATAAATCTACCAATAAAGGGTCACTAGCAATTGTAATGGCTCTCAACAACCTTATAACGAAGAATAAAAAGGGGATAATTACCTAAACTCAAAACCACCTACCTCAATGGGAAAATTCCAAATATTTAGGTGTTTAATGACTTCCATATCATGCTTCTCTTAAATCCGAGGATGATTGTGGAAAAAAGTAGATATTGGAAACATCTCCTTATGTCGATTTGGATCAATTTTCATCTACCACCAAATGGGAGAAGAGAAGAGTTTCTCGTCTTGTGTGTTGTGTTCCCAAATTGACAGGGAGGAAGAATTAGGGAATATTTTTTAATTAAATTTCCATTTAATTAATAATTCAACCTCATAATATCCCACAAAATTACATCTGACTAAAACTCCAATCGCAGACAACTTTTTGTCATACCTAGGGTAAAAATGATATTCTTAACTCACCATGTCCTTAAGTATTAATTGCAAGAAATTATCAGAGTTAAATATAATAATTATTAAGTGAAAATTTACTTAGATTATCAAATGATTATTATAAAAATATAATTGAACTAAATTATAAAAGGATAACTTATAAATTAAATTATCAAATATAATTATTGAACTATGGATGATAATTTTTAAGAAATGTTATTCTAATAAATTTTCACAAATTATCAAAGAATAATTATAAGAAAAATTATCAAGTGATAAATATATTAAATTATTAGAGGATAATTATTCAAATGTTATGTATAATTATATGGTTTTTATAAATAATAGTTACAATGAATAAAACATATTTTCTCAAAAATAATTTGGATATATAAATTATCAAATGAGTTTTTACAATTATTCATAAGGAAAATATTGCATGGTCTTGCCCATAATAATAATTGGGAAATTGTCCAAGAGGGAGAAGGTATTATTGAATGCAATATTTTATGTATTTTTGAAATGAAATAAGTGGATTTTTATAGGAAAAATTGAATATCTTTGAGAATTTTTGCGTTGATGTTTATGATAATATGGTTGTGAAGAGTTTTTCTTAACTGTAGAGGTTTCCTCTCCAGCCATAAAACCACATAGAGTGGTCTACCATTGCCTTTGATGTTGAAGACATTGATTTACGAAGTTACATACCTTCTTGGTCTCTCATTATACATATTTTCATTGTATTATTATCATGACGACATATATGATATACATGATTGAATTGTGATTTCTCATAGATGTGTGTATAGCCTGTGACACCGTTTGACCATTCTCTAAGAGGATTGTTGAGATATATAGATTCCATATTGATTTTTTATTCACATGTTATATTAATTATGATGCTATATTTTCTCATTATGTGTTCTATATATGTTTGCCTTCATATGTGTGACTTAATATGTGGACTTGATAGGATGTCACTTTTACCTTTAGATTGCCTGGTATATGATGTGTTGTTGTTTCTTATGCATGATACGAATGAGACAAGTTGACCAATCATGGGTCAATAATCCTAGATTGGGAACACATTCAGATGCAGCATGTGACATGATAAAGATACCAAGATGGATGAAAGGGAATGATGTCCTAGTTTGTTCAGACCTAGGGGTATGATGATCATGACTGATCATACCCACATGTGATGACCATGGTGAATGTCAATAATGAGTGATCATACCTATGTGGAAATAGTGGGTCATGATGGTCTATGTGACCTAACCTCGATATAGATTTAGGGAATGTTGGGTTAGTATGACCTAACTTAGAGGCCTAGATACTATACGACTATTCAAAACCTTTAGGATGGATTTAGCATTGAAAATTTTCCATGCTTTCTCTGATTTTTTTTGGCATGGAGTCGATGCATGCATGACTAGGGCTTGTAGAGGCTTGGTTAGCACATGATAGATCATTATTTGATTATATATATATTCTTGTTACACCTTGATCATTATTATGGAAGAAATTATTATACTTGAGCACATCGGGTTAAAGACACATTAGTGGTGTCCTAATAAGTCTTGTACATGAAACTTACTTGGAAATTTTGATTCACATGTATATTGTATGAGAGTTTTAGTAATGGAAAAAGGCCCTATCATGGATAGATAATAATATAAGTCTATATATAGTAGTATACCAGGATGGACTTCGGAGGACCCATTATTTATTTATTTACTTTCTCTACTATATTTTATCTAGACAGGCTCGCTACATATGAGAGTTGTTTTTATTCATTTTACATGTATTTCATTTATTCAATTTTCCACATGTTTATTATGGTTATTTTTTATATTTTTATTCTTTATTACTGATCCTATGACATGATATTGAGGGTATAGTCTCCCCATTGATGGACTCAGACCCTAGCTTCTAGTTTGCATCCTCTTGCATTATGGAGGCAAGTATCATGGCATGTGGCATTTTTGACTCAAACATGGTTGTTCGGGTTAGGATGTTACACATTATACCTTACTCCATAATTTCACACAAAAGTGATATTATGGTAACCATAGTCACTATCACGGAAATACATGTGTATTTTATATCCAAAATCCACTAGAACCCACACACACACATATAGTGAAACTGAGATCCATGATTTCTTGAATGAGAATATAAAATATAAATTAATCCATTACAACATATACTTTATTATATACTATGATATATATAAATAGAGAGTGGAAAATATGGATAAGTCATTCACTTATTCCCTCAGAAAAATAGATGTTAGGGAAAATACCCCAAACCCAAAGAATTTGGGAATTGCATTCTTACTCAACTCAGGTGATGGAGAATATAAAATCATAAAATATGATGAAAATTATATCTCAAAACCAAACTAGGTGGAACTATCGAGAATTATACTCAAAATAAAATTATTATTCATATAACTCATGGTGTCCACTGATAATGTCTAGAAATGTATATATTATACAAGAATACAAGTATCAAGGTCTAATAATAACTAAATTATTTTATTAATTATCAGTTGCCAATTTTATTTTACTAATTATATGTTGACCCCTTAATTAATTCTATTTTATTTATTCCATATCATCAAATCCAATGTTCATTTTATAATCGATCATTTATATTAGTGATTTCCATTCCATGTACTTAGAACATTTATCTAAACTAATTATATGGTTTTAAATTTATATATTATTACCACCATCGAAAAAATATTCTTATCTATTCATTTATAATTCATTTTTTATTCCATAATATAGTTATTCTAGGACTCTGCATAAAATATCACAAGAAACATGCGCTTGTAGTGCCTAGTCCAACTGTAGGAGGCATATGAAAGTCACAATAACAAATTATCAAGAAAAAAATAGCGAAACAAATAAAAATGAAAACATGGTCAATACCAAATAAAAATCTATTCTATATAAACTAATAACAACCATTACATAATGATCTAGAAAAAAAAAGAAATCCCTGATCTCAAAATGTTCGATTCATCTCATCTCACAATCACGAACATAAAACCAATTCTGTAACTAAATAATACCATCCCATCCATTACTGATCATCCAAGTATACTTGGTTCACAATAAAAAACATAGCAATGGATATACCTACCTATAGAATAATTATGAAAGTGAGAGATATTTTTAATCAAATATATTCAGGGGTAAACTAAGCCTATCACACCGAGAAAAAAACCATGAAATAAAAATTTCCTCTTAACAACCCAAAATAATATAAATTTTAGATATCATCATTAACCATTATCATCTTGAATTAACCAATTAATTATTATCTGGTTTCATCAACAGGAAACCAAATATTATATAACTAGTAACAACTAAAAAAAACTATACACATGCTTCAAGCATAAAATTCATGTTCAAGAGATTTCTATGAATAATTATAATTAAATTCTCATGAATCATTCATTACACACTTAATAATACCATATATACATTGATGAACTAATTTCGAGCATATGAATTATCATAAGGAACATCAATAATCAAAACAAAAAGTTACACACTATCTATAAAATATAAAGAGGCTTCCAAGATAGTATAAACAACATGAAAAATCTATTCTTAATTTAAATAATATTATCTTCAATAGGATACCGTAAACTATATAAAAATTGGAGATAAATTATGTTAATCACGTACTTTCAAAAAAAAAAGGTTAAAAATACCATATTTTGATTCTAATTTTCTAATAATCACCATATAGAGATGAAGGAATCAAGGATTGATAACCACCAAAATAAATGGAAACAACTCTAGGATCTAACCAAAATAATACACCTTTAGGTGATACTCAAACCTCAACCCAAAAACATTTGAAACCACCATATTAAACTCTAGAATGAAAATAATTAGAAGGAATGGGAGAGGAGAAGAGAGTACCTTGATTTAAGAGAGTTTGATCCAAAATAACCAAGAGGTTTAACCCCTTTATTGAAATGACTAGATAACACTGTGAGAAACTGGGTTTCTCTTGGGTTTCAATGGATATAGTAAACAAGAATCTAAGGGAGCATCAACATGCTATTTAAAGTAAAATCCTAAAAAGACTCCACCATAACACAATGACTTAAATAATGTTTGTAGTGCCTATTGTCAAAAGAATTCAATTTTACTCAGATTTAAAATTACTATATCTTCTTGAACCATGATCTATTTTATAATAGTATCAAGACAGTTTGAATGGCACCATGAAATAACCTTTTACATGAAGGATTCTATTTTTATCCCCAAACAACCACCATGGATTCTCAACACAATACAATTGGAAATCCCTTTTTTCAAATAAATATATCTAATAACATGATATGGGGAGACCAAAATTTACATTTAACTCCCCCCTCAATCTACTTAATACCTCCTCTACTCACCACCATATTTATCAACATGTCTATTTTTTAGTTCTCATTTCCCACAAAGAAACACACCAAGCACCACACCCACCAAATCGATATCCATTAGGCTTGTGCACCAAACAAGGGAGAACCTACAGACTTCTAGTGACATAATTACCTCCACTATAGAATACATCACTTAAAAATTAACCATATATAATCTCACCAGACACCATGCCTTTAAAAATAGTTGTTTCACTCCCTAGGTTCACTAAGAACATCAACACCCAGATCCCCGGGCCATAACCTCAAAACATGCCCCACCATGACCACCACTATGCCTAACACCATAGTGTGGTGAACATATATTAGGCCAAAAACCCAACTCTCCACTTCGTCAAACCTTTAAACTCTCAATTAGCACCTCCGAGCCACAAGAAAATGAAAAGGGAGGGATTTTAGAGACCAGACTCATATATCAGCTAACTATCAAATAATTCTCATTCTAAATAATTTAAAACACAACCTAGGAAGGAATATAAAGGAGTTCTAAATAACCATCTTAAGAGATACCTATTAGGTATCTCTCTATAATAGTAACACAACCCTAACATTAAATTAACACATCACAATAACTTCTAATATCATAAAATATATCTTAAACCAGCCTGGGATTATAAATATCACCAATATAATTATACATTGAACAACTCATTACATTGAGTGTGAATTTGCAACTCACATTACCAAGTAAACTCCTCCCAGATATTACTTCATCGCAATACAAAAAATAATGGGATAACACACACACACACATGATACCATCAACTGACAATCCTAAATCTCACTAGGCCACTCCTAAAGGGCTTCATTATATTTAAATTTAAAATCTCCCAAGTTAATGAAATATGATTAATCATGAAGATAAAAAGGAATATATAATACATGAAAGATGTCCAGAATCAAGATCATCTATAGGGGAATTTATTTCTGATAAAAAAGAAATCCAAAATACATAAACACCGCAAAAGTTTAAAAAAATCGGTGATAAATCATACTCCCATAACCAAACCTCTACTACCGATAATGGGGATACATCATCAATTATACATGATCTCTAACATAAAACTCCATAGGGACTATATTATGATAAAACTAGGACTTATAAAGATCTCAAAATACCTATGTCCACTCATGATTCACATGCACCATCACGTTCAAGAAATACACCAATTCTAGTATTACAATAAATGAACCTCTCACCTCAGTGCAAAACGATGGATATCAGAAATGTTTTATATACACCATTTTGAATGGGGGCATACCAATGTTAGAGTGATAACTATTATTATATGTAAACCCTACCAAGGGTAAGTTACCCACCAACAAATCTCCAAAATAAAGAAATCATATGTGAAACATGTCTTCCAATGTTTAGATAGTACCCTCTATTTGAAAATCCATTTGTAGAAGAAAAGAACTGATAATTCATAACTATGATATTAAATATTTTTGGAGGCCTCCCAACATTATAGAGGTAAAATGGTGATAAATACCAAATATGATCATCATCAAAACCCCGTGAAGCCTCACTACCTCCTCTATATTTTTCCTCAAAAAATGTACACTATAATTGAATCATTAATCTATATGAACCTACTTTAATTTATATAATGGTCCATGATCACCCATATATAATCGCATCCTCCCTAAGATCAATGTAAAATGGTGATGATGTCCATTGGGATGTCGTCACACTTCCACCAAGGAATATTAAGTGGCTAAATAAACCCATTAGGAACAAGATTATTATCCATCACCCTCTGTAAAACCAAAAAAACAAGAAACAAACAATGACATAAACTTCTTCATATCAGGGCACAAAAACTAGTCTCTCATGGAACAATAAATCTTATTAACAACAAGATGTACTACCAGGGGTGACCTTTGAAACTCATAAAAAAACCACTTCAACCATTACAAAATGAAGGAAAGGCCTCCACTAGAGAAACAATTGATGTTGATCATCCTCAAAATATCCCTCCAAGGAATCATAATGAACAACCCAATCTATCAAAACCTTCACCTCAGAATCCCATAACTAGGAATCATCCACCTATTACACCAAAGATGAAAAAAATTTAATATGATGAAGATGCCCTCTCTCCAATATCAAGTTTAATCATAGATATCTCTTCAATTACTCTCAATGGATCCCAAGAATATTGAACAACATCCCAATATGACATCCTTATCTGTGAAATAATAATGACATTACTTTTCCCCAATATATAAGAAATTTTTTTATTATAATCCTATATGAATTCAATCCACCATCACTATTGTGAATTAAAATCACATTAGAAGTATATATAACACAAAATAATTATATATATAAATACTATAAAGAATTCATTAATGAGGTAATGCCTCCATGAGTTTAGATAAATAACCACTGTAGTAAGAAAAATATCATGGGTTTTGTAGTTACATCCATAAGACCATAACTTAAGATACCCATAGATGATAATTTCTATCTAATTCATTAGAAAATATCCTAATACATGATTTAAATCATCACAATAAACCCCAAATGTAAAATATTTCTCAATAAATATAATAATAGGGTCACAATCCAACTTATTCTAAAAATACTCAAAAGTGATGTGACACTATTTATCCCATGAAGATTCCTATTTTTTATTATCAAAGATGTTAGAGGAGTCGCAATCAAAGAGAATTTAGATATGAAATTCGTATAATATCCTAAAATACTATGTAAAATTTATAACTATGAAAAATTATCAAGTGAAAACCAAGAAACAACTACCTAAAACTATGAAGGATACATGAATACTCCCCATCAAGAGACAAAATTCCCAATGAAATGATCCTCCAGATCCAAGAACTAACACTTAAAAAAGCTTCCCAAATTTCTGATGATGCTAATAAATCCCAAAAAATTCTTTTCAATACTCTGTATAATCCTCCTTTAACTCATAAAACACTAATATGTCATCAATGAACACCACTATGAACTTTTACAAAAATTTATGGAACATGGAATTCCTTAGTCCCACAAACCTACCTTTTAATTTCATGACATAGAATGAAATTACAATGATTTCGGAATCCCTATAACAAAATTAAAAATCAGTTTTTACAATAAACATATACATTACCCATATCTTGTGATATCCCAAGAAAAATTATATATATGAGAACCAGCTATATCCATTCAATTGATTGAGAAAATCAACACTCTATTGGAGGGAATAGTGGTTCTTTAATATCAACTGATTTTAGTGATGATAATTAATTAACAACCATAGTACTTCACTTGACATATTCATAATAAAAATTAGACCACCCCAAAAGAAAAAAACTAGTTCAAATAATCCCTAATTTTAGGAGATTTTAAAAATAAATCTATAGATCCAGTAACTCATAAAGCACTATATTATATCTATATATTTATAACAGAGTGATACTTGACTATAAATTTATCCCAAACATTAACTCAAATCTAGGTGTTCACATAAAAGACTAATCATGAAATACAATAATGTACTTTTATAAAACATTGGGAAACTAAACATGATGATTAATGAAGCTAATTTAATGATCTAATAACTTAGTCACTTGAGCTCATTCATATAGAAATAATAATCAACCATGAAGGGGATCTCAAATACAATGATGAACTGTTGTGAAGAGGAATCATCATCACTGCTTAATGAAGCTACAATTAACCAAATAAGAACTAAAATCTTGAAATAGAAAACAATATGATTTGAGAGGATACATAATGATTATGATCCAAAAAGAACTTTGAAATAATTAGGGAGTATACACCGCTTATAAATATATTACAGAAGCTGACCTTAGTCGATTGATCAAGACTTGTGAAATTCCAATTGGTGATGAAAATATTATCCTTGGGTTTTTATAGAGTAGAGAAGTTCATGGTTATGGGGGCCTCATCGATTCTAATTTCAAAGGATTCTTGATAAAATACTATATCATTCCATCTTTTCAAGGAATCTCCTCAATGATTTCAAAACCATAAAATCCTTGACAACTGATTTGATTTTGATTGTGAGTTTTCATAAACTGGTCTCAAACGATGTTTGATATTGAAATATAGATAATGCTTGTTTGAAATTAAGATATTAGAGATCATGATATCATTAATGTTAGTAATGTTGTGGCATAGAATGAACTTCAATCATTTATCAAATGCCTCATTTATTTCCCTTTTTAGAAGGATGTTTTCACTGATATTAGTTAACGAACAACAGAGCATGGTTCGTTTCTTGGAATGTGTTCGTTAGTGATGGATAGAATAATATTGTCTCTTACTTTCATCGATCTATTTAATTTAATATTAGTTTGTACTTGTTGGTTCTAGTGATCCATTGTTTTGTTAGACTGTGTCAAAAAGAATGTTTAGTGTCAATCTAATCGGGAGGTATTGTGGATCCTGAGCAATTGAACAATAGAAGAGTCCCCTATATGATTCTAGGTCATGAGTAGTAGAATAAGTTGGAGTTATTAACTATTTTTATGTTTTTATTAGTATCACATTAATGTTAAGTCAAAAAATTAATGATTAAGAGACACCCATACAGTTTCATTAACAACCCCTTGGTGAAGTTTTAATGTTAAGGTAGTGGATTTAGGAAAATTCAATGGTTAAAGATTCTTTGAAAATGGGGATATAGTAGTATTCGAGTTCTAAATGATCTAATTCTAAATTATACATGGTGTATAGAATATAAAAACTAAATTTCATATTAGAGAAGTAGGATTAGGATTCACGTTTTTTACTAAAAGGAGACATAAAGATAAGAATTGATTGGGAGTGTATATCTCATGTCAACATGGAGTACACCCCTTCTCTCTTATCTATTTTATATTATACTTATGTTTTTAATCTTTTATGATTTCAATTTATTTATAAACATTTTTTGATCATATTATTTTAGGGGAACACTTTTAATGTTTCTTGATTCTATTTTCATGTTTTTGATTTCATTATTTAATACTACCATCCATTCGTCTTGAGATATCTACTTTCAATTTTTTTGTTCTTGGTTGACGAATCCATTAATGAAAACGAATTTCAAAATTGTTTTGAAACTTTTTACCAAATATAATAAATTGAAGTAGTTTTATTGGGATTAGTTGAATATAACTTTATAGGTAAATAATAAATAAATATATGAATTAATTCATTTTAGAAAGTATTGTTAGACCCATAATTTATAGAATCATCCTTTTATATAGCTCCAAATATCAATTTCCTCATCAAACATCATTTAAGAATTTTTTCTACCCATAACCCATCGTTTAGGTTCTAAACTATCTAACACCACACACATAAATTAATTTCTTAAACCTCTTTTCAAGGATTCTTTTATTTTTAACATCATCATTTCTAGTCATTATTTTTAGTAAAAAGAATTAAAAAAGCCTTATAAACTTACCATCTTTCCCTTTGGTTAGACCCTTCCATAATATACTAGTGTAAGAGTTATCAATGATATATTGATGGTTGTGGAAACCTAAGACAAATCTCTAATCCTCTACTAAATATAACAAAAACTTGGTCATCTAGGAATATAAGTACTAAACATGCCGCATACCCATCCAATGAACTCAGTAACTGATAAATAGGACACATGCTTAATTAATGTCATATAATATAACATTACTCCTAAAGTATTTGTATATATCCTTCAAAAAAATACATCTAGTCTATGCTAGGGATTATATCCTATTTATATATAAAAAAACATAGGAAATCTCCTAGGGAGTGATTCTTCCCTATGATTAATTTACAGTCTGTACACACATCATACAAGTTATCTGAACCTCTAACTAGAGTAGTAAATTCCAATGACATGTGAATACTCTACCCCAATTTCTAAATCATGAATTATAGAAGGTATAATTAAGGAGTTATTAGTTCATAAATCAATAAAATATAACACATGCATGGAATATAATCAGATGAAACCTCACATGTTGTCTGGATCACATAGTGCTAGAAAATATATTCCATTCACCTCAACACATCTAGCTCCATGATATTTTTTTCCCTGATGGAGAAAACCACTATAAAAATGCACTTCTTGTTGTCCTGAGGATGAGTGGAATCATAGGGTTTTCTTATTCCCACGTTATCCCTTATTTAATGATACAAATATAGAACAGCCTACTGTTGTTACTGCTACCTCAGAGGACACTATGAGAACAACTAATGTTTAAAGGGGATTCTAGATCCACGATTACTACTAGGGGATGTCGGACACCAAAAAATTTGATGAACATCACTGCCACATAAAAAGAATACCATTCCCAATCCGCAAACAAGGATCTAAAAACTAATATCCCCAGTGAAATGGATTAATATGGCTATAACCAACTCCCTATCAAATGATACATAAAATGAATTAGAAACTAAAAATATATGATCATCAATATACTTCATTACCAGTCCTAGATACCCACTTAATGATGATTTTTTCTATTAAAAATCTCTTAAATGACCTTTATAGACACCATCAACTCATGATTTGTTGACAATTTTAATGAGGGACCATCCTCCTGATCTATAGAAATAAAACCTCCAAAAAATTTATCTTTTTTATGATCGTTAACTAGAAATAAGTTATAATGACTAGAATAAAAATTTATTATACCAAATATAAAACTCTCAGATTATGGAACTACCCTATACAAGAGTGAATATATCCTACCGAAAAGCTGCCTTCTCAGTTGATGAAATAAAATCTTTCAAAAACTAATCACATAACTTATTCCATAATATAATTTACCCAAGAAAATTTATAATTATAAACCCCCACTATATATAATCCTTACATTAAATAATCATTCCCAACAGAAACCAGTTCTCCTTCTTAAAATAGGTTGAATTGTTGGAAATATATATATCTTCTATCCAAGATTTGGCCTCTAAAACTAAAATATAATTCTCATACTTATTCATAATCTAGTGCTAAAAGGCTAAAATCAACTTCCTCCAAGTACCCTAATCATAATCAATATCAACTATAAAATGATATGCTAGTGCATTTCTTTGGAAATATTTTAGTAAAAACCTGAAGTGTATATTGACCAAAATCTATATATATAAAATACTAAACTATTAGGGTCTACCTAAACAATGAATATGGAATATTTAAGATTAATTATTTCTGATTGAACTTATTTCCAATTATCTATCCAATTAAAACACAACCATAAATAATCCTGATGAATTTTTCTTACCAAATTCTCTACCAAGTATTTTCTATCACATTCTTAGTATGGTTAGTAAACTTAAGGTCCCTATATTGAAAGATAGGGGGTCTTAATATTTTGTCTCATAGCTAGTCTTACATGAATACACTACATACTATGTCCACTTTCTACCATTTACATAGCAAGACATACAATACTCACCAGTGAAAATCCAAAGATCTATCCTACCACTGAGACATCATCTTTTATACCCCTGTATCCTTACCCCCTCTCCACCAGCACCTCTCATAGTTTGTAAATAAATATTGTGATACCCCCAAATCCCACCCCAAATAGTCCATGAGTTTATGACCCATACACAGGGTATACAATGCATAACTGGGAGACATTACCCAAAATACATAAATAAATAAAAAACGATATGATCCAATAACCAAATACATCACATAAATTGGTGATAAATTATCCCAACACATGATTGAAATTTAATACATGGGAAAACATATTAAAAATACTAAAAAAATCCAAGGAAGAAACCATAGAATTTAACAGATCCTAAAAAAATCATTATCTAGTAATACCAAAATCCAACAACAACCATATCATGTGGACCTAAAAAATATTTTTTATATATATGGGGTGACATATGGGAATAATTAGTAGGATTCACCACAAAAATATTCTTAAAAAACTGAAAGAGGAACCCTAAATCTCAAACAAAAAAAGGTAATGCAACTCATTACCTATTTAGGTAAAATTATATCATATCTTCACTAAGGATCACTCTCCAATTAACAGATACAATTAAGTGACTATATATAAAAATTACATACATAAAATGTTATCCTAAATCAACTCAACTCATGGATTTTCACTCTAATGAAATAATGAAAAAAACTTTGTACTTAAATCCATTCTATATGTCTTCCTAACCACCTAAGAAACTATATAAAAATCATATCATAATCTCATACTACATCCCATGAACACATATTTGAAACATATCTCATCTCATCCCTAATTATTTAATAGGTTTTAAATCCATCAAAACCCAAGTATGATGTATTTTATATGAAGACACAATTTCAGATGTATGTTCACCTATGGTAACCACCATTAATATAAATAGAATACATGTATATAATATAAACTGAAGCCTCTAATACTAGTGTATATATATATAGTGAAAACTATAGATAAAAAACACGTATAAGAACATAACATATACCAGAATGTATTATAACCCAAATATTACCACATTCTATACTATATCTGATGGGATGGTATGGAAGAGGGAGTAGTCAGCCATTCATTTCCTCACCAACCTCAATGTCATGGAAAAAATTCAAATCCCAAAATATTTAGGCACCAATTTCCTATATGAATTAGGTGGGGAAGTATATGAAATTATAAAATATAATAATTAATAATTAATATAACCAAACAAGGGGAAAATACTAATCCTTATACTTGAACTAAAATTATCATCCCATATGTCTCATGACAACCACTACTAAGTTCTAGAAAGCTAAATATTATACAAGAATAAAATCATCATAGTATCTCAATAACCAAATTAATTTTGTGATTATAAATTGCCAATAATTTTTTGACCCCATAACTAAATTTTGTTAACTCATTTCAAATCAAAAATCCAAAATTCTTTTTATAATTATTCATTAAAATGTTGGATTTCCACTCTATGCTCTTAGAATATTTATCCAAACCAAATGCATGGTTTTGAATTTAGATATATTCACATACATAAACACCTTTTATGATAAATTTATTTTTAATTAATTTATCATTCCATAATCCATGTATTCTAAGAACTAATTGGAAATACCAAAATAAGACAAACTCACACTATGCATGATAACTGTAGTAGGAAGATGGAAATAAAAAAAATTGATAATCAATCAAACCAACCATTGAGAAGAAAATAAAAATAAAAAATGGGAAAGCCCAAATATAAATATGTACTAAAAAATATTAAAATACCCCCAATGAAATGATCTTAAAAATAGGAAGTCCCAACTCTCAATTTATTCTATCCATCTCATCTCACTATTTCTGGCACTATACCACTACCATAACCCAAAAAAAACAACCATCCATTTCTAATAATCCAACCATAAATGGTTCACAAAAAACATAAAGGGTTATACCATAATGTGACATTAACATGAAAACAAAACATATTTTCAGTATAACAAATTTGGGGAGAAAACTAAGGCCACCACATGAATGAAATAGTTCATGTAATCAAAATTGGATTCATAATATCCCCCAAACACTTTTAATTTTATCTATCAAGTTTATGCATCACCACATTGAATTAATTAATTAATTATGGTAATGTTTTATTGAAAATAATCCCAATATTTAGTATATAACAACAACTAAATAAATTGACAATACACTGACTTCAAATATCACTTTTTTGTTCAATAACATTCAAGGAAGAATGAAAATTAAAATCTCATGCCTCTATCATTATTCACTAAATCATACCATATTTACATTGATTAAATTATTTCAAGCATATTAATCATAACGGGGAACATCAATAATACCAAAAAAATATTCACACTATTTTACAAATAACGATTGTCATCCAATATAACATAAACCACATGTGATCATAGCACCCATTTCATATATTGTCTTTTATTAATTTCTATATTATTTAACATATTAATTTAACATAACACATATTATCATTTAAGATAAATCGTGATAATAACACTCTTACACATAACAAAAGAAGGACAAGAGTACCATACCTTGATTAAATCTTCATAGAATCAACACACATGAATGGAAGAAAAAAATAAACAAATAAAATCATAAAATAATGAACTAGAGAACATAACAAATATAAAAAACCCTAAGTTCATAACTAAATATAAACTAAATACTAGATATAATATTCATGATAACCTCTAGAATTAAATGAACAAGTCGGAATAAGATAAGAGGATAAGAGAGTAGCTTGATTCCAGAATGTTTGGCCATAAAACACTAATAGGTTTAAACACTCGAGAGAAATGAATAGAGAGAATTGTGAGGGACTATGGCTGGATAGGGTTTGAAGGAAGATATTAAACGTTGAACTAAGGGATAATAAACCACTATTTATAGTAAAATCTTGATAGTTTCTCATCATGGAATGATGACTTCGACAATGACCATAATCCCTACAATCAAAGGAGACATGAGTTTACTGGAAATACGAAATGCCCATATCCCCCTGAACCATGAATTTTTTCCAAAATGGTATTAATAATGTTTTAATAACACCATGGAATACAAATGGTGTAGATGATTTTATTTATATCCCCAAATTATCACAAAAATGTCTCAATATTAAATAATGGGAAACCCTCACCATTTCATTACACTACACCCAAGACCATGATGTTGTGATACTATGATTTTAATTTACCTTCCTCCCCAAATTTGTCAACTAGGCCTCAATTAACCATCATTCCAATCAAATTGGGTGTTTTTAAGTCCTTATCTCTCATAGGGAAACTTACCATGTGATAAGCCCTCCAAAACAGCTACCCCAAGGTATCGTGCTTCACACACTAAACAAGGAATAAAATCTTGACATATTGTGATACCATTCCATCCACCACAACATGGATAACAACCATATTTTTAAAATAAAAATCATCACACACTGTGTACCAAAAAATGAACATTTTAGTCCCTTGGGTTTATAATGACCTCAAGCCCCAATCCCATGACCATAACCTCAAAATAGACATCACCACAACTACTACCATGGATACAACCATGGCATAGAAAACCTATAGAGGGGAAAAATTAAACTCTCCCTACCATGATATCTCTAAACACCCTCTAGGTACTTCTATTCCACGGTAAATGGAAAAGGTAGGGATTAAAAAAAATTGGAATTTATAAAGACTATGTTTGAGCAACCTTAATATCGAAAGGAAACTAGTCGAGTAACTATAGATGAAATTATGTGAACTTGAGGGATAGATCAAGATCAATTATACTCTTTATAGTTCAAGGATGACCCTCTGGTTATCCACGTTTGAGAATAACATAGAGGAATCATAAGGGAATGTGTAATATAAATCTATGAATAAAAGACAAAATGAGTAATTTTCACCACTCCTCGAAACTGTTACAGTGTAACATCTTTTAAAAAAATTAACTCCTTATTTTTTAATTTTAATATAGAATTTTGAATTTATCATCACTTTATAGCATTTAAATTTCTCAAATTCAGATTCACATAATCCCAAAGAAAATGAATCATTATGAAAATCAAATTTAATTAATTTACATAGTTTTATGATTTAAATTGGAATTATCAATCCAAAAATACAGTTTTTTTATAAAGTTAAGAAAATGGATTTTTTTACATTCAGATATATCTTATTTATCATATTTTTTATTTTCCACAAAATATAAAAATCAACAAAGTCATGGAAACCCTATAATACATAATAAATATATCTGACGTAAGATATTATCCTTTACCAATAATCTAATAAATTATATTTTTTCAGGTAATACATAATATTTTATTAATACATTATGTTTTTGAACTTGTTAAAAACCATTATGTATGGTTTTTATTTCATTCCTAATATTTTCTTATATGTGTATATTTATCCCCTTATCAAAAAATCAGTAATTAATATTTTTTTCATATACATAATTGATTTTGCACATATGTATGTTTTTTAAATTTTTCAAAAACTAATACATATGTTTTCTTAAAAAATACATTTCTAACATAATAAAAAACATGAATGGATGGTTTTATAATTGAAAAAAATCCAAAAAAATCCAAAAACTAAAAATTAAATAAAACTCATTCAAAAAGTCACAATCCATCCCTAACCTCCAAAAATACTCGAAAACACACATAGACTATATCAACCTCTATAAAATGAAAAATAAGGGTTTGGTAGAATCCAATCCATCATAATCATAGTGTTCATAGTGGAGGTGTTGTGTTTTTTTGCGGTTTGACGATTTCATTTTGGTTGAGTTTTAATGTTTTAGTTACTCCATGATATGAAATTGGTTACTGCTTTATGGATAAATGGAATGTTGATACTAGAATCATGATTTTTTATAGTGGTGCACATATTTACTTTATACATTGTAAATGATGTTTGGGAGTGTCATAGATTCTTTGCATTAGCGTTGGGTTCTCATTGATGGAGACTAGTGGTGGCAAGGATATACTATGAGATTGTTTATGATTGGGGTACTCAATTACATGTTTTGAGATTATATAATAAAATTATTTCATATTTAATGAATTCCACTCACTAATCTCCTTAGATTCCTTTTTGGCTATTAATTCAGAATCTTGAACCACCATCTGGGTGATCACTTGAGGTTCCCCATGTATGTTGTACATGGATATTGGATTGTAATTTCTATATGTTATTTTTTTTGTATGGTGATATTGACATTTAATTAGTTTTTATATGGTTTCCAAATATTATTAAAAGGGGATTTTATTAAAAATTCAAAAAGTATTATAGAGAGTAGTATTCAAGTTTGAAGGATTTAAAATTAATTTTAATTATTTTAAAACACATTCAATAATTTAAAACACCTTGTACATGTGCTTAATATTTTATTTATTCTAAACTTATAATTATTTATCATAGATTTTAATGAAAAATGAAGCATGGTTTATTATTTTCATCATTTAACGCACTTTTGATACTTACAAAAAAAATAATATTTTGTAAACCAAGACTCAAATTAAAAATCCTCCAGTAGTGTATTACATGATGTATGATGATTCATAAAGTTTTTATTTTTAGTTTTGGAATAATATAAACCCCAACTGGCCTATTTTTATTATAAATTGACAATAACCTCAACAAACTGAACTTTAAAATACAAGTTGAGATGTGTGAATATAGGCATGTCTTTAGGTAGTGATTGTGATCACCCTCAAAACCAATGAAACATTTTATACACTTGGATCTATGGTTTTTGGAATTATAATACATGAATAATTATAATCCATAAATAGTATTATAATTTTTTTCATAATTTAAATAATTTTTCTATCGATGAAAAATTAATAGCTGAGAAGTTATACATTCCCCATTATCATGGGATTATAATCAATAATACTACCATATGTCCGTTCAACAAATATTGGGTACATTGAAAAAAGGATAATAGTCGACCGATGTGGAGTAAAGATAACCTATTACACTACACCACTATTTTAAGGAGTTTTTCAATTCCTATTTCACTTTTTTAATGTTGATTTGAGATATGGGGATTTGTGGTATCTAATAGAGAGGAGCATATGGGTCTATGGTTCAAATAGTGACAAGACACACCACTTAGCGAAGAAAAAGTGAATGGGGAGGTAGTATATATTTTTAGATATATGAATAGTTTCTAGGGTTGCAAGGGTGGTTTGTAGGGAATGAATTGTGGTGAGGAATTTTGGGATATTGGTGTCCCATGTACCATTTATATAACATTTACTCATGGGTGATACTAGTATGTTTGGAAACCTAGTTAGGACTTGTTGAACCTAGTCCTAGGAGACATCTTACTGTAAGTGTATTATTATTTACATGATAGACTTGACACAAATACTATGCAATGCTTTTATATTGGTATGTTCATAGATCCAACACGGTCCGGATAGAAACACCATCAAGCACATATAAAATATGTTACAATGGTATCCCCTAGATGTAGAATAAATAAAATTTTGAGGACCCATACTGGCTACTATATAAACCTTTCCTTTAGTCTAAATAAAAAGAGAAATAATAAATTTTTATTTGGTGTTGATTTTAAAAAAATGGATTGTACATTTGTCTTTTTTCCATGTTGAACATGATGGTGAGTTTTTTTATTGTAATTTGAAATAATTTTTTTTATCATTTTATATATTTCTCCACCCAATATTAAGATGAATATACCCGAAAAATAATTTTGTACTATTTTGTTTGTTTTCTATAGTAAGGAACAATGCTATATTCTTATGGTTTATTTAAAGATCTTAAGTGAGACTTTTTAACAAAATATGATTCAAAATGTGGACATGTGAAAAGGTAGCCTCATCAATATTTAAATGGTATTTATTTATGAGTATATTTAAATGGGATCCATGTGATTAAGTTATAATATGTGTTTTACTCTAAGGTCACACTAATAACCCTAATGGAGGGGGTGAATTATGGTGAATCAAAGTTTATTTCTTATATTAAATTAAATTGGATAATGTTTTCATTGAAGCTCTCTGAATCCAATAGTCTGGAGTAGATAGTTATTTTACTTCATTAAAACAAAATATAAAGGATCACATCCCAAAGGATTGAATAATTTAGTATTCTTAGGAGAATATATACTTACATTATTATCAAATTACATCTGGAAACATGAAATTTAATATAATTATTCTTATTTTTTTATTCTTGTAAATCCATAAATTCATTCATAGATACCTTCCTGATATCATTGAGAAATAATCACTTAATAAAGTTTGAGATCATATTCTTAGTAGGGAAATAATAAAATAAAATATAACATAAAATAAATAAAACATGAATAATATGGCCCATATAAACAATAAAAAAACACAACATATAACTAATACAGTGAAAGGGGTTTAAAGACATGAATAAAATAACTTAATAAATATGCACACTGATAACGATAACTAGTTTCAAAATGAATTAATACACAATTCTATACATCATAATCATACTATGATGTCCTTTTTCTAGGACAACATGTGAAAAAAATTGTGGCTTATGCAAAATAACCAAACTATTTTGTCTCATGAGACCTACCGATTATTAGGGGAAATAATGGGACCTTCCCTTTACTTCGTAAGTCTAATGTATTCATCATGTGAAAGGAGTGAAACATAATGAATGAAAATATTTTTAATTAATAACATGAATATTAAATGTAAATATTATTCCCAGTAAATATGAAATGACCACAAGAAATATAGAGTAATATATTGTATGGAATCGAAATATTATACCCCTAGTAAAGTTAATTTTTACCGAATATTTTTTCATAGATAAAAGTAGTTTAAAAATACCCATTGATGATCTATTGAGAAAAATATTATTTAAATTTTAAAAGAACATATATTAAAATATAAATATTTAATCAGATTCTGAAAAGAAATTAAATTAAAATAAACATGAAATATTGTAATGTAATCATTAAATTAAAATGGTTTTGGATGGTGTAAAATCAATTCGTGTGATGTGTGTTGAAATAAATACTTTGTTCACACATTCAGTAAAATGTGAATTGATTCGAAAACCCAGATACTGTTATTTTTTAATAAGAATTATTGATATTCTACATGCTTGAAAATTACATTAATCAAACATTTGATAATATTAAAAACATTATTAAATTTTTAAAGGAAATATGAGCATGGAAAAAAAGAATAATGTCCGAATAGAAAAAAATATGTTTTCTATAAAGACATTATTTCAGTATTTTGTGTACATAAAAAAGGGAAAATAAAGAAAAAAAATTAATCTACCGAAAAAATAGAGTATAATAATAATATATGAGTTTTAAGATATAAATATCGTATAATTCCTTTAATATAAACAGAAGCATAAATAATCCCTAATAAGTATGATATTGTGAAATAAACCCTTACCTCAGATCCAAATTTTATTGATAGTCATTTGGTCATCCAAAATAATAAATTTAAATTTAATGTAAATATATACCAAAACCATAAATTTTATTATAATAAATTATTTGAACCACCAAAAAAATTTCAATAACTATTTATTAATAATTATTTATTTAAATCATTGTTTTAGAGTGTTAGTTGTTTTATTTTTCTTATAAGTTTCATTTTTGTACTTTTGGTCCCCACATATTTCTAATTCTTACATCATATATGGAATTTTAATAATTATACAAATGTAACATATTTTAATTATTTTCATTTATGTAATCACCCTTAAATAGTTGAAATAAAAAAAAAGAATTTCACCGTTCCTGGAGATGGTAGGTTGTATATACTCAAGAACATTATTTTCAGTTTTTGATGAATGGGAAGAAATAAAGTTAAATAATAATTAACCATTATTTATTAGTTAATATTTGAAATATATAATATAAAATAATTAAATATTTCATTATTACCATCCATGTAAATAAAAAATAAAAAATGAATCACATCAGTTTGTGGAGGAGGTAGCTCACACATACGCATGAGAGACATTATTTTTTTACAACGACTAGAAAGTAAGAAGGTATATATTATATTATAATTATAGAAGAATAATTAATTCATAAATATCATATATAGACATTAAATCCTTAAAAATCTCCATACATGAAATATAGTGATAGAAAATGAATTGTATCACTACGTGGAGATATTAGCCCACACATACACAAGATCAATCCTATCACTTTCCATTATATGGATAAGGATATGGATAAGTATTATTAACAAAACGAAAAAAATAATTATAGAGAATATAATTTTTTTATATTTTAACTTTTACGATATAATTAACCTGGTAAAATAATAACTAAAATATAGAGTTTGGTTAAGACAATTTATTTATTTCTATGAAACCTCATTTAGATCTCTTCTTAAGGACCTTAGGGACAGTATATTTGGAATACCAAAACTGATATAAAATTATTAACAATTTTAGGGAGATATTTTTTCTTGGATTGCGATCCAAATTCCTTAATAGGTCTGATGGTGTGAGGCGATTAAGTGCCCTTTTATAATTGAGGGGAGTGACACGCTTGTAATTATGAAATGTTTTAAAATATTATTAAGTCAATTTGTCAGAGAAATGGTTCCAAAATGACTCTTATTATTACACTACTGGAAAAACAGCCTATACCCACGGTTCAAAACCGTGGGTATAGCCCCCAAAACCGTGGGTATAGGCTATACCCATGGTTTTGGGAACCGTGGGCTGGAACGATGTCGGGATAGGTCCCCAGCCTATACCCACGGTTTTCCAAAACCGTGGGTATAGGTGTCATTCCATCGTGTCACCAAAATATAATCAATTTCCACGGTGTCAACGACCTATACCCACGGTTTCAAAACCGTGGGTATAGGTCCTAAAATAACGCAGGCACTAAGTTTCGATCCTGCAACCTCTTCGCTACAAACACCGCATCTAACCACTACCCCAACATCACCTATATATATATATATATATATTTAGTTAAATACAGTTATAAAAACCGTGGGTATAGAGGGAAGAACCGTGGGTATAGGATTTCCGCCAAAAAAAATTTCATTCCCGCGGAAAAAAAAAAATTCCCGCACACACAAAACCGACCTATACCCACGGTTTTTCATAACCGTGGGTATAGGTATTTTATCCCAGACCTATCCCCACAGTTTTTCCCAAAACTGTGGGTATAGGTGACTTTTAAAGACCTATCCCCACGGTTTTCCAAAAACGTGGGTATATACCCCGCCCTATACCCACGGTTTGGGAAAACCATGGGGATAGATCTTTAAAAGTCACCTATACCCACGGTTTTGGAAATCCGTGGGTATAGGGGGGGGTCTATCCCCACAGTTTTGGAGAAAACCGTGGGGATAGGTCCATTTTCCAGTAGTGTTATTTTATTAATTTAATGTGGTTAACAACCCACCAATTAAGTTTAATCAAGTTTTGAGGTCATTTTAGTACTTATATATTAGTCTAACACCTTCATTGGCCATTTTGAACTACAACTGCGCCAAAACCCTTTTCAATCTAATAGGGTCAAAATTGTACTTATAGGTTAAAAAGAATCTAAAAAATTGTTATGAGAAGAAATATAAGAAAACTTATAATCATACTTGTCCACATTAAATATTCTTATTATTTTTAAATATTTTAATAAAATATTATGTTTCATAAAATATCATTAGTCTCATTTTTGGAACAATTCATTTAATTTGACTTTAAAGACAACAATATAGGTGTCTGATTAGAATATAAACATTTAAAACATCCATAATATTTTATATTCATCTATTATTTTTTTGGGGTACTATAAATCAACCAAAAATTTTACTATTATAGTTTTTAAAATAATATACCTGATTTTTCTATTGCATGGAAAATCACTATCTCTACATTAAGTAAGCATATGAGGTGATTATTTCATCATTAAAAATAAAAAATATATTATTATGAAAAATAAAAATTTCATATTTGAAATAAAAAATTATAATTTAACTTATTATATTTTTGTCTATATGTAATATTTTTAGAGGTATTAATGTTAAGAGAATAACATTTTGGAATTTTCTATACATAAACTAATATAAATGTCATAATCATATGAAAATGGAAAGAATATAACATATATTATTATTTGGGATGGATACGGTCCATTTAATCCCATATAATTAAATTAAGGAATGTGTTGGGTTGATTTTAATACATTATTTCATGGTTTTGTCCCAATTTTTCTAATTTTACCACTATCGAGGTGAAAAATATTTTCTATAGTTACTATTGAAAATGGACAAAAATAAAAAGATACAATTGTAAGAAATTTACCTAATAATAAAATTGGTGTAAAATTTTCAATATAAAATATATTAAATTATAGAAAATTAATTTTAATAAATGAGTAAACAAAATGAAAACCAATTTTCCAAAAATGCGATTATAAGCATTATAAGTAACTTATGAAAAATGATGAATATTTATGATTAAAAAGGTACCGTTATATTATTAAAAATAAAATACATCAAATTTAAATAAATAAAAAAGAAAATAGGATTTTAAAATTACATAATTTTAATTAAATTTAACTAAAATATTTTAAATATAGGTACGTTTAATTGTTTAATTAAAAATAAGTCATTTCGCAAATATACTAAATCTTTACCCCAAGATAATTTTTATAATATCATTTAAAAATAATGTTCATTTTATAAAATATAATTTCATAAATTGAATGAAATTAATTAAAATTTTCATACACAAAATGAAGAAAAATAAATTTTGATGAAAATTCATTTTGAAGTATAAAATGACTTTAACAAAAATAATGAGTTATTATTTCTTAAGAATTAATAAATAATTTTTTATTAAGTACGGCCATTTTAAATTTATTTTACTATTTATTTTATCATATTCATACTCTCCAATTTAATGAGTAGGTTATAATTTTCAGATTTTAATAATAACATATGAATAGTATATCCCAATTCTCTTAAAACTTAGTGTTGTGTGTTAGGAAAGATATCAAGAATAATATTAATTTAAGATAAATTTTTGAGGTGTAATATTAACCTGACGTAAATAAATTATAACCTCTCAATGTTATCCTAGTCATAAAAGGATCAAAATTAGAACATACCTTTATTGAAGATCCATATTATATCGAGGAAAATGTTTTTTTACAAAGGTGAAGTGGGAAGGATAAAGGTTACATGAAATAACACATAATCGGGTTCCCATATAAAGATAACTTTATTGGAATGATAAATTATAGACATTGAGGATAAAAATAATTTCCAAGGAATAATAGAGAGTGATAGAGAACATGGTCAGAAGAATTTGAATGATGACAAAACTATAAATCAATGAGTGGTGAAAAGACCATTAAGTCATCAGAAATAAAAGTAAAAATATAAAATTTTAATTTCAAGATCATTTTCCTAAAGTTTCGGTATTTTTTAACTTGTTTTATTCACAATTTATAAGTGCGAATTCATCCATTGGTTTTTCTTTGATAAATTTTTTTCATATTCACCCATTCCATGAAATAAATATTCAAAAAGAATTTTTTTCCTAAATAACTAAAATTATAATTTAATTTATCCTATGATCAATAAAAAATTACAAGTCATTCCTTATTTTTAGAAATATTTTATAGAAACAAAATTCATAGTATAAGTTTTCCAATATGAATAAATATAATACATTAACAACCAAAGTTCAACTTCATCAATTACACAAATAGTTAGCCTTAAAAATACATCAAAATAAGTATGAACAAATTCAAAACCCTAAAATTTAGAAGGAATTTCATTAAAATTCCAAAATCAACTTAATAGTAATACCCTAAACAATATAATGTATCTCTTACAATTATATAATAAATATGTTAATAACTTGAACATATAATTTATTAAAACATAATAAGAACCTAAATCGCTTTAAATACATAATGAAATCATATATTCTTCAACAAATTTAACTGGATATCTATCACTCAAATGAAATCCCATCATAAAAAATAATTTTCTCTTTACCTTAATCATATAACATTCCATAAAAATACACTGATTTTCTTCTAAAATAAAACTAATCACTTAGTCATCAAATTAATTTTCCATCCCATGGATTTATATATGATAAAAAATATATTCCGAAATTTTAATAATCCTCAATTAACTCAAAATTAATAGTCATATTAACCCTTAATATTATCCCTACCTTTCTGTACATATTCCTAAAATTATCATATGGTAACAATTCCCAACAACTTTAACAAATTAAATACTGTTATAATAGTCAATGGATGTAAAATTATAATAAATAAATACTAGTACATCATACTTTTTAAAACCAAATTCATTGATACATCAATCTTTCATCTTACATCATAAACTTATAACCAATATTTTTTTAATCTATAATAATTCTTTCCTATAATTAAATATATGAGTGATATTTCATATTTCATCAATTTTAATCTAATAAAAGTTTATTTTATGGGTAAATACTAAAATAATAAATACCTCTTATATGTTACTCCTAGACACTTCATCTTCAGCTATATAGAATATAACTTTTATAATCCTTTATTGACATGACCATGTTGATCATTCTCTCGAGCATTCATCCTTTAAACCATTTAATGCATTTTTTATTTATTGATTCCCTCTTTCTCTAAATGTAAATCAACTTCCTATTTCATTAATACATTTCCCTAAGTTTCTTTTATAAATTTCATAACATATAGTCCTTTGGATCCTTTTTCTTCCATGAATCTTGTAACCCAAACATCCTTTAAATGTTATCTTTATATATTTTGATATGTTAGGAAACTTGCTCAAGTTTACATTGTTAATCATATATCATAATAAATGACCTTCCAGATCATATTTCATTTAATCTCTGAGGAGTAAAATCATTATAGTGTCCATTATATTCCCCAATAAAATGAATCCTCCAAGTTCAAACTATAACTTGAAACCAAAATCCATTCTGTGAGTAACAGTAATCATTGTGGGAGATCATTGAAAATAATTTATAAAATGTATACATCATAAAAAATTATTTTCAATCTATTACATAATAGGTTTAATCTAGTCCATCCTTTTTTTTCATCCATTTAAACCCTTCACAATGGATTAGAATAAAAATATGTATTAACCCAAGTATATTCCCTAGGATCATCAAACTATGTGCGCAGAAAGGGCACACACTTCGTGTTCCAAAATGATAGTCAGAATATATTTTACCAGATCTATTTTTTGGTTATTTCCCCAAGATTCATCTCTTCCAAAACAACAACCAAATTTAGAATCCTTATGGGTATGTTTTTATAATAAATCCACATAATACCTAACTTACCAAAACATTAGGATGTCATCCTAAACATATAATTATCGTCAATGCATTCCATATGGTTCTATTCCCTAATATATGCTCTCATAAATCTAGTTTCCAAGGTTTCTTATAAAACTCCCTCTAATACCAACTATAACATCCTAACATCAGTATCCTAAAGATGGTGGTTATTTTCTATATTGGAAATAAATACAAGGGATCACATCCTGAAGGATGTGATAGTTTATTAGTATTGAGAGACTATATAAATACATGATTATCTCAAATTTGAAAACATTAAATATTATATAATAATTATTTTGAGAACTAAATTATTGATTATAGTATATTAATCAATTATTTCAAATAACCCTTCTTGGTATCCAAGGGAATGGAAAACATTATAAAGGGTGACCTCTGATTCTCAGAAAGGGAAAGCGTTTAATAGAAGATATAATAAAATAAATATAATACGAATAATAGGGATGATATAAAAATGATCAAATATTACTTAAAATTAAAACCATAAAATTGTAACTAAATCCATGGATAATATAACAACATAAATAATAACATGGATAACAAGAAGTTGTTTCATAATGATAGAATGCATAATTTCAAACCCCAAAATATTACCATCAAGACCTTGTTCCAAGGAAATATATGTAAAATGGTAAGACATACACCAAATAACCAAGCTAGTTTTTTTCATGAAACATAAGGATATATCTTGGGCAGATAACAGGTCCACCCACCACCTAGTAAGTTCAACTCATTCATTATATAAAAGGGTTGAAACCTATCCAAACTAGAAATTCATACTAAAAAAATTTCACATGAAATTTTAATATTTTTCCCAATAAATAGACCATAATCATAATCCAGATAAATTAATATGGTATATGGTATTGAAAGAGTATATACCCTTTAATTTATAACATTCACCAAATAATATTCACATAAATGAATCTACTTTACAAAAACCACTTGATGAATTCTTTGGTAAAATAATACTTTTATTAAATAAATTATTTTAAAATATAAAAATTTCAAAATATTATTAAAAAATATACTAGAAAAATAAACTTCAAAAATTATAAAGTTAGATTCATTGAATGAAACTATTCATGATGCAAAAAAATATTATAGTAGTTTGTGTTAAAACAAATATTCCATTCACACCTTCATTAAAAAGTGAACAGTTTAGAAAATGATATGAAGAATCATTTAAAAACATTTTAATAGAGAGTAAAAATGGGTAAAAATATTTAATTAATCATTGGAAAATATTTAAAACATTCTTGAAAGATTTTTAAAGGTAATAAAAACATGGAAAAAAATATTCCTAACCAAATAAGAAACAAAATTCGTTTTTCTTAAAAACATTATTTTTTTGTGTACATAAAAAGATAAAAATTAAAGGTTAACTTTTAACACATAGAAATGAATAAGGGATGATAAAATACAAGGTATTTAATATATAAATATCATATAATTTCATCAATTTAAACCTAAACATAAATTATACTAAATAATGATGATATTTTGAAATAAACCCTTACCTTAGGTCTGAGTTTCTTTGTAAGTTCCTTTAGTCTCCTATATAATAAATATAAATTTAAAATAAATATATTAAAAGAAATTATATTTAATTTTAATATCCTATTCAATCCACTTATAACCTTTTAATTCTAAATTATTAATAATTATTTATTAGAAAAATTATTTTCAAGTGTTAACTATTTCATTTTTCAGGTATCTTTCAGTTCTCTAGTCCCAAAAACTATATATTTGTCGTTGTTACATGAACTATAAGCTATTAACGATGATAGTAATATGTTTTTATTCATAATATAAATATATGTAATCATCTATTAAATGTAGATATATAAAAATGAATTACACCATTAATGGAGATGGTAGGTCGTATGTGTGCAAAAAAATTATTTTCACCTTTTAATAGATGGAATAAAAAATGTAAAAAATAATATAACATTATATAATCATTATTATATCAGATATATCGTATATATTAATTAAATAAATCCTTATTTTCATCCATATATATCTTAATTGATAAACGAATCACATCAATTCGTGGAAGTTCTAGTTCACACATAAGCATGAGTGAAGTTATCATTTTCCAACTGATGGGAAGGTAAGAGGGTAGATATGATAATATAATCCATGAATATAAATTATGTTATAAATATAATATATAAACTTTAATCCTATCATAATAACTATCCATGAAATATGGGTATGGAAAATAATTTTTATCTGTATATTGATGTGGTAGTCCACACATATGAAAAAGTGATATATTCACTTCGCATTTTATAGAGAAGGAGATAGATAATTATTATTCTACAAATATAACAATATTTAATTATATTTTATATAATACTGTTATTATATTGTAATTTTTTTGTCATAAATGAAGGTGGTAAAATAATAAATAAAAAATAATGATCTTTGTTAAGATGAATATTTTTTTAGAGAAACCACGTTTTATGATATCTTATTAAAGACCCCAGTGTTAGTATTTTTGGAATAAAAAAACCTTTATAACATTTATAATAATTGGGGATATACTTGGGTAGGGTTTGGATAATATAAATTGTAACTAAAAAAACTTTTATAAAAGAAATTTCCTTTTGAATGAATGCATTCTTTATTAGGTAATATAGTTATATAAAACACATGAAATACTTTTTAATTTTTGGACCAATGATCAAGTATGGCATGTTTTATGTAAAATAAAATTTATAATATTTACCATTGAGAATATATTCACTGTGTAATACAAATTAATATTATAATATAATTTGGGTTATGAAAATACATATTGACATAGAAAAAAGAATCAATTACCTAAACCAATAGGTACTTACCCAATAAAGCCTATTTATCTAATATTATGTGCACAGTGGTGTCATTGAGATTTTCTATTGACACTCCCAATATTACATTCAATAATTGAATCTTGATAAAAAATATTTACAAGTGAATTTTAAGATTATCGAGATCACAACCAAAACAATGTTCCCCAAACAACCTTGAGAATTAACCACCACCATACACCTTACCCTTTGGGCACACGCTTGTGTAATATGGGGTTATTTATCTAGAAAATAGTAATATGAATTTATAAATTTTACTATTTAATGAAATAATTATTATATTAAAGTATATTTTAATATTACTTTATAAATTATTATATAATGAGTTTGGTAAAAATTATATTTTTATATGAAGAAAAGAATGTATTTTTTGGAAATATATACACTAAATTAAGACAGTTTTTTAATATTTTAAATAAAAAATATATAAATTAATAAAATAATATTATAAATAATATTTATTTTTATATAAATGAATATATATATTAATGAAGTCTAAATTTAATTTTAAAATGGTTAGAATGTTGTTAGAATCGTAAAAATGAGTATCTCTTAGAAAATATGGATTTGAAATTTAAAGTGAACATTATATTATTTAGAAAATTGTTTTTATAAAATAAATATTTTTTTTAAATTGAAATTTCTAAATTATGAAATGGTTATTATTTTATAATTTTCTAATATTTTCAATGTTTTGGGTAAAAAATTATATACTGTATAAATATATAGTTTTTTCTATCATACCCTAATAGATGAAAATTGTTGTAATGAATTTTATTTATGGAATTGAAAACCATATATAGGGTTTCCCATTAAAATAATGTGTTTTGGTGTTATATAATTAATTATTGAATCCATTTATGAATCCTAAAAATCCTATATTATATTTTTAGGTTTTATAACCAATGTTTCCTGAACACCACTCACTTCCACCACACCAATGGTTTTATATAAATATGTTTGGTTATTGATATTATAAAACATGGGAAACCCCTACTATTTGGTAGAAACCATTGGGAATAATTAAAGGCTTATTTATTGTATTATGTTATTAAATAGAATCCAAAACCAAAGCGTATAAATTACTATAAAATTTCCCTCTCTTTTTCTATAAATTATGACCCAACCTCCCACTCATCATAATTAAATATAGATTGATAATGGACTTCGTCTCCCTCTACCTCCGTAAATATATTATAAGGAGTTCTTAATATCTTAAGAAGATCCTCCCAATTTTTTAGAAGTTCCCTCTCAAGGTAAAGGATCATTCTCTCTTCTTTTCCATTATAGAACCTTCTTTATATTTAGCCTCTTAAATATAAATTCATTATGTTTTAATTGATTTATAAATATTATTTTTGTATCAATTTGATTTTAAATTAATGATATATCATTTGTAACTTCTCATTTTAAAATTTACCTAAGCATTTAGTATGCCAAAGTATGGGATTCTCTCATCTTCATACTTATTCAAGCACTTTCTTGGAGTAATTACTTTTCATTACCAATTAATCATGTTGGAATATGTTTGTACACATTATTTTTACATACCTTGTGATTTAAATTTAATTATATATCCTCTTTAAATCTCATTAATCCCTTTTGTGATTATTTTTTGAAACCTATTATTTTATTGAAATTATCTTACGATTTTCCATGACAAACATTTGTTTAGTGAATAACCATCCCTATTTCCACTTATGGGTATTCACCTAGATATACATATTCTCAATTTATTGGAGAATTCCATATATATAACTAACAATATTTAATCATTGGATTAAAATTTATGATAATATATATTATGTTTTATGATATATGTTGCAAAAAAATTCATATACATGATAAGAATGTGACACGTAGGCCGAGAATTATATTTCCCAATAATTAATTTTGTAGTGTTATTATATCTTGAGATACCACTTACGGTGAAAATGAGGTTAAACTAAGAACACTATGTTATGATATATTAGTGCTTAGCGTGACTTATTTTATGATATCATATTTTATGTTGTCAATACATTCCTATATTTTGATGATGTTACCATATTATATCATGAATTTAGGTTCATCTTTATGATTGTCACCCATTTAATGTCACCATGAAATTTTTCTTGAATAAAATATATTACATTCATTATTTTATTATTTTATTACCCCATTACTAGGATTTATAGCTCACCCCTTTCTAATATATGTCCCTTGGTTATGTCATGTAGTATTAAAAGATTAATTTATTTTAAGAGAATATTGAGGAGTTTTTAAATAATTTCATTGTATCCCTATTTCAAGATATTTTTTTTATATATTTATCTACCCAAATAAATTATTTCTCTCACTCAATTGGGATTTTATTATGTGTATGTATTATGTAAAACTCACGAGTTAATGTGTGTTGTGGATATGGGTTGTCATAGTGGGTACCAAAGAAAACTATTGATATTTTTGGGGATTTGTTTTATAAAATACTATTAATGACATTGGTATAAGACTAAACATGGGAAAAATACCCAAAATTATTGTAATTTTTAGAGTAATTGGTTTCTAAGAAACAAAATCCCATCCTAGATACATTGGGCCCTAAATCGATAACCTCTTGAATGGAAAAGTGGAATTAATGCACAACTGTTTTGAAACTCATTGGAAATTGGTTTTGGTATATTCACAAGCTCCTTATAGAACATTATAAACATGACAAAAATATCCACAAAATTTTTTGTTCAGAAATAGACTATGAATAACTGATATTGAAAACTAGAAGTTCATAGGTGGAGTGAAAAAATATTTTTATAATTTTCCTATTCTATGTTCATTTTTCCCTTTATATTTTTAATAGGTCTAAAATTATCATCCCTAAGACTTTTTCAGATGAAGTAAATGATTAGAAAAAAAATCAAATAGTGAATGGTGGAAATATCATCAATGGTTCTATGCATTATTTCATATCACAAAACATTAGTATAAAAATTCACACCCTCAAAACATGGAAGTCTTGTTATCTATGAAGATTTAAAATGGATCAATTATTGCATCTAATAATATAACTCAACATCGGTAATTTGTTTTCAAAATTTCTTAGTGAACCTTCTGATACTCCCACTAGCAGAATTCAATAGTATTTTGGGAATGGAATGAAATTACTTTTATAGAGCCAACATAAATTATTAAGAGAAGGAAATCACTATCCATATAGAAAATATCCACAATATTCTATAAATTTTCAAGGAAAAGGATGAATCTCCTTTGTTATCATCATCTATGGAATTTATATTATTACCTTATCAGAAGAAATATCATGATAAAATGATTGTGTCTAAGGAAAATATAATTCGTGAAAATATGTTCATTGTATTGGAATATGATAATTTTACTGGCTAAGATTTCCTCAGTCTTCCTCCAAGTCGTGAGGTTTAATTTTCAATCGACATTATACCGAGGTCATTTCAAATATCCCTGAATCCATATAGAATGAAAACTGTGGATGTTGATGAGATGAACAAATTGATACACAAGAATCCGGATAAAGGGTTTATATACCCAATTGCATCACTATGGGGTGCATCAGTCCTCTAAGTAAAGAAGAAGGATAGGTAAATGTTGGTTTTTATTGATTATCATGAGATCAAAAAGATCAAAATACATAACAAGGACCCTCTTCCATAGATTGATGAATTTTTTGATCAACTCCACAGCACTTAGTATATTTATTAGGTGGATCTTCTATCGGGATATTATTAAGTAAAGGTGAAGAAGAAGGATATCCTGAAAACTAATTTTCATACATGGTACGAGTACTACTATTTCATAGTGAATCAATTTGGAATCACTAATTCTCCAGCTATCTTCATGGAATTAATGAATATATTATTTATGGATTACCTCAACAAATTTGTGGTGGTAATCATAGATGATATCATTATCTTCTCTAAAATTAAATAGGAATACGAGGATCATTAGAATGCTATATTTAAGAACGTGGAAAAAGAAAATTTTTATGAGAGTATAATAAATGCGAGTTTTGGATGGAGTAAGTAACATTCAAGGAGAATGTTGTCAGCAATAAAGGGAGATTTGTGGATCATTTGAAAATTGAGGAAATAGAGGGTTTGAACAAACCAACATCAATTATAGAGATCTATAGTTTCATTAGGTTGACTTGGTAATATCATTTTTCTGGGAGAACTCTCATGATTGTCAAGCCCACTAACCAAGCTAACTCAGAAGGGAGTGATGTTTTTCTATACTAAAAAAATGTGAGGATACTTTTAAAGAGTTAAATACATGGCTAATCACTATACTATTTATCACACTACCCCCTATGGGGAAGTATTTCTAATCTAAAATGATTCATCCAAAAAATAGATTGAGTTTTTTACTAATTCAATATGAAATATTGATAGCCTATGAATCATTCCAACTAATGATGCATGACCAGAACAACCCAACACATGATCTAGAATTGGCTATAGTGATCTTCATAATAATGATTTGGTAAAATTATCTCTATGAGAATAAGTGTGATATATATACAAATCATAAAATATTTTAGTGTATATTCACTGAAAAAAAGCCCAAAATTAACAAACTAAAGTGGTAATATCTGATCAAGTATTATGAATGTTCAATCATTTACAATCTTGGGATGTTGAACAAAGTGGTAGATGATCTGAGTAGAAATTATCCTGAAACCCCATCCATGATAAATGTTGAATGTGATCCAATATTCTTATAAATGAAAAGGATATACAATAGAATAATATAATGATATTCATTATATATTTTTCCAATAACTTCTTAACCATCCATTCATAAGAGAATCAAGGAGACCTAAAAATATGCAAATTATATATAATGAATGATAATAAATATTATAAATTTAAAATATTAAAAACATGAATTTAAAGGTTTTGGAAACTAAATATATGTCCTATAAAACCCAGAATATAAGAGGGAACTTCTGGATTATTCACATAACTCATTCTTATCTATTCATCTTGGAAGCACTAAGATGTATAAATATCTAAATAACAACATACAGTGGGATTACCTAAAGAGGGATATTCTATAATTTTTGACTCAATTATTGGTATTCAAAAAGGATGAATGAAATAAGTATATGGAATTTATGCATCCATTTCTCATACCAGTATGGATATAAGAAAACAAAACCCTATATTTCTCATAATAATCCATTGGAAAACTAAAGGCAATAACACCACCGGGGTGTAATTCTATCTCTTTAAAATTCCATGAATTTGATTTATATAAAGTAATATTTATAAGTTAAACAACTGTCTATGATATACATAATGGAAGTGGTAATACTACATGAAGTAATGCTCTCCCCTGTATCTAATAAAGATATATCATTTAACGTGAGGTTCTAGTGAAGTCTTCAGTAAGAATTGGATAAAGAGTACTGTTTTAGTACATATTATCATCCTTTGATGTGTTTTAGTGTTATAGAACCACTCAAATTCTAGAGTATATTTTGAGATCATGATCAATAGATTTCTAAGGATGTTGGGATCAATACCTTCCACTAATGGAGTGCCCATATAATAAAAAATTCTATTATAGATTCATAAGTTAACTTACTAGGCACTGCATGGGGAGAGGAATCAGACTATAATATGTTGGGATGAAGTTGGAGAGAGACAGGTTTGGGTCCTGATATTATGCATGATATGATAGATAAGGTTTAAACAATTCAATTTCATATTAAATTTTTACAAAGTCGATAGAAAATCTATGTGGACAATAATTGATAAGACCTATAGTTTTTAGTCAGAGATATGGTTTTCCCTCACATATCACAAGTGGATAAAGTCAAGATGTTTATGAGTAATAGAATACTTAACCTAAGATACATTAGTCTCTTTGAGATCCTTGATCACATCAGATTCATGACCTATTGACCAACTCTTCCACCTAACCTATCCCAAATATATGATGTGTTCTTTGTTTCCTTTTTTTGGAAGTACATACAGGACCCCTCACATGTTCTGAATCCAAGGGTGAAGCCTCTAGATATTGATTTTTTATATGATAAGTATCCAATGAAGATCATAGATTATAGAGTAAAGGTTCTAGAAAACAAGATAACAAACATGGTTAATGTGTTGTGGTGGAACAACAAGTTTGATGAAGAATCATGGAAACCAAAAGTGGTGATGAAATAGAAGAACCTTCATATGTTTTAGTGTATGGAATAAAATTTAAATGGATAAATTTATGAAGGGGGAAGAATATAATGAACCAAAATTTTATAAATAAAATTCCCTTTTGAATGAATAAATTACAATCTATGTAATATATTTATAGGAAATAGATGCACACCTTTAGTTATTTTAGAACAATTATAAATTATAGTCTTCTAGATTTAGAAGGCCGTTAGTCATCATAAACATTGATTATATAGCCATTATAAAGTGACTATTAATATTAATATATAATTAGGGTTTTGAAAAATATGATGTGATAAAGATGGATGAAATGATAGACTTGGATAGTAGGATTGTACCATATGATGTATCTTTAGCATAGATTCCATGGTAGATGAAAAAACTGGTATTTTTGATTGACTAATTCCATGATGATATTTAACATCTAATGATTAAGTGAAATTATTTATGAGAGAATTTTTAGATTATTGAGATCAGAACCCAAAAAATATTCACTGAAAAACCCAAAGAAAGCCCCAACATTTTACACCTTACCCTTAGGGTGTATGCTTGTGTAATAATGTGTTATATATATAGACATTATTAATATGAATTTTTTTAATATCCTTTACAATGAAATAATGATTATATTTATCTATTTTAACAATAAATTATAAATTATTACATAATGAGTTTGATAAAAAATAGATTTTGATAAGAAGAAAAGTATATTTTGAAAAATATATAATCTCAATTAAGACATAATTTTGATAATTTTTTTGAAATAAATATTACATTAATAAAACATTTTCATAGTATAAAGTTAATTTAAATATAAAAAAATTTATAATTTATTTTTGTTCAATGTAATTTTTATAAGGGTCATAAAATGGTTAGTATCATAAAAACTATTATTTTTTAGTAAATATGGATTTTAAATTTAATGTAAAAATTATCATATTTAGAAAATTATTTTGTTAAAATAATTTTTTTTTGAAATGAAAATGTAAAAATTATCGAATTCTTATTTTTTTCATAATTTTAATAGATAGTTGTATTTTTTCTAAGAAAATAAATATGGTATAAATATATTGTCCGTATTATCATATCATAATATCCCAAAAGTGATGTAACAATTTATATAAAAGGATTATATGAAAAAATATAGGGTTTTGATTTAACATAATATTTTCATAATGTTATTTAATTAATTTTATAATACAAAGATGTATCCTATAAGTTGAATATTATATTTTAATGTTTTAAAATCAATTTTTTTATGAACATGACTCAATTCCACATCACCAATGGTATAATTTTAATATATTTGTTCCTTGGAATTAAAAACCAATGGATTACCATCTTATTTGGAAGAAAACATTGGAATAACCATGTGAATGTTTGTGATTTTTATTAATTTATCATATTCCATCTAAAACATCTATCTAGAAATTAATAAATAATTCCCATCTTTTTTTTTTCTATAAATACCCACCTAGCCTCACGCTCCTATTTACTAAAAACCAATTTAGATTGGATTTACTCCCATCTATATTTTTAAATCCCTCCCAATCTATTTTTAATCTATTAAAAAGATACTCCCAAGTATCTATATGAACTCTCTCAAGGTATGGTATGTGTGTCTCTTCTTTTCCATTCAAACACATACATTGTATTTAGAATTTTGAATCTCAATTGATCATATTTTCATGAATTTAAAAATATCCATTTATATTCCATTTTATGCTCAATGAATGGTATATCATTTATCCCTTATCATAATAAAATTTACCTTCACTATTAATATGCTGAAGTAATGGATTCTACCCTACACCTATATATTCAAGTAATTTATTTGAGTAATTCCTTTTGATTACAAATTGTGTAAAAGTTCACTTTTTTACACATCCATTTTACTATTATTATGATTTAAAATTAATTATAGATCGCCTTTCACACTCATTAAACCCTTCCTTGAATCTTTATCTATACCCAATATGGTGCCAAAATTGTATTGTGATTTTCTATGCGAAACATTCGTGCAGTGAATACCCATCCCCATTTCCACTCAATGGAATTAAACTATGTATATCAATCCTTTATTGATTGGGGATTACATGTATGTAACTAAAAACCCTTAATAATGGGATTCAGAGTGATGAATATATCCTAATATTTTATGATCTATGGGGTACACAAATTCATATAGCTGCTATGAATGTGATGACTCGGCCCAGAATTTTATAGCCCTCTAAAGCATTGGGTTATGTTTTTATCTCATGAGATACCATGTATGGTGCATGAGAGTTTTTCCTAAGAACACTATTATATGATATCTTGTGGTTTAGCCTTAACTTATGCTTATAATGTATTGTTTTATGTTATCACCACATTATTATACTTAATTGATGCTATCATCTTATATCATGCATCGATGTTCGCATTTATGATTGTCATCCTTTTATGTCACCTTGACATGCCATCTAGAAGATATGCATTAATTTCATCATGTTATTATTTTATTATTCTTTTGATGGAATTTATCACTCGTAAATTTCTTTTTTAAATCCATGAGTTATCCCATGTATTATTAGAAGATAAATAGATTTTAAGGGCAAGTTGTAGAGTTTTAAAATAAATTTGTTGGCTGTTTATGAGAAGTTAAATTTTTATGCATCTAATTACACAATGTCAGTAGGCCTCTTGCTATTTAAAGTTTATATAATATGTTTCTTTTTTGTAATAAAGCATGAATTAAGGTGTAATAATAATATGGATTATCATATAAATGGAACAATAGGTGTGAAGAACTAAGGGTAGGAGGTTCTCATTTATATTTTAGGTGAGGGGAACAACTATAATTTTGAAATATTTTAAAATAGAATCAAATAAAAATCTATAAATAATGGCTCAAAAAATGACTCATATTACAAGGATATAAGGTTAAGTTCAAAATACAATAACCAATTACATTTAATTAAGCATTTATGTCATTTTAACATTTATTGTTTAGCTTAACCCCTATATAATTTTTTTAACCATAATCACAATAACAACTTTTTCTATCTTGAGGGGTTATAATTTTGGTTACAAGGTAATAATTTTCTCATAAATGGGTTGGTAATGAAAATTTAAACAAAATTTCAGCCTATTTTTTCTTTTTTATGTTTTTATGATTTTAAAATAATTGAAGAAAAAAATTAAAAAATATCAACACTTTAATTTTTTAATTATTCATTAAATTTCACATTAAAAACATCAAGATAGAATATAAATTGTTTAAAAACACTAATAAGTTTTATTGATCAATAAAATTCGTGGGGAATTCTAAATAATCCAGAAAAAATTAATTTTAGTGTTCTTAAGACCATTTAAATGATTTTCTACAGATTTCACAAGGAATGTTTCGTTGTTGTGTAGGAACTTAAGGAAATTATATCATAACTAAAAATTAAATATAACATAATATCCAAAAAAATTATTTGATATTTAAAATAAACATTTATAATTTATTTTATTCTTTTTATCCATATGAAGAAAGTAGATCAATGAATTTCCAGAGAGTGACATGTATGAATATTCTTTAATTAAAATATTATAATGTCATTTTCAAGGGAAAATGGCCTAGAAATTCCTTAGATTTTATTTTTTGTAATGTATGATTAAATTTATCCCATAAAAATAATGGTAAGTGTTGAGTTTATTTTGATACCTTATTTCTTGGTATTAATCACGTTTTACCCATTTTATCTGTAATGAGGAGATAATATTTAACATAGTTACTATTAAAAATAAGAAAAAATATAAAGGGATATATTTTTATAGTTTAAAAATATTGACTAAAAATATGGTATCAATTTTTAAAGATTAAATTTATATAATTATAATAAATTAATTTTAATAAAAATGCGTAAAACATCATGACAACTAAATTTTAGAGAAGTGTGTTTTTAAAATTAAAATTAACATTTTTCAACATGATGATTATTTATGATTAAATTTTAGTTAATTAGATTATTCAAAATAAAATTGATAATATATAACTAAATAAGAAAATTAATGGGAGTTTTAATTATATGATTTTAATCCAAATAAATTACAGTATTTCAAAATTTCCCATTTTTTACTATAACTGAAAAATCAATCATTTAAAAAAATCGACAGAATTAACCCTATGTTAATTTTGATATGATGATTTTAAAAATCATTTTAATTTTATAAAATAAAATTTCTAAATTTTTTTAAATTAATTATAATTTCCACTCATAAAATAAAATAAAATTATTTTTAAGGAGAATTTATTTTTGAAGTATATAATTACATTACTAAAAAATGAGTTCTTATTTCCAAATAATTATTCCATAATTTAGTGTTGAGTAATTCCATTATTAATTTAATTAATAATATATTTTCTCATTTTAATACCCACCAATTTAATAACTCATTTATAACTGTCACATTTAAATAATAGTATTATTATAATACATTACCTTTCTCATGAAGCTTGGAGTTGTGTGTTAAGAAAGATATCAAGGATATTATTATTTTAGACTGAATTTTTAGGGGTGTTACATTCACATTTTAAAATAAAATATTAAAATTTTAAGTGATATGGCATAAGAAACAGCCATATACAAGACATTAATGAAGTGTGGAAACTATGATTTTTACATGGTTCACCTGAACATGGATAAATACAAATAGAACATATTAACATGGTTTCGATATTAAAATTAGTCAATACTTAACTAATTTTGTTTACAAACAATAGTATAAGATCAAAACCCATCCAATTTCAACATTATCTTCCTCTCTTTAACTCACTACTTCTTAATAGGATTATAAAGAATAATATCAACATGCTGGTTGAACTCACAAAAACATCAATCAATGATGTAACTAAAAACTATAATGGATATCCTCCATGATAATATATTCATTACTTAAAGATAATAAATTAAATGAAAAATAAATTTATACTTTAATCCCTAATTGTAAGTACCTATTTTCTCTAAATCCACCCCTTTTCATTTTTATGAGTCTTAGGGGAATCAAGTGAGAGTTTGGTGGTGTTTTAGAGTGGAAAATAGAGTTTTTTCCTCATAAAGGTTCACCAAACAATGTTTCTAGGTCTGTTGGTTGTCATGGTAAGCTCTATTTTATAGAAATTAGTGTTTAGTTGTACCATTTTAAAAGTTGGTGAATTTGGGGAGTGAAACAAACATTTTGAGGTGAAGTAAGCGTGATTTTTTTCTTTATGAGAAATGATAAAAGGATATACACCCTTTTTAATGGGGTGGTGTCTCAAGAATAAAATTAGTTCCTTCCTTTTTGGAAATTGGAGCACCACACCCAGGAATATCTATTATAGTGGGATTGGTTCTTGGTATGTTTCTTTATAGAAATAAGGAACACAAAAATTCCTTCTATGATGAGAATTGTAGTGATTTTGGGAGAGGATTTGATGAGTGAGGAGGATTGAAAACAAAAATCATTGTCTCACTATATTGAGGAATTTGGAATTTTTAGATGAAACATAAAAGGATTTCCCTTTATGTCATCATGACTGGTTGTTCCAATCAACTGTGGACCAAAACGTTATACCCCACAACATGGTGCATGTCACGATATTGATTAAAAAAATTAATATGGTTTGTTAATGTGTTTTAGGATTGGGTGATCTATCCATTTCATGAACCTGGAAAATAAAATATTTCTTTTTACCAAAGGGAATATGACTTTCTATGATGTCACCATTCTATGGTGGATGACTAATGGTTTTTCTTAATAAATAAGGGATGAGGTCTCCCATAGTTGAAATTTTATCTTCTATATTTGAACCACATCAAACCATATTCTCTATCAGTGATATCTACAATATTCTCTTAAGGGTTTAAACTTCTATTTTAATTTCGAAATAACACTATTTAAATAAGGAACTATATTCTCCTATTTCCAAATTATTTCTTATTACTTTCATCTTGGAAGATTTCATTTTTGGGTTCTATTGGTTTTGGGTTCAGATTCAATCATGAAGTGATAGTTGTTTTCTATGGTTAGGTTCATAGGTGTGTTCCTTCATGTTTTTTGGTAGTTGATCCTTGATTCATTCATTATTTTTTAGTTATACGTTGAATATTTACATCATGGTAGGGGATTCATGTTTTTTCATTTATTATAAGAAAATTTTAAATTAATATCATTTATCTCCAATGAGTATATAGTTAATTTCAACCTACAAAAGATAATAAAATAAAATTTATTAATGGAAATATATTGGAAGGTAGTTTTTATTTTCATTCATTTATAATTTAACTATGATTATTTCCTCATTATATATTTTAGATTTTGTGGTTTTACATCTCTATGAATTTTTTTCTAGAATATTTAAAATTATTAAATTGGTTAAACTATGTAATTCTATTATGATTAAGTGAATAATGAAAGGGGAATAGAAATATTTTTTATAACCCTTTTTAAAATTGTTAAAAAAGTTAGGTGTTACTTTATCCATGTATATGTATGATTTTATCTGATATAAGTTATTGGTTATTAGGTTTCTTACTATTAAAATCATCTCATAATGAATTGGCTAATTCAATATATCAATGATTAATGATGATTTTTGAAATTAATGTGGTGGGGTTGTTGTGGAAATCACTTATCTTGCTTAGTTTCTTTACATGCTGTGATACCCTTAGTTTCTCTCTTAACTTGTTGTGTTAAAATATTTTCTTCAATAATTATATATGACTAGAAATGTTATATAGATATTAATATTAATTATTTTTCAAATGGTTTGTTTGGAATTATGGGGAAGGTATGAGCTATTTTTCATTGGTTTGTGGAAATAGTTTGATGTAGATATATCAAGAATGGATTTAATAGATTCATATCTAGGCTTTCATTACCTCTGGATCATTATGATAAGGCTCATGATTAGTTAGTTGTTTGGGGTTGGGATCCATGATTTCCTATTTTCCTTTTTTTATTTAATTATTTCATTTTGTCCTTTGTTAGTTGTTATATTACATTCCTGATTGATGATGTTGGAATGTTCTTTTGATAATAATCTCTATGTGAGAAAAGTTTTGTTTACACCTTAGAATACCAAATAACGTGGAATGTTAAATAAATTTTAAATTGATTTTGGGATTAGGTGATGACATTGGTAATGAATAAAATAAATAAAACCTTAGATTTGGTTAGGATAAATCCTTTATGAGCATGGAATGTAAATGTAGCAGGTTTAATATAAAACAGAAAAGAACGTTGTCTTTTGATGATATGAAATGATTAAACTAGAATTGATGATGGGGTAAATAAAAGATGGATAATTTTATTTATTACTTATTTAATTGGTTATGATATACCTTGATATTTTTATAATTATAGGTTATATAACTTTCAAAATCTTAACTATGACAGTTAGGTGTCATGTATGATGTTAGCTGCAGTTTGAGTCTACTTCTTTGTGGTTACCCTATATTTGGTTGTGTGAAAAAATTTCATTATATTTTCTGATATCATTTGATCCACCACCCGAGACATGTGGGAAACTAATCAACCAAAATTTTTATTTCTAGTTGTTTTTTATAACATTCATGTTTGTTAAGAATATATAGATGGATACTCCCTCTTCCATATTTTTCCTTCAGATGTAGAAAAAAGTATATGTATATCTAAACTATAATCAATTACATTATGGGGAATGTTCTTATTCAAGATATCATGGTTCTTATTTTTACCACATATGTCTGTGTGTGTGCATTCTTGTGCGTGTGTAGGTTGTAAAAGATTGATTTTATAAAATACATATGTATTCTAGTGATAATAACTATGGGTACAACATGTGTACTTGAATGTGTTGTGATATATTGAGTATAGAGCATGATACTTCAGATATGATAGATTTAAAAATAAGTAATCAGTAATGGATGTTATATGTTGGGGATGTGAAATTTGTGTACATGTTACCATATGAGTAGACGTCATAACTATGGTATAGTTTCCTATATGGGAATGATGACTTATATAGGGGATTAAAGCACAACAAGTTTGATATTGGGGAACAAAGCAAAAAACCAGTGGGGGAGTGAATATTGGGTACCATTCATATATATATATATTACTTATTATATTATGTAACCTATTTCAATTATTTACTTAGTGATTGCGTCTGTGTGTGTTTGTTTTATAGGTGAACTATTTTATTTAACAAGTTCATTTCCTCTGTTTATTCAATGTTAATTTGTGTACTTATTTAATATTTGCACGAGAGGATCTAGTGTAGATTTTAATAAGTATACTTGATTTCACACCACACATATAAACTATTTTTCAGCCATGTGGGAGTTTTTTTATATTCAATCTTGGTGATACAATCTCCTATCAATTGTTCTTGAGTTTCTAATTTTAGTGTTTGCTACCTTGGAGTAGTTCTCAATATGTTTTTTACATTTTCGATGACATTTCATTTCTGTAATTGAATGTCTTATTTATTTATCAATTTTATGGATTTTATTGCTAGATATTATCTTTTATTCTTTATTATATATTCTTTATAATGCCTCTTATTTGTAAGAATTCTATAACATTAGTGATAGTCACCAATGCGTGACATTTTGGAGGATGGCTTCAGGCCGATGATGACCAGAAGGATGCACCGGCAGATCACCATAGAGTTTATGTTGATGAAATAAATATTTAAGGGGGAATCTTCAATTGTTTTAACACTAGTTTCTATAAAATCATGAGGATTTTATTTTAGATAAAAAGATAGAGGATAGGTTCGTGGATTTGATGATTTCATTCAATTTGATCTGTGGACGATGAAATTTTTGGATTCCATTGGATTTAAACATACTCAATTAAGCAGCTTGATTGTGTTTTTTTCATTCTATTTAGATCATGAGGATTCAAATATTTCATGTTGAAGTTTTAATTATTAGTTGTATGGGTTGATTTTATTTTATCCACAATGAAGAAATCTTTTATGTAGGATATTATTAATCAATGCTATGGGACTTACGAAATTTGGGATTTTGGAATTCTTTATAAAATCCTATAATATTATTCTTAAGATCTACTTAAATACTAGGAGTCAATGGCGAATCGTGTGAGAGAGAATTTTTATCCATAGATCCAACACCAGGTCACATCAATCATATTACCGATGTATCTTGAGGTTCTAGTGAAGACGGTGGTCATCAATAAGATGCTAGATAGAGACAAACCATTAAAATATGGGAGCCACCAGGTATCTTCTCAGACAAGAGATGTGGCTATATGTTCTTAGTTTTTTGATGAGTTGAATTCTCATAAAGTAGGGAGTTGGTTCTATCATTCATCATCTCATTTCTCTAGAGCAAGTAGTTATCAAATCCCTTCCAACATATCATGTTTGGTTTGTTTTTTTGAGTAGGTCATATCCATCAAAATTTTGAGTGCTCGAACATCATCAATAGTAAACATATATATAGAATAACTCTTTAAGATTAGTTGTTGTATAAATATCCTCCATGGAAGTAGTAATAATTCGGTGATCTAGCTTATTATTAGTATAGATGAGATGAAGCAGGCTAAGGACAACCCATGATTCCCATCATCCTCAAGGTAAGATAGGCGAGTGAGACCATGGAGGTGGTATCCATTATGGAGAGATAGTTCATCAAGATAGACAAGGTAAGATACATGATTTTGATAGTCTAGTTCTAGGAAATCCATATGTCATATGAGTTATTATCAAGTTATTTTATACATGGTTGTGTGGCTTGTTTGATTTATGAGATACACAATCCTTCATTACAATAACCCTATTCCACACTTTGGGACCTGAGGTGGGGAGGGTTCTATTTCCCTTTGTGTTGAATATTCAAGTTAGATATACTTTTAGCTTTTATGAAATGTGTATAAATTGTGAGATGATGCTAGGTAAGTAATTCTCTTGGGTATATTTCTTATGTTTGTGGATACAACTATAAGAAATCATCCTAGATATGGAATGACTATATTTGTTTTAGGATATTGTGGATTTGTCTAGGAATAAAGTTATATTTTTTTTGATAATTATGGAGACCATGATGTGTTATTTTGGAGAGAGATACCACCATATGTGTTAGTGTTATATTGAGTATTTATTTTCCCTTATGTATGAGATCATGTTTAGTTTAGTAGTGGATCAATCAATTTTTTTCTTATAATTGTATAATAGTACCCCCAATGTATTTCGGAGAGAGTTCATTTTGAAATCCACTAAATGCGAGACAAATTTTGTGATAAATTTGTAGTCAACTGTCACTGAAATATTGACTCTCTCATATAAGATGTATCCTTTTTAGTTGTGAGTGATATATATTTAGATTCATGATCTTAAAAAAGTGGATTTATTTAGACCAATGCGTCACTTTAAGGAGATCTATTTCAGTTTGTGAATAAGTTGGATGATATTAAATAATTGTGTATATATTATCATTTACTTTACTATGTGGAAATTAATTAATTTTATTATCATCCATTTATTGATGATTTATTTGATCATTTTATGGGAATACAATAATTTACAAAGATCGATTCAGGATCCTGATATCATCAATTATAGGTAAAGGGTGAGGATTTTATAATAAATTTCGTTAGAATTTTTTTGTACACTTTATGATTTTTCAGTAATTTCTTTTGGAGTCATCATTTCTCTAGTGGTGTTCATGGGACTACATAATTCTATAATCCTATGATTTATATACTAATTCATGGTTGCATTCATTCATTAATGGTGATATATTTTGAGTTCAAGTAGGATCACTCATAGGATCTATTATAAATTTTTAGTATTATTTGACATCATAATTTTTTTGGAAATCTATCAAAGTATATGTTATGATTTCATGGGGTTTATTTATTAGGACATTTCATGAATCTTTTTAAATATATAAATATAATAAATTATTATGGTGGATGTTTCTTGGGTATCCTCTAAGAATGTTTCCAAGGGGTGGATTTTCCTCGGTCTTGTTTGCAATTTCAAGAGGTTAGTACCAGTATTAGGTAAGAATTTTACTCCTATGATAACATTAACCAAGAACGATCAAAATTTTATTAATAGACTAGTGCTAGGATATATTTATGGTTTTTAGGAGAATGTGATCAGTTATCCCATTATTCATTTTCTAGAAGAGGTAATTATTTTTCGATTTATGGAAATTCTTTACATATGTTATTTGGTGGTATTATGATGTATCAAAGAAATATTATCTCTTATTGTTCCCACCACTTATACCATCATAAATTTAACTATACTAGCCACTATCTTAATAATCCTATGATTGGATTTCAATTAAATCTATAATGACATTACCTAATTGCTGAGTGATTATAGTATAATATATCACAAGATTTTATGGTATGTCTTCCCCCAACGTGATTTTAATTCTGTAGAAGTGAAGGTGTACTGAATTATTATTGGATTATGAATTTTATATTTACTATACAATGGGGAAATGGAATGTTGGGGATGATTCCTTTAGTTGGAATACACTTGATGATGTTGTGTGTGACTCTAGATATTCTTTGAGAGTAATGGGGGAGCTCTCAGTGATAAACTATTATATGAGAGATATTTACCAAAGCAGATGTTTTTTAGATGATGATTTAGTCATATCTGGTCTAATGGGTGGAGGGTTCCTAGTTAGGGGATTCTGAGGTAGAGGTTTGGATATTTCATGTGTTTTTGTATCGATTATCCCAAGGGTTGTTTTGAGGTAGATCAATATAATGTATTGTTTTTAGGGAGGATTTTCATTCCTTTACCAATGAGTTAAGTGGTAGTTCTTGAGACCTATAGTTTATCCTTAGTGTTATATCCTAGTGTGTCTAAAATTTTTTCATTCCTTTTGGTTATATATTATGTGGTATTGGATGAATAGATCAATTATATATTTTGTATCTATGTGTTTGGTTTACTGGAGGGTGAATTCTGATAATCATGTTCCTCATGGGTAACTTCAGTCACTCGACATTCCCTAGTGGAATTTGAATCAAAATATTTATCAAAATAATTATGAATTTACCCCCAAGATCATTTATTATTTGATTACATTTGGGAAATTTTAGACAATTTCTAGAATTCAACTCACTTCATATAAATTAATGAGTCAAACATAGTAGATTTTGTATTAAGGTAGTATTTGGGGGAGGTTTTAAGGAATCATGGGGTTCTAATGATTATTATTTATGATTAGAATCCCCATTTAACCATTACTATGTATATATTTCTCCAACAAGATTTTGTATCTCAGTTATTCTTCAGGACCACCTTTCGTCAATAGTTGGATAGTCAAATGGAGTGAATTATCTAGTCTTTGAATGACATTTTGCACACTTGTGTTCAAGATTATTTAGATTCATGTGTGAGATTCTTAACTTTTGTGGATTTATATTATAATAATAGTTATCACTCTCCAATTGGTATGGACTCATTTGAATAATTATTTTAATGACCTTATATATGTCAATTTTTGTTAGATCGAGGTAGGAGAGTTAGCTATTCATAGAATAGAATTGGAGTAGATCATAATAGATAAAGTATAAAATATTATTTAGTGAATAAATGCAGTGAAATATCATCCAAATCCATATAATGATCCTAGTATTAGGTCTCTATACTTTTATGTGGGAGATCATATTTTTCTAGAGGTATCTCCTCGTCATGGGAAGTGAAGGTTTGTTTGTGGGAGTAAGATTTCTCAACAATTTTCTAAACTTTCCATGTTGTGGGAAGATGATAGAAATATTGTTAATAAGTTATCACTTTTAAAATAGATTAATAAAATCCAAGACATATTACTTGTATCACAACTTTTTCATGGTCTTCCTTGTGAATCTCATATCATTGACCTGGATGAGATAAAATTTAAAGATGATTTGACCTTAAAGGAATGACCTGTTGAGATTTACAAACTTGAAGGGATGGTATTATGTGGGTTTTTATACCTTTGGTTTATTTTCTATGTAATTATATTGTACATGAGTAGGGAACTTAGAAATTTTAATCATAGATGCATTCTAAATATCATAAATTGTTTTTTGTTGGACCTTTTTTAAATAATGTGTATTTCCTTGCTCGATTTGTGATACAATATATGTGATTTCTGTTAATTTTCCATGTTCTTAAAATGTATTATTGATTTTATCTACTTTTATATCCTTCAAATGTTTTGATTTAATTTTCAAGGATGAGAGTAAATTTACATGTACATAATTCAAGGGACTAGTTTTCAAAATACATCACTATTCATTTCCAAAAGACTTGTGGTTATAAAGGGGATGTTTTGGAGATGTTTCTGAGTGTATGATAGTAGTTTTAACCTTATATAGGATCACCACATCATGGTGGTTGAAATTGTGTGGGCCATTTGGTAATAATATTCATCTAGAGTTATATTTTTAGACGTTGGATAGCCGAGGGAGTGAAAATCCCATTTTGAGGGGTGTGGATAGTGATAAGCTTCCATATGTGAAATGGGGAAGGGCTCCAGAACCATGGTGGAGGCTATGGAGTCTTGAAAATCCTATTTGGTTTCTTCAATTTCATTATGTGTAGAACCATGCCCATTGATGGAAATTTTTGTGGGTGTAGTAGTTATTATGTTTCCAGTTGGGAAGTGAGGACCACGAAAATTCCCGGGATGATCTGTATGTTGGTGAGTTGGATTGAGGTTTAGCTGAGTGGGGATGAGTGGAAATGATGAGAATAGTCTTACTATTACATAGTGTTGGTCACAGTGACATGAAATGGATAGAGTTTTCCCTTTCTATCTGATGATAATTCATGGTGGACATTTGTGGATCGAACCAACATCCTTTTCATTGTAGTACTTTTTATGGCACTGATAAAACTTATATATTTTTTTTGGAAAGATATTAAGGTTTTGGGGATATGTTTATTTGAAATTCTTGGAAAATAAAATTTCTCATTGACTACAGACACAAATGTTTTTGTTGAAGTCACTATGTTGTGGTGGATGCTAATCGTGATTTATTATAAATATTTGGATGTGGCTCTCTTAGTTCAATTTTTATCTTCACTTATCTAACAATAGACACACCCAAACCCTCTCAGTTCTATGTAACCACTTCTCTTGAAGGTTAAAGCCTCATGGTTCTTTGGGATCATAATCTCCTTATTCAAGGTACTCTTACATCATATTTCCCTATTTTTCTTTATTACCTTTTTTCTAGAGGGTGGATTTGTAAAATTCTTCTAATTATGGGTTGCGACTTGAGAATGGGATAGTGGTAGTTTACTGTGGTTAGGTTCTCGAGTGGTTTTTTTGATTTTGGTGGTGGATGATCCTTGAATCTTCCATTCTTGTACATCAATTATTTGATGCCTTTAATTAAGGTAGGCTATTTATGATCATTATTTTATTATTTTCATGAAAGGTATTGACATGATTTATCATCAATGATTATATGGTAAAAGTTAACCTAATCAATATAATAATCCAAAATTAAAGAATAAAATATTATTATATTTTTTGTGATTCAAACTTGTTTAATCATTAACAATGACGGTTGATTCATGTGATATTCTAGATAATGTGATTTAATATCTCTATTATTGTAAATTTTTCTATAATATTTAACATAATTATAATTTTTAAACAACATAAATTCATTTATATGATGTGTATAATGAATGAGGCATATGAATAGATTTTATCATCCTTCTCAAATCTTTTGAAGATGAAAGATGTTTCTTTAGGAATATATATGGATGATTTTAGATTCTATTTGATACTCATCATTGGGTTTCACACTTTTGAAATATTATCACATTGGATTAGTTAATTTAATATGATAATGAGTAATAATTATTGGTGAAATTAAATTATTGGGTCTTTAGGGAGCCTTAATTTTCTTCCACAGTTCCTTGGAATTATTATAATGGCTTAGTTCCCTCTAGTTTTTTCTTTATAAAATATTTTTTCATTACATTTTATATGCCATGAGATTGTATATATCCCTTTTCATGATTTTTTGGAACTTTGTATTGTGGGAAAATTAGTTGAGGAATGTGGTTGGTTTCTATGGGTTTTTGAAATGGTCTAATATAGATGAGACTGGAATGGATGACATAAGTTAAGATATAGGATTTCTTATTTCTCAAATAGTTATGCAAAGGGTTTTATAGTTCAATTGGTATAATATGGGTACTGGTATTAACCATTTCCATTTTTTTAATTGATAACTATTTGTCTTATTGGTTAGTTTTGTGTTACTACCCTACTTGGTTTAGATGGCTTGTTTATTTAGGAATTGTCTCATTAGGATATGGTTTTGGTTGCATTTTAGAATACCCAAGAATATGTATTAGTAAATTAATTATAAAAAAATATTTTAATTGGGTGTTATCATTGGTAAATATTAAACTAATGGTAACTCTCTATTGGGTTGTGATGAATTCTCTAAGAGCACATAATGGAAATATGGAAGTTTTAATATTTAACACAAAATAAGTTTCTATTTTAATTATATGAAATGATTAAACCAAAATTGATGATATAGTAATTAAATTATGGTAAATTTTCTAAATTAATTATTGAATTCATTCAATATGGACCATGAAAATTGAATACTTATAGGATATTTTTCTTTCTAGACCTTAATGGTAGAAATAGAGTTCCATATAGGATGATTGGTGTAGTTCATGTTGAAGGCTAGGTGGTTTCCTCTTTTTTTGGTTTTTTTGTTACATAATAATTATATTTTTTGGTTTCATACTCTATACCACTCAATTCTGAAAGGTATATGATACCCAAATGTTTTGGGTTTTATATTTTTTCCCAACATCTAGGTTAGTGAGGGAATGAATGGTTGAATAGTTCCACATAAATAATATCTTATCTTTTGTATCATAGTATATATGAATATCTAAGATGAAATTGATTCAGGTTTTGATTTTATTCTCATAAGAGATGTGATAGATCTTAGTTTCACCAAAGATATATGTGTTCTCTATAGAGGCTAATGGGTATAACATGTACTTATATTCCATATTTTGTTACAATGGTCACTATTGGTGTACTTGAAGAGGACGTGATTTATTAATTTATAGTGCATGATACATTGGATGTGATGTCTTTAAATATTATTACACGGTTATGGAAGTGCTGAGTTATTTTTGAGATATGTGTGGATGGGGTATAGTATGAGATGATGTTATGGATCTTATATGGTTTCTCATAAGGGAAGGATATCTTATGGCGGGGATTGAATTATAAGATTTTTTGGTATAGGGCGAGAGAGTGAAAAATCAGTGGAAAAGTAGATGTGATGTATCATTCTTAGATATGTACTTATTTATAATGATATTATGTTAGCTATTTTAGTGCAAAACTTAGTTAGAGATCCATCTTAAGGTTGAGATGTAGTTCACCTATTTTAGGTAATGAGTTGGATTCCTCTATTTATTCACTCAGCTTTAGTGTGCTTCCATCAAATTTATAAGAGAGGTTCTCAGTAGGATCCAACTATTTATACTTTCATGATGACCCTATGTATATATAAACTATATTTTTAGACCATGGGGTCTGGTTAGTGATTGTGGTTGGAGTTACTACATTGTAGTGGTTGTTTAGGTGATGTTGTTTTTTCTGGTCACCACCTCGTCATTTCTCTTAGTATTTCATTTTTTTCTATTTGAATAACATTACATTCATCTATTGAGATGGTTTATCTATTTATATTTATTATAGAGTCGATTGGTGGATCTTAAATTTTGTACTAGATTATATATTGAGGTTAATTACTCCCATTTGTATACATTATATACCCTCAATGATATTCATCAACCCATATACTAATAGAGGTATACTTTAGGGGTTATACCCATATTCAGTTCTAACCCAAGAGGGGAACCTGTGGTGGTGGGGGTTTTCATGTCAATAATCTTTTACTTAATTCATCCCAATCACACTTCACTTCATAGTTATGGATTTTCAATGATGTTTACTGTCATTTCATAAATATTATATTCTTCTAGATATTAAAAATATCTCTATTTTCTTGTGTTATCCTATACACACCTAATCCAATATATGCAAGGAATTTTGAATTTCAAATTAAAAATTAAAATTTTAATTAACATATAAATTTCAAATTTTTAATTTATTTAATTTATTTATCTTATTTTATATATATACTATTTAATTTCATTAGAGCCTTTGAAATTTGTTCCATAACTATCAATTATTTGAAATGTGACAAATTTTAAAAATTGGTTCTAACCTCTTTTTTCCAAATACTACAGCATAGTAACTGATCAGAATTCTCTTGTAGGGAACCACATCAGACCAAAAATGATCCTCAAGTCAAAATACCACGACATGTCTCTTCTATAGGTGAGAAAACCTTTCAACATTGAGGAATATACCCCAACCTACACGTTTTCTCATTGACTTCAGAATCCTGATGCACAACATCTATTCTTCAACTACATGGTGCTTTTCTGTGGACCATTTTAATCACACTTATAAAATATTAGTTACACCCACAAGAGACTCACCATAGATTCCAAAATATCCATTTTTCCCCTTGCATTTCATGATGATTTTTCGAATGAAAAATTCCATGTTCTATATTACGGGACAAATGGTCGACTATAATTCCAAATTCCATTCCATAAATCTTTTATAGTTGAAAATTCCATTCAAAATAGTATAATATATTATTAATTCTTGTTTTTCATTCAACTCTAGAAACCCAATGCACAACATGCCTTATTCAATGGTGTGGTCATTTGTAGTTTCCCATTTCAATCACCTTTATGAGATATCATTTACTCCCACTTGTGACTCAACACATCTACCAAAATGCATATTATAAACCTCCACATATTGAACATGAATGATTCTAATGAAAAAAATAAGTACCATGACATGGTACTAATATTCCCCACTTTTTAATTCCATAAAAACTTATACAACTATAAATAATATTAAACATATAATCCCTTTGAAAAATTTCAGTGCCTCTTTTGAGAATAAGAATCTTACCTATACATAGTTTCTTATTAATGAATTTTATTATAAAATTACTTCAACCATTACACCGTGGAATTTACCATGAAAAATATAGGATTAACTATTTACCCATAGGTTACCTTCTTAATAGATTTATAATCTAATAGAATGTTACGACCAAGAAAAATTTGAATTGAAATTCTTCCTATTTCAAATGAAATGTAATATGATCTTATATTATCTACTATGTCCATTTATAGGTTCACTAAGACATATCCAAACTCCCCATGGTGACTCACCATGGGTTGTTGATTACTTTCATCACCAATCTTCTCACCATATAGAAATGATTCACAGAAGATTTATACTATTTAATATGACCATAAATAAAGTTCTAAATTATAAAAAATCAATTATATTACAACCAATTATCCCAAAAAATATGCATCTTTGGATTTTTTTGTCAATTCCCTATATTTTATTCAAATTTATCCAAAACATGAAGATCCAATTTTCAAACTATAAGATACCTTACAATGAACAAAATCTCATTAAAATCATTCACCCCTTTGACAATAAAACTAAAAGGATTCATCTTTTACAAATATAATAACTTCAAACATACATAATTATCTACTATTCCCTACAATGAGAAGTTATATGAACAAATTATAATCCTTTTTAGTCAACTATCATTATAGAAAATAACTAAAAGAGACAATTATGATATAATCGTCCATAATTATTTAGTAAACCATCTTCCGGATGAAAATACTTCCTAGAGAGTGTCTTACCCTATATTTAAATGTTCATTTAAATATAATTTTTTCTAATAACAAAAATTTTCCAAAAAATATTAATGTACAATAGGGAAAGGGGAATTCAAACTACCTAAATTTCAGATAATTGGTTCATCTCTAGGGTTTAACTGGCTTTTCTCAAACTCATGTTCTACCAATAGTTTGGTAAAAATATATACCACTTTTTCCAAACTTACAAATAATTAAAATACCAATTTCTCCACTTTTTACTTTACAAAGTGATAAGAAATCTAAATATTTATTGTGTGAGAGTGTTCAACTATAATATTTTTTTAACTCAACACCACTCTTTTTATCACAATGGATAGAATTTTTTTCCTTACAATTTATCCAATATATTGTAATAGTTTTTTATCCACATAAATTAAAAATAATCTATATAGGTTTAAAAATATATTTTTGTTTCTAGACACAATGATATTGAATCATGTCTTTTACTATACTAGATATCAAAATTGGTTTCTATGATGAAGGATCCACCACTTTTGGATTTTTGATCCATAATATCTCCATACCATTCAATATATTCATAGGATAATGAATCCAAATATTCTCCATAATTGGAAAACAAACAATAATTTAGAGTTCTATAAATATAACTTATTATTATTTTCATTTTAAATAGTTTTTCCTTCTTCTAAAAAAATTGAAATTGTGCTTCCAATTACATTTAAAATAACTTATTAGAATTTGTTTCTATAATATATAGAAATATCACAATTATTCTTACATACAACATTGATTTGACTCCCTTATAATTGCCATTATTTACATGTTTTTTTCTTTCTATAATTAGAGTTGAAACTAGATTTCATTCATCCATTTTGATTTTTTCTGTAAAAAATCTCTTTTATATTTTACTTGTGATACATATGTTTGTGATTATTTTTTATATACTTGGAATCCTTGAAAGTAATTCAATTATCTCGTAATTAATATTCCAAATTCAAAATACATCAACCAAGTGGACTATTACATATAATAATGTATGTGTCTAACGAATATAATATCATTCACATAAAATAATACCATGAACTATTCTTACTCTATTACTTTCATGTAGACGTTTTGATCAATCCGTCCTCTCTTGAAATCCAAAATTTTAATATATGAGTCTAGTAATTCATACCACACATTATGTTCTTACTTCAATCCATACAATAAGTTTTTTAGATATATATACTTTCAATATTCATTTTTTATAGAAAATATTATCTTTTTTCCAATGCAGACTTCCTCATTCAAGAATCCATTTAGAAATAATATTTCACATCCATTTGATAAATTTTGATCCTTCCTGGAATGTCAACATCATGAAAGAGTCTTATTGATTCCATTAATATCAACATATTGAATTATTACTCAATATTCACTTGTTCGACTTATGTATATCCTTTACACAACATGCATGTTTTCTTTCAAACTAATCTTCCAAGTTCACTTAGTTTTTTAAAGATCCATTTTATACCAATCACATTATGGTTTATAGGAATATCAAAAAACTCTTATGTTGTTTTATTGTCAATTTAATCCAAATACAAATTCATGAATTTCACCCATGATTCTAACTTTACTACTTTGTAAGATCATTTTTTAATAGGAAACTTCTGAACGATTTTGAACTTTCTATTATAAGATGGGTCAAATATTGACATGATAATTGGATTGGGAATTTATTGGTCATAATCCCTAAAATTAATGTTTTAGACATGTAATGTGGCATGGTTTATAACTCATAGGTTATGGGTGAATCTTAGAGGTTCTGGTCCCGAACCTCATGTTTTGGAAAGGTTTAGCTCATGTTTCATGGATGACACACATTTAGTGCTAAACATACAGCCTAACCATGCTAATAATTTTGTAAAAAACATGCATTGAGAAAAAAATTATTAGGATAGAGAAAACTGTAAAGGGGTTATATATTTTTCTTAAGATATAATGCATGGTTAGTGCCCTATTAGACTAACCATTCATTGCAACCTTGTGAGGTGGATTCTGCTATATAAAGTAGAGGCACACCATTGGTGCATGGTTTTCCCAATTGTATGAAGAAACCTTGTGGATCACTAAAAAGGGGAAACCCCATTTTAGATCTGTATGTTTAAGAGGGTAATCCCTTCTTTTCCCACATTTCTCTCCCATGTGTGGAAATCCTCTTACTCCTATTTTCCTTGGGAGTTCTCCATCATTCCTAGTCAGAATCCAACATTATTAGGTTTGTTGGAATCCTTGAGTTGGACTTCATATCCATTAACCTCTGATGTAGTTTTATTGTGTTTCTTATATTTTTTAGTTCCCTCAGTATGAATTTTAATTAATTATTCCACGAGATCATGGTGGAATTGGATTCCTATGTGGGGTTTTTACACTTCTTAGAAAGAGTATAACCCTAGAGGCCTTCTTCACTTAACCATGTGTCATTTGATAATGACACATCAAACAGATAAATTTTTTAATCTTTTATGAATTAATTAAATATTTTAAATGGTCTTGATACATTTCTATTTAGGTATTATGGCTTATTTATGGTTGAGTATGATCCATGAGTTTTTGGTAACTATTTGGTCATTATTCTAGTGTGATGGCATTGTCTGGTAAGACCTTGGATGTTATGCATATTTTAAATAAAATATTTCATTAAACTAAATTTATTGAGTTTTAATTAGTTAAATATATTGATATTATAAACAATTTTTTATGGTGGGTTTGTTGTAATGAAAAACCAAAGAAAACTAGATTGAGCTTAGACATATCTTGGTAGCTACTACAAGACTTTGGAAAAATAAATGGAAATAATCTTAAAGGTTATTTTTCTATCATACCACCCCTTTTAGTATTTATGCCTCTTTATGGTATTATGTGTATTCTTGGGATTTATATTGTGGTATATGCCTCCTATTCAATTCAATAAGAGGGTTTTTAACTAATTAATTTTATATTTGTATTGGATGAATGCTTGGGGTCACTAAAAACCAATGTGTGCTAGACTCATTCTTTAGCCATAGTGGGCGAGACATATGCATTCAGACACTGAGTAGCCTAAAGACCTTATAGGATGTAATGATATACATGGTAAGGCATGTTAGATATTTTATAAAAATAGGTAGATGAACCTTAGGAAGAACAGAACTGGTTAGGGATTGTAAACCAAACAATAGAGACCATGGTACTAAATTAACAGATTATAAGTGGAATAACTCTGCTATGATCTAACATTTAGGATACAATGTTGGAATCCAATTTGGATTCCAAACCTCGGGGGACATAGTGGGAGCCCCAATGTTTAATTAACTTGAAGCTATCATGTTCTAGGTCTGGGAAGGAATTATAGAAAGTTCCAACATATAACATTAAAAAAACATGTAATACCATGAGGCTATGAAATTAGTGGTTCGTTTAGAAGTTTATCCTCACTCACTCATTTATTTATACTTCCAATTTTTTATTATTGATGCAGATATCATTTATAGAGGTTCTTATTGTTTTTTGGATGATGGGCCAGACATGATGTCGTACATGATAAAGATGACATATTCACTTCTTAGGATCTCGATTTTGAGCCTTATTGATGAATATGGATATCAGATTAAGACATCGATAAGTGGAATTTTGGTATAAATCCAAAAATTCTTGATGGTATGGCATTGAATATATTGTTTTCAATGTATTCACTCCTTGGAATCAAGAATTATTCCTTGTTCAACGGCCTTGGGACCTAACCCTAGTAGGTTTACATTATTCTGTGTTTTCTATGGATTATTTACATGGACACAAAGAGAATGATTCATTCAATGGCCTTGGGTCCTAGACCTATTCTGTCAACATTATACTAATTTTTTATGGATGCACTCCATAGGTTTGAGGCAGACACCTTGGTTTTTAGCCTTAGATCTTGGCCTTCATATGTCAAATACTTGATAAAACTAGTCTAGGTGTCAATTTATGTACTTCCATATTTATAGGATTGTATGTTAGTACATGAAATTATTTATTATAGTGATTTGATGAAAATACATTTGATACCAGGAATAGGACATGTACACCCCTTGGTGAGGTATATTACAAAGATAATTTTATAGAACTAGCTGAATAAGGTATTTTTAGATCGAGATTACATACTAATAAATCGACTCTGGTTTCATTTTATTTATGTTATTTTTCACCTTACTCATATATATATATATATATATTCATGTATATATATTTATGGGGACACACACACACAAATATATATATATATATATATATATATATGGGATGACACTTGGATTGAATACATTCTAACTTAAGTTGAAGCAGGTATGGTCGATCGGGATCACATACCCTAGGATCAACAACAGTTTATTTTTTTACATATTTGTTTATATTTTTTGTTTCAATTTTTTTATTATTATTATCATAATGTTTATATCAATTTTACATAAAATTCATGTTACTCTCTATGTACGAGACCATTTTGGTGGTTCCTTACTGATTGTTTACTATCATCTTCTCAAGCCTCCATTACTTTGGGGAACCCAAGAAGTCATTATCGTTGTTGTAGGCATAGGATGGACCAAGGCTATGAATAATTAAACAGGATGGATCATATATTTTTTTGTAGATTGAGTATGTATTTTGGATCAAAGATAGCAGCATATCCATGTACATTTATTTCAATTTTTATGCACTCGTGTATATGAGATCGAACAAGTGGGAGATTAGTATTATATGTATGGAATGGCCCTTCAAGACATTACTAAATTCCTTTTATTTTTAAATCCGGTTTATAATTATTTCATATCAACATGTTAATTTTTAGATATGGATGATACTCAATTATTTTTTATATTATTTACTCTGATATGAGGGAATAAGACACCCCATTATCACACCCTATGCCATTTCTACAAGTTGGATGCCTCTAGAAAAGGGGGAGGTGCACATGAGGCCTTGCGGAAAACCTGATCATGGAACTATATTAGTGGAATCCGAGCCATGATATTACAAATTACAATATTAGGCACTCTTTTCCTATGGTATAACTAATTTGGATATAGTTTACATGAGTATAAGTAATGTGTCAAAATATGTGATGGAAATTAGGTTGGTGCATCGATAACACTTGTTCTATTAGGAATTAATTATTACCGAGGATATAAGAATGATGTTATTGATATGAATTGTTAAATTTTTATATTATTTTCTCTTTGAGTAAAAAACTTGTTGTATAGATGTTATGATTTATTACAGATTCCTGGTTCGTGGCCTATTGTTAAGAGGTCACTGACTGATTTTAACTCTTGGACAGAATTGAAAGAGGCATATCCTGCATTATATTTGTCATGCTAGTTCCACGTATTATAGTATTTCTAGTTTGTGATTATTACTAATGAAATGGAATAATTTTTAATGTTTTCAGATAAAACTAAATGATTTTTCATGTAGTTTGTTGGTGGAATTTTATTCAATTGAGTAGAATTTTATATATTTCTTACTAAAGGAAGATAATGTCGATCTATGGTGAGATATTTTACAAAGAGGATGATGACTCAGTCAACATGAACATGAGGTGCACCAACCCTAGTAGTTTGATAAGTAACATGATTTGCATGAGATTTTCCCCTTTCAAGGGACTGTTCATTGGATTTGGTTATTTAAATTATCAGTAAAAAATTTTTCTTTGTTTTACCTTATAGTAGGGAATGAAATTATAACTAACCAAACAATGTGAGTAATATTATCTATTTTATATTGAAAATGGTAGTTGATACCATTTTTTTTTCTCTAGTTGGGTCTCTTTTTCTGATGTTGATAGGTACCTATATTTTTATTATGAACTAGACTTGAAAGGGGTATTACCATATATGAATGCCTGATGATTGTTAGTTCATTGTTCTTACTATGTTACATCATAGTATCTATGGATAAGTCCTTATGAGGATACTCATAGAAGATCGGGGACCTATTAAGACTATGTTAATGGTTTTCACCCTTGTAGGTGTATATGTTCTTTACCTGATTTAAAGGAAGATTCAACAAACATGTTAGGTTTATTATGTCGATATGGGTACACAGATGATGCATCATGATATGTGAAATTGTCGAGAGGTTTGAACATTAAGATAGGTACTTATACCTAGTGATCCTTATATGAGACAAAATCAGTAGGTCTATATAGGAGACCTATATGACCTTGGTCATGAATCAGACCTTTGTAGATCGATATATGGTTTTATAGGAATGGTAATGAAATTAGTTTATGAAGATGAAACTAGGGTCATTTTGTTTAAAAATATGTTTAATGGGTAGGTATGTTTAGGTTACTAAACCTATTGAAAAATGGGAAATTTTTAGTTGCTTGTTTGATTGAGGATAGACACTCATGGTTAAAATGATGTTGTGTGATATGTGGGCATGGAATAAATCATGTCATGGTTGAGGTGTCAATTTTGATGTGGATTTCTAAATGAGATCCTAGAAACATAAGCCAATCATGATATATAACATGGTAAGAATGGAATTGTTGATAAACAACTCAAGGGAGTATGAGTACAGTGATGATGATCAGGTGGAATGGGATTATACACCCACTACATAGGATATTTTTGAACACGTCATATACAAATGTTACTGTTTAAATAACAACGTGGTGAGTGGCCATGTGCGAGCCTAGGACTGTTGGTTTAAAATAAATGATATATGATTCGTTACTTAAAAGTTGTGTATTTAATTAAGAATTTATCTCCATGAAAGAGGACACATCGAGAATATATCGAGTGCTAGGACACAGTTAAACTATTGTTTAAGAAGGACACACATTGTCAAGATACACGGTGTTAGGACTATGAGAATTAAAGTGCATTATATTTATATGTGTGTGTGCCTCGAATGAGAAATAAATGTCTATCGATGGAATCTTATTGTTGTCATAAATATAGGTGATCATGCCCAATATCTTGACATTATCCTGACTATGTTGAGTGGGTGTCAACTACATACTAGGTTACACACGTACATTTTGTGGTAGGTTAAAAGTACCCTTGGAAGTACGGATGAGGATTAGTTAAAAAGTAATCCAAATGCTTCATAGTGCACCATTTACAATTTTTTGGGTGTTTTCCATCATTTGTTATTCAAGATCAAGGAAATTTTTCTTAGGAAGCAGGAGTGATTTTATGATGAATTTTACATTAACTCTTAGGATGAGAATGTTTAAAAAAAATGTTCTTATATCAATGAGGGATAGGGTACACGATATGGTGATCATGTTCAATTTTTGTTAAAACTACTGTAAGGATGATCCTAATGTGGGGCGTAGGATGTTAGTCACTAGTGGGAGACCCTTATGTGATAAGGGTCATGGGATATTAAGGATGGTTGTTTGATAGTTGTTTGGATTTCATATTGAATTAGATAAATGGGTCAATTTATGGCTGATTCTAAGTAAATTCCATATACATATTAAAATATAGAAATATATGAAGTCGTGGTGCATGAATTAGTACTGATGTAGCTTATGATGATCAAATGGTTTTGGATAATGTATTTCATCAGATGTTTTATTATATCATAATGAAAATTTTGAACAGGGGATGGTTTGACTAAGAGGTGTCACCAGAAGTTGTTTGTGGGATTCAATGATCGTGGTCAAAATAATATTATTATGCCTTTGAATAAAGGCATAAAATTCATTTTTGGTAACACATCTTCTACTAAAGATGATATTTTTCTGAGAATACTCTGTTGAAGGCAGTTTAATGATAGTTATTTCATATTTTTGAATGCATTCAGTGATGAACTAAATCAATAATGTTATTCGAATGGTATGGGTATAATGAAAGTGTTATCAAGATATTTTCAATGAAACACTATGTGAATAAATTGATTTTGATCAAAAAGTATTCATCTTCTAAATTATTTTTAGGACTGTGAGTAGTGTACTTGTGTGCGTTTTGGTACTACGAGTTGAAAATAATGTTAGGAGCATCATTAGAATTCTAGGGAATTTTTTTGTAGGAAATTATAATGATGGTAGTATCATGTATAATAAATCGTTATTAAAAGTAAGAGCCTATGTTGGGGACCACCAAAGAGTTCTTAAGGGAAGATATGATGAAATGATTATCACTTGTGTTAGATGGGATTAGGTATGTTCAGTCATGATATCTCAGCAATGGTAGTTTGTGTTGGCACGATTGTTCATAAGATAACCACTATTTTCTTAAATTAGTTCATAGTGGAGTGTTTGGAACTCAAAAACAAAAAAAAAAATTTAATATAATTCATGAATCATATAGGTCAGGTTATTCATTTTGATTCACACTAAAACGTTCTTAGGGTGATTAGCTTTAAGGTGGAGAGTGTGTAAGATACCATGCTTTTATAAGTTTGAAATTTAAGAAGGATTTTTAAATTTCAATTACTAGATGATTAAAATATTTTTCAGAGACTCATAATAGGAATTAAAATAATGGAATGCCTCTAAGTAGTGTTTTAGATGTAAAATTAGGCTTGGTTTGTAGCTCAGAGGTTTCAGTAGCATACCAGAGGTTTGGGGACCATACCCCATGTTTAGAAAATGTTCATATCATGGTGTATAGTTGGTACGTAGTTAGTGTTAACCTTGTGGGTTATTTCATATAGGAATAGAATTTGAGAAACCATGTGGTAGGTTAGACAAAACCATGTTGGGGGTCAAGAAATTTCTATAGACATGATGGATGGTTGGAACACTGTTTGACCATTAGTGAACTATAACCATGTGAGGGGTAATGTTCCTCAAATAATAGGGGCATGTGGTTGGCACATGGTTTGAACAACCATGTGGCCAAACTGAGTATCTCAAATTAAAAAAGGTATATGAAATTCATACACCTATGACATTTAAGATAGTAAACCCATCTTTTCATTCCCTTTCTCCCCCACATCCACTAGCCATATTCCTCCACTCTCCATGGGAGTTCTACCTAATTCTTTGATAGAATAGAATGTAATCAGGTGCGTTTGAATTCGTAAGGTGATTTTTCAACACCTTTAACCTTAGATGTAGTTTTAATTATATTACTATAACTTTTGGTTCCTAGGATAAGTATTTTCATCACCAATTCCATCATAGAAAGGTATAATTGGTTACCAATGTTGGGGTTTTCACCCTTTCTTGGAAGAGGATAACTCAAAAGGCTATCTGTATTTTTCCATTTATAGTTTCATCATGTTACATCATCGTAGTGTATTTAGAAATATTTAGAGACTTAATTGAAATTTTATTCATTTTTAAGCCATTTCATCGGGATTTTAATCGATGCGAGGTTGAGTATAAGCTATGGGTTGTTGGAGAGTGTTTGTTCTCGATTCTAGCGCAATGGGATTGGTCAATAAGAATTTGTGCATTATACCTATTTTAAATATAATTCTTATTTAAAATATTTTTTTTGGTTTTTAATTATTTAATTTTATTTTTTAATAGTAATTTTTTGACGGGTTTTTTTTGCGAAAAAGACCCAACATGACTTCGTTGATCCTGGACAAGCCTTAGATTCTACTAACGACCTTTTTAAAAATAAGCAGAAATATTCTTAAATGAAGGTGGTCTATCACATAATAAATTTTATAATTTATGGATGTATATGGTATTATGTACATTATTCGGATTTTACCTAATGTAGACACTTAAATTTCAATTTATTCAATGTATTTTTTAATTAATTATCTAGATAATTGTAGTTTATTAATGATGAGGTATTGTAACAACCAATGTTCTCTACCATAATTCATTATCTATAATGGTCAAGACATAGGCATTGAGAAATTGAGTGGCCTTTATACCCATCAAGAAGTGATAATATGCTTGGTAAGGCATGCTAGACTTTTTATAAGCCTGGGAGATGAACCTTATAAAGAGTATAAATGTGTTGGTTGTGTAGACCGATCTAGAGAGACCATGAGACCAACATAGAGGATTCAATGACAATATCTTTGAAATAATCTGACCTTGGGGATCCAATGTAGGATTGCACTCTTGATTAATGTCCTTGGGGGAACCAATGGGTGCCAAAATGTTTGATCATCCCTGAGCTAGTATATTGTGGGTTTGGGTAGAGATTGTAGTCGGTGTCACTAATGATCCCAAACCGAACATATAAGACTGTGAGGCTGTAATGGTAGTTGTATGTCATGGTGTCCATCTAACCTCAGTCCATTATTTATGATTTTAGTTAATTTTTATTGATATAGATATGATTTCCATATCTTCTACCATGTTTTCTGACAATGATCTTGAGAAATTGTAGTACATAATCGGGATTCCCATAAGTATTTCATAGGATCTAGTTTCATTACATTATTAATGAATATGGATATCGTGATATTAAACCAATAAGGGGTATTGATGAATTGAATTAATAATGTATGATGGCATGGAACTGATTTCTATGTTTTCTTGATGTACTCCATGGGAATTGTAGAGACCCAAAACTTAATGTACATGGACATTACATTACTTTTGTAGAATAGTTAATACATGAAAAAAAAAACAGACACTCAAAGACCGTATTAGTTTAGTGTCTTTGGAAACTCGGAACATAATCTTCTAATCCTGGTGAAAGTCTTCAACATCCCCCATAAATATCTTCACCTTTGGTTTTCTTACCTAAAAACATTCTTTATATACTGGGGAAAAGAAAAATAAAAAGGGTGAGCTCAAATTCTCAGTAAGGGAAATAATAGAGAACATAAAACAATCCATAAACATTTGAATGAAAAAACTAGAACATAAAATCTAAACATCAAAATATTTAGCAAGGACTTAAATCTTGGAAGTGCGTAAGGAATATATCATAAAGTAACATCAATCATGATAAAATAGCATGGGAATAAAACATGTAATTGTTGAAAACCATTATGCACATGATATAATTTCTATAGTAGACAAGGCATTGCTGCCAAGACCATCTTAGTGGACAAAGTCCCTTTCTGAATCAAGTTCACTCCTCGTTCCAGTCCTGTAATACTGAACCGAATTAACATACCATTCCAGCCACGTCTATCTCATGAGATAAAAATATTTACCAAATTCATTGGAGGGATATATAGGTATGACCAATCTTATAATGAATTAATTCTTACTTTTTCCACAAAATATACATAAATCATTCATCATTAACCAAACAATAAAATGGGTTTCATAAACATCATACCATCATCACATAATCCATAAAAAACAAATGGATATCATTTCATCATAAGAAATGTGAAACCATGTAAATCATTGATACAATATACTTGAAACATACACTTACAAAATAATTTCATCTTAGATGGAAAATGGTTTTGATAAAACACTTGAAATGAATTCTTAAGGAAAATATCCTTTCTTTTCAAAATAATTTTCTTCTCACAAAATGACATGTAATTTTAAAAGAAAGGGAATTTTTTTTAAAATAATCATGAAATCTTGTAAAGGAAGCTTTATGAAATTTAGGCATTATGAAACCGTAAAAATCAGTTTGTGTCCTATAAGTAAAAAAACATTCTTCTCATACTTTTTCTAGGAAAGTCAAAAAGTACCATGTATGGTAAACAAAAGAAAGATTCCTTCCATAAGACAAAGTAAAAGTCAAAGAATGGTAAACATGAATTTAAACATACATGGAATAATATTAAACACCTTATTAAATTTTCTTTATAGACAAGGATGAAAAATAATACCCCAGTAAATACTTACAAATAAACAATCTCAGATAAGAATGATATTGGAATAATTATCACTTACCTTATGTTTGATATGATTCATATGTATCCGAACCTCCTGTATAATGATTTAAATAATGTCATTGACTTATTACAGAATCATATTAATTGTTATTATAAGGCCCCAGCCTTAAACCTTACTTAATCATGAGTTATTACAAGATTACACATTGAGGATCTTTTCAGGTTTAGATTTTTAGAGAATTAGATCATGAAACATGCATTACATTCCACATTTTAAAAAAAGTGGCTACATAAAAAACAGTATTCATTCTTCCCATCAATGGAAACATATTGAAAATAAAACATGGATTCTTTCTTGACACATCCTTGACACTATCATCACATCATGTACCTTTCCCTTGACCTGTGAAAAACATTTCAAAAACTTGGTATGATCATAAAAAGCTCAGTAAGGGTTATAAAAATATGGAAAGGAAACATGAGTTCATATATACATAAGAATGAAATCATACTTTACCCATAAAACATAGGCACTTTAACACACCTCATCAAACCATGAATAAATCATAGAAATCATAAGGCATAAAAGTAACTTGAGGCATTCATAACATTCTTACGTAGGGAGTAACCCTCTGGGTTACGTTTGGAATACCCATCACAGTATATTCCCTAAATCTCTTCATAGAAACCTTAACGTTTCACTCCTTCGCGTTACCCAATGCATTGGAGAGCTATATCGGGCTCACCCGCCCTTAGTTTATCACGAAACCACCCGTTTTCATAACAATGCCCAAGAACCATAACATAAATGTATCACATAAAACATGCATAAAGGAAACACATCATTTCCACATTTCAATCACAATATAACATTTTAGTATATTGAAATAATGAATCCATTCAAAAAGAAACCATTTCCAAAACAATTTAAAACATTTAATAAAGAGATTTTTGAATCAAAGTGTCCCATACCACCTTGAATCTTAAAATTTTAAACCATTAATATCCATATAAATAAATCCTTAAAACCATTTTGAAAACATGGATATTAATAAGAACAAATAATTAAAACATTTAAAACGATATTTTGGTTAAAGGGGTTTTACCAAAATTATAGACACTTGAATACAATAATTGAGGAATAACATTTAGTCAGAACTTTATAATATCATGAGAATAAATGGATTCAGGATATAATACACCAAAGTACAGTATATACACCATATAAGAGTGAATTGGTGCATAACAACAATGAACCCTCAATAAAAATGTCAAATGTGATCAAATCCCTTACAAAGAAGGTATCCTTAAATTAAGGACAAATCAATCTCAAAAATATGTGTGAAAAATATAAATACACCCAATATAAGTGGATATTAAGTGTAAAACAATAAAAGGTCATTCACACATATTCAATGGATGACATATTCAATGACTACATGTTAAACCCAAAGAAATCGAAATTGGGTTAAAAAGTTCCCTTGACAGCCTAACGACATCACATCAAAATGAGTTGATGAGAGATAAAAAGTGTATCTCATCACTTGTACATAAAATTTACATCAATAAGGATATATGAGAACATATCCCAACATAACAATATGTAAATTAAAAGACCCAACAAAAGAAGTATTTTTAAAAAAAAAGAGGAGGGTGAAAGGTTCCCTTACCGACTTGGGTATCTTTCAAAACAAACACCCCATGAAAGAAAGACAATCGATCATTGATGTAAATACTCATAAATGAAAGTATATTACACAAAGAGTAGAATAATGGGCAGTACATACACCATTCAATGGAATTTGTGGAAAATGTAGCATAAATCTCACGGGAATAAAAGTGAGATGAAAAATCCGTTACGAAAACTCGGCAGCCTAACGACGCCACATAAAAATTCCGAATATGGATTGATGAGATCAAATAGGGTATCTCGTCACATTAAAATAAAATGTACAGCAAGAGTAATATAACAGAACATCCCGCAACATTACAAAGAGGAGCTTAAAAGAAGTGACATAAAGGAGAGTTCTTAAAAATAAAGAGAGAGGTTAGATCTCTTACGAAAGTTCGGCAGCCTAACGGCACCACTCAAAACTTCCAAAATGGATTGATGAGAGAGAATAGGGTCTCTCATCACATGAACATAAAAATTACAGTAAGTGTAATATAAAAGATCATCCCAATAACAAGAAAGATGAGCTTTAAAAGGAATGACATAAAAGTGTGTACTTAAAAAGAAAGAGAGGAGTAGGATCACTTACCTCGGGTCCGACTTGACTCGATCGTTCTTTAATCTCACGAATAATAAACTTGAGATAATTTCTACTTCCTTAAGAACCTATTTCAAGTTCATCATTCTTTTTATATCACTTATTACCATGTCATAAACATTATGTAATCATTTAAGTTAATAATATTTGTTTTGCCGATATTTGGTTCTTAAGTCGAAAGTGGACTTCTTACAATTACATGTTGTTCGTGTGGACAAATGTTTATTATATACAGAATTGTATTAATGATGTAGATATAATAAATGTAATATATATCCAGTACATTCATGCATTTATAACATTACATAATCATTTAGAGGTAAGAAATGAAATGCACCATTCATGGAGACGGTAAGCCGTACGTACGCATGAACGCTACTTTCATTTCTATTTCGTATTTTATAGAATGGAATAATAATGATATAAAGGTATATTATAATTACAGTATAATATCATATATAATATCATAGTTCCATCCTTTATACGTCCCACATATGGTATTTAATGAATCAAATCACTTTGAGGGGGCGGTAGTCCGCACTTCCTTAAATGAAGATATCGCGTTTACCAATAATGGAAACCATAAAGGTATGCACAAAATGAAAAAAAACAGAAGCTTAAGGAAAACATAAACACATTATATATCATATATAAAAATAGTGACATCATAATGGCCACCTTTTAAGGTGTTAAATGAGTATTGAACAATCATCGTTTCGGGAGGCAGAATTTCGGCATCCACGGAAACCGTATGTTCTTTAACCATTTGATGTAGTTGTGTGAGAGTGTAGCTCGAATAAATCTTATAACAACATCCTAGTAAATTTAAGATACTGGTGTTGTTACTAAAGAAGTAAATAAAAAGAGTTTAGGGGGTTGGAGAAGCAAAATAAAACAAATGAACATGAGAGAATGAATTACCTTTAAAAGTGTAACTCCTTTTCAATTGAGCCTAAAGGCTTCCTTTGAAAGGCTTCTGCCCAAAGGGAATCCTCTAGGATGAGGAGAGGGATGTGGAGAGAGTAAAAGGGCAGGGGTTGGCCGAGCCAAAGGCTTGAGGAGTGTGTGAAATGAGGTAGAGGTGGGGGCCTTTTATAAGAGGAGAGGAGGGGCGCTTTTGGAAAGTAAGAAATATTATTTTATTTGAAAATGTGTTTCGGTTAAAAAAGTCCCAAATTGATATAATTCGTGGATAAGTTGATAAGGGTTCTAAATACACCCATCCAATAAGTTTTGGACATGTTTAGGTCATAGAGTTTACATTATCTTCTCATTTTATTTAAATCGTCAGATAATGATGTCATCGCTGCATCATTATGATGTCATAAATAATTTAATTTATATAATGTCTAAAAATTATAAAAAAATTACTATGATGTAGGAAATCTTTTTATCTTTCCAATGACTGTTTATAACAAAATATCTGACTTGTATAACCCCACTTAAAAATTGTTTTAGTAAAACATATCATGTTTGTGTCATTTTTACTTTTACATTAAATAAAAAGTTATTTATGTCATTTCCCAACCAAAGTGGCTCCATGGGGTCCCCAAGTTGACCCATGGCTTGTATTGGTCGGCCATTACACATCCAATGAGGTTAGGAAATGTTTCAAGTTCATTTCATATTATTAAAACATTATTTTTACCTTAAACTACTCTAATTACCTCTAATCGCGATTAAAAACATAATAAGTTACTATTCACCAAAAAATTATTTTTATCCCATTGAACCACATTTTACTTCTTAATGAAAACCATGTATGTCGGATTTTTGAAATTCAAAACACAAAGATGGCAAAATTTCATTTAAACGGGAAAATCAGTTTTTATAAGTACCACTTAGTGGTGTCACTATTCATCAAAAATTGATGTTTTTCAGAAAAATCCCAAAAATTCACCCTAAGATATATTTGATATTCAGAATTCAAAAATGAAGTCTATTTTACACATTCAAAACATATAAGTCACATTAATTAATTTAATAATTAATTCCCGCTGTCAGAGCAAATAGCGTGTTTTTATGAAACAATAAGTATCAAAAGATTGACACTGGTTTAAGTCTGATTTCAAAGTGAAATTAATTCCAACGACCACTAATGGATTTAATGGTAAAAATATATTCTAATTTCACTTTAAAACCAATTCAAAAGATAATATAATCATATAAATAAATTATATTAAAAAGAGGTTTTGAATTAAAATAAAACATTTTACACTTTTCATTAAAAAAATGAACTTTATCGGAAAGATACCAAAAATTTACACAAAATAAATTTTGATGTCCCGATTCTTAATAAGAGTTTTATTTGGTCCAAAATAATGTTTAAGAGTGATCAAAACTATATTTAATGATGGTTCAACATCAAAAGGTGATAAGTGAACTATTAGTGAAAACTAGGGCATTTACGCCTAAAATTGAATTCTTTCCGTATTTTAAGCCTCTATCCTTTATTGGATAAATGTAAAAACATTTAAAAACATATATAATCATATTTTAGTTATTTCTATCCATTACCGCCATTACAACGACTACATGTTAACTACCATTTAAAATAATATTATTTTATTATTAGAGTGCAACGTAAGATTCCCAAGAAACTCGTTGTTGCGTGTTGGGTACGCCATCGAGCATAGCGTCCCCTTTAAAGTCATATCAATATTTTATTCAAAAATATGGATAAATATGAAAATGTCATATTCTTTATTTACCTGGGGTGTTACATCCTTCCCCCCTTTTGGGAATTGCGTCCCCGCAATTTTTAAAATTGAGCTTGGAAACATCCTTGAAAGTCCCACATCGGAACAAGAGGCGGTAAAACAACCACTTTAAAATAAAGAAATATAAGTACAAATGTCACCCGAGATAACCCATACTAGGATTCCATGTAGAGAAATATGGACATGGAGGAGAAAACATAGGGTCATGTTCTGATGGAGAGTGATAGAAAACATGTTTAGGAGAAAGTTAACAATAAGAAAATCACAAACTTGTGATGGGTTAAACGGTGTTGGGTTCCCCAGTAGGAAAATTTAATAGACAACATTTTTGTTTTAAGTTTCTTTTTATTGAGGAATTTATTCATAAGGAAACATAATCACTTATCATGTTGACTTTCAACTTTTACTAGATTCCTTAATCAAACTCATATTTTTTCCAAAAGACAAGTATTTGGGGAGACTTGTTCGCATTAAGAGTACTATAATCAACTTCTAGAGAATCACCTAATACACCAAAGAGAACTATATACATCCCATATCTTTAGAACTTAACCAAAACCAAAAAAAATGTTAGTATAAGGTCAGATAATCCAGAAAAGGATAACCCTTTAAAAAGAAAATCTATGCTTAATCTCCAAAATTTGTCCAACAAAACCCAAAGTTCAACGAGGATCATCCGATAAACAATTTGTCCATAAAATTCTTCAAAGTAAACCAATATATGATTGAAACACAAATATTTGAAGGATTTAGTCACATAGTCTTCCAAGTTAAATCGTAACATTTATCTCCAAACAACATCAGTTGCTCCTAAAGTCTCGTATTGAAAAGTAATTAACCTAATCACATATCCTCTATGATAGGTTAATCATTTTCTTAAATTACCCAAAATCAACTTACTCTTAAAAAAATAATCAGTCAAACTAACTAGGGACTTCACGTAGTCCAGTGGTAGGCGATAAATACCAGTTGCACTTTGATTGTGGGTTCGATTCCCACAGCTTTGTCCGACGCAACAGGTAGTCACACGGTCTACGTGTTGTCCTTTTTACAAAACTATATAATTCTCAAATCATTCCCCAAAAGGGATAAAATCATCAAAAATAACCATAACATTATTTAACCTCAATTTTATCTCATGACTTTCACTTCAATTAAAACATATAGTAACCCATAATTACCTCAAAAGTAAGGATCATATAAACCCAAATGGTTCTTTATAACTATGTCCACAAAAGAAAAGATAACTATTACTTGAATAAAATTTTCCTATATTTAACATCAGGGTTACACATAATATAAAAAGTCTTCTAATGTAACCCCATCATCAAAAGAGACTTAATACTCTTAAGAATTTCACCATAACTCTTGAAGCCCTTATATGTTGACATCTTACTCATTCAACATTCTTCATGATCCATTATCCATTCCTTTCCAACTTATTCCGAAATACCTCTTTCCTACAAACAAAATCATGAATCATATCCTAAGATTCCAAAATAGGAAAACAATAGTCATGAAATAGTACATACCTTTGATTGGTCATTGTCAGTTTCTTCATCGTCAATCGGAATGGAATTAGGTATTGGTAAACGAATATTGGTACGCTCTTGGTGACCCCATTCATGAAACATCTTCATAGGACATGTGTTTTCATAATGACCATGCACACCACATTTAAAACATTCAATTGATCCATCAGAAAGAACTTCTTTCCCTTTCCTCGAGTCAACTGGAAGCTTCCTTTTTCCATGGCATGTTATTGCTTTATGACCTTCATTTCCACATCTATAGCATATTTCTGTCCCTTTGAAACATTTTCCTAGGTGTTTCTTTCCTCATCTTTGACACATAGGTTTTTGAACACACTTACCTTTATGATTATTACCTGTACTTCCATAGGGATTTGTTTCTTGCATATATGATGCCTTAGAGAAATCTCCAAGGTTTAGGTGGTAAATCATGACTCCAGATAGTTGGTTTAGGATAATCACAAGAGTTCTCATTACAGTTCCCATATCATTCAGTTGCTTTCTCAAAAAACTGTCACAGTTTCCTTCACATCCACTGTTACTTTGGTGCCTGCTAGATCCATCCATTTACTAAAACCAAAAAGGTCAGTGTGAGTATATCAACAAAAACATCATGTACTAATGAGTAAGATAAACACTAAGATATACTTACTCATTAACTTTATCTAAAACTAGGACTCTTTCTGAAATCCTAACCATTATGGTAATGTCACTTATGCTTAAAGAATACCCTAACCTCTAAAGTTATCTAAACCGACCTTTGATACAAACTATAAGGCCCCAGCCTTAAACCTTACTTAATCTTGAGTTATTACAAGATTACACATTGGGGATCTTTTCAGGTTTAGAGTTTTATAGAATTAGATCATGAAACTTGCATTACATTCCACATTTTAAACAAAGTGGCTACATAAAAGACCCTTTTCATTCTTCCCATCAATGGAAACATATTGAAAATAAAACATGGATTCTTTCTTGACACATCCTTGACACTATCATCACATCATGTACCTTTCCCTTGACCTGTGAAAAACATTTCAAAAACTTGGGATGAGCATAAAAAGCTCAGTAAGGGTTATAAAAATATGGAAAGGAAACATGAGTTCATATATACATAAGAATGAAATCATACTTTACCCATGAAACATAGGCACTTTAACACATCTCATCAAACCATGAATAAATCATAGAAATCATAAGACATAAAGGTAACTTGAGGCATTAATAACATTATTACGTAGGGAGTAACCCTCTTGGTTATGTTTGGAATACTCATCAAAGTATATTCCCTAAATCTCTTCGGAGAAACCTTAACGTTTCACTCCTTCGCGTTACCCAGTGCATTGGAGAGCTATATCGGGCTCACCCGCCCTTAGTTTATCATGGAACCACCCGTTTTCATAACAATTACCAAGAACCATAACATAAATGTATAACATAAAACATGCATAAAGGAAACATAACATTTCCCCATTTCAATCACAATATAACATTTTAGTATATTGAAATAATGAATCCATTCAAAAAGAAACCATTTCCAAAACCATTTAAAGCATTTAATAAAGAGATTTTTGAATCAAGGTGTCCCATACCACCTTGAATCTTAAAATTTTAAACCATTAATATCCATATAAATAAATCCTTAAAACCATTTTGAAAACATGGATATTAATAAGAACAAATAATTAAAACATTTAAAACGATATTTTGGTTAAAGGGGTTTTACCAAAATTATAGACACTTGAATACAATAATTGAGGAATAACATTTAGTCAGAACTTTATAATATCATGAGAATAAATGGATTAATTATATAATACTCCAAAGGATAGTATATACACCATATAAGAGTGAATTGGTGCATAACAACAATGAACACTCAATAGAAATGTCAAATGTGATGAAATCTCTTACAAAGAAGGTATCCTTAAATTAAGGACAAATCAATCTCAAAAATATGTGTGACAAATATAAATACACCCAATATAAGTGGATATTATGTGTAAAACAATAAAAGGTCATTCAAACATATTCAATGGATGACATATTCAATGACTACATGTTGAACCCAAAGAAATCGAAATTAGGTTAAAATGTTCCCTTGACAACCTAACGACATCATATCAAAATGAGTTGATGAGTGATAAAAAGTGTATCTCATCACTTGGACATAAAATTTACATCAATAAGGATATATGAGAACATATCCCAACATAACAATATGTAAATTAAAAGTCCCAACAAAAGAAGTCTTTTTTAAAAAAAAATAGGAGGGTGAAAGGTTCCCTTACCGACTTGGGTATCTTTCAAAACAAACACCCCATGAAAGAAGGACAATAGATCATTGATGTAAATACTCATAAAAGAAAGTATATTACACAAAGAGTAGAATAATGGGAAGTACATACACCACTCAATGGAATTTGTGGAAAATGTAGCATAAATCTCACGGGAATAAAAGTGAGATGAAAAATCCCTTACGAAAACTCGGCAGCCTAACGGCGCCACATAAAACTTCCAAATATGGATGGATGAGATCAAATAGGTATCTCATAACATTAAAATAAAATGTACAGCAAGAGTAATATAACAGAACATCCCCCAACATTACAAAGCGGAGCTTAAAAGAAGTGACATAAAGGAGAGTTCTTAAAAATAAAGAGAGAGGTTAGATCTCTTACGAATGTTCGGCAGCCTAACGGAACCACTCAAAACATCCAAAATGGATTGATGAGAGAGAATAGGGTCTCTCATCACATGAACATAAAAATTACAGTAAGTGTAATATAAAAGATCATCCCAACAACAAGAAAGATGATCTTTAAAAGGAATGACATAAAAGTGTGTACTTAAAAAGAAAGTGAGGAGTAGGATCCCTTACCTCGGGTCTGACTTGACTCGACCGTTCTTTAATCTCCTGAATAATAAACTTGAGTTAATTTCTACTTCCTTAAGAACCTATTTAAGTTTCATTATTCCTTTTATATCACTTATTACCATGTCATAAACATTATGTAATCATTTATGTTAATAATATTTGTTTTGCTGATATTTGGTTCTTAAGTCGAAAGTGGACTTCTTACAATTACATGTTGTTCGTGTGGACAAATGTTTATTATATCCAGAATTTTATTCATGATGTAGATATCATATATGTCATAAATATCCAGTACATTCATTCATTTATAACATTACATAATCATTTAGAGGTAAGAAATGAAATGCACCGTTCATGGAGACGGTAAGCCGTACGTACGCATGAACGCTACATTCATTTCTATTTCGTATTTTATAGAATGTAATAATAATGATATAAAGTTATATTATAATTAAAGTATAATATCATATATAATATCATAGTTCCATCCTTTATACGTCCCACATATGGTATTTAACGAATCAAATCACTTTGAGGGGGCGGTAGTCTGCACTTCCTTAAATGAAGATATCGCGTTTACCCATAATGGAAAGCATAAAGGTATGCCCAAAATGAAAAAAAACAGAAGCTTAAGGAACAGATAAACACATTATATATCATATATAAAAATAGTGACATCATAATGTCCACCTTTGAAGGTGTTAAATGAGTATTGAACAATCATCGTTTCGGGAGGCAGAATTTCGCCATCCACGGAAACCGTATGTTTTTTTAACCATTTGATGTAGTTGTGTGAGAGTGTAGCTCGAATAAATCTTCTAACAACATCCTAGTATATTTAAGATACTGGTGTTGTTACAAAATAAGTAAATAAAAAGAGTTTAGGGGGTTGGAGAAGCAAAATAAAACAAATAACATGAGAGAATGAATTACCTTTAAAAGTGTAACTCCTTTTGATTTGAGCCTAAAGGCTTCCTTTGAAAGGATTCTGACCAAATGGAATCCTCTAGGATGAGAGGTATGTGGAGAGAGTAAATGGGCAGGGGTTGTCCGAGCCAAAGGCTTGAGGAGTGTGTGAAATGAGGTAGAGGTGGGGGCCTTTTATAAGAGGAGAGGAGGGGCATTTTTGGAAAGTAAGAAATATTACTTTATTTGAAAATGTGTTTCGGTTTTAAAAGGTCCCACATTGATATAATTCGTGGTTAAGGTGATAAGGGTTCGAAATCCACCCATCCAATAAGTTTTGGACATGTGTAGGTCATAGAGTTTATATTATCTTCTCATTTTATTTAAATCGTCAGATAATGATGTCATCGCTGCATCATTATGATGTCATACATAATTTAATTTATTTAATGTCTAAAAATTATAAAACAATTACTATGATGTAGGAAATCTTTTTAGATTTCCAATGACTATTTATATTAAAATATATGACTTGTATAACCCCACTTAAAAATTGTTTTAGTAAAACATATCATGTTTGTTTCATTTTTACTTTTACATTAAATAAAAAGTTATTTATGTCATTTCCCAACCAAAGTGGCTCCATGGGGTCCCCAAGTTGACCCATGGCCTTTCCTGGTCGGCCATTACACATCCAATGAGGTTAGGACATGTGTCAAGTTAATTTCATATTATTAAAACATTATTTTTACCTTAAACTACACTAATTACCTCTAATCGCGATTAAAAACTTAATAAGTTACTATTCACCAAAAAATTATTTTTATCCCATTGAACCACATTTTACTTCTTAATGAAAACCATGTATGTCGGATTTTTGAAATTCAAAACACAAAGATGGAAAAATTTCATTTAAACGGAGAATTCAGTTTTTATAAGTACCACTTAGTGGTGTCACTATTCATCAAAAATTGATGTTTTTCAAAAAAATCTCAAAAATTCACCCTAAGCTATATTTGATATTCCGAATTCAAAAATGACGTCTATTTTACATAATTCAAAACATATAAGTCACTTTAATTAATTTAATAATTAATTCCCGCTGTCAGAGCAAATAGCGTGTTTTTATGAAACAATAAGTATCAAAAGATTGACACTGGTTTAAGTCTGATTTCAAAGTGAAATTAATTCCAACGACCACTATTGGACTTAATGGTAAAAATATATTCTTACTTCACTTTAAAACCAATTCCAAAGATAATCTAATCATATAAAAAAATTAGATTAAAAAGAGGTTTTGAATTAAAATACAACATTTTACACTATTCATTAAAAAAATGAACTTTATCGGAAAGATACCAAAAATTTACACAAAGTAAATTTTGATGTCCCTATTCTTAATAAGAGTTTTATTTGGTCCAAAATAATTTTTAAGAGTGAACAACACTATATTTAATGATGGTTCAAAATCAAAAGATGATAAGTGATCCTTTAGTGAAAACTAGGGCATTTACGCCTAACATTGAATTCTTTCCGTATTTTAAGCCTATATACTTTATTGGATAAATGTAAAAACATTTAAAAACATATATAATCATATAATAGTTATTTCTAAACATTCCCGCCATTAAAATGGCTACATGTTAACTACCATTTAAAATAATATTATTTTATTATTAGAGTGCAACGTAAGATTCCCAAGAAACTCGTTGTTGCGTGTTGGGTACGCCATCGAGCATAGCGTCCCCTTTAAAGTCATATCAATATTTTATTCACAAATATGTATAAATATGAAAATGTCATATTCTTTATTTACCTGGGGTGTTATAGTTATGATATCATATATGGTTCATTTATGACTTTATATTACCCGTTCTTTTGTAAATTCCATGTTAAAGCAGCGTTTTGGGTAAAATCGTTTCATTTATCATACGTGTTTCGACTTTTTGTTCTTGATATTATTACTTATATAATTATTTAATTAATTTCAAATGTAAAACATTATTTATATATAATATATATTCAGAATATGCTTACATATATGATAGATCGATAAATGGAATGAAATACACCGTTTATGGAGACGGTAAGCCGTACGTATGCATGAACGCTGTTTTCGTTTCCATATTGAATTGAATGAAATATAGTATATAACATAAATAAATATATATATATATATATATATATATAAATCTAGTATCATTATTATGTCATATATTTCATTATTATTCATTATATTAAATTTATAATCATTCATGAATGGTTGACATGGAGAATGAATCTCATCACGTCGTGGAGATAGTAGTCCGTACGTACGCATGAGCGATGATATCATTCCCATGATCGTGGAATTGTATTGAAGTGTATGTATAATATTTAAGAATCAATATCACATAAAAATAATCATATATAGTTATTTATTTACACCATTATACCCATCCATGTTAGGTGGTGGTCGAAAACAGATTACACCACGGCGCGGAGACGGTATTCCGTACGTATGCACGCGTGGTGATTTATTTTTCCATAGGATGGATAGAAGGTGAAATAGGGTTGTTTCATATTTATAATAAAATATTAGTATATATTTAATACTGATGTTATTACTTTATAATGAAAAAACTAAATAAGAGGAAGTAGAAGAAGAAAGAAACTTGAAAGTGTCGGTAGAAGAGATTAACTCTTCCTCGACGCAGCTCCTTTAAACTTCTTCTTAGGGAACTAGAGTTGGTATTTTGAGAAGACCAGAACCTCTATGATGTAACTAGAGATGTTTAAAAGAGGAATTGGTAGGGGTTGGCCGAGCTTCAAGGCTCAAAAGGGTGTGAAGAGAAGAGGGAAGGGGCTCCCTTTTTATAAGGGAGAAGAGGGGCACCTTTGAAATAACATAAAATATTATTTTATTATAAATTAATATTCGGTTTATAATAGCTCCAAATTGATTTATTTTGAATCTAAAGTGGGTTTGGGTCGAAATACTCTCAACTAATAGGTTTTAGACAATTTTAGGTTACTATTTTAACTTTATCTTTTAGATTTAACTCTAAGTTAAATAATTTAACATTTATCGTGTCTCTCAGGTTTTCGAATTTCCACTCACAAAAGAGGTAAAAAAAATTTTTATGTAAGTTTTCAAAAAGCTCCTAGGAGGTTGGTAAAAGACGATGAAAAGTTCAATAAAATTTTTATATATCTATAACTATTATAAAATGACTCCAATGAATTACATTGAACTTATATAGGTATTATGTATCAATTTTTACCTAAAATAAATTTAAATAAAATAAATAATTATTTAAATAAAAAGTCGGGTATTAAATAGTAACCCAGTGTTTTCACTATTCATAAAAAATTGAATATTTTTAGAAAAATAAAAAAATTCCCCCTAGGATAATTTTGATATTCCGAATCTAAAAATGAAGCCCATTTTGATAGATAAAAATTTATAAAATTTCAAAAAGTGGGTATTACTATTCATAATAGCTAGTTTATATAATATTTTAATAACATATCGTTGTTTAGTAAAACTCGGTAGTGCGTACAACACACGCTATTGTGGAAGGTTGTGGTTGGGTGTAATGTAAGCCAAGTCAGGGTCGCGTGTAGTGCAAGACTCCTTCATTGTTGCATATAACATAATCCAACCATATTTAATTTATACATTGAATATATATATATATATATACACACACTCAATGTTTTATAGAATAACTACTATCAGACAAACTTGAAATTGTGTGTAAAACGATGCAAGAATAGTGTTTCATGTACTAAAAGTTAATAAGGTCTTTTGTATAGCACAAGATAATCTTGGTGTAGCATACATCAGAAGATATGAAAGAAATTAAAAAGAATAAATCTCACAAAATCTCGGGGTGTTACATTCTACCCACCTTAAAATGAATTTTCCCTCGAAATTCGTCAAGGTTATCAATGGTTTATTAAATTAGAGTTTCTTGCATAGAAACCCACGTCGTAAAAAGGAATACCAAAACTTATCTTTAAAAACTAAAGTATGAAATGTAACAGTTACCCAAATTCACTAATCATTGTGTTTCCACATAAGATAACATAGGTGAAAATATGGATATGGAAGAGAAATCTAATCATCATGTTCTGATGGAGAGTGGTAGAGGACATGGCTATGATAGTCACAAAGCCATAAATTTGTGATGATCTAAGGTACCATCTGATTCATCAGATATGAGGGCACTAAGACAACATTTTTGGATTTCAAGATCATTTACCTAACGTTGAATATTTTTTGAATTTAAAGAAATACTTACATTATTTGGGTACAATATCACTGTAGTTTGTGCCTTGAACAATTTCCACTTCATTTCATAAAGAAATGAAGTTGATTTTGTCTTCCATGAAGTGTTAGCAGATCATGAGATAGAATGATAGGTCATTCCATCCGTCTCAAACATAATGTTTGAAAAAGTTATCAAATATACATAAGTCCATATATAGTGAGATTAATCATATATGGTTCCTAAAATGGACTTATACTTCATATATCATACTACTTAATCTAATAAAACTAGTTTCTACTAACCGGGGACTTCTTGTAGGCCAGTGGTATGCGATAAAGGCCTATCACACTTTGGTTGTGGGTTCGATTCCCATAGCCTTGTCCGATGCGATGGGTTGTCACTCTTATTATGGGTTGTCCTTTTTCTAAAACTATACTATTATAACATTCCCGAAATAATATCAAAAAAAGTTCTATCATTAAATAATACCTTCTTATGTTCTACATAATCCATTCTAATCTTTAGGCTTATCCAAAATACATCTGTCCAATCTCATAGTATAAAGAAAATGGTTACTTGAAAGGTCATATAACAAGAACATTAATACCATTATTTATCCCCCATATGTCATAATATATAACTTGTTGGTCACATTCCAAAAATGTGAATACCCTAATCATGTATTCTTTTGAAATATGAATTACCATAGAACCTTAGTGAAAACATGAGTGCTGTCAAAAGTTAACTCTTTCCACATACCAAAAAACAAAAATTCTATATACTAAATCCACGATTTCACGGTGTCCTTATATCAGTCATGAGCTAATGAATACTATCAAAATTTCATTTTCTCTCTATCCCTTCATTATGCGCAAATCATCTTCTTTCCAAAAATATCTGAATAACCTTTCATGGTTACCAATACCATTCAACATATACCTTCAAATACTATAGGAAAAACAATAGTGTAACAATCCTTAGATGTTTCTTTATTCCATAGTACCATTAAATTATCCATACAACATAACTCTTGATAAACATACAATAATTCCATGCCTTCTTAAACCATTGACCAAGCTTCAACACCTCTTTCATCTCATATATCATTTGTACTCTCCTCATAATCATCCACATAAAAACTACCCATATGACCATCCTAGTTCTCTTCATGAGATTTTCCCTTAGGGAATTGGTTTTTATAATGCCCATACATTCCACAATTAAAACATCTAATCATTGTTGATTTCGTATAAATACCATTATCCTTCTCCACGGTGTTAACTGAACCTTTTCCTTTGCACTTACTGGATTTGTGTCCATCTTTTCCACACCCAAAGCATCATCCAGTTCCTTTGAAACATTCTCCTTGATGCCTCTTCCCACAAGATTTTCATGAGATAAATTGAACTTTATTTCCTCTATGATCATCATGAAACTCCATATTTCTCTTATTAGTTGAGTCTGGAAACTTACCAAAGTTGAGATTAATGATCATATTATGAGATTGCTGATTAGGCATAATAACTATTTTTGGACTTACAATTCCCATTTCATTTGGTTTCTCATGAAGAATATCATTCCATTATCCATCACATCCTCCATTATCATGAATCTTTTTGTTTCAAGTGATTTTCTAAAACCCAAAAAGAATAGTGTGAGAAAAAAAAATCATGGTAGAGAAAACAACATAATAAAGTGGGAGTACCATCAATATCTAACATCTTAGGTTAAATTATACGATCGTTACTGTAATTCTAGGACTATAACCTATACGTATACTTATCCTTAGGGACATCCCTATACATACCATAGAAATATCTCTAGGGATATCACTAAAGTTTTCGCATCCTAGTTTCCAGAGGTTAACTAAACCTTCGCTCTGATACCAACTGTAGAGACCCAAAACGTGACGTACATGGACATTACATTACTTTTTTGGAATACTTAATACATGAAAAAAACAGACGCCCAAAGACAGTATTAGTTTAGTGTCTTTGGAAACTCAGAACGTAATATTCTAATCACGGGGAAAGATCTTCAACATATCCCATAAAGATCTTCACCCTTGGTTTTCTTACCTAAAACCATTATTTATATCCTAGGGAAAAGAAAATATAAAAAGGGCGAGCTCAAATGCTCAGTAAGGGAAGGCATAGAGAACATAAAAAAATCCATAAACAATTGAATGCAAAAACATGAACATAAAATCTAAACATCAAAATCTTTAGCAAAGACATAAATCTTGGAAGTACGTAAGGAATATATCATAAAGAAACATCAATCATGATAAAAGATCAAGGTAATAGAACATGTAATTATGGAAAACCATTAAGCACATGATATTATTTCCATAGTAGCCAAGGAATTACTACGAAGACCATCTTAGTGGACAAAGTCCCTTTTTGAATCGAGTTCACTCCTCGTTCCAGTCCTGTAATACTGAACTAGATTAACATACCATTCCATCCATGTCTATCTCATGAGATATAAATCTTTACCCAATTCATTGAAGGGAGATATTGGTCCCACCCATCTCATAATGAAATCATTCTTACTTGTGCCACAAAATATACATAAATCGTGCATCATAACCCAAAGAATAAAATGTGTTTCATAAATATCACCCCATCATCACATAATCCATATAAAACAAATGGATATCATTTCATCATAAGAAAAGTGAAACCATGTAAATCATATTGACATTATACTTGAAACATACACATATGAAATAATGTCATCTTAGATGGAAAATGGTTTTGATAAAACACTTGAAATGAATTCATGAGGAAAATATCCTTTCTTTTCAAAATCATTTTCTTTTCAGAAAATTCCATGTAATTTTAAAAGAAAAGAAATTTTGTAGAAAATAATCATGAAATCTTGTAAAGTAAGATTTATAAAAATTAGGAATTATGAAACTGTAAAAATCAGTTCATGATGTATAAGTTAAAAAAAATTCTTCTCATACATTTTCCAGAAAAGTCAAAAAGTACCACATATGGTAAAAAAAGATAGATTCCTTCCATTACACAAAGCAAAAGTCAAAGAGGGGTAAAAATGACTTTAAAAATACATGGAATAATATTAAAAACCTTATAAAAAACATTTTTATAGACAAGGATGAAAAATAATACCCCAAAAAATACTTATAAATAAATAATCTCATATAAGAATGAGATTGGAATAATTATCCCTTGCCTTATGTCCGATATGCTTCGTATGTATCTAAACCTCCTGTATAATGATTTAAATAATGTCATTGAATTATTAAAGAATCATATTCATTGTTATGATATCATATATGGTTCAATTATGACTTTATATTACCCGTTCTTTTGTAAATTCCATGTTAAAGCAGCGTTTTGGGTAAAATCGTTTCATTTATCGTAAGTGTTTCGACTTGTTGTTCTTGATATTATTACTTATATCCTTATTTAATTCATTTCAGAATGTAAAAAAGTATTTATATATAAAATATATTCTGCATATACTTACATATATGATAGATCGATAAATGGAATGAAATACACCATTCATGGAGACAGTTGGTCGTATGTATGCATGAATGCTGTTTTCGTTTCCTTGTTGAATTGAATGGGATTAATTAGATGACATACATATATATATATAAATAAATAGAGTATCATTATTATGTCATATATTTAATTATTATTCATTATATATTCTTTATAATCATTCATGAATGGTTAACATGGATAATGAATCTCATCACTTCGTGGAGACGGTAGTCCATATGTACGCACGAGTGATGATATCATTCCCATGATCATGGAATTGTATTGAAGTGTATGTATAATATTTCTAAATCAATATCACTTTAAAATAATCATATATAGGTATTTATTTACACCATTATACCCATCCAAGTAAGGTGGTGGTCCAAAAGAGATTACACCACGGCGTGGAGACGATATTTCGTATGTCCGCATGCGCGGTGATTTCGTTTTCCATAGGATGGATAGAAGGTGAAATAGGGTTGTTTCATATATATAATAACAAATCAGTATATAATTAATACTGATGTTATTACTTTATAATGAAACAACTAAATAGGAGAAAGTAGAAGATGAAGGAAACTTGAAAGAGTCAGTAGAAGAGATTACCTCTTCCTCGACGCACCTCCTTTAATCTTCTTCTCAGGGAACTAGAGTTGGTCTTTTGAGAAGACCAGAACCTCTATGATGTGGTTAGAGAGGTTTAGAAGAGGAATTGGTAGCATTTGGACGAGCTTCATGGCTCAAAAGGGTGTGAAGAAAATAGTGAAGGGGTGCCTTTTTATAAGGGAGGAGAGGGACACCTTTGGAAAAACATAAAATATTATTTTATAATAAAGTCATATTCGGTTTATAATAGCTCCAAATTGATTTATTTAGAATCTATAGTGGGGATGTGTCAAAATCATCTCAACCAATAGGTTTAAGACAAGTTTAGGTTACTATTTTAACCTTATCTTTTGGATTTTACTCTAAGTTAAATAATTGAACTTTTACTGTGTCTCTCGGATTTTCGAAATTCCACTCACAGAAGTGGTAAAATTAGCTTTTATGTAAGTTTTCAAAAATCTCCTAGGAGGTAGGTAAAAGACGGTGAAAAGTTCAATAAAATTTTTATATATCGAAAATTATTATAAAATGACTTCAATGAATTACATTGAACTTATATAGGTATTATGTATCAATTTTTACCTAAAATAAATTTAAATAAATTAAATAATTATTTAAATAAAAACCCGGTTTTAAATAGTAACCTAGTGTTTTCACTATTCATAAAAAATTGAATGTTTTCAGAAAAATACCAAAAATTCACCCTAGGATAATTTTGATATTTCAAATCTAAAAATGAAGTCCATTTTTAAAGATTAAAATTTATAACATTTCAAAAAAGTGGGTATTACTACTCATAACGACTAGTTTATATAACATCTTAATAACATATCGTTGTTTGGTGAAACTCGGTAGTGTGTACAACACACGCTATTGTGGAAGGTCGCGATTGCGTGTAATGTAAGCCAGGTTAGGGTTGTGTGTAGTGCAAGACTCCTTTGTTGTTGCGTATAACGGAAACCAACCATATTTAATTTATAAATTGGATATATATATATATATACACTCGATGTTGTGTGGAATAAATACTATCAAATGAAATTTAAATTGTGTGTAACACGATCCATGAATAGTGTTGCGTATACTGTAAGCTAATAAGGTCTTGCGTATAGAGTAAGATAATCGTGTTGTAGGGTACCACAGAAGATATGAAAGAAATTAAGAAGAATAAATCTCATAAAATCATGGGGTGTTACAGGCATGAATGGGAGGTCTTGATTAATGGCCTTGGGTAATGGCCTTATTAGGTCTATATTATACTAGTTTTTCTATGTTTGTGATCCAAGGACTTGAATAGGATAACTCAGTCAATGGACTTGAGTCCTAGTCCTAGAAGGTCTACATTATACTTTTTTTCTATAGATGTGCTTCATGGACTCAGAGAGGGTTTCTTGGACAATAGTCTTTGGTTTGGTCCTCATAGGTATAATACATAATACATTTGGTGTAGGTTATAGCCGATATAGTTACATCTTTATAAGTTTTTTCCATCAGTACATGAAATCCTTTATTATAGTGATCGAAGGAATGTATGGGTGATCCTAGGGATAGGATATGTATCCCCCTTGGTGATGTTTCTTAATCAAACACTTCTCTAGAACTGGATGAAGCATAAATTTTTCAATCGAGATTATGGACCCAAGGATTTTTTGTGGATTGATTTTCTTTATCATATTTTTCACCTTACTGATATCTGTATATGACTATATATTTTTATGGGAAGACACACACACACACACACACACAAACACACTCACTCACACACACACACACACATGGAGATATATATATATATATGGTGACTCTTTTTTTAGAGACATTCCAACATAGGTTGAAGCATGTATGGTTGATCGAGATCATGGACCAAAGGATCGAATATGGTTTATTTAATTTACATATTTGTTTTTATTTTTCGTTTAGTTTTATTATTTTTGTTATAATATTGTGTATATCACATTTACATACACTATGAATTACTATCTCTTTATGGGACAACTTTTCAAGTTCACAACTATGTTTTTTACTCACACCCTACTCAGGACTCCATTGCACTGAGACACCCTAAAATATGTTTACATATATTTACGCACAGAATGAGTTTAATACCAAGAATAATCAAGAATGATGGATTAGTTATGTGTGTAGATACGGTGTCTGTCGATTAGATAAAATTTTTTATTAGAGAAATTTAATTTAATTTTAGTTTCATCCATGTACCCCAGTATATGAGATCAGCCTACTTGGAGTTTAGTGTTATATTTATTACATGACAATTCTGGGCTTTACTACATTCAATTTATTAATTCAGCATTGTAGTATTTATTACCTCCTCAATTTTTTATTTAATTCAATGGATGATGCTTGGTTAATTATGATGTTGATTATGGTAATATGAGGGAATAATATCCACATTATCACACCTATATCCCTTTATTCTATTAAAAATCCTCTAATGTATGGGGAGTCATGATTGAGGCCTTTTTGATAATAAGATTGGGGCACTAGATCATTAGAACTCTGTTTTAGACGTTATATACTTCTTCAAATAATTTTAGTTCTACCATTTATAATTGAGTAGGGTAATCTATTCTTCTTATCCATTAGGTATGTTTTAGGGTAGATTTTTATCTAATATTTCATCTTAAATAAACCCAAACTCTAATTCATCTTGTTTAGCGAACATAATCACTCTATTCCCAACCTAACACTTACACCTATTCAACTTAAAATCATCATCAATATGAGGATTTTTATATTCTTATAAATCATAAAATACATTTTTTCTATTAATTCGCTTATTCTGGGATAAATGTTTTAAAAATATCATTTTTATCAAGATCAGAAAATTTCACATCACCACTTAAAATTATTTGGTTGAGCCTTTTATAGTTACATTTATGGACTCTTCTAGTTTATGAATACCCTAAAACTATTCCTTCTATGGGATCATAATATACATGTATATATATTTTTGATGTCATAATACAAGAGGGGTTAAATTGTAGGTTTATAAACATTGTATTTTAACACTTAAGAAATAACATAGTATTATTAGTCTTAAACTAATACAATTCACAGTCAAAAAATTTACCATATAGGTATTGGATCCGATGAATATGGAATGATGTAATACTATAAGTAATGTAATAAAATTATATTTGAATTGAATAGAAAGACCAGAGTAATATAAAAGTGAATGATTCTACCATGCAGCATATAGAATCTCTTAAAACAATATTTAATGAAAGAATCATAACTGAAACATTTATAAATGAAATTAATGTGAAAAGAAAGAGGTAATGATACAATTCACTTTCAAATAAAAATAGAAGTGGACATGTAAATGTTATACAATTATTTTTTACCAATGAATTGGGCATCCTTTCACCTAGAATAAATGTCATGTCTTACCACCACCTTGGTAATCCCTCGATATAAATATCGTAACGATTGTATTCCTATCATCAGAAACAATTGATTAAGAAGGTAATAGAAACCTATATAATTAAAGAAATTGAAATCCCTCTATATAATGATCAACAACACGTCTTCCTATCCCCTAGCCCCTTGATCATTATCACAATGATCTGTAGAACAAAGCAGAAAGAAAGCACTTATAGAAATACAAGAGCATGGAAAAAGTTGTTCACTGATTGTGTCTTTAATTATTTCCCTTGAAGGAAGAGAGAGGTTACATCATATCTCTCTAGAACATGATATAAAAAAAAGATATGTATTCTAGTTCGAATGGACTCCAATAAATAGGACTCAGGTTCCAATTGTCATATTTTCCCCAATGGTCATATTTATTTATAAAACTAGGAGGGACTTGTACATATGGAATTACAAGGGTAAAAACAAATAAAATACAAGACATACTTTTGATTGGTAAACAACCAACTCAACAACATCATTTTAGATTAGAAAATATTAAGTACAAAGATATGAAATAATGAATATGAGTAAAATGTAAATAGTATAAGAGTTATGGTAAGAATGTAATCCATTTTAAAAGTACAATACATAACTTGTTTACTAGGATTATCATGATACCAATGCATATCGATATTACAATTTATAACCTAATTATGATTCTTAACATGGTTAAGATTCATAACATGGTTATGATACATGATATTTAATCTGGTTATGATACTTGAATATAATTCATAAATAAGAAAAAAAATCAAAACATGGTAACGTTTTATGACTACTATACAATACTTAACATTGTAACGGTACATAATTATGATGTGGTACTTAGCTTGGTCATGATACACATGGTTTCAATGATCTGATTATGATATAAGACCCGATTACAATAAATGTGATTACAATTCTTGTGGATACAACGCATGTGAAATTGATGCAGTATATAATCAGGTTACGAATCCTAATTACGGTGTGATTCATAGTCTAGTTACAATTCAAAATTACAATGAAATACATAATCTAGTTACAATTCTTGATTACGATACAATAAAAAATCAGGTTATGATTGTGAAACAACATGTAAAAAAATGTTAGTGAAAAAAATTCATGATAATAATAAGAATGGAACATATAATAAAGGAAAATTAAGTGATTAATATTTAAAATCAACACACATGATAAATAATATATTTGATTACAATATGTGTGGTTTGTGATTTTCAAAACAAACGACTGATGGAAAAGTTGAAACATATTTTGGCTTAACAATCTCCCATTTTTTAGAAAGCACAAAACAAAAAAACTAAATAAAATATATAATACAACCTTATCTTCAATTAGTATAGTAAATTTTCTAAAATAATAGTGAATACGACTAATTCTACCCTTCGTTAAAAAACAACTCACTAGGGATCATATTGTATTTACTTTTACATATGATTTCTCTACCTTAATAAGGCATTTATAAACATTTCTTTCCACAACCATTATCCCCATTTATGATTTTCAAAACGAATAAGGGAAAATATCTATTTCCAACAAAAGGTTAGATAAACATGGTACGAATCATAAATTGTTACTTGAAAAAAATATTTATTACAATAGAAGTTCAAACATCATTATTTTCCTCTTTTTTCCAAAAGATTAAACATTTAGTTTTTCATATTTATAAACTTCATTATGTCATCCACGTGTTTATCAATATCTTCTTTTTGAGCCTTCTTCTTGTCATCCTATTCAGAAATAATCTTTTCTTGCTTCCAGAGCCTATATTCATGAAGCCTACTAATTTCATCTTAAGATTTAAGTCTTGTTTACTGGTTATTGAAATCATCCATCCTATGTTTATAGGATTTTTCTAAGATAACAACTCTATTTGAGAGTAAAACAATCACATTACTCAAACTTTCCAACTTTTCCTTTAAAATATCAAGACTTTTTTAGGTAACTTTTTTTTTGGGGACTGGGTCTTTGAAATTATTAAATCATTTCATTAAAATCATAAATCATCTTTAGATAGAGAGAGTTGAGTTTATTTACCCAGTGTACCAATTCTTCATGCTTGTCCAAATGGTTCTTGCATCTTTCATAAACATTGTAAGACCACTTCACAACCTTATTGCAAGTCTTCTTATGCTCTAAAAAATGTTTATTTAAAATCTTGAAATCGGCTTCAAGGCTTAGAACCCTATCTGTAAAAACATTACCAGAATCAGTTTTATCATTAAGGGAAATTGAATGAATTTCCAGCCAGAATTTAACTTTTATATGAATGGTAACAATTTATCCAATCTTTTCAAGGCCTGTTCAATTTACTATACACCTTTTACATTGATTTTTATTTTATAATTCATGTCCACAGTGTATTTTGGGAGATCTCCAAAATAAGTTTCTATGCCAATCACTTGATCTGTTTGACACTGATCCTTATCAAATTATTCTTCTTTTTCTTTATCAGAAATATGAATACCTTTCTTGTGGATGATATTTTTAGAAGATTTATTAGAAGACTATGGGCCTAGAGATGGAAAATTGAAAGTTGGTACTTCAGATGACTCTACAATATGCCTCCTTTTGTTTGTATCTTCGTTTTCTTTTACTACTAATTATTCTTTTCCTTTTTCCTCTTCCCATTTTGCTCTCTGATCTACATATTCTTATTCATATTCTTGAGTAAGAGATTGTGTAGCCGAATGTTTAGAAACTTATTTCTCCATCCCTTCCTCTACTAGAACCGATTGAGTCTTAATAGAATACTCCATGATTTCAATTTTGGTTTTTAGTAACTCAGATATTCTGAGCAGACTATAAATATCAATTTCTTTAGCCTTTATCTACTTCAATCTCTTATTTCTCTCTTCTTCTTTCGATGTTTCTTCAGACCTTACATTCAAATACAATGCTTTAGCTAGATCCAATACAAACTTAATATCCCCTAATTTTCTTTCTTTTTATTCTTTCTCTATTTAGTAGAAACCTCATCATATAAATCCTTTTGTTTCTTTTAAGGCTTCTAAGTAGTTGTCTTAACTTCCTTTCATTTATTAAAAGTATTATTTGATGTCATAGAATGTTTCTCACAAACATTAATAACTTCATTTTATATCTCAATATCTATATCTTTCTCTAACGTTTTCTCTTCAGAGTTGATTCATAACATGAGCTTCATTATCATATCTTTAATGATTAAGGGGTCCTTGAAGGTGGTCGAATCTGACTTGAATACAATATTACCCAAGCCTAAGAATTATTTTAGAAACTTACTTATAATGGTGGGAAACATGATCAAGAGTGATTTTATGACACTATATTTGATCTTATTTATTATTATAAAGATGAACCCTATAAGGTTGAACTTTCTCATGTTCACCAGGTAATCAAGAACATAAACATATGAATCATTCAAGGTTTCTTTATCACCCTTCCTTGTCACAAAAAACTCTTTTATCCTTAGAGCTATAAGTATATTGTCTCCTGATAAATGACTTACTTTTCTTTTTTTCTCATGAATCTCAAAAAGTGTTTCTTCAGCTTTAGACCTATCAAAAGTTACACCAGCTTATGGTAACATATGATAAGGACGTAATGCATCTCCCTCAAATGGAACACCTAGAAACATAGATGTTTGTTTTGATGTGGTTGTATATTTCTTATCATACATCATAAAAAATCATAAGATCCTTATCTATCTCCACTGATTCGAAAAATTGTAACACCACATCATGATAGAAATAATATGGATCAGAACCCAGTCATTCCACAAAAATTGATTCTTAGTCTTGAAAACTTATAATTATTTTCAAAGATGAATCAAAAGACTTATAAAATTATCAACAGAATAAACTTTCATCCCGAAAGTTAATGGAAGAGAATTCTTTTGGAGTCATTTATTTTAGAAATGAAGTAGTAGACTCAGTCATGATGAAATAACTCACACCCTGAGGATCCATCTCATTATGAAATTTGTGTAGATCTGTGATTATGGAAACTAAGGTTGGAACAATTTATAAACCCAGATAACTACTTATAGAGCAACATATATTGAGAGAAAAATATATGAGTTGAATGTGGGGTAGATTTTTTTTAAAATGAAATTGATAGCATGGATTAGATCTAAAAGATCCAATGGTCATGAATGATTTTGAACTCTTGAAGTTTTCCATAAAAAAAGTTGTGTTTAGACGAACACTGATTAGGATTTAAAAGAATGAAATGAAAAAAAAACGAACATAGGTTTTAGAAATTATACATATCTAAATACTAGGAAATATTTATTAGTTTTAATATATTGTTCTTATGAAAACAATACAAACAATAAAAATATAAATCCAATAAAAAATCTAAATATGATAAAATAAAATTGGACGGTACTGATTATTTAGTATCGATAATGTATCATTATACCTAATAAAAAAAAATTAATATTGATAAATTTATGAAACCAATAAAATTAATAAATATAAATAATTATGAAACCGATAATATTATGAATCTGATAAAATTAAAAAACTGAATTTTTTTTGAAACCGATAAAATTAAAAAACTGATTAAATTATAAAACAGATAAAATTATAAAGTCAATAAAATTAAGAAACTATTAAAATTATGAATCCGATTAAATATAAAATGGATAAAATTACAAAACTGATAAAATTATCAAACTGATAAAATTACAAAACTGATAAAATTATGAAACCGATAAAATTATGAAACCAAAAGATGAAACCAATTGACTTTAAAAGACTAAAGAGTACAACTAATTATAGTTAAACCTATAAACTGTATAAAAGATAAGTTAAACTGATAAATCGAAAAACCGATTCAGGCCAAACCAATTCATGCTAAATTTATATATACAAAACTAATAAATACGACCGATAAAATATGAAACATAAGGTGTAAAACAAAAAAATGTATACCCCCCCCCCCCTTTGAAAAGAAGTACCATTATGTAATGAGATATGTTAAAAAATAAATAGATGTGAATGATTAATTTATAGTGATCATTCTTAGTTTCTATTTAATTTATTCAAATATATTGGAAGATAATGGTTAATTGAAAATATCATCATGTTTTTCTTGCACTCCGATGAATTGTAAAACAATATCTTCATTTTGTGTGTGATCCCTACGAAAGTGATGCCTAATATCTATGTTTTTTTTCACATGAGTGGTGTGAAAGGTCTTTACTAATATAAATGGAACTACTACTATTATATAATATTTGAGTTTTGGAAAATATCATTCCATAGTTAGTGAGTGTGTGTTTCATCCACAATCCACGAGCACAACAACTTCCTACTACTGCATATTCAGCTTCTATAGTGGAAAGTGCTACTGAGTGTTTCGTCTTGCATGACTAAGAAACTAAAAAATCTCCTAATAAATGAAAAATTCATGATGTACATTTTGTATCCATTTTATATCCACCATAGTTAGCATCTAAAAAACTTTTAAAAAAATTCATTTCTAGAAGAATATAATAGTCCTAAATCCATAGTTCCCTTTATGTAGTGAAAAATTATTTTCACTTCATTTAAATGATATTATTTTGGATTATATTGGTATCTTTCACATAATCATACTAAAAAAATTAAGTCTATATGACTTGATGTCATGTATAACAAGATTCTTATCATACCACTTAATGTTGTTTTATCCAACGGTTTCACAACTTCATCGAAAGAAAGGTTATTTTAGGTACCGATTGGAGCGTTAATACTTTTAGTATTGTCATGTGCATAATTAATAATTAGGTATTTGATATACTTATACTGATTTATATAGGTTCCTTATAGTTTTTGAGATATTGGAAAATCTAAAAATAATGTCATCTCACCCATCATACTCAATTATAATTATAATTTCATTAGATTCACAAAACATTTTTTCCATTTTCATAAGAAGAGTTCGATCAAAAGTACCATTTTCAAAATTGTTTTGTAAAATAAATCATGTGAGTCTATCATACCATGATATAGGGGATTTTTTAAGGCCATACCAAGCTTTGGAAAGTTTAAAATTGTGATTAGGATGTTTTTAATCTATAAAACCAAAAGGTTTTTCAAAAAAACTTCTATTTAAAAAAAACCATTTAGAAAGGGTCATTTTACATCCATTTGAAAGAGTTTGAAATTAAATTATGCTGCAGAGGATAACAGAATTCGAATTGATTCAAGTATAACTACTAGGGAATAGAATTTTTCATAGTTTATTCCCTCTTTTTGATTATATCCCTTAGCAACAAGTCATGATTTATTTCTTATGATGACTCCATTTTCATCACATTTGATTCTAAAAACCCATTTGACACCAATTACAGTTTTTTATTTAGGTCTTTCAACCAAGGTTCATACTTGATTCCATTAAAATACATTTAGTTCATCTTGAATTGCTTTAATCCAATATTTATCACCTAAGGCCTCATTAAAAGTTTTAGGTTCGTATTATGATTGAAAAGCATGATGTTCTTTTTTATTTCATAATGAATTTATGGTTTTATATGTTGATTTATATCACTAATAATATTATCATTAGGCTTATTTCTAAGACATAGTTGATTTGGGTTTTGAAAAACATGTTTATGAACATAAGATATATTGTCTTTTGGGGTAAATATTTCAAAAACAATTTCTGGAGTATTTCCCAATTCATAAGATTTTTCAATCAAAGGAAGATAATTAGTTGGTGAAACCACATCTATTGATCTAGGTAAGGATTGTTTAAAAATAAAGGGGTGATTCTCATCAATCCTAACATGCACTGTTTCTTCAACAGTTCCATATTTTTTTATTAAAAACTATATAAGAATTAGAAGTTGTAGAATAACCTAGACAAATTCCGTCATTCGATTTGGATGAAAATTTATGTAAATTATCTTATGTATTCAATATGAAAAATTTTCATCCAATCACTATGAATTATGAAACTTTAGGACTTTGGACAGTCCACAATTCTTAAGGTGTTTTATTGAGATATTTTATTGTTGAAACATGATTTATAGTATAACATGCAATACTAACAAATTTAACCCAGAAATGATTAGCAATTGAGTATTCACCCAACACCGTTCTTATCATTTCCTGAAGAATATGATTTCTTCTCACAATAACACAATTTCCTTGAGGGGTTCTTGGAGATGAGAATTTGTGAGTAATACCTTTCATATTGAAAAAAGTTCCAAATATGAATTATGAATTTCTCCACCATGATCGCTATGAATAGTTATCACTGGTAGGTTTTTCTATTTTTATACTTGGTCTATAAAGGTTATGAAATAGAAAAAATATTTTGATTTATTTTCTATAAAATAGTCCCATGTTAATCTAGTGTAGTAAGCAACCAAAATAAATACAAAGTACTTGCCTCCCATGGTTTTGGTTTGGGTAGGAACAAATAGATCCATGTGCACAAACTATAATACATTAGAAGTTAAAAATTTATTGATTGTTTTAAATCTAGTTGTATGTTTCATTCCATGTTGAAAAGTGCCCCAAACTTTTGAAGAACCATACCTTAGATCTGGTAGATCCTTAATAATTGTTTTCTTTGATAGTTTACAAAGGTTCATTAGGTCGCAGTATCCTAAACTTCTATTCCATAACCAATATTGGTCTTCCATTTCACTTAATCATGGTATGTATTTTCTTCTAAGGTCTTCTAAATTTATTGTGCATACATTGTCACGCCTATGGGAAGATATAATGTAATCATCCTTGCAATTGTGAACTAAAAATTAATCATTCCAAAAATTCCCAAGGTAACCTTCATCACATAATTGACTTATGCTGACATGGTTGATATTAAGAGCATTGAAAAAAATACATTTGAAATTAAAAATTTTCCTAATATAAAAATATAACATATACCAAATATATTTCCCTATGAATTATCTCCGAAGGTCACTCTTTCAACTTTTGTTTCAATGATATTTTCCAAAAAATCTTTGTTTCCCATCAAATGTAAAGAACAACCACTATCCATGTAACAAATGTTCTTGTTGTTGGTACACTTATTACTTTCCTAAAAAAGAAACAATTAGTTTTTCAGAACCCAAAATTGTTTGGATCTTGGAATGTTAGACAAAAGTATTTTAGGAATCCAATTTTTTTTCAAAAATTACCATTATAAAATCCAAAAAATATGTTTTATTAATAGAAAAATTTAATTCCCAATTTTCACCACATTTACATTTAGTACAGAATGGGGAACTTTTAGGAACAAAATAGTTATGACTAAAAAACAGTGTTGAGTGACTGTAACCAATGCCAAAACTATTTCTAAGATGGAGGATTAGAGAATAAATTTTATATAATTATTTTCCTCCCAATGTGTATTTTGATATATGTTTTTTAAAGAAAATATTTCAGATTTTAGTATAATGAATAAATTATCATTCTCACAAGAAATTGTTTTGGAATTGTTTTTAGTTTAAAAAACATATTTCTTTAAATAATGTTGTTAAAAGTCCTTAGAATGCTTATCCTTCTCAAAACATACGTTCAAAAGGGGTTTTGATATATTTTTAAAATCATGAGTTATCTTATGAAGATCTTTTGAATGATATGATAATTATTTTTTAAGACTACATATTCTATAATATTCTATATCAATCTTCTTTTTGAGTTTTGAATTTTCATTGTCATGTAATTTGGAAACTCTGAATACTTCATCAAAAGAAGGTAAATTGTACTTTTCTAAGAAAGATTCTTCATCTGGAGTGTAATAACTTTTCTCATTAGGGTAATTTTCATTTAAATATACATTTTAAAGAGATTCAACATTTTGTACCTTAGCAATGAATCAATGATTTTTAATTGGTAGTCTAACTATAAGTCATATATACATCATACCAGAAGATTCTTATTCTGAGGATTCTTCTAATGAATCAACACTAAATGCACTCCATGTATAATTATCCTTAAAGAATTTTTTACTACTTATATTGTAATAATTTTTATTGTTTCATTTATATTTTTTATCCTTTATATCTTTTCTTTTTAGTAAAATCAATGTTATCTAATATGTCTTTCTCTTTTACCTTCATAACATGTTCCTTATGAGTATCTCTTGTGATATCTATATTTATTTTTGAATATTTATTGAATTTATTTATTCCCAAAAATCTTTTTCATCCTTCATGAAAGATTTGATAACTCATTCCTTGAGTGGTCACAATCACTTGATTCTGATATAACAACAGCTTTATTAGCATTGGATCTAGTTATTATTTCCGGTGTCTAAACACTGGATGTAGTAGTAAAAGATAAATATCCAAGACAATTCATCTTCTTATTGAAATCATAATCTCTTTTTAATCTTGTCTCATTTTGAGGTACAGTTCTAAAAAACTCATCAATAATTATTTGAGTAACTTTCAGGTTTTCATCAAAAGTTGTTCTTTTCGATTCCCATTCATTGGGAATTATACCAATTATATTTTCCCCATGTTCTTTGTCATCAAGACCCTTTTCACCCATATATTTTATACTATTGGAAATTTTTATACGTTTTTGTTGTACCTTGCACACTGGTTCTCCATAAGGAAAAATAAACCCATGATATACTGCCCAAAGTATTGCTCGTCTTGTTTTCATAACACTAGATGTACCAAAATGTGTGACTTCCAATTTCTTCTGGATAAAATTGACGGCTTCATAAGATGATAACTAATTATATATATTTCTATTCATGGAACATAACAATGTATTGTGTACCTCATAATTCAGTTGATATTCTTGTTTCTCTTGATTGGTGAAGGCACTAACCTCCTTGTTTGGGAATTGTTAACCTCCAGTAAGCATGATAAAATTGTCTACTCTAATATTAATACAAAAATTCTTCATTTTATATTTTTAGTAATCATAATCATTCCCATAATAAATAGGCATTCTTATTGAATTCAGATTGTCAATTGATCCAATATTCATTCCTACCATCTTATAGAACAATAAATTTTCCCTCCACACTTTAGTGTAGTATGTAGTTTAAAAAAAACATATAATTGAAATAAAATTGTATTGAAAAAATATGTAAATAAAGTAATTCAAATAATGGGAACCTCCTCTGATACCAATTTTATGAGCGTAATATAGATGTATATGTATATTAGATGTCACAATAAAAGAGGGGGTGAATTGTAGGTTTAAAAACTTTGTAATTAAACACATAAGAAAGAACATAGTTTTAGAAGTCCTAAACTAATACGATTCGTATTGAAAACAATTTACCATATAGGACTTAGATTAGATGTATATGGTATGATTTAATATGATAAATAATGTAATATAATTGTATTTTAATTGAGTAAAATGATCAAAGTAATACAAAATTTAATGATTCTACCATAGAGTGTATAAAATTTCTTAATACAACTTGTAATGAAATAATCGCAATTGAGACAATTATAATTAAAATGAATGTGTAAAAAAAGGAAATGATACAATTATCATTCTAATACAAATGGTTGTGGAAATGTAAAAGTATTAAAATTCTATTATCCCAAAGATTAGGGTATCCTATCACATAGGATAAATGGTATGTCTTACCACAACCTTTGTAATCCCTCTATACGATGATCAACACGACTGTCAACCTATCCCTAGAATACCTCGATTAAGAAGGTAATCAGAACCTATATCTTTCAAGTAATTTAAAGACCATGATACGATGATCAAAAACACGTCTTCTTATCCCCAGAAGCACTCAATCATTATCATAATGATCCGTCACACAAAGCAGCAGCAAAGAACTTATAGAAATACCAGAGCATTGAATAAGTTTTTCACTTCTCATATCTTCAATGCTTTAATATGAAGAATGAGAGAAGATAAAACATCTCTCTCTAGAACATTATTGAAGAAAAAGATATGTATTCTAGTTCGAATGACCTCTTATTTATAGGCCTTATATTCCAATGATCATATTTTCTCCAACAATAGTATTTCTTCAAAAAAAACTCAGAGGGACTTAGACACCTGGCATTACAATGGTCAAAACAAATAGAATACAAAAAATTATTTTGATTCGTAAAAAACCAACTCAATGACATCGTTTTAGATTACAAAATAGTAAGTACATAGATATGAAACAATGAATATGAGCAATATGTAATCAGTATAAGAGTTATAATAAAAATGTAATCCATTTTAAAATTTCTATACATCTTTTGTTTACTATGATTATCATAATAACAATGTATATCAAGATTACAATTTATAACCTGGTTATGATAATTAACATGGTAAAGATTCTTAACATGGTTATTGGTTATGATACTTGAATATAATTCATTAATAAGAATACAAATCATAACTAGGTAACGTTTCATGACTGCAATACAAAACATACCATGGTTACGAAACATAATTATGATGAAGTACTTATCCTTGTCTGGATGCACATGGTTACGATAAACTGGTTACGATATATGACCTAGTTAAGATACATGTGATTAGAATTCATGTGGATATAATGCAAGTGACATCGATGCAATATATAAACTGGTTACGAATCCTGATTACGATGTGATACATTGTCTAGTTACGATTCCAAATTATGATGTGATACATAATCTGGTTACTATTCTTAATTATGATGTGATATATAATCTAGTTATGATTGTGAAACAATATGTAACATAATGTGAGTGAACAACATTCATGATAATTATAAGAATTCAACATATAATAAAGGCAATGTGAGTGATTAAGATTGAAAAACCACAGACATGATAAAAAATATATGTGATTACAATATGTGTGGTTTTTGATCTCCATAACAAACAATTGATGGAAATTTTGAAACACATTTTGACTCAACACCTTCTTGGGAAACATCATCATATTTTCTTCAATTTCCATCTTTATTACCAATAAAAAATTTCCTTTTGGAAAATATTAGATTCTTCAGAGAGGGTTTCCTACAATGCCACAATTCATATGGTGTCTTATCTTCTCTAGCTCTGCTAAATTATCAATTCCAAATGTATGTTACCCTTTATTCCACTTATTTAAAAGAGTATAAAAAGATTCCACTTTCTATAAAGAATATATTTTCTTTATTATGTGTCATTCAGTTTAATATTTCAAATACTATATTCTATTGATGATTCCTTACCACTAAAAATATATATTTTATTCTATTATTATCTTATTATTTTCCACTTCCATAGAAGTATATTTAGTTCCATATTATGATGGTAAAATTTTCTTGATTCTTATAGTTTTATTCCACCGACTTACTATGAGGAATTATTATCCAATTCCTAATATATATGATTTCTTTGACTATCTACGAAGAGAAACTATTTTCTATAAGACTGATCTGAGTTCGGGAAACCATATGTTTCATTTGAGGCCATCAGACATACCACATAAAACATTCTGGATTAGATATGGCTTGTACATGTACTTGGTTCTGTCATTTGTTTTTAATGATCATATACATGGAGGAATAGTTGATCAACCAAAGTGGAAATCTTGTTTACATTTCTAAAAAACATAGTATGAATAGTTTTAATTAACAAATAGAGTAAAATAAAAGGAAATAATTAATACACCAAACATAACTAACTCAGAATAAATTATAATTGTTTGAAAGAATACAGATCATATAATTTCACTAAATAGAAATTTATCCTATAAAATACCGAAATTAAATGAGAATCTATCATAAGTCTTTACCTCATGGCAAAATTTTTTTATAAGCCACACATCAATAAAAAATTAAACTTTTTAAGAAAATCCCAAATATTCAACCTATACTAATTTTAACGTGTTGATTCCAAAGATGATTTTCATTTTTTTCAAATAATTTTTCTAACAGTTCGAAATTTTAATCTTATTATTTTTTAATAAAAAATAAGAAAATTATTTTTTGAGAAACAATATTTTTCGAAGACTATAAAGACATTACAAAGAAATTAACTACTTCTTTATCATTATATAATCTTTTAGCTTTTAGTTTAATTTAAATAACACTCTATAAATAATTTTTTCTTCATGTTAGGTTCTCTCATATTATATATCCTAATATTTTAATATAATAAAACAATCATAAAGGCCAAGCATCATGTTCTAGTAGGTTGGCCCCTGCCCCTTGAGGTACCAATGTGGAAATGGGATGGTATCTCGATGGACATTTTGATGGGGTTTCGACATACATCTTGGGCCGCGACTCTTTCTAGGTGATCGTTTACTACCTCATAAAGTTAGATCACTTCCTAAAAATTTGAATGTCGGGATTAGTAGCAGTCTGGGAACATATCTACATCTATGAGATAGTGCGGCTTCATGGGGTGCTTTCGACGATTGTATCAGATCGTCGCGCTCGCTTTACATCTCGATTATTGAGGGGATTACAGTAGGCATTTCATATGCATCCGAACTTGAGCATAGATTTTCTCACCTAGATGAGTTTTCAATTAGAGTAGACCATGTAGACCATGAAAGATATTCTACATTCTTGCGTCCTAAATTTTGGTCGCTATTGGGAGGACCACCTACCACTGGTAGAGTTTTCATAAAAAACAATTATCATTGCACCATTGACCTGAAACCATTATTGGCCTTTTATGGATGGCCTTATAGATCACCCCTATACTGGACAAACCCTAGGGAATAGGTACTCATGGATCCAAAGTTGGTACGGGCTACCATAGAGATGGTGTAGATCATCCAAGAGTGGATAATGACTCCACTGGGTAGGCAGATGTCTTATTCCAATAGGAGACAGAGACCCTTGGATTTTTAGTAGGGAAATCATATATTCCTTTGGGTCTCACACTGATAGGGTTTACATATATTTTACTAGGTAAGTAAGCTATCACTAAGGTTCATCAGACCTTCTCAGATCCTGAGAAGAGTTGGTGATGTGGCATACCTAACAGATCTTCTCCCACAGATGCACTGGGTGTCTGAGGCATGTGGGCATTCGGTGGCAGCCCGAGAATCTACAGGAGAATGCATGGGAGTGGGAGTCTAAAATTTGTGCTTAGAACCCCCATCAGTTTGATTATATTTTTTTTGGTATTCTGAGGACATAAATCCCTATAGTCGTGTGAATATAATGTCTCGAAAGTTATGTGTAATTTTTTTAATTATATGGAATTATTCTAAGATCTCACACTTTGATGACACGTTATTCCATGTACCGATAAGACAGTAATGTAATTCTTAACTTTTTTTAAGGATAGTTTAGTAAACATGAAGAGGGATTTTATAAAACATGAATTGGTACTCAAATCTCAAATCTGAGTGCACCGTTGGACTTGAAATTTCATGATTCCCCACGAAATGACTTAACATTGGCCGTTACGGGACGAGCAGAAATGTTATAATTTGGGCTTTTGAAAAAATATTATAATAAAATTAAAAATTTATTTGATTTATTTTTTACACCATTGAGCAGTGGATGACAACACAGTGGTGAAATGACAAGGATCGTTAATTGATGGTCATTAATTTCTCATTTTTAACTATGAAACAGTTATCTTAATGGATCATTATTCATTGCTTATGAAATTATTCTCATTAATGAGTGCCATTAATGAGAGCAGCGACACTACACATTTTTTTTAATATTCAAACATATTATAGTTTGGGGAATATAGAATGTGGGGAATTGCTGATGAACACCTGATAGAATCCCACTCCAATCAAGAACAAAGAACGAAGTGACAAACTTATGTAATGCCCCGAACCCAATTACCCAGAATCGGTGAATTATAAAATAACATTGGAATGATACAAGAAATTGTTTCTTGAAATTCCAATCAGTTAAGTATCCACAGATGTACTATATATATAAATAATTTTTACATTAAATAATGAAATAAAAAAGAAACATTGTGTCCCCATTGAACACTCTTATATCCCATAGCCTATTCCTGCAGGTAAATCATAAAATGCTTCATTGCATACTGGAAAAAATTAAACATAAGAATGGGGTGATCACAGATGCATAGTAAGGATAAAAATATATCATAAATTATTCTAAATAAGATTAAATATTTAAGGCAATGTATAATACTAGAACACAAGGCATTTAAACTAAAACTTCAGCATAATATGGAAAAGATAAATCAAATAATGCCATTTGCCTATTCACATGGATATTATTTTGGTTGAATAATTACATGTAATATCAATAGACAATTTTATAATGATGGAATACATGATGCTTGAATCCATAACGACATAGTCACGGACTTGTGCCAAGACTACAAATAAACTTTTGTCAAGGCCTTGTGCGAATACACGAGTTTGTAATGTGAGACCTACTGATGCATCGATGAGCTATTATGGTCTCCACCCATCACTTACTATATCCAATTAATTCCTCATATGAAAGTGTGAAACATAATCTAAACATTCATATTAAAACTAGAATACAAAATGTCAATATTTTATCCACAAACCATGAATGGCATAAACACTGCACATCCACAGTCAAGCATAACTCATTCAATACAATATAGATGATTGTGTTATGATAAATAAACCTAAATAAAGAATAAAATAAACTAATGATACTGACATAGATGAAAATAGTCATTAAAACTATTTGATATAAATACACCCTTTTTATAGAAAACATTTAAATATCATACTATTTAACAAAGAAGCCATTTTAAATAGATTTTTGAATCAAAGTGTCCTATACCACTTGGAAACATTTAAACAAAATGTTAATTTCAAAACATTTATATCCGTATAAATAAATACTTAAAACCATTATTTATACACGTACATTAATCATATACATTTATAAGAATAAATATTTAAAAGATTTAAAACATTATTTTAGTTAAAGTGTTATTAAACAAATAAGAGACACTTTAATACAAGTAATTGAAGAATAACATTAATGAAAACATTATAATATCATATGAATAATGGTATTCATGATATAATATTTCAAAGGACAGTATATACACCATATAATAGTTTATTGGTGCATAACAACAAAGAGGCCTCAATGGAATGTAAGTTGAGACAAAATACCTCATAAAGACTATATCCTTAGATTAAGGATAAATCAATGAAATAATTATGTGTGAAAAATTTAAATACAATCAATATAATTGGATATACAGTGTATATCAATAAAGTTACATTCCCACATATTCTTGTAAAAAAACCAATGACTTGGACGATAAACTCAATGAATGGAAATTGAGTTTAGATTACCCTTAAAAAATTCATATCAAAGGAATGTGAATTTATAAATGGGGTGATTATGTGTATCAAAGTTATATACACAGAAAGGGGAGTCTATATTACTACATAAATAATAAATAGTGATTCCACACATATTCTTGGAGTAAAATAATCAATAACATATGTGTAAAGCCCAATGAGTGTAAATTGAGATTTGAAAATCCCATACCTATTTGGTAACTTATGAAACATAAACCCCATATAAGATGTATCATAAAATGAATATGTAAATACTCATAAATTAAATTATATTACACAAATAATACAATCATGGTATGTACATACACCATGAAAATGGAAATAGTGGAAATATAGTATGAATCTCACGGGAATAAGAAGTGAGATGACAACTCCTTACCTTGTAGTTTTCCCTAGTATTTGGTTGGATAACCTCATGTATAATGGTTAAAACATTGTTATTAAATTATAAAAGAACCAAATTCATAAATATAATATCATATAGGATCTCTTAATATTGCTTGGTTAATGATATTTCAGTAGTATCATTATTTTGGTTGTTAACTGATTCATTTTCCTTTATATGTTTTGTTACATAAGTCATGTTTGTTATGTATAAGCTGTATCTGATTCATATAAATAATTATACTAAGTTCTAAAACATTATTTTTAATCCTAAAATAGAAATTATTCTTTAATGATTATGATGGGGAATGAATCTCATCGCGTTTGTGGAGACGGTAAGTCGTACGTATGCACAAGCGACAATATCATTCTTTTGAAGGTGAAATCATATATAATTGGATGGTATATCATATATAAAAGATAATTAAAATGATTTATTTTTTATTTAAATCAGTTATACTCATTATTATACCCATCCAAATAATGATGTTTTTGAATAAAAAACTACACCACAACGTGGATAAGGTAAGTCGTACGAACACACTTATGATGACTTAGTGTCTTATATGATGTATAAAATAACGAATATTGTTGTCCCATATTTATAATAACATCAAAGTATATAGGAGTTACAAGAGTTATTATTTTTTCTATGGAAACAACAAAGAAAGAGGAACTGGAAGAAGAAGAGAACTTGGAAGAGGGTTGCGAAATAATAACCTTTTCTTCGTGGGTTTCATTTTGAGTTGATCAAAATGGATCTTTAGGTAGGATTTACAATTAGAATAAGGACCCTAGGATTATTTTAGTGATGTTGGGATGATATTTGGGGAGGTTTTGGCCGAGGAAAATGGATTTGGAGGTGTTATTTTTAGAGAAGGGGAAGTTCCATTTTGTAAGAGTGCTAAGGGTCACATTACGAAAACATTGAAATATTATTTTATTATAAATTATTTTCGGTTTCTAATAGATAAAAATTGATTTATTTATAAGATAAGGTGGGTATGGGTCTAAATACTTTCAACCAATAGGTTTTAGACTAGTTTAGGTTACCATATTAGCCTTATATATTAGAATTTACTATTAGATAAATAGTTTAACATTCACCATGGCTTCTTGTATTATTACACTATATAGTTAATAAAAACACTCTAAACTACCAATAGAACCTCAAGTGGTTCATTAGTGAAATATATAATATAATTTAATCCCTTTGGCTGAACCATATATTTTTCATAATTTTATATCAACCAATAATATAGTATTTTTTTAGAAACATGTTTATGTCAATTTTGACATTTTTTAGTATTTCGTTTTTGTTAAAATCATAACAGAATGATTACTTGGAAAAAAATTATTTAATCAATTATATCATGTCATATTAAACTATAAAATTAGATGAATTTATCCAAAGTCACAAATTACATTTATTTGGATATTTGTAATATCAATTATTTTAATCATTCATTAATAAAATAATTATTGCAACATCATTGTGTCATAAAAAATTTACTTATTTAGTGTCTAAAAATTATAATAAGATTTCATTATGTATGAAATAATTTTAGCTTTCTAATGAGTATTTATAGTCAAATTTAGCTTATGTAGAACCCAATATTAATAATGGTTTAGTTATTAAACATTGAATTTAACAGTTTTAACTCTTCTTTAAATAAAATAATAAAAAAATTCCTAATCTAAACCAAGTGGAATAAAACGATCATATTATATTTCTAAGGTTGTTTTTGGTTGAATTATACTTATAGAATAGAATTAAGACGTGTGTTAGGGTAATTATAATATCATTTTTACATTTAATTACCCTATTTACTTTTAACCATGGTAAATAAAAGTCAAAAGTTATTATTCATGAAAAATTATTTTCATCTTATTGAAGAAAATTTTACTTACGGATGTCAACCATGTCTCTCAGATTTTTTAAATTCAACCTACATAAGCAGTAAAATTAGGTTTTATGCAAATTTTCAAATGCTCTTAGAATGTGGGTAAAATACAGAAAAAAGTTCAATAAAATTTTATACATATAAGTTTATTATAAAAATGAATCCAATGAATAAAATTGAACTAATATAGGTATTATGTATCTATATTAACTTAAATAAATTAATTAAATTATTATTTGAAAAAAAAGTCAGTTTTTAAACAATATCATAGTGTTTTTCAATGTTCATCAAAAATTGAATGTTTTCAAAAAAATACCAAAAATTCACCCTAAGTATCATTAATTAATATTAAATTTCACCAAATTAAAAAAAATAAAAGTATCATTAATTAATTTTAAATTAATTTCGGTTGTCAATACTAAAAAGCAGGTTTTTAAGAAGTTAAAACTATCAAAAGATTCCCATGTGATTATGTCAAATTTAAATGTGAAATTACTTTCAATGACCTACATTTTATTAAATGATAGAAATATAGTCTGATTATACTCCCAAAACATTCAAATTCATAATTTAGAACTATATATTAATTCGATTAAAAAAGTTATTTTCAATTAAAATTTTCTATTTTTCACTAGTCATCAAAATATGAATGTTATCAGAAAAGTACCAAAAATTTATCCAAAATAAATGTTTATATCCCAATTCTAAAGAATAATTTAATTTCATTAAATTGAATATATAAATGTGTCAAATATCGGTTTTAAAAAGTGTTTCCCATTAAAAGGTGGTAATTTTTTTAAAAAATAATACTGTTTTTATCTAAATAAATGAATTTTTTCTTCTATTATGTCTAAGTAACTCATAATATGAATTCTAATATTATATAGATTATAAAAAATTCAAAATTTAGTTAATATTATTCATAACTTCTTTTTTAACGGCTAGATTGGTAAGTCGTGGTGCATTCGAACTCGATGTTGCGTGTAGCCCAAGCTATTGAATTACATTAAAGAAAATAACTTACTATGAAATCTTGGGGTGTTACATTATTCCCCCCATTTAGAAATTGTGTCCTCGCAATTTTAAAATTTGGTTTGGGAACTTCATTGAAAGTCTCACATCTAAAAAAGAGTCAATAAAACTATCACTTTAAAAGAATGAAAGTGATGTACAAAGGTCACCCGAGATAACACATACAAGGATTGAATTTTGGAAAACATGGATATGGGAGATAAAGTATGTTTCAAGTTTTTATTGAGAGTGATAAAAAATGATCATGATAAAGGTAAAAAAAACCACAAACATGTGATGGGTTAAAAGGTCATTAGTTTCCTAGTAGGAAAATTATACACAAAACGTTTTTTTTGTTTTATGTTCCATTTCATAAAGTTGAAAATTTTATTTATTAGAATGGCTAAGAACATAAAGATATATACTCACTTTTTATGTTTTGTTTCGTCCTTTAATAAATTTCTATCACCAACTCTTGTTTTTCTCATATGATTAGTATTCAAGATGACTTGGTCACTTCTGAAGTGCTAGAATCATCTTCTAGAGAATCACATGATCCAAAAAGGATAAACTATATATTTCCCATTTCATTAGAGACTAACTAAAACCATAATGGTATGTACATGATCAAATGATCAAAAAAGTATAATCTTATAAAGAAAGAAACACTAATCTTAATTTATAAAATTAAACCAACAATACCCAAAGTTCAATAAATACCATTCAGTATACAATTTCCCTTAAAATCCTTAAATATAATCCAAAAAATATTGAAACCCTAAACATAGAAGAATTTGATTACGTAGTATTCCATATTAAATTGTATCTCCAAATAACATCGATTACTCTAAAATTCACATACATATAATTAGTTATCCTAATCACATATTCTCTATGATAGGTTAATGATATCCATAAATAACCCAAATCGCTATAAATCTACAATAAAAACATAGATAAAAATCCACCATTACTCCTCAAATAAAATCCCACAGTATTTTATTTTCCATTGGCATATAGTGTTCCCAACAGAGTGAACATCATCCAAAATAACATTTATCACTTAATCACCAGATCATTTTCCTATACTAACGATATCCTTTTGATAAGGCATAAGATCCCAAATCAACATATAATTGATCGATAAAATCATTTAACTAAAAATAATTAGTCACACTAATTAAGGACTTCATGTAGTCCAGTGGTAGGGAATAAATCCCAATCTCACTCAGGTTGTGGGTTTGATTCCTGCAGCTTTGTTCGACACCACATGTTTTCACACGGTCTGCGTGTTGTCCTTTTTCAAAAACTATATTTTATAACATTTCCAAAATGAGATAAATTTTTCAAAATAACCGTAACATAATTTCACCAAAAATGTTTCCACATACCTTTCATTTTAATCCCAAAATTTAATAACTTGTAATTGCCTCAAATTCAAGGATCATATAAACCTTAATGGTTATTTATAACTAAATTAGCAACAGAAAAGATAATTCTTCCTAAAATAGAATAATCATATAACAAACTGAAGGGTTACACATACAAGAGAAATGTCATCCAATGTAACCCCATCAACCAAGAGCACTAATAATTTTATACATCTCACACTCCATTTATTTCCACATAGGATCTTCTTGGACCAAGATGTTACCCTATAGAATAGGGTATTCACTCGGTTAATTCCCAAGTCCACTACATTTACATAAAAAGACTTTAAATGGATTCTTGGGATCAAATTTATTTTCTTCCATAGTACTATTCATTTTTACTTGGAAATTTATTACATTATGTCCTTCCTTCCCAAACATAATGAATTTCTTTGTTCCATTGAGACACTTCCCTAGATGTCTCCTTCCACATTTCCTACATGATGGAAATTGAGATTTCTTTTCTCCATGGTCTTCACTGATGGAGCTCTTATCATTCACTTCCTTTCTCTTCTTTGTTGAGTCTATAATTTGGTTAATATATATTTTGTTGATAATATTTTTGGAAAACTAATTCTACATGAACTCAATATCTTTTACACCTATCAACAATCAATTTCTCTGCTCATTTCCACCACTGTTCCCACCTTGTACCTCATGTCTAATGATACTATGACTTCCATGGAATCCATCCATTGAATAACACAAGAATGTATAGTGTGAGTCATAAAATCACATAGAGAATATAATAACACCTTATTTTTAATCTAAAACGCCATGGTATTAACCAATGTTATTCATTCTCATCTTATATTAAATTACTTCAAATCAACTTTTAAAGGAAATTTGAATTATCCTAAGCATATCCCCCATGAGTGTTGTAACCAAGAGAGCTGCAAGTCCCATTGTCATGTATCAGGATACCCCATGTCAATCCCGAAACTCCTTGTCGACGTTTTCACTACTATGTACATATGTGATAGAGCCACCTCTACTTGATCCTATCCAGAAATTAATGTCTTTCTGGTAAATACCACTTAATATTTACATTAACTAAATTTTTGGATGTTCTTCTATACGAATCCTCAATGTCTATCTTAGGGTTGTGTTTTCTAATTAGAGTTTTATTCAAAATCTAGCATCCAAGGTGTGTAATAAACTTCCTTTGATACCTACTTTAATGCCTTGAACCCAGTTACCCAGAATTGGTGAATTATAACATAACATTAGCATGATACAAATAATAATGTCCCAAAAGACAGATCAATTTATTAGCCTTGTAAATACTAGATACATACATAAGTTTTACATTATATCATGAAATAAAAAAACAACATTATGTCCCATTTTAGCACACTTATATCCCTTAGCCAATTCTTGAAGGTCAATTGTAATAATCTTTTATGCATCCTGGGGAAAATAAAACATAAGGAAGGGGTGAGCTCAAATGCTCAGTAAGGATAACAATATAGCGGAAACACCCATAAATAAGAATAAACATTTAAGGTGATCTATAAGACCAGAACACAATCCTTTTAAACTTAAACTTAATCATAATATGGTAAAGATAAATCAAATAATTCCATTTACTTATTCACATAGATATTCAGCTAGTCAAATAATCGCATGTAATATCAATAGCCAATTTCATAATTATGGAATGGTTAATTCCAGCATTCATAACCACATAGTCATGTCCTTGTGCCAAGACTAAAAATAAGATTTTTCCAAGGCCTTGTGCCAAGAAACTAGTTTGTCTCAAGTTACCTAACGATGCCTCAATGAGATAAAGTGGGCTAAAACCATCATCTACTAAGTCCAATTAATTTCTCCTATGAAAGTGTGAAACATAATCTAAACATTCTTATTGAAACCAGCATATGCAATGTCAATATTTTAACCACAAACCATAAATGGAAGAAATAGCACATCTACATCAAAAAAAACACATTAAATACAATATGGATGATTGTATTATGATAAATCAACCTCAATAAAGAATAAAATACACTGAAGTATATTTACATAGAAGAAAATATTCATTAAAACTATTTGATAGAAATATCACCTTTTTATTGAAAACATTTAAATGTATCAATATTTATCAAAGAAGTAATTTAAAAGATATTTTTGAATCAAAGTTTCCCATAAAATTTGAAACATTTAAAAGGAATTTTAATTTAAAAACATTTATACCCATATAAATAATAAAACTATTTTAAAACCATGTACATTAATGAGAATGATTTAAAATAAAAAATATTCAAAAACATTTAAAACAATATTTTAGCTAATGAAATCCTAACTAAATAAGAGATGATTGAATACAAGTAATTGAGGAATAACGTTAATAAAAACATTATAATATCATGGGAATAAAGGGATTCATGATATAATATTTCAAAGGATAGTATATACACCATATAAATGTGAATTGTTTCATAATGACAATGATGTCTCAAAGGAATGTAAATTGAGACGAAATTCCTTATAAAAACAATATCCTTAGAATTAGGATAAATAAATGAAATAATTATGTGTGAAAAATATAAATACACTCAATATAATTGGATATTTAGTGTAAATCAATCAGGTATCATTCACACGTATTCCTGTAAAAACCAGACCAATGACTTGGATGTTTAACTTAATTAATGGAAATTGAGTTATGATTACCCTTAAAATGTTCATATCAATGGAATGTGAATTTATCAACGGAGTGATTATGGGAATCAATGGTATATTAACATATAGGGGAGTGTATATTACTACATAAATAATAAATAGTGACTCTACGCATAATCATTGAGTAAAATAATCAACAAAGTATGCATAAAGACCCATGAGTGGAAATTGAAATTTAAAATTCCCTTACCGATTTGGTAAATTTTGAAATATACACCCTATGAGATAAGTATCATACAATTAAGACTTAATTACCCATAAATTAATGTATATTACACAAATAACAATATCATGGGTAGTATATACACCACATAAAAGGAAGTAGTGACAATATAGCATGAATCTCCCAGAAATAAGAAGTGAGATGAAAATAGGTTACCTTATAAATTTTCACAGTGTTTGGTAGGTTAAACACCATTATAATGGTAAAATAATTGTAATTAAATTATACAAGAACCAAATATATAAATATGATATCATATACAACCTTATAATATTGCTATGTTAATGATATTTTAGTAAAATCATTGTTTTGGTTGTTAATAGATTCGTTTTCCTTTAAATGTTTTGTTATGTATGTCATTTTGTTATGTATAGACTGTATTTTATTAAAATATAGAATTATATTATGTTCTTAAACATTATTTTTAATCATAAAATGAAAATTATTCATGAATTATTACGACGAGGAATGAATCTCATCGTGTTCGTGGAGACGGTAATCCGTACGTACGCACGAGCAATAATGTCATTATTTTGATGGTGAAATCATATATAATTGGATGATATATCATATATAGAGAATAATTAACATGTTATATATATATTATTTAAATAATTTATACTCATTTTTATACCCATCCAAATATTGATGTCTTTGAATAACAAACTACACCACGACGTGGAGACGGTAAGTCGTACGTACGCACGTATGGTGACTTTGTCATTTATAGGATGGGTAGAATAACAAATATGGTTGTACCATATTTATAATAACATTAAATTATGTAGGAGTTAATGGAGTTATTATTTTTTATGAAAACAAAAAAAAATAGGTTGTGGAAGAAGAAAATTACTGGAAAGATAGTGGTGAAATTAATACCTCATCTTCGGGTTTTTTCTTTTGAGTTGATCAAAAGGGCTCCTTAGGTTGGATTTATGATCAAATTGAGGAATATAGGATGATGTGAGGGAAGTCAAGAGGATATTTGAGTAGGTTTTGGGAGATACAAATGGCTTTGGAGGTGTTATTTTGAGAGAAGGGGAAATACCTTTTTATAAGAGAGGTGAGGGTCACTTTAGGAAAACCATGAAATATTGTTTTATTATAAATCATTTTCAGTTTCTAAAAATACAAATTGATTTATTTCGATGATAATGTGGGTATGGGTCGGAATAATATTAAATAATAGGTTTTACACAAGTTTCGGTCAATATATTGACCTTATCTTTTATATTTAACTATTAGTTAAATAGTTTAACTTTTCTCAGGTATTCTTGTATTCTTACACTATATGGTTAATAATCATACTCTAAACATCCAAGAGAACCTCAAGTGGTTCATTAATGAGATATATAATATTATTTAAGAAATTTGGTTAAACCTTAGTTTTTTAGTAATATTATATCAACCAATAATATATTATTTCTTCTAAAAACTCATTTATGTCAATTTTGACATTATTTAGTATTTTTTTTGTGAAAATCATAACAGAATGATTAAATTGAATAAAATTATTTAATCAACAATAAAATGACATATTAACCTAGAAAATTACTGTAATTCTTAAAAAGTCTAAAATTACATTTATTTGAAAATTAATAATATCAATTAATTTAATCATTCATTAATAAGGTAATTACTGCATCATCATTGTGTCATAAATAAATTTAATTATTTAACTTCTAAAAATTATAAATAAGATATAATTATGTAGGAAATAATTTTATATTTCTAATTAGTATTTATAGTAGACTTTATCTTAGGTATAACTCTATATTAAAAATCATTTAGTTATTAATAATGGAATTTAACACTTTTAACTCTTTGAATAAAATAAAAATAATGGTCTTATTCTATACCAAGTGGATAAAAAGGATCATATTTTATTTATAATGTTGTTTTTTGTAGAATTATACTTATCCAATAGAATTAGGACATTGTTAGGGTAACTATAATATCATTTTTACATTTAATTACCCTTTATACTTTTAATCGTGGTAAATTAAAGTCAAAAGTTACTATTCACCAAAAATTATATTCATCTTATTGAACCACATTTTACTTACTTATTTCAACCATGTCTCTTTTATTTTTGAAACTCGACTCACATAAGTGGTAAAATTAATTATTATTCAAATTTGCAAATGCTCCAAGAAGGTGGGTAAAAGACGGTAAAAAGTTAAATAAAATTTTATACATCTAATTTTATTATATAAATGAATCCAATGAATCAAATAGAACTAATATAGTTATTTTTTATCCATATTTACTTAAATAAATAAAATAAATAATTATTTAAATAAAAAGTCGGTTTTTAAACAATATAGATTTGTTTTTCAGTATTCATAAAAAATTGAATGTTTTCAAAAAAATACAAAAAATTAATCCAAAGATAATATTGATATTTCAAATTCAAACATGAATTATATTTTACAAAATTCAAAACATAGTTATAGTATTAATTAATTTAAAATTAATTTCCATTATACAAACAAAAAAGCGGGGTTTTAAGTAGTAAAAACTATAAAAGGATTGACATGTGTTTAAGTTAAATTTAAATGTGAAATAACTTATAATGTCCTAAATTTCATTAAATGATAAGAAATAATCTTATTAAACTTTAAAACCATTCAAATGAATAATTTTACACTATAAATTATTTCAATTAAAAAATAAATTTTCAATTAAAATTCCATATTTATCACTATTTATGAAAATATTATTGTTATTAGAAAATTACCACAAATTTATCCAAAATAAATTTATTTATGTCTTGATTCTAATGAAAAATTTAATTAAAATAAATTTAATATATTGAAGTTCCAAATATTGGTTCTAAAAAGTGTTTTCCATTAAATGGTGGTAAAATATCATTTTTTAAAAAATATTTTTTTAATCTGAAAAAATGAATTTGTTCTTATAATATGTCTATGAAACACATAATATGGATTCTAAAATTATATAGAGCATATAAAATTCAAAATTTAGTTTATACTATCCATAACCTCTTTTTGAACGGCTAGTTTGGTAAGTTGTGGTGCGTTCGAACTCGTTGTTGCGTGTAGTGCAAGCTATTGAATTACATTAAAGATAATAACTAACTATGAAATCAGGGGATGTTACAACATTGGGGAATATGATCTAGAGGATTAAAAGAAGCAAGGAACAACAACAACGATGGATCGATGATGACATGAGTCACATCCTTTATCATCAGCAGATCCAATGAATCCATGTTTGGGTTTAATTTGTTAATGTTATTCCGCATTATTTTCTAGAAATGAAAAAAACTGATTAACCCAAAAACATATGGAAATAAAAATATTGGTTTTATGTATGAGGGTAACTTTATTTTGGGGATTTTCAATTTGGGATTAGTTTATCATTTTTTTAATAATTGAACATCTCCTCCAAGCCTCTCCCGTTTAAAAACTCTGAACTCAGAGGGCGTGGGACAACATGAGAATGATCCTAGACCCCTCCTTGTGTGTGCTCCATGTGAATGGATTGTGAATAATGGTGGCAAGGAATGTTTGAGAACATCAAAATCATGGTGCCGATGTAGGTGGCCCCTAGGCTAAGACAGATTGGAAAACACCCCACCAACATAACATTGATTGCACACGAAAGGTGCTACCAACACGACACCACTAGCACGACGATGGAAGCCGTCCCACACCGGAAATGTGGAGGGGGTGGCACCAAATGGTTCCACTTTAGAGGAGGTGACTGACCCACTCCTGCCACATTAGAGGACAACAACACGATGTAGTGGTAGGAGGAAGTAGTCGGTTGTCTACGACAGCCGCATGGGGTGACGAACCATGTCCCGGTCGTTTGGGTGTTTCAGAGAGCAGCAATTACTCTACTACAGAATGAGGGGCCTCACATGTCTTTGGGGCCAGTGGGGACTAGACACAGTAGCCGACCATGTCATGCCAAGCTGGTGCACCACAGGCCCGCACCGTGTGTGTTGGGATTAAGGCTGGCGGGCCGCCCCCTAGACTGCATACATTACCACTTGCCTAGCTAGTCAGACCAGTGACGGTTTGCGGGACCCGCACCCAGCATGCTAGATCCACACTGATAAGATAGACCCATGGACTTCATTCCTGGGAGCACCAGACTGGGTCACCGGACGACCTGACAGGATGGACCCTCAGCCAAACAAGGCCGTGTTCAGCAAGCCCCATTGGGCCAGGCCCACTGGCCAAGTCAGACTGGACCAATAAAGACCTAAACTGGGTCAGGCCGAGTTGGTCAAGTTTAAATGTGTTATGTGGGACCCCAAGGGCGGGTTGGTCATGTATGTTCGACAGGGTCGGACTGGGCCCAGATGCAAATGACCCCTATTTACTTAAATCCTTGTATCATACAAACCGTGCATCCGATTAAAGATCTGTTTGAAATGTTTGGGCCCTCTCAAGTATAAGGATAATTTGGAGGGACATGAGGAGGATTTAATGTTTGTTTATATGTGAAGAATGGGTTGAGGATAGTTTTTATCATGCACGCTATGTTTGGAATCCTATGGTTGACTGAAACCTAAAGACTTCTAACATTAGACTCTATATGACTCGAATATGTCCCACTGGGAAGCACATATATGTAACATTGTAGGCCCATGGTGGGAATCACTTCTGTGTGGATATTTGGGTCTATGGTACATGGCGAGGAGGAGTACATGAATTTTCAAGATTAGTGAGAAGGACATATATGTGACTTTGGAGGGCCATAGTATGTGTTGAGGAGGTCTAACTTAGCAGAAAAATGTTACTGGGAAGAAATTCTTTGGGACTTAATTGGCCCACTATACTAAATATAGTAATATTTCTCTAGATGTCGAGGTGTTTGAGGATTTTACTGATGATTCTTCTATCACTACAATAAATGTATACTTTGTATGAGTTCTCTTGTGCATTGATATTTACTTTGGGGATTACTTAGTGGTATTTATTTTTTGTTTTGGGGTCTCAACAGAGTACATTGATACTAACCCCTACATGAGCATCAGCCACACATATTCTGTCTTATGCAGATGATCGATGTTTCGACAAAGTCTTTGGTGGACATGGACCCTAAGGTTCTCAGGGAGACGAGACCAACAAAAATGACTGTGGACATGGTGTTCAAGGACTACGAGGGGACGAGTAAAATTGGGAGTAAATGAAATTCTGATTCAACATCCAGTAGCTACACATCTCTCACTATTAGGTGTGTTTTTCTGTGGATGGACATTAGAGTTTCCTTTTTGTACTTTTCTATTTTCATTTCTTTGGTTGAGTTCGTATTCTTGCTACTTATATTAGATGCACTTGTAATCTCCATTGTTTTAGTTATACTTGTTTCCTCTTCAGTGTGTGGATCATGGTCAGGCATGTGTGTGCATACAGGTACTTAGGAAAATTCATCCCACAAGCAGGTGGATGCCTTCGGCACTTGTCCCCTACCCCTGGCCTTGGGGAAGCGGGCTTGGGGTAGTCACGAAACAAGCCATAGGGGACGGGTCGTAACAACACCAAATTTAATGGAAAGGTTATAATAATAACAATATCACCTTGTCCATTTTATTTGTGTGTGGTATGAAATTTAATACATTTAAGATATTGGATTTAATTGAATATATTCATTCCATAATATATTGGGGTGTTACATTATCCCATCCTTCAATATATTTTCTCCCCACAATTGGGAAATTTTATATCGAACATCAATGGTTGATACATAAATATTACATTATAGGTACCCTACATTGTAAATTGGGTTAATTATACATTATCATCATAATAGGGAAAAGAAGTAATAAGGACACAAAATATTTTGGATTAAAACATTATAACATTAGTAAAATGTGAAAATATTGAAATGGAAGAAAAATCCAAATTTCATGTTCTTGTGGTTAGTAATAGAGAATATAGTCATTATAATGTTTACCATAACAAAAACATAGATCTCTAATTGTATAAAATAACTTTGATTAATCTAAAAGGAAAAAATGGATGATGATTTTGTTCAATAATCCCTTTTCAGGGACTCTATTATGATCAGTATAACCACTTGATAAAATAAATGTATATGATTTTATAATACCATCCTTTGGTTGGGATTCAATCTTTGTCTAAATATTTATTAAATATATAGATGGGTATCCCAAAAAAAGAAATTATTCTAGAATAAATTTCATGAATCATAATATAAAAAATTAATTACATCATCCTCTAAATGATTACAAAAAGAATTGGTTAACATAGATTACCCAATATTATAAATCATAAATTAATATTAATCAGAAATATCCTTAATCTATTATATAAGTCATTAACCTTATGAATTATATAATATAAGTCTATCAAAATTAAATAACCAAAAATATAGAAGGAAGGTAAAAAAATAAAAAATCAAAGTAACATTATATTCATGAACCAACATAATATAGCTCTTATTATGACATTCCACATATAAAAATAACTTGATCATAGTAAAAGATTTATAGAAACATGAACCCCTTTAAATTTGTAATGGTGAAATACTATAATTAAATCCCTATATATATTATTACACATATAAATAAGAAATATATAATTTATAATTTATAAGAAGATAAAATATCTAGTTGACAAAAAATATTGGAGAGATTGATTAAAATTAATTACAATGTTGAATGTACAATTGTGTTTACACAATTGTTTATAGTTTATATTTTGATTCCAAATTCCTAATAAATGTGGAAAAATAAAATTTTCTAGACATGATTCTACAATATCATGTATTTTATAAAAATTATACCATTATTGGATACACATGATGTGAGGAATACATCTCAATTTTTTACCTTTTTATATTTACAAGAATGCACTCTCCATCCACTATAAAAAGGAATCCTAGATTCCTATTTCATCACACATATGAAGACCATTTATATCATTAAAACACAAAAAAAATATTCTCTAAACTTCAATATACTCACCTGAGATTCACCACCTTTTTAATAAATCAAATAAAGATGTCCTTTTGTGCAAACCAAAATGAGTTCACCAAAAATGAGGTATAAATTTTCAATGTGCATTTGTGTTTTATATCATTCTAAACCTACTAAATTTAATTGTATTATAATATTATATAATAAAAATATATTCCTAATAATAAATAGATGTGTTTATCGTATGGTTTTTATCAACACATGCACACACTTCCATCAAATTGGAAATGAAATTATAGTCTGTGTACTGCTGACTACTGCCTCACATAATAATGTTGTTCGTTTTTCCACTACCACCTCATATGAATGGTAATTATGATAGATAAATATGTTAATACAATATATATATATATATATATTATATTTATTATGTATTCATACTTCATTAATGATTTTATATTGAAACTTTCATATTTCCATTTTGTAAAAATTTGATAACATCGTTTCTGGGCTTGTGGATAACCTCCTCCTCAAAGAGATGTGACATGTTCACACATCATAAAGAATCTATTAATTATGGTTATAATGAATAATATGTTAAATAGAAAAAAAATATTCATGAAAAAATACCTTTCTATAACTATAAAATATCATTCTCTTTATTACCTATCCACACATTGCAAAAATGATGACGTCATTCTTGGATGTGTGTATTGCTATCACCATGATGTGATCTATTAATTTTACACAATGTAATTATAATTAAAATTATATATGATTCAAAAAATTGGTATTTATTATATAATTATCATCATGGAAATATAATTTTTACTTACCTTTTTACCAAACTAATCATAGAAAAATGGTAACAATACTCATGAGTAAGTACATCCTATCGTCCCCATGATTATAACTTGGGTTAATTTTTTATGACCATAAAAAAATAGGATTTAAATGTATAATTAACAATTTTTTAATAATATCATGATTATTATCTAGTAGGGTTTTATATTATTAACGCTTTGTCCATTGTTGACCAACCAAAGTATTTTTGACACAGAAATTTTATATGGTCAAAACACCTAAAAATAGTGTTTAGTATGTTTTTTTAAAAAAAATTATATTAAATGAAATAAAATTAATTATATACATGAGAAAGGTTATCAGGAAGTTAAATAATTAATATAATTTTATTATTCAAGATGATAATGACACACAAGACACGTCAGACACTTGTTAATGGATTTCATTTCAATCACTTTTCATTGAGATATTTCTTAATTATACAAACCTTTAAAATTTTATAATGAATATATAAAAACTCATTAACATTATATAACCATATTTTATCTATTCTATTGTAATTTAGTGTTTAATTAAATATTATTCATTCATTTAGCTTATAATTTGAATGATCAATGTTTCAATGGATACATTGAAAGTTTAAATATTTATTCTTTTTTTCCATTTTAATATTCAGCATAATATGTTACATATTTATTTATATGGATATAAAATTATTATAAAAGAGATTTTATTTATATTTTTGTGTCCATGTTCCTCTAAATTTGTTCAATTTTAAATAATTAAAAATGAGACCCCTCTTTCCCATTTTCTGGGTACTTTGATACTGAAAATGGGTTTGAAAATGGATTGATTATTTCAGTATGTTGAAATATTTTCATGATATTAAAGGGGAATTTTTATGAGTTACATGTTTAAAATTGAAATATTTTACATGTAATGAATAGGAAATAGTAGTTTGACATTTTACGACATGTTCCATGATAAACCATTAATATGTAATTTTCTGATAAACCAATAACCAGTGGGTACATGATATATATAAAACGAATTTGTAAGCAAGTCAACCATATATCTATTCAATTTTTAGATTTACATATATGGATGTCAACCAGATGACCATTCTCATTATATTAATGAAATGTTTAATATTGCCCTAAAACATATTTATCTTTATTATAGGATTTCTATGGGTTTCATGGTAATGATTCAATTATTAAAATTATTAAATGATCTTATATTAAAAGGTATGTGTTTAATAATTGTTAAGGGAGGAATTTATTACATTATGATAATTTTTTCATGGGTTTAAATGTTTATCAATTGACTAACTAGTTTCTTATATTTATAACCATTTTTGATATTTTTATGCCCATCCCATGGTTTGAATGTTTTTCAACTGACATATTGTTGAATATGGTATTATAAGTAGTCTTAATGAATATCATGAATATTTTTTAATAAAATTGATCATGCATGGTTTAAAAAACTAATATGGTGGAAAAATGGGCACTGATTATAAGATACGACTTTTTCTTTTAATGGTTTTTATGTATGAGTGATGGATTAAATATATAATACTATAATTTTTAAAAGATCATAAATTTTAAATAATTTAATATTCTTAACATAACTCATGACTATGTAATGTTTTAAAGATATGAAGAAATATTTGGAATCATAGGTAATTTGTAGATAAATTTAAATGTTTGGGTGGTGTTAATATAAATAACTTATATGATTTTACTTTTATTTTTATGTGAGAATAATATATAATCTAAAATTATCTATGATGATTCATGGAAAATATTTTTGTTTATAAAGGGTTTCCATAGTAGAATCAAGGAAGCTATTTTGGGATTCAAGGAGTGGAAAATACCCATCTGAATCATCATCCTAAGATTGATGTGATTGAAATTGTGAAGCTTTTTATAGTAATGGATCATTTGATATAGGTATAAATTATGGTGTTGTATATACAAGAGAGAGAAAAATCTACGATAGATGAAATTAAAAGTAGAGGATAATTTTACATGACAAAATCCACAGTCATTCATAGGATTAGTAGAGCTTATGATTATAGAAGGATGGATTAAATCCCTATAAAAAATATTAAATATCACAGGTCCTCTGATTACCAAAAGGTGCTTTTTCGATTTATCGTTTTGAATGTGTACTAAAAATGTGATGGTATATGGTTAAGAAGATAAATGAAATAGAAGAAACTGATATCATTGAATGCGATGAATATAAAAATATTTCATTAAAAATATTTTCCTAATGCTATTGTAATTGTGCTGAAAAAATGATTCAGTGAATTTTGAAAAAAACGAGGATGATTCCATGAATATACATGAAGGAATCTTCACTCAACTGTCAAGTTATGTCCCAAATATTATATAAGATATTGATATTATGATAAATATTTTTTACTCATTTTTGAAGAAAATATATCAAAAGGCATTGGGGTATCATGATTTCAAGAGAAATGAGAAACACTTTTGTTGTGATGGGATGGTAGAAATTGAGTTTTTGGATGTCCAAGTCTCCCATGAAAACAATAAAATAGAAGTACATGTTTGATATAAATGGATAAAAATTCATCAATGATATTTAGAGGTATGAAAATCTAATTCTCAACTTGCGAGATGTGTGGTAAAACAATCCTATAAGATTCCTTTAAAATGTTGGGAAGTGAATTTATAAAGGCCCACACTTATTTCATACATAATCTTGAATTTAATCAAGAAAACACTTCATTTTACATTGAGGATCTTTTAATGTTTAGAGCTTTAGAGAATTAAGACAAAACATTCATAACATTACACACTGTTACATAGTGGATACCAAAAAATCAGTTTCCATTTTCCTCAGAATATAAAACATTAAAACATAAAACAAGACTCCTTGACAATTCATCGACATTTAACATGTCTTAATTACTTGTATTACTCATCATTAACCTGTGAAAAATCATTTAAAAACTTGGGATGAGCACAAAAGCTCAGTTATGTATGAAAAAGAAGGAAAAATCACATTGGTCCATGAATACGCATGACGTATGAAAACATTTCCAAAAGACCTGCTTTCCACCCATAAAATCTTACTTTGTGTAACATGAGATTTACACAAGATCCACACAAACATAATTATAATCATAGAGGTATATTGGGGCATTACTTGCATAATCTTGTAACCATCTTGGCTGCCTTAAAATTTGTAACCCTCACGGCTACCTTACTTTGTGTAACCATCACAGTTACACTTGGAGTAACCATACAGCCGACCTCCAACTTACTCATACCCAATGCATTGGAGGGAAATATAGGTCCCACCCTTCATCATAAACAATTCCCAATAACCAAAACATAATCATACAACATAAACAATAGCATAAAAACATTGCCTTTGAATCTTATAGAACAGAATTTGAAAAGAGGATTTTAGAAGAAAAGTCCCTTATAAACATCATATACTTGAAGTCAGGCTTAATAGAGTGGATGTAATATGTATATACTCTGTAAATACACATAATGAAACATAATATAAACAATACCCATCACACAAACAATTGAAATAGCACATAAATTATAAAGTAGAATGTTAACCCAAATAATGGAAATCGGGTTAAGAATTCCCTTACCTTGGGCTTTTCTTACTTCAAAATTGTTTAAACCTCCTGTATAATGGTTAAAGGAGTGTTATTATTATTTGACATAAACATGTTCATGTTTATAACATCTTATATGGTCATTTAATAACCTCATTTCACCCCTTAATTGTTAGTATTTTGTTCCTTGCATTATTTTGGGTGAGTTCTTTTGTGATTTTCACGATCGGTTCATGATGAATCGTTCTTGTTGATTGGAAGTGAAACTCCAGAATTGGAATGGAGTAGTATCTACATATTTCCAGTACCATAATTTATACCATTTATCACTTTGATGATTTATATTATGATGATTAATATGTTAAAACATTAATTATGTTTGTTTAGATCATTTAAGTGGTTCTTTGATAATTACAACTTCATTTAGTCTTATAAATTTGAATCATGAGTAAAAAAGAATTCCAGCACCTTATATGAGTCATAAAACATATCTTATAACCTAGTTCAACCATATAAATGGTTTCACAACCAGACTTGAAAGAATTAATGGAAATTGAAAATACATCGTCCACAATATCGGTAATTCGACACAAATGGACAATGTTTTTTTGATTCTTTAAATAAGTGAGAGAGAAGAGGAATAAATTTTTTTAATTTTCCATAAACATGAAAACATCTAGAATATACATGATTCTGGATATTTCATGCCTCTTGGATAAGAGGGGGTGAAGAAAGAAGAGAAAGGAATCATGAAATGAAGAAAACATGAGAAATTTCTTACAAAAATTCAGCAGCCTAACGGTGTCTCTTAAAATTTCATAAAAACAAGATTGATTAGAGGAATGAAATATCTCATCACCATACAAACTTTGGATAGTAAGAGGAAATATTTAATGAAATATCCCAACAAAAGACAAAGGGAAAGGAAGAGAATAACATAAAATGGAAGAAAAAAATGAAAATGAAAGAGGATGTTTACTTCTTGATCTCTTCTCCTTGAGATCCTCCTTAAGGGCTTTGGTCTTGGTCTTTTGGTGAGACCCGAAGATCTAGGACGTGGGGAAGAATATTGGGGAGGGAATTCGGCAGAATTTATACAATGATCAAGGCTTGAGAGGTGTGGGAGGAAGAGGGAAGTGAGGGTGGTATTTATAGTGGAGGAGGGGAGGTTTTTTAGATTATTTTAATCATTATTATAATATTTTTATCAAGACTATGAATAATCTCAAAACAAGTGGCCCTATATAGTGATAATATCATGTGATTTCTAAGCAAGTGGCCTTGCATCACTTATGATGTCAGAAATAGTGCATATTTACTGATAAATTGATTATACGGTATTTTATCGTATTTCACTATTCACTGAAAATTCAAGAGTTTCAGAAAAATACCAAAATTTTACCCCTACCATTTTTCGATGTTTATAATTCAAAAGTGAAATCTATTTTTCAAAAATAATTTTCTAAATATTATTAATTTAATTTTTAAATAAGGTCACAGTTAATTCGAAAAATTACAATATTGAAGTGCAATTAGTTTTATGTGACATTGGAAAATTAATTAAGATCCCATTATCCTATTGCCACGGGAAAATAAAATAATAATATTATTTACTATTCATGAGGTCATATTACTATTCATATTACTATTCATAAGGGCATGTTACTATTCACCAAAAAACAAGTTTTTTATATCAGACTCTAAAGGACATACTGAGCACAACTCTAGATGAACATTTCTTGAAATTAAAAACATAGAAGAAATAAAATTATGTTTAAAGGATACTTATAAATATATACCTTAAACAAAATTTCAAGCATTTTCAATTTATTTTTAGAAAACCATGGGATGTTACATTATCCCCACCCTCTTGAAATTGCGTCCTCGCAATTTTATTTACTTATTAAACAACCGAGGGTATTTTTCCCTCATAGAATTTTCAGACTCTCATGTTGCTTCTTCAACCATGTGGTTTCTCCACAAAACCTTTACATGGTGGATTACCTTATTCCGCAATACCTGTTATCTTCGATCAAGAATCTGAACCGATTTTTCTTCATAAGAAAGGTTCTCTGCCAGCTGAACTGCTTCTGGTCTCAAGACATGTGATGAATCTAGAACATACATTCTCAACATCGAAACATGAAAAAAATTGTGTACCTGAAATAAGCTCGAAGGCAAAGCTATGCAGTATGCAACTGTTCCAACTTTATCCAAGATTTCAAAAGGACAGATGAACCGTGGACTTAGTTTCCCTTTCTTACCGAAACGCATCACACTTTTCCAAGGAGAGATTTTAAGGAAAACATGGTCACCTACCTTGAAAGAGTAGTCTTTCCTTTTGTTATCTGCATAACTTTTCTGCCTGCTCTGAGCTGTCCTCATGTGTTGCTGGATCATCCTCACTTTCTCAACCACTTCTTCTACTAATTCTGGCCCCATCAACTTTCTTTCACCGACTTCATCCCAAAACGCAGGAGTCCGACACCGCTTTCCATACAAGGCCTCAAAAGGTTCCATCTGAATACCGGAATGGAAACTGTTATTATAAGAAAACTCAACTAATGAAAGATGCTGATCCCAACTTCCCTGATAGTCCATTGAACAAGCTCGAAGCATATCCTCTAAAGTTTGAATCGTTCATTCTGACTGACCATCTGATTGAGGATGAAAAGCTGTACTGAAATTCAACTTTGTGCCCAAAGACTTATGAAGTCCCTTCCAAAATTTAGAAGTGCACCTGGGATCTCGGTCAGACACAATGGAACGAGGAACTCCATGTAACCTGACCATCCCTTTGAGGTACAATCGAGAAAGATGATCTAATATCATTGTATCTCGAATAGAAAGAAAATGAGTAGACTTTGTTAGCCGATCAATAATAACCCATATCGCATTGTTACCTCGAGAAGTCTTTGGTAGTCCCACCACAAAATCCATGGATATATTATCCCATTTCCATTCTGGCACTGGAAAAGGCTGAAGCATCCCCTTCGTTAACTGCTGCTCTGCTTTAACCTGCTGACATGTCAAACATTTATTGTAAAATCAGTAATATCTCTTTTCATCCCATTCCACCAGTAATACTCTCGAAGGTCTCTGTACATCTTAGTACTTCCAGGATGAACAGAAAATGGTGAACTATGAGCTTCACACAACAATTCTTTCTTCAGCTGGGAATCACAAGGCACACACAACCTTTTTCCAAACCTTAAATCATAATCTTTATCAAGATTAAATTTTGGAAACATACCCATTTTAACCAATTCTACCTTTTTCTGTAGCTCACGGTCTTCCCTCTGCGCTTTCATAATTCTGTCTGACAATGAAGAATGCACTGAAACCTGAAACAAAACAGATATATTCCCTGCACCAACAACTTCTAAACCAAAATTTATCAAAGCATTAATCAAGGGATCACGTTCCAAACGTAGCTTGGTTAATGATGCATGATTTTTCCGACTTAAGGCATCCGCTACTTGGTTTGCTTTTCTAGTATGGTAATTAATCGTGCAGTCATAATCCTTTATCAGTTCTAGCCATCTTCTCTGCCTCATGTTTAATACCTTCTGAGTTAATATATACTTAATACTTTTATGGTCAGTATGTATTTGGAATTTGGTTCCGTATAGATGATGCCTCTATATTTTCAAAGAAAAAACCACAGCTGCCAATTCCAAATCATGTGTGGGATAATTCAGCTCATGAGGTTTAAGTTGTCTCAAAGCATCGGCAATTACCTGATAATTCTGCATCAAAACACAACCAAGTCCTTTGAAAGAATCATAACTATAGATGACAAACTCACCATTCCGGGAAGGTAAGGCCAAAACCGGAGCATTCACCAATCTCTTCTTTAGTTCCTGAAAACAAAAATCACATTCCTCTATGCAAACAAATTTAACCCCTTTCCGTGTTAACTTAGTTATTGGGCTAGATAATCATGAAAAGTTCTTAACAAAGCATCGGTAATAACTTTCTAAGACCAGAAATCTACGAATCTTTGTAAAATTTGTGGGTCTTAGCCATTCATCAACTACTTTTGTTTTGGTAGGATCAACTATTATTCCATCCTTATTTACAATGTGCCCAAGAAAAGAAATCTTTTACAACCAAAAATCACACTTGCTGAATTTTCCATATAGTTTCTTTTCTTTTAAAGTTTGTAAAACAACCCTTAGATGTTTTTCATGCTCCTCTTTATTTTTAGAAAAAACCAGAATGTCATCAATAAATACAACCAAAAACTTATCCAAGAACTCATGAAATACTCTATTCATAAGATTCATGAATACAGCATGTGCATTAGTTATCCCAAATGGCATAACAACAAATTCATAATGCCCATATCTAGTACGAAAGGCTATTTTCGCGATGTCATCCTCCTTCACCTTCAGCTGATGGTATCCGGATCTGAAGTCAATCTTGGAAAAGTACTGAGCTCCCTCGAGCTGATCAAACAAGTCATCAATATGAGGCAAAGAATACATGTTTTTAACAGTGATGTTATTCAAAGCTCTATAATCAATGCAAAGTCTCATGGAACCATCTCTCTTTTTAACAAACAAAACAGGGGCTCTCCATGGTGAAGTAATGGGACGAATGAAGCCTTTGACAAGCAAATCCTGCAACTGATTTTTCAATTCATGAAGTTCTATTGGAGCCATACGATAAAGGGGTTTTGAAATTGGCTTAGCATCAGGAACCAAGTCAATTGTGAATTCGACTTTTCGTTTAGGTATGACACTGTGTAACTCCTCAGATAGAACATCAAGGTATTCATTTACCATTGGCACATCATTAATTTGAATAGTTCCCCTTTTTCAACAATATAAGCCAGATAACTTTCATTTCCATCTTTCAGTAGTTTCTCAGCTTCTTGACATGTTATCAATTGTATGGGTTCATTCTTGTATACAAACTGAAAATCTTTCTGAAAAACAACTTCTTTATCTCTACATTCAATCTTAGCATGATAATCAAAAAGCCAGTCCATCCCTAGAATAACATCAAACTCGAATAAGGGTAAAACAACAAGTTTTGCAGGTAAAGTCTTTCCACATACCACAGTAGAAATATTATTATAATTCATCTTTGCTATAACATTTCCCCCTGGTGTTTTAACAATAAGTTCGGGTATCATTTGTTGAGGTGATATTTCCAATTTTATAGAAAATTTCTCAGAGATGAAGGAATGTGTAGACCCCATATCAAACAAAACTTTAGCAAAATCTGAGTGAAAAAACAAAGTACCTGATACAACTTCATTGGATGGCCCAACATCTGCTGACGTAGTCGCAAAGGATCTCACTACACCTTTTTGCTTGTAGTTTGGCTTCTTTGCATCATTTGGATCCCTCTTTGGACATGAATTTGCATAGTGACCCATCTCACCACATTTAAAACACTTTACAGTTTACTTATCAGGATTAGTCTTTGGATCATTTTTATTGCAATCTTAGGCCATATGTCCAAACTTACCACATTTAAAACACTTCCCAGTTTTGATAAGACATTCCCCAGGGTTCTTCTTGCCACACTTTTCACAAACTAGAAACTGGATTTTCTTACCATCAGATTTCATTGGTTGATTCTTACCCATTGCTTTCCAATTGGACCTCTTCTTCTCTTTGTTTCCAAATTGCATGTGATCGTCAGCAAACTCCATCTCTACCCTCTCAGCACATCGGATAAGTTTCTCATAACGTTTGAATTAACGGGAGGCCAACGCCCTTCGATACCTTGGCTTCAATCTAGAGTAAAAGCGGTTGATTTTGCTATCGAGATCCAGAATAAGATTTGGAGCATACCTCGCCAGTTGGGTGAAGTTCGCCTCATACATAGCCACTTAATCTTCCTCCTTTTGCTTCAATTCATGGAATTGTTTCTCCATTCTATGTCGCACCACCTTAGGAAAATATTTTTCAAGAAAAAGACTTTTAAATTCATCCCACACTAAGGCATAAAAATCTTCTCTACCCCTGATATTCCTTACCATTGACCACCACTGATCAGCTTCCCCTTCAAAATGATAAATGGCAAGACTTACCTTTTGATTGGCCGAACATCCCATAACATCAAATATCTTTTCAAGGGATTTAATCCATCCTTCTGCTGCCACTGGGTCAAAAGATTCATTGAATGCAGGAGGGTGTTGTCTCATAAAATGTTCCACCACTGTCATGTTCTGTTGGGGTACCTCTATTTGTCCTCTTGCATGGATGCCACCACCATTTATTGCCTGCGTTAGCTGAGCCATTACTGTCACAAACTGCTCGGTTCCAATCCCTACCATTCCAGGCTGTTGATCAGGAAGGATGTCATTCTGTCAGTGCCTATCCTCTTCAGCATCCATGTTCTTTCTATGGACAACCATTCTAAACAAAAATTTCTTAGATGAAGAAACATGGTAATCTTTAAATGTTATAACAAATTAAACAAAGAGTGAAAATTATTTATGGTATTCTTTTAGCATCACCTTAACCCCTAAAGTTATTGAAACCATCTGTTGATACCAACTATAAAGACCCACACTTATTTCATACATAATCTTGAATTTAATCAAGAAAACACCTCATTTTACATTGAGGATCTTTTCAAGTTTATAGATTTAGAGAATTAAGACAAAACATTCATAACATTACACATTGTTACATAGTGGATAACAAAAAATCAGTTTCCATTTTCCTCAGAATATAAAACATTAAAACATAAAACAAGACCCCTTGACAATTATTCAACATTTAACATGTCATCCTTCCTTGTATTACTCATCATTAACCTGTGAAAAATCATTTAAAAACATGCGATGAGGACAAAAGCTCAGTAAGTTATGAAAAAGAAGGAAAAATCACATTAGTCCATGAATATGCATGTGGTATGAAAACATTTTCTAAAGACATGCTTTCCACCCATAAAATCTTACTTTGAGTAACATGAGATTTACACAAGATCGACACAAACATAATTATAATCATAGAGGTATATTGGGGAATTACTTGCATAATCTTGTAACCATCTTGGCTACCTTAAAATTTGTAACCCTCACGGGTACCTTACTTTGTGTAACCATCATAGTTACACTTGGAGTAACCATACGACCACCTCCAACTTACTCATACACAATGAATTGGAGGGAAATATAGGTCCCACCATTAATCATAAACAATGCCCAATAACCAAAACATAATCATACAACATAAACAATAGCATAAAAACATTGCCTTGGAATCTTATAGAACAGAATTTTAAAAGAGGATTTTAGAAGAAAAGTCCCTTATAAACATCATATACTTGAAGTGAGGCTTAATGGAGTGGATGTAATATGTATATACTCTATAAATACACATAATGAAACATAATATAAACAAAACCCATCACACAAACAATTTAAATAGCACATAAATTATAAAGTAGAATATTAACCCAAAGAATGGAAATCGGGTTAAGAATTCCCTTACCTTGGGATTGTCTTACTTCAAAATTGTTTAAACCTCCTGTATAATGGCTAAAAGAGTGTTATTAGTATTTTAAAGAAACATGTTCATGTTTATAACATCTTATATGGTCAATTCATAACCTCATTTCACCCCTTAATTGTTAGTATTTTGTTCCTTGCATTATTTTGGGTGAGTTCTGTTGTGATTTTCATGATCGGTTCATGATGAATCATTCTTGTTGATTGGAAGTGAAACTCTAGAATTGGAATATAGTAGTATCTACATATTTCCAGTACCATAATTTATACCATTTATCACTTTGATGATTTATATGATGATGATTAATAAGTTAAAACATTAATTATGTTTGTTTAGATCATTTAAGTGGTTCTTTGATAATTACAACTTCATTTAGTCTTATAAATTTGAATCATGAGTACAAAAGAATTCCAGAACCTTATATGAGTCATAGAACATATCTTATAACCTGTTTCAACCATATAACTAGTTTCACGACCAGACTTGAAAGAATTAATGGAAATTAAAAATACATCGTCCACGATATCGGTAATTCAACACAAATGGACAATGTTTTTTTTTTGATTCTTTAAATCAGTGAGAGAGAAGAGGAATAATGATTTGTAATTTTCCATAAACATGAAAACATCCCGAATATAAATGATTCTGTAGATTTCATGCCTCTTGGATAAGAGGGTGTGAAGAAAGAAGATAAAGGAATCATGAAATGAAGAAAACATGAGAAATTTCTTACAAAAATTCGGCAGCCTAACGGCGTCTCTTAAAATTTCATAAAAACAAGATTGATGAGAGGAATGGAATATCTCATCATCATACAAGCTTTGGACAGTAAGGGGAAATATTTAATGAAATATCCCAACAAAATACAAAGGGAAAGGAAGAGAATAACATAAAATGGAGGAAAAGAATGAAAATGAAAGAGGATGTTTACCTCTTGATCTCTTCTCATTGAGATCCTCCTTAAGGGCTTTGGTCTTGGTATTTTGGTGAGACCAGCAGCTCTAGGACGTGGGGAAGAATATTGGGGAGGGAATTTGGCAGAATTTAGACAATTCTCAAGGCTTGAGAGGTGTGGGAGGAAGAGGGATGTGAGGGTGGTATTTATAGTGGTGGAGGGGAGGTTTTTTAGATTATTTTAATCATTATTATAATATTTTTATCAAGACTATGAATAATCTCAAAAAAAGTGGCCCTAAATAGTGATAATATCATGTGATTTCGAAAGAAGTGGCCTTTCATCACTTATGATGTCATAAATAGTGCATATTTACTGATAAATTGATTATACAGTATTTTATCATATTTCACTATTCACTGAAAATTCAAGAGTTTCAGAAAAATACCAAAAATTTACCCCTACCATTTTTCGATGTGTAGAATTCAAAAGTGAAATCCATTTTTCAAAAATAATTTTCTAAATATTATTAATTTAATTTATAAATAAGGTCACAGTTAATTCGAAAAATAATAATATTGAAGTGCAATTAGTTAATGTGACATTGGAAAATTAATTAAGATCCCATTATCCTATTGCCATGGGAAAATAAAATAATAATATTATTTACTATTCATGAGGTCATATTACTATTCATAAGGGCATGTTACTATCCACCCAAAAAAACAAGTTTGTTCTATCAGACTCCAAATGACTTACTGAGCAAAACTCTAGATGAACATTTCTTGAAATTCAAAACATAGATGAAATAAAATTATGTTTAAAGGATACTTATAAATATATACCTTAAACAAAATTTCAAGAATTTTCAATTTATTTTTAGAAAACCTTGGGATGTTACAGAATTTGATTTTCTATGTCTAGTCATATGGATTATGAATATATGGAATATGGCCTAGAATATAATGAAATGGAAATAGTAAGATGTGTTAGTTTCAATGAGTTATGTCATTATTTCCATGTGTGTCACTAGTTGATTACCCTAAGGTAAAATCATCATGATCGAATGAAAAGGGTGTGGAAAAATTATTTTATACTATTACGGTTAATTTTCCACCATAATATAATTTTTTTTCATGTTTGTTACTAGTTTATTAGAATTATTAAAATTCTTTTTTTGACTCTAGATATTCTCATCCATTCATTTCTAATAATTTTGATTGTAAATTTGGAGTATCACAATAAGAATGTAATGTAAAACTTTTGGAAAAAACCTGGGGTGGGAGTATTAGAGAAACCAATATTTATATTAATATACATATATTCATTAGTATGGTGGTATTTGAAAATAAAATTCTAGCTAAACAAACCATAGAAAAGTTTTATATCATTTTGATTGAGGATTGGATTTTTATTTATCATGCAAAAATCAATTTGAAATTCATGAAATTTTTATTCAATGATTTCATTCCATTGATAAAATATCTAGAATCTATGAACTTGATGAAATATGGTAGTGAAATTAATTTATGTCAAGTTTTTGAAAAGAAAAAAATAGTAATGATTAGTGACATGCTATTAGTGAATGAATTTATAAATGTTATTCATGATTATTTTCCATGTTTTTTCCTTTACCAGGATGTTGAATTTAATACTATTATAGTGCCTAACATTAGTCTTATTTATAAACCCCATTATCATGTGAATCATTTATAACATAGGTAATTGATAAACTAGTTGAAATAATTTCATAACAAAGGTATCATTCAACCTAGAACTTCACCATGTTATAATATAGTTTTATTTGTGAAAAAAATATTATTCTGTGTGACATTATGTTGTTCATAGGGAACTGAATAAAATAAATATTAATAAAAAGTATTATTTTCCTCATATAGATTTTTTTATTTTCTAATTTGAACATATTTTGTCTTGATGATTTATCTGAGGTCTGAGTAGCATCAGCTAAAGGTGAATGTTGTAAACATTTAAAAGATAGGATTTTGGAAGATATATTAGAATTATGAGTTTTTAGTTATTCCATTTGGTTTATCTATTTACCCTTGTCTATTTATTAGTCCTATGAATAGTGTCTTTTATAATTCATTTAATACTAGATCATATTTGTTTTATAGAAGATATTTCTATATATTCTAAAATCTATAAGGAATATCAAGGTTAATTATGAATTGTTTGAAAAAATTATGGGAATTTAAAATACATGGAAAATTTTTTTATGGTTGAATTTTGGTAGCAAAAAAATAATTCCATAGAATTTTTTTTAATGATTTCATAACTATTGAACATAATAGTAGATGTTTTTGGAGAGTGTCCAAGACCGAAAAATGTCATAGAAATTCGTAGTTTTCATGAATTAACAGTTTATTAATGATTGTATGTTGAAACAATGATCGATCATCTAGCTCCCAGACTAAGATAACTCAAAAATTAGTTACGTGTATTGGGAAGTGAGAATATAAATTTTTTAAGAACTAAAAAGAAGACTGGTCAGTACGATAATTTTGGACCTTTCTATAGGAAACAATTATTTTTTTCATCAATAATGAATCTCTATTAAAAGAAATCTATAATGTCATGGTATATAAGGATATGGAAATTTAATATTATTCAATCATTTCAAAAAAAATTAGTTAAATTACCCAACACATTATTTAAAATTGCATGTTTTTGTTTTTTCTTGATAAAATTAGAAGATTTGTTTGAATGATGTAAATTGTAAAATATATTCTGAAAAAAGAAGATGGAAGTATATATTTACAATGAAGTAATTGTACATGAGACATAGAAGATGGATAGAACTAATCAAAAAATATTTCATTATTCATTATAATCCTGAAAAAGATAACATGGTAGTTGATGCTTCGAGTTGAAAAGTTAATGCTACATTAACGAAGTTCTATTTGGAACAAGACCCTTTGGTTTAGGATTTGATTAAAATTTTCTATTAATTTATGTATATATTGAAATCCATAATTTGTTTTTCATTTTTAGTGTAGTTGAAATTTTAGAAAAATTTACGATGGCTTAGAAGGATGTTCAATATTTTATATAAATGGTAAGATCTAATTTTAATGGAAAATTTCATGATATTATTATTGATGAAGAAGGTTTTTTATGATTTGAAAAAATATCATGTGTGTCATGTGACTCATAGATGAGAAAATAGTTGTTGAATAAATTGCATTGTTCTTTTTTTAGTTAATATTGGAATACCTATGATGTAAATTGTCCTTCAGGATTATTTATGATGGGATGGGAAGAAAAGTGATATTGCTGAATTTTCAATGATGTTTTTGACATATGAACATATTAAAGTAGAGAGACAATTGCTAAAGGGGATGATTCAATCATTTATAGAGTCACAGAGGAAATGGTAGAATATATAAATGGTTACCATGGTAGGATTTATGAATTCATATCATTATAATAATGCAATTTGGGTTATTATTGATCGATTCAAAAAATATGATCATTTTCTTCCCATTAAAGATACAATGTATCCAGATAATACTTATAGACTACATTTATAATAGGTTTTAATGTTAAATTGAGTTTCTCTATTAACTACATCAGATAATAATACTATGTTCACATTACAATTTTGTAAAGGAGTTCATAATTCATTTGGTAATCAATTAGATTTAAATAAATATTTTCAAACCCAATCTGAGGCAGAGTCTGAGTGAAAGATTCTGACCATTGAGGATAGCCATTTTTCTTTCTCAAAAGATTACCATTGATGTTTTGATAAAAATATTTCTATGGTTATTTTTTTTATAATAACAATTTTTCTTCTAGTAAACATATGGAACAGTTCTAGGAATTATATGGAAACCGATGTTGGATAGAATCATTATTTTTGATGTTGTGGGTGAACGGAAGTATATGGAAAAAATATGGGTAGAGAAAACGATAGATAAATCTCTATTAACTATGTAACACATTAGGATAGTGTTACTCATGATGAAACGTTATCTAGATAATGGGGGAAAGGAAAATTATTTCGAGTTATGTGATCATGTTGTTCTCTATGTTTCTCCATGTAAAAGTGTGATGTGTTTTTGAAAGATTGAGATGTTAAGTCCACTCTTTGTTGAATAGAATGAAACCATAGGGAAATTTTTATTTCATTTATATATAGTGGATTGACCCCTGTTTATCATAGGTTCATAATGAATTTAATGTCCCAATTTTAAGTTAGTATTTAATGGATTCATCTCATGTTTCGAGCCCTGGTGTAGATCACTTGGATGTGGATATGTATTATGAGGAATAAATTGTTCGATATGTGGAACATATAGAGAATTTTTTATGGAATTTTTTTATTCATTATGTTATGGGTTTATTAAAAAACCCTATGGTTGAAGATCTATCATGGGAATCTGAAAATTATATGAATGAAAAATTTCCCCAATTATTTGATATGTGAATAAAATTGAAAGGATAAATTTTCTAAAAGGATGGAAGGATGTAACATCCTAATAAATGATAGATTAATTATTCATCATATTTATAAATATATATAATAATATATTAGTTTTACATTAAAGGGTATTTTTTATTTCTAATAGCATTAAAGACAAAGAAAAATTAGTTTATATGAATTCTTAGGTTTCATGCAAGACTGAGTTATACCAAATTATAATATATTGTTAGTAACAATATAATAAAAGGCACGTATTGTGTTTTTATTATAATGATAGATATTAATAGTACTAACAATGTTAATTTTTTTATTCTAATTTTGAATTTTTTTAAAATAAACATTTAATTTAGATTTTATAAGCATAATATATTAATAAATATAGTTTTTATTCTAAAATCTCTATTGTTTTAAAAAAACAATTTTATCAACTTTTAATAGTGCCTCTATTTTAATTATAAAATTTTACCATTATTTAATTTTTATATGAAAAAATATTTTTATTTTTTTAATGATAAATTATAAAATTTACATTCAGTTATTTTTCAGTATTTTTCAGTGAAATTTCACATTTTTATAAATATTGAATAACACCTATTTTTTTTTCAAAACGTCATTTTTGTCTTATTTATTTTTATTGGTAAATTATCTTTATAAATAGTTATAAAGTTTAATTATATCGGTTTTATATCATATAATCCTATTTAGTACATTTTAAAAATTTCACATTGAATTAAGATATTGAACATAGAAACCATTTGAATATTTTTTATTTAAAAACAAAATTTATCATCCCAAATGATGGATTGATTTTAAAATAATATTTAACACTTATATGTTAATAATTTATAAAAATTGATTCCAGATGTGGAATCATCATAATTTATAATTTTATATAATTTCAACAGAGTTTTTTTACCAAAAGGATTAGCGAATGTGATTAAAATTAGTTACATCTATTAATGTAAAATTGTATTTACAATGTGGAATATCTTTAATCAAAAGAATAAAAATTGTCCAATAAACAATTAAAAACACTTTTAATGGATATTATTTTACAATATACCATATATGGTTCAATTTGGACCGTTGTTGGAGTCACATGATTTAAGTGTGACCTCTCAATATGATTACCTTTTTATATTTACAAGAATTTCACTACCCATCCATTATAAAAGGGAATTCAACCATACGATTTATTCACAGAACTCAAGACACTTTTCATCACAAAAAAAAACATGTAAAATAATACTAAAACAGCCTTATTATCACCCTATAGGAATAATATTTTTCATAAATCAATCCATGATGTTATTTGGTGATATCCAAAATAAAGTACCTAAAAAAGATGTAACATTATTCAATGTGTATTTGTGTTTTATTTACTTCTCCAACCATTAATTTCATATTAATACATTATTATATAATAACATATGTGTCCTAAATATACTAATTTCTTGTCATTTTTATGTTTTCACCTAGACCAACACACACTTCAATCAAATTCTTATTGAAATCACCGTTCATCTACGACCAACAACCTCAAGTAACAATGTTGTTCATTTTTCCAGTACCACCTATCATAGATGGGAATTAAGATATAAAAAAATCTTATTATATGATATATATATATATTTGTATGTGTGTGTGTGTGTGATATTTATTATTAATAAAAAATTCTTGTGTTTTTATAGTCGCATTCGTTCATGCTTTCCATTTTGAGTAAAAACTATAACATCCTTTATGGATGTGTGCCGCTACAAAATGTGATGTGATATATTCGCATATTACATGTAATTTATTAAGGATGGGTTTAATTAAGAATACATGTCATAAAAAAAATAAATTATTTCCATGAAATAATTAATTTTCTAGATGTAGAAAATATCATTTTCTTTTATAACCATTAACATGCTAATACAGTGATAACATCGTTCAAGGACGTGAGAACTAACACCTCCTCATCATGAGGTTATTTATTTTAGATGGAAATTTTTAAAAATATATATAAGTATGTATTATTAAATAATTTTCTTATTATATAATAAAAAATATTTGAAAATTAATGTTACCTACCTTCTGTCCTTAAAAATCATTGAAAAGTTGTAACTTTATTCATAAGTACGTAAAACTTATTCTGCCCATGACTGTAATATTGGTTGTTTTTAATAAACATATATCCTGATTTATTTTAAATGATTAATTAATTTTTAAATATGATAATTATTTCAGTATTATTATTCTTGATAGGTTTATATAATGAACCCTTTGACTATAGTTGACCTACCAATATTCTTTTGACATATAATCCAAATATAATCAAAACAACAGATTGAAATGTAGTTGTTTAAGTAATTGTTTACATAATTTAATTATGTGAAATTAAAGTAATGATAAACATGATAAATTTTATAAATAAATTAAATAATTAACATATGTTTATTATTGGTTAATATAAATATTGACATGACACGTCAGGATAATGATAAAGGATTTCATCTCAAACTTCACTCATTGAAACATTCCATGGTTATGTGTACATTATTTCTTTAATAATGTTTATTTATAGATGATTCGAAATTAAAAATCCATAATTTATTTATTATAATGTTATTTAATGTTTTAAATGGTATTTTATCATGTAGATTATGAATTGAATCTTAAATGGGATTTAAGAATATTTAAATGTTCACGGATTTTTATTCCATTCCATTATTTTAATATTCATAATATTGTATTGCATATTATTATTATAGATAGAAAAGGATTAAAAAAGAAAAATTTATGTTTATTTTTATATGGATTTATATGAATTTCATCATTCTATACACGTAAAAAAACATTCATTCCGTATTTTTGGGTATTTTGTTATTGAAAATGGGATTGAAAATTAATTGAATATTTAAATATATTGAGTTCATTTATTGTGATTTTATTTCAAATTTTATTATTTAAATGATGAATATTATAATTTTTTAGGGTTATGATTATATAATAGTACATGGACATTTTACTATTGGTTCTGTGATAAACAAAGAATGAGTGGTTTCGTGATAAGCCAACAATTGGAGGGTCCATGATATACCTCTAATGAATTAGGTGTGAACATTCACCTTATGGGATTTTCATTTATAATATTCAATAGAATAATAATGTACCAATATACAGTTATGTATTTTTTATGCATTCTATGGGTTTCCTAGTTATTTTGTGTTTAAAAAAATGTTTGAAATGATATTCTGTTCAATGAAAGTATTTATTATATATTAAAGGTTATTATTGTTAAAAAAGTTTAATGTTTTCATGGGTACTTATTTTAATCAATTCACTAATTGTTTCTTTCTTCTTTTATACCTTAATAATAATTTTATGATCTCCCGATATATTTAATGTTTTTCACAGAACAAAAAGATAAATAAGGGATTGAAAGAAGTCATGTTGAAATTAATGATGAGTTTTTATAAAATAATACATCATTATTTAAAAAATATTATATAGTGTAAAATGGACCCTGATTAGAAGAGTGAAATTTTTATTTTATAGTTTTGTTATGTATGATTTATGGCCTAATTCTCTAAAACTATAATCCTGAAATGATCCACAATATAAAAAAGGTAAAATTATTTATATAACTGAAGATTGTATAATGTTTTCAGTCTATTTCATTATAATTTTACCAACTTAACCATGATTTTAATATACACATTAAGACATTATCATTATCCATATGTGGTAACTTGCAGACATAATTTATTTGACCAAGTTTTTAATAAAATGGGGAAAATGAAGAATTATTAGGGTGATATAAAATTCTCAGTAAAGGAAAATATATTGATTGAAAATTTGATTTCATTAGATATCATAATAAGAGCATAAAATAATGATTAAATTTTCATTGTGCATGAGTATAACATATTTAAATTCATACCCTTCAATTCCGGAAGAGTATAAAATAACGACATTGAATGTGAAACACTCATCTGAACTAATAATAATGAGCTATGTGATTTTAATTTAGATCAAATGAAAAATCATAAAACATTACAAATCATGTAAAAAACATTATCTTAGAACCTTACCTAATATAACTCTTGCAGAACCAGAATATATTCCATAAAAAACTCTTTACAAATTAGAATTACCATATATATTACGTTTGGTATATTTCTCCATAGATGAAAATCATTATCCATGGCATTAATGTGTTATCTAGGAAAACCCATCATTACTAATTCCAGTGAGATAAAAAATTAATAAATCCTAGAGAGAATAATTTCATCATAAATCATAGAAAGTGTATTTTTTCATTTTAGAACATGATTACCCCATGAAAGGGAAATGGATTCATTAACAATGTCATTGAAATATTTTTAACCCATTCAAAAGAAACATGGTCTATAATAATATCTTTGAAACATCAATGAATCATTGAACACAAAATGGTATTATAGAAGTCTAATTAAAACCTGATTGACCATTAGAAATAAATAGGTCTTATATCAATATCATTGAACATGATTAACATATTTAAGAGAAATGTGTTTCATAATGACCTATATAAAACATGATTATCATGGGTAAAGAAAATAGTTTTCATATCAATCGCTTTGAAACCCGATTGACCCATGCAGAAAATATAGGTATCACCACAATTTATTTGAATCCTGGTTAACCTGTGGGAATTATATGAGTTCCATAAAAATATAGTTGAAATATGATTAACACATGGAAGATAAATAATTTCCATAAATAAATATTTAAAATGCGATTAAACCATTGAATGGAAACATGATCAAATTAATCTCATTAATATATGGTTAACCCCTAGAAGAGATTAAGTTCTATAAAAATTTCATTGAATGATGTTTATCCATGGGAAAAGAAACATCTTTGCTAACAATATAATTGTAGAAAGATTAATTTATTTAAATTAATTGGGATAAAAAAGGGCATCTCTTAAATAATATAAAATTTTGTAAAATAAAAGGTCAGAAAATACTTTCTTCAATACTTGGTTAACCCATTGAAATGAAACAGGTTCTATAAAAATCATTGAATCAATAATACCTATAAAAAATGAATGATGATGGAATACCAGAATAATATTAGCACTAGAGAAGAATTAAAAAATGGGTTTTTGACATTGATGAATGTAAATTCTATTAAAATATTGTTGAACACATTTTGCAGAAAATACGATTTTCATTTTAAAAATAACCCTTGGAAACATATAATATTTTTAAAGTAATTTTCCTTCAAAATAACATTAAATGAATTTTGAGGATTCCAGAAATAAAATTAGAATATTTAATGCTCAATAAATCTGTTAAACAATGAAAAAAATGAAAAAAAATTGAC